>CM053606.1:118091269-118122588 GCA_028646535.1 Procyon lotor
TTGCAGGGGAGGCGGAAGGATCACCCACACTCTAGACTAAGCCGGTCATGGTGGGACTCTGACCTCATCAGCAGTTCCAGACACACACCGTGGTATTTAGTTTCTCAAGACTGACGGAATCAGACACTAATCCCCACTCTCTCCAACTGCAGGCCTACTGGTTTTAAAGGGAACTATAGTGCCCGGCCCATTAAAAGATGAGTTACTATCTTGTGAGCGGATGGAAATGTGAGGGGAACCCGGTGCTCACATGACCCAGTGTGGTAGGTGTGGGGGGAAGGGAAGGAATTGTGTGCAGAGGAACATTGAGACACATATGCACATAACAGAATCTCAGCTATTTACTACCAGGATCGTGTGGGGAAGTCTAGATTTTTTGTTTTTTAAAGCAAAGAAAGATCTGGTTTCGGTGGGTTAGTTAGACGACTTACTTTGATGTGGCTACTTTGTGGACCCAGATTTGCAGCTCAACAGAGGCTGTTTTGTGGAAAAGAAGTGAAACTTCAAAGCTACTGCCTCTATGAAAGCTACTGAGTAGATGATCTTCCGTGTCTCGGAGGCAGTTAATTAGTATTAGAATATGTAATGGAAGGTCTGGGGCTCAGCTTAGAGTGGAGAACAGAAATGTACAGCTTGTTCCAATGAGGAGATTGGGAAGCCTATGTGTTCAGAGGAAGAACATTGGGGGTGGGTGCCTGCAGTTCAACCGAGATGCTTAATGTTCAGTTCTGACTCTGACCTGCGGCAACATCTGTTACCTTCATAAATGCTTTGTGTGAGTGATTTCGAGGGACATTCTAAGGGTGGGGTCTGGGTCACCTTAGAATACGAAAGAGAACAGTCATAAGAGTTAAAAAGACAGCAAGATGGATAGTTCAACAACGACCAAGAGCTGTGCATGCCGAAGGCTCCCGGCACTCCACAGAGATCTTGGAACAAGCTTAGACTTTCTATTATATATGGGCGCCATGTTCTTTACATTTAAGAGAGCATGGCCTTAGTTGAAGTCTCCACAGTGTGGTTATGAGGTCCTGAGTGTGTGGGGCATCGCAAAGGCAGAAAGAGAGGGGCATTTGGTTGAGAAAGCAGAGTGAAAGCAGGGCCCACAATACACATGGCTGCTTTATTCCAGGACTCAGTGGGAAACCACTGGTGCCAAGGGATATGAATATTTAACATTTTCTCAAGGAAACAGTCAATCTGTTAGTTTTATCCTTCCCCATTTAACAAGATGTAGATGATAAGCAAGTGAAAGACACTAGGGACAATTGAAGGTCACTGGATCCAACTAGTTATGAAAAAGAATGAAGTGAGAAGCATCAGGGGATTGAATGCCATGGAGGGAAAAAAAATGCTAATAAACTGTAATTGACAACAAGAATCTTAGAACCAAAAATGTGTCATTTTCAGAAGCTTCCCAGTAATTAATAAGTAATGAATAAGAGAGTAGGGAATGTGATTTTTTTGTGGGAAAATTATTTTTACCTCAATTAAAAATTTTTTAATTGTGTGTTACTGGACTGATCAGTAGAGATAATTTCATTCCCTGTGCATTCTTTCTTCTCTCTAAGTGCTGGCCAGCTCTACTTTATCGAGTCTCTATTCAGTTACTATGCTAGTCTTCATTCAAGTGTTTGTGGAGTTTTTCATCCAGCATTGGCTTGTGATCATAATGTAACATAACACTCATTCACTGAGACCGGGGTTAATGTAAACTGAGTTAATGAAGATAACCATGAATTTTCAGCAAACTCTCATGTGGAAGGACCCACTGAGTTGGCTCATGTCTGGTTCATCGTGGCTCAGTGGAAATGCCACAGTTTTCCAATTTAGTGTAATTGGAGAGTTTACAACTCCTTCCTCCCTTACCCCGTCCCCCCAGCCTGGTACATGAGATTACATAGTATCTTTCACCAAGAAGCTCGATGCGATATTATTGAGTAATTATGACACCAATAGGAAATAGGTGAATATTATCGTACTGGTTGTGGACATGGAGAGGTGGATATTCTAAGCTCAAGCCAAAATCCTTATTTACCTTTATACCCTCTCCTTCTATATTTGTTCATCAGTATTATCATCTATCCAGAAACCTGAGTTATTTTTTTATTTCTGTGCCTCTATTGCCCTACATCTTATCAGTTGCCAGATCCCTTCTGTTCTACTATCTACTTATGTAGAATTAGCATCTGTCTTTTCTATTCCCTCTGCCCTGGTCAAGCCCTCATCACATCCAGACTGGTCTCTGGCCTCTGGTCTTATTTTCAGCCTCAAGTACAGATTCCAAGTGCCTCAGACTGAAGCCCCTCAGTGACTTGCCGTTGGATCTGCAGCTGTCACCTGCATCTCCCAGAAGGCTGGGCACTCAAGGGGACAGAGGGAAATCTGTGTGACACACATTTGTGTTGCCAGCGTATAGCACAGAGCCTGGTACATCATCACATAAACCTCCACCCGTCATCCACCCTTCCACATCTGTTTACTGAGCTCCTACTGTGTGCAGATGCACTCATAGGTGAATGAGACCATGGCAGTGAACAAAACAGTTACTGTTGTCCTTACATATATCGCTTCCTACCCTGATGCATATATTTAAACTTCTATAAAGAAGTTTTATAAATGCGTGGAGTCAAACACATCCGTATTTCTTTATATTTTATGCTTTTTGTGCATTGCTTAAGACATCCTTTGGTGCTAAAGCACAATAAAGATCTCCCATGGCACAACGATGATTAAGAACTCAGGCCCAGAGTGCAATGACCTGAGTTCAGTTTCCATCTTGACCACTAAAAGCCGGGGAACTTAGTTTACTCTTCTGAGCTTTAGTTTGATTTGATTTAATCTGAGATTTAGTTTGATCTTATTTGCACAAATAAGAGTGTTTGAGAGTTTTTAACTCATGGGGTTGTTTTGAGGATCAAATAAGCTAATACAATTAAAGGCATATAGAATTATATCTGATAAATTCCAAGTTTGTACTATTACTCTGCTCTTTATTTTTCTAATCAGTCTGAAATTTATTTTCATTTATGGTGTAAGTTGGGAATCCAATGTTCTCTTATTTTTCATATGGAAAACTAATTGTCAGTCCTTGTTTATACTTTTTCAGTGGTTTCTCTTTGCTCCTAGAATCACAGTACAATTCCGTATCTTCATCTACTTTGCTGTAGAGGATCTGGTCCCCATCTGCTTTCCAGACGTCCCTTTTCACTACTCTCCATTGCTGTGCTCTTGCCGCCCTTGCCTTCTTTGTGGTCCTGGAATATACCAGCCTCTTTTCCTCCCCAGGGCCTTTGCACTTGCTCTTTTCTCCTCTTGGAATGTTTCCCACCCCCAAGTTTTATATGGCTGCTCTGGGTTATTCAGGTCTTCCTTGCCCACCCAATAGAAAACATAACATACCTTCCCATTCTCACCCTCCCACCCAAACCTAGGCATGATGTCATCACCATTTTACTTGCTTTATTCTTCTGTATTTATTTTCCTCATCACATCTGTGATCTGAAATTTGTTTGGATAAATCATTTCTTCCTCCACTGAAATGTAAGCTTCATTGGAACAGAAGGCCTTGCCTGTTTTGTGTACGGCTATGTCCTCAGAATCTAGAATAGTGTCTAGGAAGTAGGTACTTAATAATTGTTTTTAGGGGGTCTCTGTCCTTTTCTTCTGACCAAAACAGGCTTGCTTTTGAGATTATTCTGCTGAGTGTATGGAAGCTAGATTCGAGGTATCGCAGAGATAGAGTGGGAACTGGCTGTACAAGGGCAAGAATGATGGAGACAGAGAAATCTGGGAGGCCTCGCGGGCTGTATTGATTTATATCTACTTGTGGGAGAAGAGCTTGGTTTGTTTGGCTTGGAGTCTTGGTGCTGGCTGTGTTCGATGCCTGGCATGCTTTTTCTCTGGCTTATCCTTTTGGTCTCTTCTGAACTGTAACCTGTTCACAGAGGCATTTCTGGACCCCTGCATCCAGAGTGGATCTCTGGAGACCTCGTACCACTGGCTGAGGTATTGAGTTATGAGCACCTGGAGAATTTCAATGTGCATGTCAAGCATTTCAGGGTAAGCACTGAGGCTGTCGAGGAGAGCTCCGACGAGGCAGGAGTTTCTCTTCCATCATCACCGTGTTTCTGCAGCTGGCGCACAGTAAGTGCTCAGTAAATCATAGAAAATGGTTTTTTCTGTGGTTTCTTTTGTTTTCCTGTTAGCTTGTTTTCTACTTTGAGGTTGCACATTTATTTATTTTTTTATCCTGGACCTGAGCATTTAAAGCTGTTTGCTTTGAGTGACTTGTCTGCTTTAGAAGATAGTCCTGCCAGGTTGTGATGCTGCTTAGCTGCATGTCAGATGTTTTCCTTCCTCCCCTGGCCGCCGCCCCTTTCTGGGCTGGTCTCACGTGGAGGGCACCCCTACTTGGTTAATCTGCCATCTCTTCAGAAATTCAGTCACACATGGGGCACCTGGGTGGCTCAGTGGGTTAAAGCCTCTGCCTTAGGCTCAGGTCATGATCTCAGGGTCCTGGGATTGAGCCCCACATCGGGCTCTCTGCTCAGCGGGGAGCCTGCTTCCCCCCCCCCCCCCGCCTGCCTGTCTTTCTGCCTACTTGTGATTTCTCAAATAAATAAATAAAATCTTAAAAAAAAAAAAAGAAAGAAAGAAATTCAGTTACACAGAGGACTGGGGAAGAGCTCAGGCGTAAAATCCTAAGGGCTTAGACATGCTAGTCCAAGACAGGCTCATTGGACTATGGTTGATAGAGAGGTGTGAGAAGTGAAGTCAGATCGAACATTTATTTAGTGCTTGCTATGTGCAGGAAACTGCGGTATATGCCATGGGGGACACCTCAAAGCTAAAATGTGCCCCAGCTAAGAAAGATGCATTCCACTCCAGGATGATCACATTTTGAGATGACATCAGGACATACAGATGGAGAAATCTTGGAAACAGATGTGATGCCTGGTAGACAGTTGGCTTTGGAGCACCCGAAGGCTGGTCTTGAGATTTTAAGAATCATTTAGAACGAGACCAGATATTCGTAATTGTGACCTTAAAGGTACAGCTGGGTCCTGAATCATTAACAACAACAAAAAATTAAAAAAAAATAAAAATAAAAAGAATCATAGTGCAGATTGTATTTATAGAAGTAGAAAGATGGACCAATGAGCAACTTTTAAAAAAAAAAAAAAAAGACAAAGAAAGGGTGGAGTCTGTCATGCTCACCTTAACTTGGGTCTCAGAATTCTCCACTTCCTATAGTGAACACTTGTTAATTATGTCCTATGAATATGTCCTAGAATTGGCAGTGCATCTCTGACAGGATTACAAAGACCACTATATTCCATGGGTAACGGGAAATCTGCCAACTTGCTGAGCTCTAGAACTTCAATTTCCTCAGGTAGCCCTGGTGGGAAACCTGGTTCTGTGATCCAGAGACTCACAAAGTCTTTGTTGTGAGAGAGAGAGCGTGAGCGAGTGAGGGAGCGAGCAGGAGACCGAGCGCGTGAGCGCATGCGTGGGTCTGGGGCGAGACCGACCTGCAGCTGACACCCTGCCCAGCGCAGAAGCCCCATGCGGGGCTTGAGCTCCCAACCCGGAAAGCTGAGCTGAAATCAGGAGTCAGACCCTTCCCCGCTGAGCCGCCCAGGCACCTCTTTCAGCTCCAACCCTTTGCACAGAGTGGAGTTGGGAGAGGAAGTTCTCCCTACATGGAGAGAAACGAAGCGGGAGTTTGAAACCGAACAGAACAGCCAGGCCCACCCTGCATTTGCCTTAAGGTTGTCATCGCTGCCCTGCATCAGGCCCAGGAAGGCAGCGGTGGAGAGGGAGCCGAGAGCCACAGGCCAGGGTGGGGGATGGAGGGAAGCAGGCAGGGCCCCTGTGAAGGCGCAGCCAGCATTTGCTGGTGAGGTATAGTCTGCAGGATGCCTTTGTTCCCTCCCTCACCGCCCACCCCCCAGCCTCCTCTCATGGTTTGCAAAGCCCACAGTGATCAGGGTGGTTGTGGCTCAAGACTGTGACAGGCAGCAAGGTCCTTAAATCATAAACAGTCCTAGGAGTGGTGAGCACAGTAACCTACTACACTGAGGACTTAGTTCCTTAGGCAGAAACATATCAGCCCTGAGGAAACTGGGAAGGAGCCTGTATCTTTGTGCAGAAGGGGTGGAGCAGAAGGAGGGAGCATGGAAAAGGCCCAGAGAGGAGAGCAGCCACGTTGTGGTTGTGTGTGGGGAGGTCTAATAGCAGGAAAGCTGTGGGTTTGGGAGTATCCAGGAGTTAAAGGGCTAGACGTAAAGGAGGCCAAAGAAAACCTTTGCTCCCCCTTTTGGCCCCAAGGCCAGTCTCCAGTTATCAGGGAAGGAGACAGCCAGGGACGCTAATTTAAAGCTCTTTGCTCTGAGATCCCTGCTGTGGGTACACCTCCGTCAGCCATTAGGCAAGTGGGTTACCCTCACAGGCTGGGGCCTTGTTTGCTCTCAGGTTGCATTTCTTCACAAGAGTAGCGGGCAGTGTGAAGACGTCCTCACAAATTTCCCAGGGTGTCTGCTTGCATTTACAGAGCATTTAGCCTTTATTTGCTGAGTACCATGCTCAATACCTCATTTAATCTCCAACATGACCCTGTTAGGAGGTTCTATACTGTTACCCCTCACTTTTGTGTGGAAATGGGTATGAAAAGTCCGATGGCTTCCTTAAAGTCATCATAGAGCTGGGACTCAGACTCAGACTTTTATGCAGTTTGCGAGTCTAACTGGCACTCCTGGTCATCAGGTACATTCTCCTCCCCGGCCCCACGGTGAACTGGCTGCTAAAATCCCACAACCCGGGTTATGTTCGAAGGCGTTTACACTAGCATTCTTGACGTTCCCAAATACCAAATGAATTTGAACAAGCTTTCATATAAAACTGATTTTTATTGCAGTTTAAAAAGAACAAGACAATTTGATAAGTGCCTTTAATTACAATGTACCTGCTATTTACATGTAATTATACTTTTATACATAGCTTGAATAAGGTTCATTACATGTAAACTATAAGATATTACAAGTTAAACTCCAGCCTTTTGGGAACACTCAGAATAGAAATACTATGGGCAGAAACACACAGAAAACAAATACCCATTTCATTTCCTTACGTACCATTACTGGGTGAACGATCAAGATTTGGCCACAGAAGAGAATTGTAATTATGTGTTGAATTGAAACTTATTCTTAACATGACTAACGGTATTGCTATTATTTAAACCCTAAACATAATAACTGGATCATTAAAAAACAATACAACTTTAATTTATATAGCACCTTTCTTCCAGAGATCAAAGCATTTGTATTTATATTATCTTATTTGTCCCCATAACATCCATATGAGGTAGGCAGTGGTTGGTATCATTATCCCCATTTTGTACATGGAGAAACTGAGGCACAGAGTAGTTAAATTATTTGTTCAAGGTCACACAGTAAAGTCAGTGCTGGAACAGGGACCACAGAGCCTCACGGCTCATCTCTAAATCCAATGCTTTTCTTTAAGATGTCCTCTCTGAGAATTTAATTCAGTACCTCAGTCCACTTTTCCAAGAAAAAAAATGCATTTTTTTCCTCCCATAAAAATTGTTGAAAAACCATACTATTGGCAAGAAACAAGCATTCTGGGGCAGATGATGTGCTGATGCCATGAAGTCTTTTTGTTGGCTTTTTTTTTTTTTTTTTAAATGAGTTTCTTTTCCCAGTTATAACAGTTAGGTCTTTAGATGAAGCCTCTTTGAAAGGCTGTATCTGGTTACCTACGGATTATAGCTCTAGTAGCCGTACTGTGCTATTCATAAACCAGGCTTGTTCCTGAGTTTACAAAGAAGATATCTAAAAAAAATTTAAATCATTGAGGTCATCTTTTTCATTTCTACATACACACTTAGAGTTTGCTCCTTAAGCAACTCAGAGTGGTAGACAGGGAGCTGGGAAAATACTTTTCCCAGAGACACAGGCAAACTGAGACATAAGGGGTGGGAAGTCCAGCCCATGTCACTTAGTTCAAATTTTATGTCTAATCTCTGTCCTGCTTACCAGCCCCCCCCCATCAAATATGTAGTTGGTACTCAGAAAAATGTTTTTAAATGTCAAAATCTGAGGCATAAAGGACTTCTCAAATGCTTATTGACTTGTACATAAAATTCAGCTTGTCTGGCATTTTCCACAGGCCCTAAGAGACAGGGCTGGCTGATGGTGCTGCCACATTGCCGGGACGCGGTCATGGAGTGGTCCCTTGCAATTGTTTCTAGCATGGCTCCAGGAAAGAGCCTATATTCAAAAAGTAAGTGCAAAAAACAAACAAACAAAAAAACCCAAGCAGACTTATAGGCTAGGTCATGAACATCATCTCAAAGATTCATTTATGGGCTTTCCATTAAAAATACATAAAAACGTGTCAAAGGAATATTCCGAGACAGTGTGGCTTTTACTACCTAAAGTAAAATATTCCGAGACAGTGTAGCCTTTACTACCTAAATGGGATCTAAAATTAAAATTTTTTTCTCCTTCAGCATAAGAAGGGAAAAAGAAAGTTTGTTTTAAACTCATAGCTTCCAACTAGTTGAGTTAAGCAAAACCAAACCAAACCAGACTTTAAGACAGTTCCGAACCTTAGGCTCTAGGGGCCAACACTGGTCTCTCTTTTAGCCTGAATTGTCCTGGTAAGGGTGCCTAACTGGTACACTAGGTGAACTTTTAAAAATTAAATGTGTAAAAAAAAAAATTCAATGTGTGAAGAGAATGAGCAAATATTAGTTCTGTAAACTGGGGGTGGGTGGTGGAATTACACTCTAGAATACCCATCCAAATAATTAACTGTGACTTAGAGTGAAGTTTGAAAGAACTAAACCTGCCCTGGATCCTTAGCTGTATAAAAGTGAGATACCCCCACCACTTATCACCCTTCCGCCTAGGCGAGTGCTGAATGGGGATCTGGTTTCTCACTTCAGACATCAAGAGTTTCCCTGCAAATGGCCAAATTATTCTCAATATTTGGTAACTCCACAGCTAAATGCTTGACTATTCTTGTTTCCTTGACAGCTGGGAAAGTAGATCAAACTAGTTATAACTAACATAATTCAGAGGCACTATTTCCGGAGGGGGAGGGGATATAGTGGCCACATGGCTAAAAAATGTTACACTGTTTACTCTCTAAGTGATTAATTTTTACAACAGAGGGGTGTTTTTCCTCAAAAGAATCAGTATCCTCCTACTTCACAGTTACATATGGGTCTGTTATTCCCAGGGTTAAACTTCACTGGAACTTAGGGAGACACAGGGCAGTCTCAGGACATTTTGAGGGACAGTGAGCTGACCCCATTAGAGGGTGGTGCTGATTTTCCGGCAACTGTGAGTTTGAGGCCTCAGCAGAACTCTTTAAGTTCTGTTCCGCGGCCCCCTAGTGCCAACCGTCCTCACGAAGGAGGTGGGTAAGAATGCAGATGGTGTAGTTTAGCAAAGCCCATAACAAATAACACCCAGCATCTGCTTCCCTAGGTGCACTGGTGGCCTTGTCTCCACAGCCTGCGACACAGGAACATGTGAGTTGGGCAGAGCTCTTTGCTCCCTGGGTGGTGGCGGGCAACGGTTCTGTTCTGGAAGGCAGGATCTGTGGTCTGAGGATTGTGTCCCCATGGGAAAGGATATGCGGGATGTCCTACAAAGAGTAGGGGTGGGGAAGAGAAGCAGGGGTGGTGCTGCGCCAAGTGGCAGGAGGAACCCAAGTGAGATTGGCTTCGTGTCTCTGGGATGCAAACCTGCTCCTTAAAAGGGCTAGAGTAAGGCAGGGGAGAACATTCCAAGATGTTGAAGCCAGTAAGAGAGATTAAGGTTTAAAAATTCCCAGTATTGGAAGCATTTTTCCCACTTTTGTGAATTGGACAGACCTTTTGAGACAAGGCGTCAAAATGCCACTGTCATGAATTATTTTTGAGCAAGAGGAGCACTTGGAAACTGATCAGGACCACCTAAGAGATAATAGGTTACTTTTTTGAGAAACTATTTTTATGAGGAAAAAATGCATGAACAATGAAATGCAAATTCCTATTTATCTATATTTCAGAACTTTCCTGAAAACAGGAGGTGCATCAATAATACATGATGTTTAAAAGGTAACATTAAAACTGTTGCCAATCTAATACACAGACGTTTGTGGAATGACCATTTACCAGCCTTTATAATCCATTACATAAGGTGTGATCTGAGACGACCAAGAGTACAATACATTTTAAAAAAATACCCATAGCATATAAGTGGTGAGCAAAGAAAAATCTGATTTAAATGCATTAAGATAAGTGATTACCAAACTGATTGCTTAAAAAATTGCCTTTTTAATAAAAATCATGGCATTAGGAGAAATCTGAACTACCATTTCTTAGGTTCAATAAAGAAGAACCTAGGGAAATAAGGAATACTTTATAACTAGTAGAGACTGGTTAAGTAAACAGACTTAAAAATGAGCAGTAGGGAAAAAAAAAACCACTTATGAATATTTGTTCTCTTCTGGACCACGGTTTTTAAAATTTACTTTCATAATTTCAGAGGAAGACTAAGCACGGTTTCTGGACTGATCTCTTTAAGTCAGACACTTTCTATGTGTGTTCAGCTTGTCCAGTGCCACTGTCAAGAATAATGTTAAGGTACAACACAGAACAAGAAAATACTATCACAGGACAAGGAATATAGATTTCACTGCAAAAAAAAAAAAAAAAAAGCCATATTTGATATTTAGACACATGTTCCTATTTTTCACATCAGTCACTTATTAACAGCAAACATTACACTTTAACTTTCCCCAATTTACACAGTACACAAGCCCGTCAAGATTTCCAGGAAAGAATCATCAGTACCTACTGTGCCTCCAGCAGCCCAGAGGAAGCTGGCGGGGGACCGGAAGCCAACACTTGCAAAAGAATGGCATTACTCGATCACACGGACCCATAGGAACTAGTACAAGGAGCACTGAAAAAAATGTCATTTACTCATTTACAAAATGCTACTCGAGTCTTGAGCTGAGGCTCTGTTGATTATCCATGTCCCCGCCTCCTAGCTGAGTTCCGTCTGTCGGTCCGTCCGTCATGCCTTCTCGGGCTGCTGGCTCTGTGCTAACCTCTCTAAACTCTCCAGAGAGAGTGAAAGAAAATGCAGCCTTGTGAGAACAGGCCTCTGCCTCTGTCACCCGGTGGGGGGGGTCACCTTGCTGGGGCTCCATCCTGGCTCACGTGGCTCTTGGTGATTTCTGCCAGATCTCTTCTCCACACGAGCTCTGAGAAGGACGCCTACTTACATTTCCTCCTGTCATGTCGAATACGTAACGAGCCACACATATGAGAAAACTATTGTAAAATACCACTGTTCTTCAGCTAAGAGAATTATGGACGTGATTTAGAAACTGCATTTATTAATTAGAAAAATGATGTAAGGTAACTTAGGAGGGTTTTCTTGTAATTACTAAATGAAAACTATTGGATAACTTTTTTTCTATTCTGCTTTTATGACAATAATCATCACACTAATAGGGTAGACATTCCAAATACATAACAGGATGTATCCTCACTAATCAGGCACCAGAACAACTTATTATGTGTCTATGTGCGTATATGTAAGTATGTATAGTGTACACACACACACACAGAGTTTGTTACTGGTTAAAATAGATAAATGCTTTAATTAGAAAAATGAAAATCTAATACAAGAACTAGATCTAGTGACATCCTGAGATTAAATTTTAGTTTTTTGTGTGGACTACCTGTTGTTAGCACTCAATTAAACTTAACTCTTGGATTTTGAGGGCAGATAAGTCAGTAATTAGTCTTTTCTCCATAAAAGACAGCAGTTCTTTAAAAAGTTTTAATAGACCTAATGATGTAATTTAGTTCAGCATAAAAAATTCTTCTAAACTTTCAAAGTACCTGACTGAAAGCAAAGATTCTACTTTTAGGCAAGATGAGTTTATAACTCTGACTTATAAATAAACAAAAATTTCCTAAAGCTTATTTGTGAGATTTCACATAACCTAAATGATAACAATGCGTAATATAGATGTCAAAGTTGAATAGTAAAAAAGTTTTATAATTCTCTTTCATACATTTTAAACTCTGTAACATTTAGCTGAACGTGAAATTTTTTTCAAGAAGCCATAGGCTTTTCTCCAACTCAAAGACTAGCACAGATTTTCAATGAATAAAGTAAAAAGTGATGAAATTTATGCAATACTATCCTATCAGGTCAAAACCATGATGATACATGAGTAAATATACTTGAGTAGGTACCCAGGGGTCTCAAGAACAGAGTTAGCTCCTGAGGTTTACTCGGCTTCTCCCTCCCCCAACCCTCATGGATTGTGCTATTACTTTTTCTTTTAGGATTTGTACTGGAGGGCCTTCTAGTTTCTTCTAAAATATACTTATAATACTTTAAATTGCAACTTATTCTTAGCACAGATCCTCAAATCAAGAGAGAGAGTTCAGTGCATATTTTATGGCTACATTGCATAGCCTTTATTTCAGAACTTCTGGAGGAAATTCTGAGAATGAAGTTTCAATATGATATGACTATTCACAAAGAACTTTTCTCTCTAGAAATGATTTTACACTTTAGAGATCATATCCACTTCCGTGGCAATATGTAAAGACATAAAATACAGTAAAACCTCTGAATGGTCAGGCGCTCATAAAGGACATTATTGCAGCAAGCACAATACTAGGTGTGTGATGTGACACGGGCCATCATCACCGGGAGCTAAAGAAACCCCACGGTGTAGAGATTGTTGGGTCAAACTCATTAATACTAAGTAAGCAGAGAAAATCACCAGGCAAAAACAGTGCTTACGAAAGATACGAATGCAGAGAGTGAGGACCTTGGCACCTTCCTGATAACCTTTCCCCCAATCCAAGGGTATTCTGCCATTTCCTTCTAGTCTGTGGTGACTATGCTTAGGCTCACGAGGTCTTCATGGCAGAGACCAGGCTGACTGCAAAATAATGACAACCAAGCAGTTTACCCCGGCAAAGCTCACTTCACAATTGCAGAAATGTATTACAGGCAGTCACAAAACCAAGCCCTGAATGCAGGGGACGGGAAAGACACCCCAGTGAGCTCGTCCCTACCGTCTGCAAGATGCTTCACCCTCCCAATTGCATCCTTTGTCATAAGGAGTGAGAACAGTGAGGTTATTCAGTCTGAAAAGCCAGAGATGTCACAGCAGTATAGAATAATTGCCTCTTTTTTAAATCAGCGTAGGCAAGGGCCCCTTGCTATAGCCACATCGCATAATAGCAGGGCCCTTTTCATATGAAAAGTGAACAAGTTTCCCAATGTTGGCCTTATAAAATCTAAAGACATGATTAAATTCAAACCAGGCCGAGGTCTTAATCGGAGTTATTTCAGCCACTGGTTTTTGTAAATTGAAGGGGAAGAAAAAAATCCCAATAGGCAATTTGCATTTGCAAGCACTGGATTGCAGAGTCCATCACTGTAAATTTTCTTAAAACTGTAACTAAATTTTAATGGAATTATAATACCATCATGAGGTTAATAATGCAGTCACCCCTAGTCACATTTCATTCTTTCACTTTTTTTTTACCATTTCAAATTTTTCAGTATTGCCTACAGCAAATCACTGAAAATGACTATTTATGTCCATTCCACTTACTTCTCTAGTGAACCAGATGACTTTGACCAGGGCTCCAAGTACCATTTGAAAAGTCAAGTCTTTAAAAACTTTCAATATTTTTAACACTTGGTTAGAAAACAGATAACAATTACATGTAAGTATCTAGCTTATGTGCTTTATGGTGTTTTTTCCAAATTGAGAGTATAAATCATTGTACATAAAATCAAAATAGTTAATATACATTTTTTTCTGGCACTTTCTAGAAATTAGGCGTTAAACATAAAACATCTTATAAATTTATATAACAAAAATAAATGTTTACATTTTAATTTTCGATAGGTTACCTTAGGGTAGCAGTTAACTTATGAAATCGCACACTATTGGTGTGGCAGCAGGGGGCATCAGAAAGACACATTCAAGTCCACAGCCCTTCAGAGTCGGACGCCATGGCTGCCGTCCAGATATGTGGTCTGTGTCCCAACGTAGAGATTAAGGCTCTCTGTTTCAGAGGAATGAGCTCTGGGCTAAAACAAGTATAGAAGTACCACAATATTCACTGAAAATACTGAAAAGGCTCTGAAGAGTTTCAAATACTGGGTGTGTGGGGGGCAGAGGGGGGGACCACTTTGACTAGAAAAATAAAAGAAAGCATCTAAAAATGACTTCAAGTACTTTGGGAGAGGCTGCTGATGTGGAGGGCCCAAATCAGGAGGAAGGAAGGTGTCAGGAGGTCAGGGGGCAGCCCCAGTCCTGCCCATCTGAGGGTTCTTTTTCCCCAGGTCCCACTCTCGGAAGAGGACTGGGGACCCGACAGTAACCAGCGACCACAGTTTCTTTCATCTTAAAACACCGAAGTTGAAGGCAAAGGCCAAGCCTTGTGGGAGAATTTTCTTGGAATGAACCATTAGAAGTCAGACGATCTCAAGGAGGAAGAAAGCCATACATTTAAATGTGAGGAGCAGACAGCAAAAAAGGGAAGAAAGGAAGAAAAACCTGGCTCTGGTGAATGGCAGTATCTTGGGCAGGTGGAATTGTGGTTCTTGCTGAATACAGTCCTTCCTTGCGGCTCGGCTCTCCTCACTCACAGGGTGAAAACCACGGACCGCTGGGATCTTTCCAGAAGGTAAGGGTACATGAGGGAGATGTGCTTGAGTGTGCCAGGGCCCCTGGCAAGCAGGGGCCCCTTCGGGTGCAGTCAGGTACGTACCTCCCTGTTTCCAGCCCGGGGAAACAGTCTCTACATGTTCACTTGTCGGATTACAAGAGCAGCATATAGAGTAGGGGTTGCTGTCGCTTCTTGTCCGCCACAGAAGAAATGCCCCCGGCCGGCCGGCCGCACTTCGTGTGGGGTTGTCTTCTGGCTTGCTAGAGCCTGGTGATATCTCTGCATTGCTGCAAGTCCCCAATGCTCTCATAGTCATTCTCTTTTGGGAAGAGGCCACGTTGGCCATTGGTCTCTGGGGTGGCCTTGTCTTCCTCTCTGTTTAGAGTTTGTATTGCTTCGTAATCAGGCTCTGGCTCCTCGCTGGGTCTCGCTGCTGGTGGAAGCGTGCCGACGCTATTTGGAGTTTTCTCGAAGTCTTTAACAGTAGCATAGAGATCATTACAGGAAGAGGGGGATCTCTGAGTGGCTCCTTGGATGGAGGTGTAGCTGGACTCTGGTGCTCTGAGAGACTGTCCCGATTTATTCCCTGACTGTCCGGGTTTATTTACTGATGAATACATGGCTGAGATCTAGAAAACAAAGGGTGAATTAAATAAGCTTCAGGTTTGACTTCTCCCTCCCCCTTTATAGCGACAAGCTAGGTATTTAGCAATATAGGCATGTGTGTGTCCCTTGAAGGTTGGCTTTCTGGGTTTATTTGGGCCAGTTTTTCCTCCAGCTTTACTGAGATATCATTGACATATAACTTATGTAAGTTTAAGGTGTACAACATGGTAATCTGATACATATATACTATAAAATGACCACAAAGGTTCGTTAACCCCTTCATTGCCATAATTACCGTTTTTTGTGTGTGTGGTGATAATATTTAAGATCTCCTCTTTCAAATATGATAGTATATTACTTTTAATTATAGTCATCATGCTCTGTATTAGAGCCCCGGAACTCATTCAGCTTATAGCTGGGAGTTTGTACCCTTTGACTAACATGCCCCTGGTTCCCCTACTCCCCAGCCCCTGGCAACCACCATTCTATTTGCTATTTCTATGAGTTTGGCTTTTTTAGATTCCACGTATAGGTGAGAACATACAGTATTTATGTTTCTCTGTCTGACTTTTTTCACTTAGCATAATGCTCTCAAGTTCTACCCAAGTTGTCACCAAAGGCAGAATTCCTTTCCTTTTCATGACTGAATAATATTCCTCTGTGTGTGCATACGCGTGCGCCTATGTGTGTGTAGGTGTATCTCACATTTTCTTTATCCATTCCTTGGCTGATGAACACTTAGGTTGTTTCCACATCCTAGCAATTATGAATGCTGCTGCAAAAAATTGAGGGTGAAGATATGTCTTCAAGACAGTGATTTCATTTCATTCAGATATAAACCCAGAAGTGGATTCTTTGTTACCTGTACTAATCCTGGAGTATACTTCTAGAAAACAGTTACATATGGTATCTTCAGCTTTGCAAGTAGACCAGCCATATTGGTGTAATTCCATGGACACCAGATTCTCTGGGTCTTCTGAGGGGCATGAGGAGAGCAGGAGGAATAGGAAGGTCAAGAGGCCCTTTTGACCTGACTACAGTATCATGTTTTATTTGATTTCTATTATCAGAATGCTATTTCATCTGAAAACAAAAAAAAAAGCTCTACTGCTTTAGAAAAAAGGGCAGAAAACATGTTAAATGAGTGATTCTCAAAATGTAGGCTTCAAACTGGCAGCAGCAGGACCGGGGATTTATTAGAAAGGTAAATCCTTGGGCTCCATCCCAGAAGCACTGAATCAGAAATGCTGGGGCAGGGGCCCCGCCCACCCGCTGAAGTGTGAGAACCACTGAATTAGACTATCTGACCTACTCTTTCTGCATGAAAGTAGTCTGAAAAGTAGGTCCAGGATTCTGGGTGGCAATACACATATTTTTGTAAAAGTTTCATTTTCCATTAAGTTTCAACTTCATTGCATATTACTAGTTAAATAGACATTTACAGATGGGGCTAAGTTTTCTTCAGTGGGAAAAATTCATTCTTATTTGCAACCAGCCAACTCCGAAGTGAAATTTGGAAACAGTTAACTTACGGGGCACTCTTTCCTATGGGAAGAGTGGTCTACTTTCCAGGCACACCTACTCAGTCTCCCTAATATACCCCATATAACCTCTACTATCAAGAGGGATTTGATTTTTATTGGTAATGATAGATTAAACATACTGACTAAGAGATTTTTTTAAGAGATTTTTTTTGAGGGTTATTTTATTGTTAGAAATCATGCTGGGAAATAAGTAGAAATATTCTTCATTACCTATATTTATCTTGGCCATAATGATTGATTAATTCAAACACCCAGGAAATAAATGAACATGCCTGCTGACAGATGCTTGGCTTCCCAAGTGCGGAGAGATATTTTCTTGCTTTCACATATCTCACATACTGTGGATGAAGTTTCCAGCTGGCCTCAAATCTTCTCAAGACAGGCCTGCCGCATGCTAACTGGTCATTTGCATGAGAACTTTTCACTGCAGTCTGGGGGCTCTGTTTTGCCAGGCCTTGACAATCCAAACATTTGGAGCCAGAGAAATCATCTTTGGGAAGCTCTTGCCATGTTGCTCTGACCCCTCTAATGAATATTAAATTGACATTCTCACTCAAAATCTCACTGACAATCTCAAAATCTTAAGAGATTTTAGTGGAAAAAATTACTCTTGAAGATTTTTAATTTCTGTGAAATTAGGAAGAATGAAAGTACATCATCTGCTTTTCCTAGTGAAGTGCAAACATACGGAACTTAATAGCTAAAAGGTGGTCCGAGCCAAAAATGTGGATAGATTATCAAGGGTAAATCACAGATGACAATGAAGATGGGTGTCAGCATACTAGTAAGACTCTTCACCTTTGGGGGGAACATCAAGGACAAACACACATGTACCTATATTGTAACAAGGAAGCCTGGCCTCTGAACTTCTCTCCTCAAATCTCTTCCCCGTGATGCCTGTCATAAATGCCCCTACTCTTTGTAATTACTTGGGTTTTCTTGGCCTTTATATTCTTTTTAGAAAGTTCTAGGCTCTTTCATTAATCTGCAACTTTGTATTATTTCTGGGCAGGATTCCCCCTTCCTCTCTGCCTGCCTCTCTGCCTACTTGTGATCTCTCTTTCTGTCATATAAATAAATAAATCTTATTTCTGGGCAGGAACCTACAGTGCAGAGGACGTCGTAAATTTTAATGCTTATAAAAGATTCTCAAGTCTTCTGATGTTCTGTTTGGACTCTTCTAGGACTATTACTTCTATTTTGTAGATAGGTTCCTTTCAAGCTCCCTCGCTATTTAGCTTCACAATTTTTCTCTCAAAATCTTTTATTATTCAGGCTGTAAATTGTTATTATGTTCTCACCAATTACTCTCCCACCTTATCCCCATTTCTCTTTCTATAAGCAACCCTTTCCCCATTATTCTGCTAAATTGGGATAATAGTACTGAAAACTCAGATCTCAGTTTCAGTCTAGACTAACATTCTATTATATAAATACAGAAATAAGCGACTTCCATAATTATTTTTTCTAAAACATCTTCCTAAAATGACTACATGTGAATCACAGTTCTTTAACCTATGTTAAAAATTCATTAGAATGCTGAGCGAAATAAGTCAAGCAGAGAGGGTCAATTATCATATGGTCTCACTTACTTGTAGAGCATAAGGAATAACATGGGGGACATTAGGGGAAGGAAAGGAAAAGTGAATTGGGGGAAATCGGAGGGGGAGATGAACCATGAGAGACTGTGGACTCGGAGAAACAAACTGAGGGTTTTGGAAGGGAGGTGGGTGGTGGGGTGGGTGAGCCTGGTGGTGGGTAATAAGGGGAGCACATATTGCATGGAGCACTGGGTGTGGTGCATAAACAATGAATCTTGGAACACTGAAAAAACTAAAATTTAAAAAATAATTACAGTATATATTAAAAAAAATTCATCAGTGTATCTAGGTCCTATTTTCTGAAACCACAAACAATGTAAGATTAGAAGAAAAGTAATTTAAAATTTTATTTAGTCTCAACGTATTTTAAAAGACTGGTTTCCAGATCTCTCATATATTCTACTTTCTTGTCTAGGTGGGAGGGCTGTGGTGCAGTGTGGATGACAGACAGCTGGGGGAAGGCAAAGGCGCTGCCACAGGTTGGCAGGAGGGCACGATGGCTTAGTGAGGGGAGGGGCGGGCACCGTGTGAGCAGCGTGGGAAAGAAACCAGGGGAGCTGGCTACTGACAGAGTCTGGGGACAGGGGGAAATAGGGTGTCAAGTATAATGTCCCGGGTTCTGGCTTGTGTGACCAGGTGGCTAGATGGCAGGTCCATTCCCAGAGGCAGGAAACAGAAGCAAGTGTGTTTGCTTCACATTGCTTCATAATGTTGTCACAAGCAACACTACCTACAGAAAACTCTTTTGCTCTTTGAACTTCCAATGTGGGATCGTCATCTATTTCCTATTTTAATACTCCGTGCAAAGTGTGATAATAGGAGGGGATGTACCTGCATACGCGTGTCATTTTTCTACATGTACCAAATTTACCATTATGGAATTCCAGACAGAAGCTGTATGCAGCCAGATAAATTAAGGTGTTCAGCCCTCTGAGCCTAGCTTGATAGTGTGTGTGTGTCCCCTCTCCTGTTGGCTGCTATGTCCGACTGTGGAGCCAGCCTGGAATTGTACTTCCTGGAGTTACCTGATCTCGGCCTCCAAAATTCCTCATTAAAACCTTCTCCTCCATCGCCCAGACTGGATGAAATTCCCTATACCCACCTGTTCAATTTCCTGTATTTTACAGCCCAAGATTAATTTCCTTCAAAGGTAGCCTTCCTGACTGCTCACTAAAGCTCTCATTCTTAGATTTCCCTCTTCTCATCCTATTTTCTCCCCTCCTCTTTCTATTTTTTTCCGATGCTTCTTTCCTACTCAGTTTCTTTTACTTAGGTGACCTGCTGTCTTCCTGTTCATCCTCTGTCTGCCTTCTTGTCTTACTCTCTGCCCGGCACTCTCTCTGAACCATTATAAAGCCAACATCCCCAAACCCTGATCTTCAGACATATGCTAAAGAGAGTATTTTAGCTTTTTCAGAGAAGGTAACGTGACAGTTATTTATGTAAGGAGAGAAACTCTGTTCTCTAGAGCTTTTGTGGTTATTTCAAAAAAGCAACAAAACTCACCTCTTCTTCTGTGAGAGTTGGGTCCTCTTCCCGGGACTTGTACAACAATGAACTAAATCTCTGTTAAAACAAACACAAACCCAGGGAAGGTATAGTTTGAAGTCAATAATCCATCCTTTCTTTTGCATGTATTTTGACACATCTATCTATAAAAGTGTCTTCAAATGATTTTTAGGGAAGAAATTTTTCAACAAAGAAATTATGCCAAGCAACTGAGGATAAACATGTAATAAAAAAATCTGTGTGATGTTTTTCAGTACCCACGAGTATTAAATACGCAGTGCTCTTCCCGATCACTGGTGAATTCAACCCTCCAGTGAGTCCTAAATGCTGCTCCCTGTCATGCCACACCTGCTCGTACACCCAGTCCCCGCTCTCCTAGCTCCCCACCTCCCACTTCTTCTTCTCTCCCCAAACTCCAACACCTCCCATCCTTACTCTTAGCTGGTGACCTTGAGAAAACTGAAGAAATCAGAAGACCTGTCCGTGAACTTGTACCCCACCCTCCCCCATCTCTGCATTCATGAGTTTTCCTTCCTCCCTGTCACCAAAGAGCTCTCCAAGCCCCTCTTTAAGGTGATCCCCCCTCTTGTGCATGAGATCCTGGCCCTCCACGTCTACTCAGGAATATGTGCTCCAGCAAGTGTCCCATTTTGTTTATACCATCAGCTTTTCCCTCGCTGTGAAATCATTCCCACCCATGTGAGACCATGCTGTTATTTCGCTGATTCTAAAAACAAAACCAAACCACCTTTCTTCCAGTTCCATCGATTGCCTCGTCCCTTTATAGCAAAACCTCCTAAAAGAGTTGTCTGAACAAGTTGCTCAAATAATTTTTCTCTCCCTATTCTCTCTCTAAACCTATTGTCAAGTTTCTCCCTCTGACATTCCAAGGACACCAATATCCACCGTGTAACCAATGCGATGGTCAGTCCTCAGCCCTCACTTTCTGATCCATCACTGTATTTGCAATAGTAGCCACTCCCCTGTCCCTGAACCATCTTCACTGGGCTTCTAGGACACCGAACTTCCCCATTTTTCTTTCCTATTTTGGTGTCCTCCGCTGGTTCCTTTTCCTTCCCAGACCTGTTCCCTGGGAACTCTTTTAGATGCCATTTACACTCATTCGATGACCTCATCCAATGTCATAGCTTTAGGAAAAACTTTGTGTTGAGGACTTCCAAGTGCTCAAATGCAGCTCAGGCCTTTTCTCATAAGGCTGCTCATTCATCCAGCTGCTCTCTGCTGCTTCAGCTGAGACATCTAACACATGTCTCAAACAAAACATATCTAGCACTGAATACCCAATCTTCTCCAAAAACTTGCCTGCCTACAGGCCTCCTCTCCATTTCACTTAAGGGTGATTCCATCTTTCAGGTGGCTCAGGCCAAACCTGGGCCTCATCATTTTTTTTTTTCTTTCTATCATTACACATCTGGTCCACTAGCAAAACTCCTGGCTCTAGTTTAGCGTCTCCCATTACTTCTGCCCTGGTCCAAGCCACTGTCCTCTCCTGTCTGGTTTGTGGGAATCGCTACCTGATTGGTCTCTTTCCTCCTACCCTTGACACTTGAATTTAACACTAGAGTCGGGGCGATCTTTTCCAAACTCAGAGTAATCCATTCTTCTCAAGATTTTCTAATGACCCTTTTTTATTCAGATTATGAATATAGGCCACACAGGATTGGGCCCTTGGTTACTTTTCTCTCTACTACTCTGTCCCCTCCGCTTCCCTGGATAGGCTGGGCAAGCTCCGGCCTCAGCACCTTCACACTGCCCCTTTCCCCTGCTCTACCTGCTCTTCCCCAACTTTCTCATCTCCTTGAACATTTCATTCAGATGCCACCTTCACAGTAGGCACACCCTGACCACTGATTCACACTTGTACTCCCACTCTACTTTCCTAATCCTCCTTATTCTAATTTTTCCCTTTAAACCTTAAAACCTTCTAAAATACCATACACTTATATGTATATTTATGTCTCTCTCTCCCCACTAAAATGTAAGCTCTAGAGGGGCAGAAATTTTTGTTCATTTATATATTCTGGGCACCAGTGTGTTCTGAGCAGCTGGAAGGTTGTGTGGCATATAGTTGGTGCTCACTAAAATCTTCTTGTGCATAAATGAAAAAATAAATATTAAATATTTCAAGTTCTCTGAATTGCTTAAAATTAGGATTGTTTATAATGGAGATGGTGGGTTATTCATTCTTGTATTACTACAGAAAGGTAATCTGATTCCCAGATGGATATTTCCAGATTCTAATGTGATATCTGATATTAGATATCACATGTGATAACCGCTTACCAGTAGTGGTTAGATAATTGACCTTCTTATCTTTCAAGTACTTATAAGTAAAAAAGCCTTAATTGCTTTAGCCATAATTTATATGAAAGGCAAAACGTTAGGCTGCATTTTTGCATTTTATGACTAGGTTCATAAATACCTGTATTGAGGCTCTCAACAGCTAATTTCATGGGTAATATGAAAAGTCGAAATACATTCAGAGAACACCACGAAGAATGACTTACGGGGTATAACCTATAAAAACCATAGCCAGGACTCACATTTTGATCATGAACTCCAGATCCTTAAGGCTTCATTGACTGACCTACTTGTCTTTCCTACCAAAACCTGAGATGAGAGAACCTTGCTTTTTCCTGTGTAGAGAACAGAAATCAGATAGTAGTTGCCTAAGAAGAGTGGATCTAGTTAAATCCCAAGGAGGTATTTACAGCAGGAGATGTGAATTTCAGACTGTTGTGGCTCCTACATCAGGTTATCAGAAACAGAGAAGGCTCAGCCATTGTTAATACATTCCAGAGCTTTGTGGAATATCTAAACTTAAAGAGTTATAGGCTACTATTCAAAGAACCTAGATGTCCATCAACAGATGAATGGCTAAAGAAGATGTGGTATACATACACAGTGGAATACTGTGCAGCCATCAAGAGAAACGAAATCTGGCCATTTGCAATGATGTGGATGGAACTGGAGGGTATCATGCTAAGTGAAATAAGTCAATCAGAGAAAGACAATTATCATATGATCTCTCTGATATGAGGAATTTGAAAGTCAGGGTGGAGGGTTGTGGGGGGTAGCAAGGGAAAAAATGAAACAAGATGGGATCAGGGAGAGAGACAAACCATAAGAGACTCTTAATCTCAGGAAACAAACAGGGTGGCTGGGGGGGAGGGATGGAGCGGCTGGGTTATGGACATTGGGGAGGGTATGTGCTATGGTGAGTGCTGTGACATGTGTAAGCCTGATGATTCACAGACCTGTACCCATGGAGCAAATAATACATTGTATGTTAATAAGAAAATTTGAATGGATGCTATAGGAGGAGGGCAGTGAGACTGGAAATGGCGAGGGGGGATAAAAAGAAAATAAACATTTTTCTTAAAAAAAAGTTATAGGCTACTATTTTAAAATTGTCACAAAATAAAATCTTGTACTTGATTCATATAAAAGTGCATAGAATCAGGTACCACCAAGTGGTACCTATGAGTCTGTTCCCTCCGTGTGTATTCCTGTGCTCGGATTTCTGGGATCCCGGAAGGATAAAGATCCCCCTGCTGCTTGAGGCAGCAACGAGCAGAAGAGGCTAAATATGTGGCTAAGAATCTAGTCTCCATTTAATTTCTGATCTTCAAAATGAAGAAAATAATACTTGGTCCCACTTAGACATGAAGTAAAAACTGGAAAATATCCAAGTTAGGTGCCAACAGAGAAATATTTTACAAGCATGAGTTTTCAGTATTTTACTATTTGGAGGGGGGAATAATTCAAACACAGCTTACGCTAAAACAGCTTTCACCATTCAACGAACCTGAAAGTGTTTGTATGTATTTCCCAGAACGAAGTGCCAGTAAGAGCCCCAGGAGTAGCTAGATTCCCCATCATGACAGAAGCGCATGAAAGAAAACCGCAGGAGCCCACCTTGTTGGTCTCGTTGGTCCCCTCTGCAGCTCCCTCCTCGGCTGTCTTGCTCTCTTCCTTCTCCTGAAGGTTTTCATTCTCATCCAGAAGTTTAACGGGGACAGGTGGTGGGGCCTCCTCTTCCAGATCGCATGAATTTCCAAGAACAGTCTCTGCATTAACGCTCTGTCGACACTTTTTGTTTCTGTCCACTGAAGCGTATTCAGCAAAGTCCGCCTGGGGGGCTTGGGGCCCTGGAAGCTCTTTCAAAGCAGAAGTCGACTTTGACCTGCTGCTGTGGGCTCTCCCTGGGTTCACGGCTGCTGCCACCTCCTTAATTTCTTTCACGGTTTCATACAAGCAGTCCTCCACCATATTTTCTTGGGAGGAACTGTCCTTGAGCACTTCATACGGCCCTTCCGTCCCCAGGCCCTGGTCCCCGTCCACACTCCTGGCGTTGAGCATCGTGTCCACTGCGCTGTCAGGAGGAATTCTGGGCAGTTCCCGGCTCTGGTGACATTTCGGCTTCCCTGTGCTGTCCTGGGAGTCCAACAGATCCGAAGCTGAGGTCTGGACCTCCTCATAATGTTGCATGCAGGTCAGAGTACTGTCTTCTGAAAGGACTAAAGCGGCAGAAGTATTAAAAATGGAGAAAGACCATTCCTTAAATAATTATTACAGTGAACTGGATAATGCAAAGTTAAGTTAAATCAAGGTGCTTGCTTTTTATTTGACTCTAAACTGCAAATTACAGAGGATATGATTGTTGATATTTCAACCACAGTTGAAACTAAAGCTGTTACATCTTTGCAATACAATATTTCATAAACTGTCTTAGCTATAAATTTGGTTCACACTTTCATTGCTCCTTGATGGGATTCTTGCAGGCAGTGTGTCTCATGTGACCAGGGGTCTGAGTCCGTGAGAGGCTGGGCACCAAAACAGGGATGGCGGGGCACACATGGTGGCTGCGTCCCGTTTGGAGGGAAGAACTGGTGGCCATACCCCTTTCAATGGTCACTTTTGTTTAGCAGACATGATGGGAACAGTGGGGCAAAAGTGTACCCTCAACCACAAGTACAAAGGGACGGGATGCCCGTGGCTCTTTAAAGGTCTTCCTTCTGTCTTGCCACCCCTTCCCCCTACCATTTCTACCTCAAATTAGAAAATCAAATGTGAAATTTTTTTTTTTAAAGACTTCATTTATTTATATGACAGAGAGAGACACAGTGAGAGAGGGAACACAAGCAGTGGGAGTAGGAGAAGGAGAAGCAGGTTTCCTGCCGAGCAGGGAGCCCGATGCGGGGCTCGATCCCAGGATACTGAGATCATGACCTGAGCCGAAGGCAGACGCCTAACCATCTGAGCCACCCAGGTGCCCCCAAATGTGAAATTCTTAGATTTCCACTGACATGCACTGTGTGAAACCATTCAGTCATCCCTTTATCAAATGCTTTTGAGTGCCCGCTATATGCCAGAGACCATTACAATGCTGGAGATAACATCAGCAAAGCCGAGCCCCGCCCCTCTGATACTTAACATTGTCGCGAACAAGTTCTTAAATGACCGTCGCTCCATTTTATAGTCTTTATATAGAAGTATAACAAGTATAAGTACATAATTGTATACTTAAATATGTATATTCATGCATATGTTCATCTTATATGGTTTTTATATAATATAAAGTCCTTATGTTGTTATATGCAGTCCTTATATATGTATGTTTGTGTTTGTTTATAACTTACAAGTTTTACTCTTTGTTTTTACTGACTAATCCGGGATTCTCTAAGGCCCCTGGAGCCTGGGCCCGTGTGTGGCGCAGTGGTGGCAAGACACTGCCGTGTGTGTACATAAGCCTCCCAGAGGTGCAGATGAACGACCCGCTGAGCCCGAGTTACCCGGGAGGCCCAGTGGAATCATGAGGTCCTTTTAAGTGACAGAGGAGGTGGGAGAGTTGGAGAGAGAGGGGGAGATGGAGGGAAAGGCTAGGAATCAAGAAATGCTGGCGGCCTCAAGAACTGAAACAGGTAAGGAAATGGATTCATCCTAGAGCCCTCAGGAAGAAACAGAGCTCTGCTGGTGCTCTGCCTTTGGGCTACGAGTTAATACATTTCTGTTGTTTGAGGCCCCGGGTTTGTGGTAATTGGTTGAAGCAGCAACGTGCCACTGTTTCTTCACCTGTAAGTTGTAACGAGAGCTATCTTAATAATAGTAATAATACGGACAGTAATCTTACCGGGTAGTTCGAAGGATGAGTTAGCATACAAACCTTAGAGCAGTGGCACAGAGAAACCAATGAATAAAATACTACCTTCTCATCCAAATGAGCCTATCGGTGCTGAAACTGGTAGGAATACTGAGAGTGAGCAAAAACCCATTGGCTAGTTTTTGAGCTGCATATTCTCAAATGACCTCGCTCTCAGATGACGAGGCCCGTGTGGAGAGCCGGTATCTCTGCAGGACTCACCGTCGCCGTTGGTGAGTACCCCGTTCTGCTCGCTGCTGGCAGGCGCGTCCGTGGCCAGGCTGGTTGCCGAGCGGCTGCACATCTCCTTGTCAGAAGGCTGCGAAGCAAATGCCACATGGATCAGACAGTAGGCAGAGGACAGTCGCCGTGGCTTTTTCTCAAAATCAAAACCGCAATAACAGAAACCCAGCTCTGCTTAAACTAAATGCTGCCGAGCAGACCTGAGCTGCTCAGCTGAACTTGTCACATTCCAAATGCTCCGCAGCCAGCGGGGGCTCAGGCAGACCACATCCTTCGAGGTGCAGAGCTCTGCTGGACAGAGCTGTCCTGAACTCCTCGGGACCCTGGGGATCTTCCGAGACCATCTGCAGAGCTTTCTGCCCTGTGGTCGACAAGTGGGACGTAAGGGATCAGTCCCTTTAGCTCAAGGTGAAAAGGGGACCAGGAGCCCCGGTGCCGGGCAGAGTTGACTCAGCAGACCCCGCAGGCCCGTTGCTGTAGCACAGGGGCCGTACGAAGCTGTTCTTAGGAAGAACAGGCCATCTGAAGGGAAGAGACGGCAGCCTGGCCAGAGAGGGTAACATCCCTGATGTCTGCGACTGCTTCCTAGCCAGCCAGGTCTCTGCATCAGGGTTCACAAGAATACCGTATGTTAAACAGCAGGTCCGCAAACCTTTCTTATTGTCACAAACTCAGGATGCCTGGAGGGAAGAACAGCATTGATGGGTTTTCTGCAGGGCTTGAATGTGGGGGTATTACATGGAATGAGAGGCCAGGCTGAGCTCTAGCTCACGTGTTTCTGTAAACGCCCGGCTGGTTCCATGCGGCGGCCTGAATCACTGCTAATGTGACCTGTTCCCACAACCTTCTCGCAGAAGACACAGCATGTGTGACCCCGGACGCCACACCTGGGTCACGTTCCAGGAGTCCACATGGAAACTTCTGGCGTAAGCAGCCCAAGAAGCTTGGCCAGTTGGCTTCATAAATTCTCAGACTTCTTACTGGGACTAAATAATAATAATAGCAAATAAGCTCCTGCTGTGTCACGAACCCTTCCTGCGAGTCCGCTGATTCAGTGTAACACTGCTCCTGGCTGAAGAGTGCCAGGAACTTCGGTGCAGACGCTCACAGCACAGAAGGGTCCTGCCTGGACAGGAGTCGGGGGGAAGGGGGAAGGCCCCCATTCTGGCTCCTAACAGCATCCCAACCCATCCCTGCCCAAGGCGGGCATGATGGGTTCTAGCCACCACGTCTAATCTCAGCTTCTGTGACGGAGGCCCGCAGGGGAGCCCTGAGTGAGCCTCCCTCTCTCAGGAGCCCCCGTGCAGACTCTAGGACACCCTGTGCCTTGGGACCGTTTGAGGCTAGGATTTAGCGGTGGCTCCTCGGGGGCTCGGGGTAGCTGGGATGTAGACAGCTGGCATGGGGGTGCGGGGGGAGGGCGCGAGGCTGACCACAGTGGCTTTTTTGACCTAAATGGCGAGGCTGCAAGTTGAACAAGATTTAGAAGCTGAGAGAGAAGCTCTTGCAGAGAGCTGGGTGGACAGGCTGGGTACATGAGCTTGCACACCACTGCCCCTGTGCACATGTGTGCTCACTCGCTCTCTCGTGCACATCTGCGCGAGAGAGGCTATGGGGTTGTGAACGTGATGGTAAGTGAGCGTCTCTTCCTTCCACCTGCCTGCCGCTATCTTCCCTCTCATCCAGGGCTGCTGCCGACCCGGGGCGGACGAGCAGGTGCTGGAGGTCTACCATAGGGGCTCTAAGGTGGGAGCATTCAGCAGAACCACATGGGAGGGGGCTTGCTAACAGTTCCCTGGGCCCCACGAGCTTCGGGGGGTGCCGCTGCCAGCAGCGCAGGCCACCCCTGAGAACCACTGCTCGGGAAGGACCTGGCATGGAAGACAGAGATGGAAGCCCTTCCCCCTGCCTAACCTCACCTGGGACTTGGCACCGAGGAGCATGGGGGGTGGTGAAGAAAGTCGGTGCCTGGGACCTGCATGTGGGAGCAGCAACAGGGGGGTCCCCCCCACCCCTCTGATGCCACCACAGCAGCAATCTGTAGGAACAGAGGTGCGGGGCGTAGCTGAGAAGTGGGTGGACAAGAGACGGGAAAAGGGTAAAGGGTCCTGGGCGCTGAGAACCCAGGACAGCAGTGGGTGAGGGTGTGTGTGCCCAGAGAAGGCGGCTAGGAAACCCCAGGGGCTCCCAGCTGCTGGGCTTCATGAGTCGTGCCACTCTGGAGGGCAGGGGGACCAGGAGCGGAGACCCCTCCTAGGGAAGCCCTGCCTGTCTGCTGGCTACACGTTTCACACCCTCCCCCCCCCAAGCAGTTTTTCCCTGACCTTGAAAAATCCCACCAGAGACTGCTGGAAGCACTTCTCGGTGTTCACACTGCCATGAGCTCAAGCAAGACGGATGCCGTCAGGCCTGCCAGTATGCGGGTGGCCCCGTCCCCCACTGCTAGAATGGCCCAGCCAGGTGAGGGCATGACCCTGAGTGGAGAGAGCACAGCGGGACCAGGACGCTCACGCTGCTCCTCACCAGGGGGAATCTGAGGGGTCTGACCGGGCCCCATAAGAAAGGAGGGCTGCAAAAACCCAGCTGGGCCGTATCACCGTAAGATGAGGTCACGCTGGAGTCCTGCAACAGGGAAGCTTGCGCAGAAACACGCAGAGCGGAGAGACCAGATGAGAGACACAGGGAGAACAGCATGACATTGAAGGTACTGCGGAGTGGCAAAGACCGCCACCAAAGCTAGGAGAATGGCCTAGAACAGATTTGCCCTCCAAGCTCTCTGAAGAACCTTCCCCTTGGACACCTTGATCTCCATTTTTAGCCTCCAGAACTCCAACACAGTGCATATGTTACTTAAGCCCCACAGTCTGGGGTCTTTTGTTATACAGCCCTAGCAAAGGGTTTGAGGCTGGAGCTGGGCAGAGGCGGCCTCGCTGTAGCAGGTAGGCTGGAGCTCTCGAAGGATCTCTCTGGCAGCAGCATGACTGCCTCCATTTTAGAAACTCTCCCAACCTGTCCGGCTAATTGCACAGGCCTCTAGCCACGCTGAGGAAGAATCCTACAGAGAGAGGGCACAGCCGAGGCAGCCAGCAAACTCTGGCTGGGCTCTTTCCCTCGGTTTCCTTCAGCTTGGCAGTTCGTGGACACGATGCTTAGCTAAGCGCCCAGCTGATGTTGTCAAGCACACACAGACGTGTGCACAGGGGCTCACCACGTTCATCAGGTTCTCATGGTCCCCGCTGTGCTGTCTCGGCTGCTTCTCTCTGAAATGGAAAAATAAAACATTGCCATATTATCAAATATGCCATCTAAAATCAAACATACACTCCCCTCTCTATCCTAATATTTATCAACATTTAAATCTCTCTTTTAAGGTCCTGGTTTCTTTTGCCAAGGAAGCAAAGCTGGACAGTGACTCCATTGCTCCTCTGCAGGCGTCAGGGTCTGCGGGGTCAAGTCACAGCATGAGAGCGGCCACCTCTCCGGCTTGCCCTCTTCTCCCACATCAGAAAATGCGAGTTCACGAGAGGACTGAGGCATGTTCCTGGGTAGAAACTGTTCATATCTAGAATACTAGAAAGGATTTTTCTTTCTTTCTTTCTTTTTTTTCTTTAAAGAAAATCCAGACAGGTCTGTACTCTTCATTTGTCTTAACTCACGACAAATCTTTGCTAAGTTGACTGCACACTGCCACAGGACTGGGAAAATAATGAAAGAAAATACAAATTTTGGCACGTCGGGAAGGATACATGCTCTTGGGATGAGTCATATGTACTTCCAGTCTATGGAAAAGTCCATCGAATAAAAATAGAATTTATTTTTACTCAGGACAGTCTAAAGAAAGCCTCAGTACTACAGGCTGCATTTCCCATAGATGTACGAGGCAACAGCGCCACCTAGTGGGAGTGTAAATAGTTACAGGCAGGCCATCCTGAGTCCGGAGGAGCCCTGTCTCTGATCAGACTCCGACCCCGCTGTAGAGCCCCAGGTCCAAACGGGCACGGGTTAGGAGGCTACGTGGTTCAGAGAACCTGACTTTCCACCTCTTGATAAAGACGTCAGGGTCTCCTGAGTCACCGAGAGGAGGATTTAGAAGAGGGCTGGCTGGTCTGCACCAATCCACCAGGCCGCTGTCAGTGTTCTCAGTGTCTGAGCCCCTGGGAAATTACTCCCCATTAGAAAGAACTTTGGTCCTGAGCAAACTTATCTTTTGGGGGAGTACAGACATTTTATATGAGGGGGCATGGAGGGGTGGAGGAGGAGAAGCAGAACTCTAAAAAAAGGCAAGATGATTATTTCTCATACGGCTCCTCTCTCATAGGAAAATTAAGCTGTTTCTTAAGAAACAGCAGTTGTAGATTACCAATCTTGAATAAAATGAGCCTTTCAAACCATGTAACAGCAATACTGCTCAGTAACTCTCCGGGGCAGCAAAAAGAGTACCTTTAATACACACCAGACTTAGATTTTCAAATGGCCATAGATGGAAAAGACCGTGTACACTTTAATAAGGATGTGCTAAGAACAGCAAGAATTTCATTCTGGAAAGTTTCGTGCGCGAGACTTCTTCCAGTTGCTTCTCAGCAAAATCAGATACAGGTTTTCATTTTTTCATTCAGCCTCCAGAAAATGTCCTGGGATGCTTTGCAGCAGAGAAGTCAATTTTAACACGGGTTTCTGTGAGTGTCTGCGGAGTGGGACTCCTACGTGCTTTTCGCGTGAAGAATCTTCTGGGGACAGGGCATGGGTTATTTTAGGGTTCCACTGGCTACACCTTGGCTCTCACCTGTCACAACTGGAGCACAGAAAAATGAGGAAGCCGATGAGGAAGAAGGCGGCGACAGCGGCCAAACTGCCCCACAGGACGACCTGCACTTGCGCGCTGCTCAGCAAGCTCCCCGGGGGTCCCATGGTGG
>CM053606.1:118123088-118175374 GCA_028646535.1 Procyon lotor
TTTTTTTTTCTTAAGATTTTATTTATCTCTTTGACAGGGAGAGAGAGATCACAAGTAGGCAGAGAGGTAGGCAGAAGGAGAGAGCTGAGCAGAGAGCCTGATGCAGGGCTCGATCTCAGGACCCTGAGATCATGACCTGAGCTGAAGGCAGAGACTTAACCCACTGAGCCACCCAGGGGCCCCAGGAACAAGAGTTTTTTGAAGACATGCTATCAGCCTATCTATCAAGTCATCCACTTAGGGTAAGTGTCAGAGACACTTATCACCTACCTCTTCTTTCTCCCCAGATCCTGTACATCTAAATACTGGAACTACATGGTCATTGGTGACCAGCAATCCCTGATGATTTACAGAGCCTCTCTAAAGTTCAAGACCTAGCTGATTTGGGGACCCATGTCTGTCACTGCATCGTCTGGACAACAGATGAAAACAACCTATAAAAAATGTGAGGGAATATGCCTTAAAACCAACTGCAAGTCACAGCCCTAGTCCTGTAGTATAATGAATGGGCACTCTGAGGGGGATGAAGGCAGAATACAGACCTGGAAAGGATCAAGGGATGCTGCCAGGAGAGGCCGTTACATGATGGTCTTCATCTGGGTGCAAGAACCTCTATGTTACCGTATGAAGTGGGATCAAGAATAGACAGCTATGGAAACATTGGAGACACAGCAGCTGGTCCCCAGCATCTCCCAATGGGGGTGTGTCTCTATTTCTACAAGAATTTCCTTCTTACTCTGGTTCGCTCCACCCATATGCTAAACATGATGGATCCTCCCACCTCTGAAATGAGACCTCAGCTGTATTCCCCTGAAACCGAAAAAGGAGATGTAGCTGAGCAGGGAGGACACCAGAATTCTGTGCTCTCAATGGGCCAAAGCCACTTTTCTATCCTGAGTGGCAAAACGCAACACATTAGATCTTCATGAGGCCTTCAGAGATCATTTCTTTTTCTCCTTTCCTGGGCCTCAGCTTTCTTTCCCTACCAATGGAGCGAACATCTGAAGAACCCCAACCAGCCCAAGCCGATTTTAAGTCACAGGCTGTGACGATTTTCCCTTCTTTATTGCTATTTCAGTTTTCCTGGCTATTTTCACTGAATTTTTTTTTCTTCCATTATTCAAAAATCCAGTATTTTGAAATAACAGTCCTGGCCAAGTCAATGTTTTAATCCACTCATGTTATCTTCTACTTCATGCATAGATTTAATTTTTAGTGAACCAATAATGTAGATTGAATTTTATGTTCTCTAAAACAGAAGTGTTTTCTGGTATACTGTAGACTCTTTAAAACCTTACTTCCCATTCTCTTTCTCTTCCTTTCCTTACACCTTGAACATGATCACCAGCAGACTGTGAATGTCCTTCCTGCTCTTTATCTACACTCCTTCAAGTTGCGAATGTATATGAACCCACACTCTCATATATAAGGTTTTTTTTTAAACTTCTGTCCCATTACAAGTAGAGTCTGTAAGCATTTTTCTGCATCTTGATTTTATCACTGAATAATAGAAATTTAGTTCAATAGGTATAGATTTAAGTTATTTTTTCTTGTGGTTGCATAAAATCCATGCATGGATATGCCACAACATACTCAATTATTTTCCCATTAATGGACAATCACTGACCTTAATGACCTTTTTCTTCTACAAACAATTCTATAAGAAAAGGATTTTTTTGAGCATGTATTCTAAGGTATCAAAGCTTTGTTTCTATGTTGATAAGTTCATAGGGATAGAATTTCTAGGTTGATGGGTAACATCTGGAAATAAATATTACCAGATTGCTTCCTCCAGAAAAGGGTGTTACAATTCACATTTCTGCCAGAAGTCTGGGGAATATTGCTTTGTTCAAATCTCTGCAGGCACTAGGTATTATCATTTTTTTAATTTTACTTATATAATGGATAAGAATTAGTATTTTATGACTAAATACTAATACAAAACAAGTCTCTGAATTGTTTACTTAAAACTTGTTGGTTTTACCTAATTACATTATTTGGGTTTTTTTCCCTGCAAATGCATAGAAATCTTTCGTATATTATAGTTAACCTTTTATCAGTAATATGCATTGTAAATATTCTTTTCTCAAAAGCTTTCATTTTGTTTTTAATATATAATTTGCCATAAGACTTAAAAATTTTCTCGTGTAGTCAAACTGTTTGATACTTTCTTTATAGCTCTTTTCAATTTCTTACCTTATTTAAAAGACCTCTCATTTTCTCTCGATTTTAAATTTTTATCATTTTAAATATTTAATCCAAATAGACTTTATTCTTCCAGATACATCTAAGAATTAGCCATATTTTAACTTGATTAGCATGAAATTTGTACCAGTAATTTGTTGTAATTGACAATATATAAAATTTGAAGTTTTCCTCCAGGATTAAGGTACATGCCCTTATGTATTCAGTCTTCTTTTACATCTATAAGGAAAGAAATAAATAATTTTAATTAGATAAGCCCTTCTTTTGATTAGACTTATGCCAAGATGATTTTATAATTTTGTTTGTTATTGTAATTGAGATTTATTCCCATTATATTTTCAAACTTGTTTTTATGGGTAAATAGAAAACTGAACGACTTGTTATATTTATTTTATAATCAACCACTTTAATGAAGTCTTTCACTATATCTAGCAATTTTTTATTATCACTTTCTTGCTTTGTCAAAGTAAAAAGCCAGATCGTTAGCATAAAATGATAAGCTTGCCTCCTTGAATCTTGTAATTGTATCTCTTATTATTCCTGTCCTACTACATTGGCAGATCTATTCAAATATAAATGCTGATGGCTATCATTGTTTTGTTATTTACTTTAATAGGAATGTTAATTGTTTAAGCATTAAGCAAACTTAAAAGACATATAGACACTTTAAGTATGAGAAGATTAAGATTCAACACGAAGCTCAATACAGAACCAGCATTGAGGCGTGTAGGTGTCTCAGTTGGTTAAGCGTCTGCCTTTGGCCCCACATTGGGCTCACTGCTCATCGGGGAGTCTGCTTCTCCCTCTCCTTTTGCCCCTTGCCTCTACTCGTGCTCCCTCTCACTATCTCTCTCTCTCTCTCTCCCCCCCTCTCTCTCTCTCAAATAAATAAATAAACAGAACCAGCATTAACTTGTAAAATACCATCAAGAAATTCTGTCTTCTAAAGGTGGCTACTTCACAGGGTGTTTTGCAAATACGAAGTATCAAATGCTTTGGTTCTCTACATGCATATCTAGTTAGCCTGTCAGAAAATTCTGCACTGAACTTGAGATGATATTCTTTGTCCCGTTAAGAAAGAATTCTTCTGTTTTAAAATAGCTAAATGCTTTTATTCAGAAATTGATTTTGAATGCTTTCAAATGCCTTTTCAACATCTATCAAATTTATCACCTTTATTGTCTTTGATATTGATGGGTTATGTTAATAATCCCCTAGTTGTCAATCATGGTTGCGTTCCTTAATAAATAGTAAGCAAATATTTTGATAAAATAAATATTTAAATAAGTATATAAATAGAATATATTTATATATATATTTCTTTTTTTTAAAGATTTTATTTTTTTATTTGACAGAGAGAATGAGATCACAAGTAGGCAGAGAGGCAGGCAGCGGGGGGGGGGGGGGAAGCAGGCTCCCTGCTGAGCAGAGAGCCCGATGTGGGACTCGATCCCAGGACCCTGAGATCATGACCTGAGCCAAAGGCAGAGGCTTTAACCCACTGAACCACCCAGGTGCCCCTATTTTTATATATATATTTTTATATATATATTTCAAATGAGAGATTTAGTTACCAGTAATTTATTTAGAAACTTTTTTTTTCTTTTTTTAGAGAGGAGGCAGTTGGAGGGGGCGATGGGCAAAGGGAGAGACAGAGAGAATCTCAAGCAATCTCCACACCTAAAGCCCAGTCTGATCTCACAACCCTGAGACCATGACCTTAGTGAAGGTAAGATTCAGATACTTAAACTACTGAGCCACCCAGGCTCCCCATTTAGAAATTTTTGATGTTTGCCCCCAAATTTACTTTTTTTTGCTATTTTGTACAATCCTGTTTTTGTTTCAGAACAAATATTACTCTAGCTATTTGAAATGAAATGATGGGTTTTCCATAATGTTCTATTCTCTGGAAACATTTATATATGTTGCAGTTCCAAAATAACTAATTATGTAATTCGTGAGCTTTATTAAAGGCACTTAAGTGATTTTTCCACCCAATTCTATCACAATATTTATTTTCTTGACTTTCTGTGTTCCTTTTAAGCTAATTTAAGCAATGTATAGTTTACTCAAAAATGCTTCATTGGGATTTTAATTTTATTATTATCAAACAGTTTTGTTATTTTTTTACATTTAGGCTTGTCAAGTGTAGCTCATTTTATTTTATTTTTAGAGAATCAGATTACAAATTTATTTATTAATTTGAATAGTTTGTGGTTTTGCTTTATTTCAATTTTATTATTCCTTCTTTCTTAATGCTGCTTAAACTGAATGCACAGCTCTGTGTTTCTCGAACTACTCAGAATATTGAAGGAATTTTCTGCCTTTACTGCCCATGGTCCTTGGTCACACTGCTTCCAAGAATGAAGAGGTAGACCAGACCAAGACTGGGGGGCAATAAAGCAAAGTTTATTGAGTTATAGTATAAAGCTCCAGGAGAGGGAGCAGGGCCAAGTGGGTTGCCCTCAGAGTTCCTAAGTTTAGGGGTTTTTATGAGCTCTTTTGCAGAACTATCTTAAGGAATGGGTATGTTGAGCTGTGCCAATCAGAGCTTTGGTCATTATCTGTTTACCTTTTTGGTTACTGTCAATGTGCTTGGGGTCTTTTTTGCTGACATCTGGGGACTTATGCTTAACTGCCCCTTGCCCATGATAGGGTCAGATGCCTTGTGGTTAAGTGCCTTGTTTTAGGACATTTTGCAGAAGCCATTTCTGTAGAGGCTGCAAAGCAGAATGTTAATGCACTCCTGTCGAAGCTGCAAAACAGGATGTCAGTGCTGTTTTATTTTCACAGTCTCGACTCCATATTTTTATGTTGAGGACCTGGGCCCTGACTGCCTGACTATCCAACTAACTCCTAATAAGAAGAGCTTTGCTCTGAGATGTTAATATGTATCCCACAAAAAAAAATTTTCCTCTGATCAAATAGTTTGGGAAAGAGTGAATATTGTATTTCTTCTTAGTGCTTTACAGTGCTCATTATCACATTAAAGATACTGAGGAAGTCTCAAATTAAAAAATGTATAGCTTCTGTAACATAGCATTTTCCAAATTGCTTTTACCCTGGAACACTTTCTAGGGTATAGTATACTTCCATATGGTATCGAGCAGCGAAGTATAATTTAAATACTTTATATAGAATGGTGTACTCTGCAGTAGAATATACTTTCTATAGTATACTACTAACATTTTGTCACATGGTGCTGCCCAGGGCACCAGCTCGGGAAATTCTGGCTTCGGGTCATTTGTATTCCTCTTGGTTTGCTTATAAATGAAAGCATTTAATGAGAGTTTGTCACTGGATACTTTTTTTTTTTTAAGATTTTTATTTATTTATTTGACAGAGAGATCACAAGTAGGCAGAGAGGCAGGCAGAGAGAGGGGGAAGCAGGCTCCCTGCTGAGCAGAGAGCCCAATGCGGGGCTCGATCCCAGGACCCTGAGATCATGACCTGAGCTGAAGGCAGAGGCTTTAACCCACTGAGCCACCCAGGCGCCCCTGGATACTTTTTTTTAACTACATCTCATATGTTTTATTATGTAATGCTTTCTATTCTCATTTTCTTAAATTCTTTTATTCAAAAATTATATAAGGGAGTTTTTAATGTTCACGTAGTCTTTGGGTTATACTTTTGTATTAAAGACTAATTTTATTACACTCATAGCCTGTGTAATTTTTGCTTTGGAGTTCTTACTGTGTTTTTTTCATGAAACATTAGGTGGTATATTTTTTAAAATGCTCACAGATCCTGAAGAAAATATTTTCTCTTTGTAAAGTACAGAGATTGTGAGATGTGTATATATATATATATATATACATATATATATATATATAAACATTATTAATGGCACATTAATAAAATTAAAGTTCTCTATATTAAAGTTATATTAAAGTTTTCTATATTCCCTTTTTCCCTTCTTTTTTTTTTAAAGATTTTATTTATTTGACAGAGAGAAACACAGTGAGAGAGGGAACACAAGCAGAGGGAATGGTAGCGGGATAAGCAGGCTTCCTCCGGAGCAAGGAGCCTGATGTGGGGCTCGATCCCAGGACTCTGGGATCATGACCTGAGCTGAAGGCAGACGCTTAACGACTGAGCCACCCAGGCGCCCCCCCCTTTTCCCTTTTATATCTACCTGTTGGTCTGTCAAAAAGTGAGTGAATATATTAATGAAGATGTAGTGAAACTGTATTTCCATTTCTCCATTTCTATCAGTGGTTTTCTTTACATATTTTAGGCAAAAAATTCCTTAGTCTATCTTTATCCCCTCCACCGTAACCTCTACATCATGCTCTATCCCCTTGCCCTATCTTACTCTCCTTTACACTTTTGTCTGTCTGGCTCACCACAGTATCCTCAGCATCTAGAAGAATATATGGCACACAGTGTGCAGTCCATAAATGTTGGAATTAGTAAAACAGTTATACTGTATTACTTACAGTATAACTGTATTACTGTATACTGATTAAAAAAGACCTTCTGCCTATTTGAATGCTGATCTGGTTTCTTTGCACTTGTATTTATCTACTGTGTTGTACTCATTTTATGTTTCTATTCTAAATGAATAGCTTTGTTTTTGGCTATTCATTCACAAAATTCTACTTGTAAAGGGAATAGTTTAATTGACTTAATCTGAAAATCTCTTTCAATAGGGTCAATTAATTTTTAAATTGAATATTACAACTAGTGGATTTCATGTTACCTTTTTATTCTAATTCTGTCTTATGCCACTGACTGCTTGAAAATTTTAAGAAGATATTTAACCAAATTATTCACATTATCAATTCCAAGAACAAAATTTTGTATTGAGCAACATGCATTACCTATTTTCCCCTATTCTTTTCCTCCCTCACTATATTTGAAGTCATAATATGTGACTCTAGTCTAGTCTCCCCTTACAATTAATTGTAATATACTGTATTATTCATCTTCTACTTCAATAACTTTTACTATTTTGTAGTTGTACGCATCTTTTTGCTTTGCTTGGATGGCAAGTGGACATCTCATGGTAAATTGCTCCCAAGAAGAAAATCACAGCCAATAACAAAGAAGCTAAACACACCTGTGGAAGTCTAGGGAATCAGAGAAATATCAGAGTATGGAGCTTAGACTTCTTGGAAATATATTTACTCATTTGCCAGATAATGCTAGGAAATGAGGAAAGAAAGATGCTGAATGACTAGTTACTGTGTCTAAGGGGGTGTAGGAATTGTCAGTCTAAATGTTAGCCATCTTTACCTCTTAGAGCGAGGTATGAGCAGAGAGCTATCTCCCCATCCGTAGAACTCCAACACTCGTAGGTGGGTGTTCACTCTGAGCATAGAGCCAATGCTTAAAAATTCCAGTTAGGAATGCATACCATGCATACTCTCTTACCTGTCAAAATTGAATCAACATGGTGCTGACATACTAAGGAAAGCTGCTCATCCCTTTCCCTTACACAAGTTTCAACAAAAACTTATGCCTGTTTGGATAAAGTTCCACCAATGCTGGGCCCCATAGAAAGGAAGACAGAGCTATTCCAAAAGGAAGGGCCTGATTGTCCTACTCCCAGTCTCATACTTCCAGTTACTGGGGAGAAATTCTTTACTCTCTCCAGATAGTTTTCTATGTGGAGGAAAGTTTATTTGTGCCGGGGAGCTTACCTCAGGACCAAGACCCACATACTTGAGTTTAAGAGAATGTGTCATCATGGGCCGGGGAAGAGGAGAATTAAGGAGTAAATCTTTTCTCCTGGGTTATGAAGACTTCCTGGATGAAAAACGGGGCAGGATAATTCATTCATATGTTAATTTTTTAAATTAATACATCTCATCTTTTTATCTTAGAAATTTTCTGTTCTCTTGTTGGATTTGCTTTATGATCTGACAATAATTTATGATTAAGTCTAAAGAGCTTACTCCTGACTTGGCGTGCAGAAAGCATAAATTTTGTTTTATTGCTGACTGATTTTCCAAACTCTTTCAAAGGATGCTTTCTAGCGAATTGTTCAAAGTTTGCTCTCAAGCTTACATTTTGTGAAACTGGTTAACTCTGAGATTTGTGATCTAGCGAGACACAAGTTTCACTCCACAGGGTTATGATTAACCATCAGGCCCTATTAGAAGCTTGCACCAAAGCAGGCTATTATATCCAAATGGAGGCATGATGAGCCATTTCCATACCCCATGCCACCCTTCTCTTGACATCATGTCAATACAAATCTTCCTGTATTCTTTCCTTAACTCAGTTAGGCCCTGGGTTGACATTAACATAATTGACCTGGAAATTATAGATAATAGCAGCAGAAAAGGTTTTAACAGGCTAGACAACATTATTTAGTCTTTTTCTGTAATGCTCTTTTTATGACTGTTATTCCACTCTCTTTATTCTATTTACCACCCCTTGTGGAAGCACCAAGGCCTTTGAAACCACTGTGAAGTACCTTTCTCCCTAAGACAAGCCTTCTTAAAATGTCATCATATACCTCACAATAACCTGCAAGGTCAGTTACTTAATGATTTTATGTTCCAAGGAAAATTGGGAGACTCTAGGTTAAGTGCCTTTCCCCAGACAAATCAGGAGCACAGCTGGGGTCAGAAATGTACTTTTGGCTCCATTTAATTCAATTGGAATAGAACGCACTCCCCCATCCCACTAGGATTGCTGCCAAGACCAATCAGAAGGTAGAAATGTAGTATTCTGGTTGTGGGCCTGTATCCTAACTTTAATAAATGGGCATGCTTACCCTTCCTAGGTGACCCATCACTGAGCTTTGGTCTTTTGACTTAGCTACACTCTAAGGTTTACATCAGGATGGAATCCAGGGCACTGCGTGGGATTATGGTAATAAGAGCGAGCCTTTTGGTCTGGAAGCTTTCAATCAGCATTAATGTGGAAAACTCACAAAGTACATTTTTTTTTTTTTGCCATATGTGGAGCAGAATAACCCGGCGAATGAATATGGAGCCTGTCCTACTGGCACGTAAACACCTTTGGCCACAGTCCCAACAAATCTTAGCAACTATCCAAGGTCAAGTTTTGTCAACACTTGGATGGAAGTCATCCAGAGAAAACCCCAGGTGTGGCAAGAGATATGTTGATGATTCAGTAGTTGACATTCTCCCTTCTGAGTCAATAATTAACCCCAGCATGCTATTATTGGCACTCTAAAGGCTCCTGTAATTTGCATGCCTTAAAAATTAGACTCAGTAGAAACTTCTGGTCACAAAGGCAATCAAGAGAGAACAATGAACAACCAGGGAATCTGGTTGTAACTACATTTCAGAATTAGCTGGCTACATAAATCCTGTCAAGTTCTTCACGATTTTCTTTAAAAAAAATTTTTTTTTTGCCTTAATTTCTCCATAAAAACATAATTCCTTGGAAGAATTAGTTGTGGCCATGATAGCTGTGAAGTAGCATCTTGATAGTTGTGGGAATAGTTTTCTCAAGCTGCAGTCTTGCTTGAGTTTCTTCCAAGAAAGGCCACATGTGAGTTGTTTGCAGTTGGGCAACAAGGATCAGTCTCTCAGTGGCTACAGAAATTTTTCAGAAGACACATTTCTGGAGAAATAGCTGAAATATCTATGTTTATTTACCTTAAACTTTTTACTTATTTTCAGAATGTTGATGCTTAAGTTTCTTAATTATACCTTCCTTTTACTGAACCATAAATTCTTGATGTTTAGGATGAGTATTCTCACTGCTCTATTAAAAAAGCAGTGAACAGGGCAGCCATATTGAGTAGCAACAGTAAATATAGCCTGGATTTCTTCCTGGTTCATAGGCCAGATAATATATTCTATGTTAACATGTTCATGATGGTAATATTTTCAAGCAGCTAAAGAAAATCACTTTTAATAAAGATTTGCAAGGAAAAAAGACTAATCTAAAGGAAGGATTGAGAGGGTGTTACTGATCCAAACATATTGGCTCTACCAAGTAATGTATTTGATGAAAGTCCACCATGATTTGGCAGAGCTGGAAAACTGCTAAATTAAGAGACCACTTAGAAGCAAAAACAGTAAATATATAAAAGTTCAAACTACTCTTGTAAGCTTGATAATTTTTTAATTTTAGCTTTATTGAAAAATAACTGACATACAAAATTATAAGATATTTAAAGTATACATTTTAGTGATTTGATATCCATATACATTATGGAAGGACTTCCCCAATCAAGTGAATTAATAAACCCATCCCCTCACATATTACCCTTTTTCCCCCCCAGTAGAGACATTTAGGTTCTACTCTGTTAGCAAATTTCAATTATACAGTATAGTGTTATCAACTATTGTCACCATGTTTTACATTAAATCCTCAAACTTTATTCATCTTATGGCTGAACACTTATGCACTTTCACCAACCTCTCTCTAGTTCCACTCCACCCTGGAAAACAGTTTTCTATAATCTGGGTCTATGAGTTCGACTTCTTTTTTTTCGTTTTTATTTATTTTTTTGGATTCCACATGTAAGTGATACCATATATGTCTTTCTCTGTCTGGCTTATTCCACTTCACAGTGTGCCCTAAAAGTTCATCCAAGTTGTTGAAAACAGCAGGCTTTCCTTCTTTTTTAGGTCTATAAATATGTATATATGCCATCTTATTTGTATATGTATGTGTATATATACTATCTTCTTTGTTCATTTATCCACTGATGGGCACTTAGGTTATTTCTATATCTTGGCTATTATAAATATTGCTGCAAGGAATATGGGAGTATAGCTATTTCTTCAATATCCTATTTTAATTTCCTTTAGATATATGAGGTGAGGATTGTTACATCATATGGGGTTGTATTTTGTTAATTTTTTTGGAACCATCATAGGGTTTTCCATAGTGGCAGTGCCAACTTACATTCCCAAAGGTTCCCTTTTCTGCACATCCTTCTAACCCTTGTCATCCCTTGACTTTTGATAATAGCCTTTCTAACAGGAACGAGGTAATATTGTTGTTTTGATTCACATTTCCCTGATAATGATGTGGAACATCTTTTCATGTACCTGTTGAGCATTTGTATGGCTTCTTTGAAAAAATGTCTATTCAGTGTCTCTGGCCATTTTTAATATTTCTAGATTTTATTTATTTTTTTGTTTGTCAGAGAGAGAGAAAGAACACAAGCAGGGGGAGTGGCAGGCAGAGGGAGAAGCAGGCTTCCTGCTAAGCAAGGAGCCCAATGAAGGACTCAATCCCAGGACCCTGGGATTATGACCTGAGCTGAAGGTAGATGCTTAACCAACTGAGCCACCCAGTCTCCCCTATAACTTTCTTTTTTTTTTTTTTTTTATTAATTTTTATTAACATATAATGTATTATTTGCCCCAGGGTACATGTCTGTGAATCTTCGGGCTTACACATTTCACAGCACTTAATAGCACATACCCTCCCCATTGTCCACAACCCAGCCACCCTATCCCTACCCCCCCACCCCCCCCCGGCCACCCTTAGTTCATTTCTTGAGTCTAGGAGTCTCTTATGGTTTGTCTCCCCTATAACTTTCTAAATATAGTTTGAAATCAGGAAGTGTGAGGCCTCTACCTTTGTTCTTCTTTCCAAGACTGCTTTGGCTATTCATGGTCTTTTGCGGTTCCACACAAATTTTAGGATTGTTTGTTCTATTTCTGTGAAAAATGTCATTGAAATTTTGAAAGGAATTGCACTGAATCTGTAGATTGCTTTGGGTAGCAAGTACATTTTCACATCAGTTCTTTGAGTCCATGAGTATAGGGTAGCTTTCCATTTATTTGTGTCTTCTTCAATTTCTTTCATTAGTGTCTTATAGTTTTTAGTGTACAGATATTTCACCTTCTTGAGTAAATTTACTCCTAGGTATTTATTTTTTGGGATACAATTGTAAATGGGACTGTTTTTTTAATTTCTCATTCTGATGGCTTGTTTTTAGTATATAAAAATGCAACTTCTTTTTTTTTTTTGTATATTGATTTTGTATTCTGCAACTTACTGAATTTATCGGTACTGGTTTCGTAGTTCTAAAAGTTCCTTGGTGGAGTTTTAGAGATTTTTATATACAATAACACATCATTTGCAGATAGAAGTATGTTGAATGACTTTTATTTCTTTATCTTACCTAATTGTTCTGGTTAGGACTTCCTGTAGTATATTAAATAAAAGTTATGAGAGTGGGCATCCTTGTCTTATTGCTGATCTTAGAGGAAAGGCTTTCAGTTTTTTAGTATTGAATATGGTGTTAGCTATGGGTTTGTCATATATAGATTTTATTATGTTGAGGTATGTACCCTTTATATGCAGTTTGTTGAGAGTTTTTATCATGAAAGTATGTTGAATTTTGTCAAATGCTTTTTCTCCAATTGTTTAGATGTTCAGATTTTTATCTTTTGTTTTGTTAATGTGATGGATCACATTAATTTGTGGATGTTAAACCATCCTTACATTCCTAAAATAAATCCCACTTGATCATAGTATGTTATTCCTTTAATGTATTATTGAATTTAATTTGGTAATATTTTGTTGAAAATTTTTGTATGTATGTTCATCTTGTAATTCTATTTTATTATAATGTCTTTGTCTGATTTTAGTGCCAGGGTAACACTGGTCTTGGAAAATGAGTTTGGAAGTGTTCTTTTCAATTTTTTTTTAAGAGCTTGAGAAAAATTGCTATTAATATTTTTGTGCTTGGCAGAATTAACAAACTATTCAGTTTTGGATCCTTGTTTGTTAGGATGTTTTTGATTATTGACTCAATCTCCTTACTAATAATTGGTCTTTTCAGATTTTCCATTTCTTCATGACTCGGTCTTGGTAGGTTTTGTGTTTCTAGAAATTTATCCATTTTTTCTAGGTTGTCTAATTTGTTGGTTGTGATTATCTAGTTCATATTTAAAATCTAACTAGGAAAATCAGAGGCTTAAATGATGGCACTTTCTCACATTCTCTGGGAAACCATGGACAATGTACTGTTCCCAGCAACTCTAAGCAAGATGGGGCAATGAAGGAGATTTATTCAGAGACCATAGCCAGCCTTTTGGTAGTCAGACCCTCTTCTGATTCTAAAGCTCCCTCTTCAATTTTTCCACTGTAACGTCTTTTCTCAATGATACTTGTCTGAATATTTTACAACCTGCCTCCCCTAAAATGTGTCTGCTTTATTTCCCTTATTCCTTCGTACTGGAAAGTAGACTGGCTAAGCTAGTAGACTCACTATGAAAAAATCTTGTAATTGTTAATAAAAACTCAGCATGTGAACTCCTTAATGTTACATTTTAACCATTGCTATCTATGTTTTCACCTAGTAGTTTTTTAATTACTTAAAAAATAAAAATAAAAAGTTGTTATCTTACTTATGTCCCCTCAGTGCCATGGGTGGGTAGGGACTAGAAAACATATAGCAATAATGAAAAAAACAATGGGATGCTTATTTAAAATAAACTTCCTTAAAAGACACCCTCGGGACACCTGGGTGGCTCAGTTGGTTGAGCGGCTGCCTTTGGCTCAGGTCATGATCCCAGGGTCCTGGGATCGAGTCCCATATCGGGCTCCTTGCTCAGCGGGGAGCCTGCTTCACCCTCTGTCTCTGCCTGCTTGTGTTCTCTCTCTTTCTGACAAATAAATAATAAATAAAAAGTTAAAAAAAAAAAAAAGACACCCTCTATTAGTTGGTCTTACAAGTTGGTTTTTTTTTTTCCTTTCCCTAAGAGAATTAGGAAGTGGAGTAGTATGAGTGGGAAAGAACAGGAAAAGCATTAAAAAGGAAAGGAAGTACTGAATAAGAATGAGGAACACTGTCATTAAGAAAGTACAAAATGACTATACAGAGTTAAGGAGAATGCCATTCTTGTTACATGAGAAGGAACATTTAAATGCTTGCCTGAAATTAAGAAACCTAGTAGTTAAAATTAGTAAAATATTCTTGAGAAAAAATAACCATCTTCAAACTTATGCTGGCAATTTACTGTTATTTTATGTGTTATTCATGGAAGCCTAGAAAAAAAATTCTAGCCTAAGAAGAGAGTTTGTAAAAAGTGATTAATATAAGTCCCTTACTTTACAGATATAGAAACTGAAACACGCTGAATTTAAGTAACTTGCTTAAGATTAATAAGTTAAGTTACAGCATTGACATTGAATAAATTGCCCTTAATCTAATGCTCTTAGATAGGCTAAGTAATGACCTAAGATATCCATATTATAATCCTCAGAACTTGTGAATATGTTACCTTCAATGCCAAAAAAGACTTTGCAGATGTGAGTAAGTTAAGGATTATAAAATGAGGAGATTATTCTGGTTTATTTGTGTGGGTCTAATGCAATCACAAGGGTCCTTATAAGAGAAAGACGGAAGCTCAGAAGCAGAAAAGAGATGAGATGATGAAAGCAAAGCTCAGAGATGTGCTTTGAAGATGAAAGAAAAGACCACAGCCAAGAAATGTAAGTGGACTTGTGAAGCTAGAAAGGGCAAGGAAGTAACTATCCCTAGAGCCTCCAGAAGAAATGAGACTTTGCCAACATCTTGATTTTATCTCATAAAACCCATTTCAGATTTCTGATCTCTAGAAATGTAAGACAATAAATTTGCATTGTTTTCAGCCACCAGCATCACATTAACTTGTGATAGTGGCAATAGGAAACTAATGCACGCTATTTCCATTTAAACACCTTGCTTCTTTTCATTAAAATAATCATGATCATTATTGAAAGGGGCAGAGAAATCCAGAAACTACTGAAAACTCAAGTTCCTATTACCAAATGAACTGTAGCACAGATAGATGAACTAACTGGCTCATTTCCCCATAGGTTAACATGAACCAAACTCACTATTTTATTTTATTTTTTAAAAGATTTTATTTCTTTATTTGACAGAGAGATCACAAGTAGGCAGAGAGGCAGGCAGAGGCAAAGGGGGAAGCAGAGAGTCCAATTCCAGTACCCTGAGATCATGATCTGAGCTGAAGGCAGAGGCTTTAACCCACTGAGCCACTCAAGTGCTCCCCAAACTCACTATTTAAAAAAAAAAATTTAAGTTTAAAATAATGAAAAAAATGACCACATCGTTTTAAAATATAATGAAAGAACTACTGTGTTAGGAATCATTTTGTTGTGAGATAATAAACTAATTGGCTAGCTTAAGTAAAATGGAAATAAGTCTAGAAGAGAAGCTAAACTATAGAAGGAACAGGAAATCTTATAAGAATCAAAGTGACCTCTTTCTCTGTCTTTCTGTCTCACCTTGCATAGTCTCTTGGTTCTTCCTGTCTTTGTGCATAGGCTTACCTGCAGCTTGGCTTTTATTGTTCCAGTTGATCATGGGTTAAACATGGTCATTCCAATTCTGAATTTTTCTTAAATCCCAGTTGGAGTTTAGCAGACACTCACTGGAGTCACTTTACCAAATCTGACCTTCAAGGTAAGAAAAATATGATTGGTCCAGTTGAGTAAGATGCCCACTTTTGTCTAATCAGTTAGGATTATAGGGTTCCAAGTTCCTGCTCATTAAAGTTTGTGGAGGCTCACTATTAGAAAAAGGGAATATATAATAAAGACCAAGTGACCAATATGTTGATTACATCTCTAAACATATTTAGACATAAATTTATAACATTAACTGCTACTATTGTTTTTTAAAAATGAAATACAGAAATTAACATTTTCATTAAAGAAGCATAAAAGGATTCATAATCAAACAAAGTAATATAAAGCGAAACACAATAAGTGATGAAGTTCAAGGAAAGCAGCAAAGAAGATGAATAAAGGTAAAGGCAAAAACTAATGAGTCAGAAAACTGACAAAATTTAGAATCAATCACTTAATGTAGGTGCTCAAAGTATTTATAGAATGAAGTGAATGAAAAGAGAAACCCTCAGTAAGTCAAATCAAGAAAAAGTGGACAGTCACAGAAGTAAATATCATTATAAATGAAAATAAAATAAAACCACAGGTACCTAAAAGAATTAGAAAAGTAAGAAAGTACTATGTACAATATATTATTGGTGAATATTATTTAGTAAAATAACAAACTACTACTCCAGTTCAAATTGAAAACCAGAAATTCAGATTTTTTTTAATATAAGTAATAGCTCTCTGCTCAAACTTTTTCTGGTCTCCTATTTAGTAGACAAGAAATATCAAGTAATATCTTTTGATGATAGGCCACTATAATTCAGCAGAGTGGACATCATATTATCACGAGCCATTATCTGTTCCCTCCTCACTCACTTCTAGCTCACAAAATAATAAAGGCTCACTTAGCCAATGATTTATTTAAGACTTCTAATAAAGTGATGTTTTCATCAAATTACTACTATGAGAAATGTTGGAATTTGCATCTCCATTTTTCCCTTCCTTGAAATCATTGCTCATCAGAAACTTTAATACCTTAACCAGATAAAGTCCTCTGCTACCTCAATAATATTGGAAATTGGAAAGAAATATTGAGTTAAAAAGAAATCCTTGATTAAGTACAAGAAAATGGAGGAAATTGACCTGGTTATAAGACAAACCTTTGTACGGTCAGTTAGGTAGCAGAACAAAGGGACTGGGATCTTCAGTGAGATAAAGATATTCACGATGATGAAACCCCTTGGGAAGACCTTGATGTTCAGGAGGCAGATAGCAGGCAGAACGTGAGGTGAGTCACAAAGTAGGCACTATCTTCACTTCGATGTGTGGCGGGGAGGTGTGGAGGTGAGGCAGGCTATCCAGGTGGTAGGCAGCAAGTCTGGCACAAGGCAGCTCTTGCTCTCTTATAACGCCCATTCCTAGAAATAACCACACCTGTGTGGGGAGTAAAGGAAACAAAGTCTAACTCTTGGTTTTCTCCCCTCAGAGTAACCTGTTGAGGCCATTAATGTGTTTCCTGCTTTTCAGGATTGATTCAAGAAATGAAATGAGGCAACAGAAAAGCAGACTGACTTTTAAAACTAGCCTTTTTTTTTTTTTTTTTTTTTCAGAAACTGAGATCCATCTTTCTGAGGTACTCCTCTTAATTCCAAGCTGTGAACATTATCACATATGGAGAAGCCAATAGTACTTAAGACTTGTCACAGATTAAATAAAGGATATAGGCGACAATCTCACACAGGAAAGAGAACAAGCTTATTTTAAGTGGATATTTTTAAAAATCCAGTTCTTGTTTTAGCCCCGTTGTTGATATATACCATTTCCATCAACAGGTTAACCCAGCTACACCAAAATAAACAAACGCCGCGACTGACAGATTTCTTTGGCTTTCTCCAGCACCTATTTTCTATACTTTCATTATCATAACTATGAATTTGGTGTGAAAATACATTATAATTAATGACTAACATGATGCAGCTTATGATGTGGTTTTAGATTCCGCAGAGAACAGAATTAAACCGTTGGACCCATTTGCTAAGTCTAGGGTGACTTAGACTTAGGTTAATGGATTTACTAAAATGCTAAACAAATTCAAAAATAGTATCCTTTGGAGAAGAGATGAGGAAAATCATTGAATGCTTGTCTGGACGAATTTTTTTCTCCATTCTGAAAATATTCGAAATAATGTCAAAGGAAATGCAGAAGAATTATGGAGGCTAAACAATTAAGTAATGATGAGTCTTTCATTACTCCCTTCCACTGAGGGTTTTCTAGTGAATTTGAGTTACCTAGTTTCCTGGAAGATATACAATAGTACATCAATAGCAAATGTTATCTACATGTAGCAGATGGGAGAGATGAGACTACAGAAAAACCAATATGCTCAGCATCTCAAGCAGTGGTAGAAAGGGGGAATAATATTCAGACCTGGGAATCCAACTACATTACTCATGACCTGGACCATCCTTTCTTTCTGAGATTTAAAAATAGGATATTGCAGTTGAATAAATAAAAGCTATATTGCCCCCAAAAAGCTGGGCTCAATTATAGATGATGTAGAAAGCTACATTATTGTTGAAAATATTCATTCCCCTTTCTACCTCCATTAGAGGTAGAAACTGGGCACCCTGTGATTTGAAAGTCTGAATTACATCCCTTTATATACATTTTATGAGTAGATATATCTATGAAAGTTGGACTTGTACTGTAAGAAACAATTTTTATGTTTTATCAGCATCATTCCTATGGGATTCTACTCAGATTGTATAATCCTCATTATAACTCTTCCCTGTCTTTAGGATTTGGGCAGGCCCATACAGCATGCTTTGACCATTGAGAAGAGCTTGAAATGCACTTGTGCAATTATCTTCCTGTGTCTCCACCATTGCCATGAAAAGAGATTCTTCTGCATATCCGTTTGCCCCAGAATAAAGACAAGTGGCACCAACCATAGCCACGCCTGAAGCTTAAAGCAGAGCCATCCAGCGGAGTCTAGATCAGCCAACTGCCATCAACAAGCTGACCCATGGAAAATAAGCACTTATTGTTGAATGGCACTGAGATTTTATGGTTGCATATGCATAGTAATAACTCACCAAACATGAGAATTGTGGGGTCAACAGTCTAAGGGCTGAAGATGGTTGATTTCCCTTCAGCTGTTTCCAGACTTACTTTTCCTATTTTTAACTCCTGAGCCTTAAGCTGATTTGCTCCAGCTTCCAGCCATTTCTCCAGTTTTGTGCTCAGTTTAGCTGTCTTTAGTACTGTCCCGATATTTACAACTTAAATTACCATTACCTCTGTGTCCCATGTTGATTGGGTTTTTTTGCTATTGCCCAAGGTGGCCATAGAATCCACAGGGATGGAAATGGGCTTAAAGTAGTTCCAAATTTGGTGCCTACATATTTTGCTCTTCTGCTATATTTACAGAAAGACAGTTGTGAGGTTACTATTTGTTGTGGATAGGTTTTACCACTGTGAAAATCTTATTTTCATGTAACATTCAGAGAGTAACTATTTTTTTAATTATACAATCTGAGTAGAATCCATAGGAATGATGCTGATAAAACATAAAAATTGTTTATTACAGTACAAGTCCAACTTTTATAGATATATCTACTCATAAAATGTATATAAAGGGATGTAATTCAGACTTTCAAGTCACAGGGAGCCCAGTTTCCACACTATTGACATTCTGGGCCAGATAATTCTTTGCTGTGAGAGGCTGCCCTCTGCATTGTAGGATGTTTAGAAGCAACCTTGGCCTCTACTCACTAATGCCTATCGCTCCTCTTCTGGGCTGTGTCAACCCGAAATATCTCTAGACCTTTCCAAAGGCCCCTGGACAAAATTGCCCCAGTTGAAAGTCACTGAGAGAGAGGATATTTATATTCATTTATCAAGTAAAGATATCTCACTCAGATACTTCCCCATTTTTCCTTTTCTCCCCCATGATTTTACTCATCTACTTGATCTCTATACTCTCTCTAAAACCAAGATAGTCATTCTTTCCTCATATCTGTCAGCTTAAAGAAGTGTTCCACTGCATTGAAGTCCAGTTACAATGCAATGATAAATGTCAAGGCAATATTAGTCAAGACGAGCTCTTAAAGAGAAAGGGCCTAGTAAACATAGCATCAGTTATGCTAACTTTTTGGCTCAATAGTATATATTGAAGCCAGATCAACAGGTAATACTAACAATGGATCATGTGTCTGAACTTGCACTCAGTCTTGTTTCATCGATCTGGGCATCATAATGGTATTTCATTAAAATGCTATTTTACCTCTATCTCATTTTTCTCTATTGTATAGAGTCGAGAGTAGGAAATCTCCCTCAGATTTGAAGAAGCTTTGCAGTCCAAAACAGTTATAACTAGTTTGATTCCTATAATTAGACAGCATAAATGCAAACACCATAATCATATTTTGTTTTCAACAAAGAGCCATCTGTTTTATCAAGGATGCACTCCCGGGCATGCAATATTTCATTTAGATATCATAGTGTTGCCATATTTTCCTTGCCATGTGAACCATCATCATTGCAAGTGTAAAGTCCACAGCCTTGTATTGCAAGAACGTGATCTCCTTTTCCAATGTGAGTTTAGAGGCAACATGTCAATATTTTATTCATAAAATGACATAGCAAATGTGGTAGTAATTAAAACAGTTCAGCATAGAGCCAACTACACTGGCAGATGGTGAACACTTCCTTACTGACAATCTTTAAGCAGAAGCCCTAAAGTCAAAGATGTTTACTTAGAGAAGGCATTGGCCAATCTAATCACCACTTTTCCCCTACAAGTCTAATTTTCAATAATTCTTATTTTTAAACACCATAATTTCATTCAATTAACCTTTGAACTATTCTTGGAAAGTGCTATGAAAGATAATGCCTAACATTTATTATATATACTATCTCATTTTCTTCTCTTCAAGTTCTTCTACAATGGTAGTCATCATCTTCATTTTACAGATGAAGAGACTGAGGCTTAGAAGGTAAAGTACCTCTTCCAACTGAGTATCAAAGTAAAGATTTAATCCCAGTCCAATGTGACTACACCACTGCTATCCTGAAGTGGTAGACTAGAGATCAGAGTCATAACCATATGATGAGTTTGTAACCAAATCATAATTTTTGGCCACAGACTTTTGCCACATACAACAAACTTTCTTCACCCTACTTAAAATTCTGTGCCTTGTATCACTTATGAAAAAGTTCTATATTAAGCAAGAAATTGATAGGCAATGAGGAGAACCGTATTAATATCTTGCTACAAATGAAGCCCAGTTCTCTAGTTTTTAAGTAATCATACTGTTCAAAAGCATAATTGAATTTTTGATGTTAAAAAAATCAGCTAAACAGTAAGAGTAAAGCCTTATCATTTTAATTTTGTTATTTCTTTTAAAACTGCACATATCAATCAGTGAAGTGGTTTGTGTGCGTTTGTGTACGTAATTTGTAAGAAGTCAGTTTTGAGTCTTAGATTTCATATTTATGTCATTCCTTTCCATACTTTCAGAAACACTGCCGAAAATAGTACACTATTTTCCTGATAGAAGTCAGAAAACTGTAAAATGAGATGGTTCATTGTAGTGTATATCTTATTTCAGAGCAAGATGAGGAAACACAATGCCAAAAGCATGCACTAGAAATGCTATTTCTGTATAAAAATAATGAATTGTCAGAATCAAGAAGAATCCCACAAATCACTATTATTCTCTTCTGCTTCTCAGTTTATTACATGAAGTGCACACCGCTATGGGTCTGCGGCCTTTTCTCCAGTTAAACTTACGGTCGACTCAATTGACACAATTCTACTCTCTCACAAACACACACATGCGCACACATCTTATCCAAATTACATGATTTGGATGTATGTTTGACCTTTCCTTAGCTCATATTTCTTGTTTATAGTTTCAAGGTTTTGAAAGCTGGCTTGACTTAATAAAAGTACTTTCCTTACGGCGAACAAAATAAAGCAAGACAATTCCTTCAGAGCATTGTATTGTCTTTATATCTCATCTTGTTCCAAGCGCTATTTGACAGGACTTACAAAATGATGTATAGTAATATGACTCTATTAAAAGAGACAGAGAGTCAGAGCCAAAGAAAATAAGAATAACAAAAAGGAACACTTAATAAAAGTGGAGATGATCAACCACTTTGTACCTATTATTTAAGATTATAAACAAAAGAATGGACTCTAGACAAATATGCCCTATTAGTTTTATTATATTGGACATTCTTTCTGCTTATGGCCCATTCTTACTTATTTCATATGAAATCTTTCTGGAAGGGGGCACCTGGGTGGCTCAGTCACTAAGCATCTGCCTTCGGCTCAGGTCATGATCCCAGAGTCCTGGGATCGAGCCCCGCATCGGGCTCCCTGCTCTGTGGGAAGCCTGCTTCTCCCGCTACCATTCCCTCTGCTTGTGTTCTCTCTCTCTCTGTGTTTCTCTCTGTCAAATAAATAAAATCTTTAAAAAAGAAAAGTAAAGAAATCTTTCTGGAAGGACACCAGGTTAGTAGCAATGAGGTAGGAGTGAGCATGATTTATTGAGCAACTCCTCTGTGCTACACCCAAAACATTACTCATTAAATTTGGTCACACTCTAAGCTAAATTCAATCCAGTTAGTGGACATTTCTGTACACTATTTTCTTCCTCCCCACACACACTTATTCCTTGTGTTCCCTGTGATTGTAAGCCCTTCCATGGGAAGGGCAAGATAATTGACTCCTTTATATTTCTCACATTGCCAATTTCACCACTCCCACCCACTGAAAAAAAAAAAGCTTTATTACTAAGGCAATATGTGGGAAAAGCAGACTTTGACCATCTTTGTTGTGTGTGTGTGTGTGTTCTATTCCAAGGCCACTCATTAGGGACCCACAGTCCCAATCTGAAAGATTGTAAATAAAACAAAGCTTTGCAAGGAGAGTTGAGAGGGATTGTTATGGGTTGAATTGTGTCCCTCCCAAAATTCCTATATTGAAGTCCTAACCCCCAGCGCTTTTCCCTCATCCAATATGACTGATGCTCTTTAAGAATAGGATATTTGAACACAGACACATACAGGGAGAAGATGGCCTTCTACAAGCCAAGGAGAGAGACCTGGAACAGATCTTTCCTCATGGCCCTCAGGAAGAACAAACACTGCAGACCCCCTGATCTGAAGCTTGTAGCCTCCGAAAATGTGAAGAGATACATTTCTGTCCTTCAGACCATCCTGTCTGTGGTATTTTATTACAACAGCCCTAGGAAACTAATACAGAAGTTCTTTTATTTGTTTTTCTTCTTTGTGTTTTTTAACCTGAAGCAGCCAGGTATTTTTTGAAGATGTCTGAACTCATGGAGATAAGAACCGTATATGCTTCACTCTCCATATCTATATATTGCAAACTAGTAAGACTATATTCACAGTGGGGTCTCATACCGATATTTAGCTCCTGCTCACTGATGAATGGGTGGTCATCTTCAGCCACTGTTTCTAGAGAATAATATATGTCTTGGTCCCATCTGAATGATAAAATTTATAGTACCACCATATTTTGTGAAAGTTTTACTGTGTAACAGTTACTGTTCAAAGCGCTTCGTGTTAAATCGTTTAATCCTTACAATTACCCTAGGTGAGAAACACTGGTATTCGCTTCACACCTCGCTGCTTTGCACAGTACCTCCTTCTTCAGGTGTTGGCTAGTAACTATAGAATGTTCTGTTTTTCCCTTGGGTATTGGGCCAGAAGTATATTCTTTTAAGAACTAATGTTTGGTAGTGACTTTTCTCAGAAGCCTCTTATTTTCTGCAACTTATTCTACCAAATGCTTGATATAAATGTTATGAGCTAATGAAAGTTTTTCATAAGAATACAGGTCTTTATTATTCTATAGATCTACCTATTTCAGAATCATCTTGGCTACTCATTTAAAATTCTCTTTCCAGGGCCCTGTTCCCGACCTAATGAGTTAATTTCTGTTGGTAAGGCCCTGAAATCTACATCTGTAAACAAGCTTCTTGGGTGATGCTTCTACACCTTCAAATTTGAAAAGAATGGCCTGTTTTGAAAATGCCATCTGTGTTTTCACGAAATATTAATTTAATTGATTAATTAATTAATTAATGGACACCTTGCTTATTTATCTACTGGAAGAGCATTTAAAAATGATAAAAGGAGGGTCTCCTGGGTGGCTCAGTGGGTTAAAGCCTCTGCCTTCAGCTCAGGTCATGATCTCAGGGTCCTGGGATCGAGCCCCACATGGGGCTCTCTGCTCAGCAGGGAGCCTGCTTCCTCCTCTCCCTCTGCCTGCCTCTCTGCCTACTTGAGATCTCTCTCTCTCTCTCTCTGTCAAATAAATAAATAAAAGCTTAAAAAAATTAATCTATAGATGAAAAAAAATAAAATAACATAAAATAAAGAACAAATAAAAATAATAAAAGGATAAACAGAATTACAAAAAGTTTTAAAAATCAATGTGCTTTTAAAGCAGATTACATGCTTTGGTGAGACAAGGAAAACAAGCATTAATAATCAACAAATGAGCCAGGAAATATCACTAGTCCATCTGCTTTACATTAAATGTCTCATTAAGGAGGATAATGTTCATTTATGGTTACTGACCCCATGGATTTCACCAATTATTTCATAATACTGCATTCCAAGTTATAAGTTTAGAGCATATATTGACAATGAAATTTAATGGACCAGAAAGAAGAAAAGAATTAGTTGTAAAAAGATCCAGTATTTTCATTATTTTAGGAACTTTTCCATCAACTCACTTCATTAGAAGTCAGTAGTTTTATTGGAAAGACCAAATACTTCTAAGTTTCTGATTGGTGACAAGACGAGGCATGTTGTGGTCACCAACCTCTAAGATACCCTCCATGATCTCCACCTCCTGCTATTCATACTTTTGTCTAGTTCTCTCTGGTATTGGATACAGCTGACACGTCTAATCAGTAAGGTATTGCAAAAAATGATGGAGTGGGACTTCTGAGCTTATGTCATAAATAATGTTGGGGTTTTCCTCCTGCTTTCTCTTTTGGATTGCTCACTCTGGAGGAGGCCACTGCCACGGTTCAGGGACAGTCAAGTACCCTGTGGAAAGATCCATGTGAAGAAGAACTGAGGTCTCTTGCCAGCAGCCAGTGCCAACTTTCTACTCATGTGAGTGAACCATCTTGGAAGCAAAGCCTTCCAGCCCTGGTCAGGCTTTCAGATAACTACAGCTTCAGCTGCCATCTTGTTTGAAACCTCATAAGAGCCCGCACACCAAAACATTGCATCCAAGCTACTCCTGAATTTCTAACCCACAGAAATTATTTGATATAACAAATGTTTGTTTTTGTTTTAGGAAATGTTGTTATATAGCAATAGATAATTAATACAGGCATAAATGTGATAAACTCAAGGATGATTGGGAAATGCTGGAATGGCATCTGACACTATTAATGTTTCCATTCTTGCTTAATCCTCCAAATCAAGATCCCATTTTTACTTTACATTGTTTTTTGTTTGTTGGTTTTCAGATAGCTCCTTCTCAGTCCTCTTTGCCTTACTCTTTCTCTTCCTATCTCCACTGCATGGCCATTTCTCAGAGATCTACTTTTCTCATGAGTTCATTCATCCCATACCAAACCATCTTTATTATGAGGATCGTTTACAGCCTTGAGCGCCTCTTTTAGGCTACAATATGCAAATGGAACTTGAACATTTCCACTTAGATGTTCAAAGTCAATGTATCTACAACCAGATTTGTCTTTTTTCTTTAAAATTATCCACTTCTGACTTCACCACGTTAGTGGGGCCATGATTCTCTACATTGAGAAACCCTCAAACTACTAATTCTCTAACTCTTCATTCATTTGTCTCTTGACTTGATGTTCTATCTTTAAATTCTGTAAATGTATACTTCCTAACATCTTTAAACTTCTCTGCCTTTTTTCATTCCTATCACCTGACTCACTGACAAATCTCTGTGAGCTGATAATTACAATAACCCAAGGAGGTAATAATTTCACTAACCACCTTACCTACTCTTTTGACTCTAGTATCTCTTCACTTCCATCCATCATGCACAAGACTGTCAAATTAATCTTTCTAGACACTACATCCATTCCTTTTCCACTTACGAATTGTCGATGGCACTTCCTTATCCTTAATTTTACCTTCCCCACTGCCTTCTCTAATTACCGCATTAATACTCCTCAAGTGAGCTGGAATTTTATTTCCATTCTAACATGCCAAATACAGTTTCTCCTCCATATATCTTGCCCAGTCCATTCACCACTCACTAACGACCTCCTTTGTCTCTCTGCATATCCATACCTAAATCTTTGTAATGTGTCACAACGCAGCTCAAGTCTTGAATTTCTAATAGATTTTCTCTGATCTCTCTGGTTCATAAAACGTTACTAGCATATATATTCAAAAACAATGAATAGAAAAGCAGTATTAGCCTGGAATGAAAAGGGAATGACACTATTTATAAAAGTTCTCTGAACTACTTTTATACTTGCTACTTGTTGCATTTATTTAGCAACAAATAACATGTATCTTTGTATTTTCTCCCAATGAAAATTTAGCTCAGCAGGAATCCGCTGAAATAAAAGAAGATTACTTCAAACTTCTGGGCCTTTCATAATGCCATCTAGAATTATTAATGAATGCTGGTCCCCAATTAACTGATTCTAACCAGATTTTGCCAAGATGATTGGGTCAGAGTAAATCTGTTACAATTTAAAACAGAAAGAGAGTGGCACTATGTGCAGTTGTTTTCTGGCTATTGTGTAATGCTTAATTAATTAAATTATACTTTCTACACAATATTAATAAAAGAGAGCACTGTTCTCTTTCTCTTCAAATTAAAATAATTTTTTATGTCCTTAATCTCTTAAATGCTAGCCCTAAGGGCCAAGCCCCTATAATGGTCTTTCTCTAACAGCATCAACATAGAATATCTACCAAAGCCCAGAGAGCACTTCATAAAGTCACTGATGATTTATCCAACTCCAAAATACTGACAACAATATCATGGAATTTTTTTCATGCTTTTGAGTCTCTTCTCCCTTCGTAGATGGCTTGGCCCTGGATGTCAGAAACCAGGTTCAATAGTTCATTCAATAAATGTTTATGCAAAATTAGTTCAGGAATGTCCCACTGAAAGATGTGAAGCAAAAACACAGGAAGCATACAAAATTCTGATTTGTAAGCAGCAAAGTCAACCCTGGCCAATTTTAAGAGACAAAAAATATTGAAAAGCCTTTGAGTGGCACACAGAATTACACAGAAGACTAGAGAACCAGGCTCAGAAATGAGGCAGGAACAGAAGACAGCAGGGCCATGACATAAAACTGGACAAAAACACCAATGCCCTACATCTGATGACTGGACACTGGAATGACCACCATTGCTCCCTCAGCTCCAGACTCTGGAGGCCACTCCTGATGCTGTTACCTCGGAAACTGATTGTTGCTGCCACTTTTTGCTTTGGATTCAAAGTCTGCAGTAGGCATGTCTGATTGGGTTGGCCCAGATGATGGCTATGCACTCCGGCCGCCAAAGGCAGGGAAAACAGTCATCATTCTTTCTAGTCTCAATAGCAAGAGATAAAACAAACCAAGCATAGGAATGAGAATCAGGTGCCAGACAACAAAAATAACTCTATTTTTGGATATACACCTACTTTGATGCATTATGATCATCGTACACTTCAGATAAATCACCCTAGTGGGAATAGTGAGAGCAGATTACAGAGGCAAAATTGGACTTTGAGTTTGAAGACACATATATAACTTGAAGCTAAGGCGATAAGGAAAGGAACAACGGACTTGAGAGAAAGTGATATGATAAACTCGACAAAACCTGGAGACCGACTAGACTTGATAAACAAAGAAGGGTTGTCAATAATTGCTCTTCTATTTCTGGCCTGGGGGATTATGTGAATTAAAACAGAAATTTTAGGAGGATCAGAAAATTTAAGGAAGCTGACAAATATCAGTTAGGGGAATGTTAGGTATAAGGTGTATGTGATAGTTTAAGTATGGCTATAAATTCTTGGCAAGTTTTTTTTAACAAGACATGGAGTCCATTTTCCCACTTTTAAAATCTAGCTGGTCGTATGATTTGCTTTGACCTAGAGAATGTGGCAGAAGTAACACGAGACTGGCAACTCTCAGCCACAGTGGTCTTGCAGGTTCTAGTCTCTTCTTTTTGGAGTGTCGTAATCACTTAGTGAAGAAGAAACTAGCTTCTGTGGAGCAAGAGAGTTCCAGCCATTTCAGCATTTTAAGCTGAGGCCCCCAAATACACGAAGGGGGCCCTTCAGGACCAGCCAATCTCCAGCCAACTCATTAGCTAACTGTAGCCCCCTACGGGACCCCAGGCCAGACCAGCAGGAGAACTGCCTCTCTAAGCACCAAATTACCAGAATCATGAGTAAAGAAATTATTGTTTTTTAAAGATACTATATTTTAGGATGATTTATTATACAGCAATGGAGAACTGATCTATTGCTAACAGAACATCAGAGGGAAAATGTCCATTTGGGAGTCAGATGTGAATCTAAGAGCCCGTGGGAGAGAGGATATAACCATTACGATGATGATCAGTACCAAGGACTGCACGAGATCATCCTGCATGAGGTCATATTGTTTCAGTCATGAACAAAGGTGTTAATTTAAACCAATGTTTAATACATGATTAGAGAAAAGAAATTAGTGAAAAAATTGTAAAGAAACATCCAGTAATGATTCAAGCAGATCCATTAGATCAAGCAATTAGGAAGTAAGTCACGGGTAACCTTGGTGGAAACAATGTACTTTTTGGCATGTTGGTGTAAAAGCCTATTGGTGATGGAAAGTACAGAAAAAGAGATAGTAAGTGAAGATATTGATTTGACAGAAAAAAGTAAAGAAAAAGAGATGGTAAGTGGAGATATCTCTGTGCAAATATATTCATGTGACTAAAAGCAAAAGATAAGGTAAAGTTGGAGTGGGTTTTTTTTTCAAAAGATGGAAAATATGTCTGTATGTTTATAAAATGGCATGAAACTTAAAACATATATTTAAATTATTCAAAGATTTTAATGATGATGGAAGTTTCTTGAGGAAAACATAGAATGGGGAACAGGGAAAAGGGTGGTAAGAGACCACACTTTTTCAGGAAGAAGATCAGTATATCTCTGATCCTGGAATTAAGAATAAAAGGATAACTATCAGAATGACTACTTCTTGGGAATGAGGTCAAGGACAGGGGAGATGGGAAGATAGGGGGTCGGGGAGGCACAATCTATAGTGAATTCATTGCCAGGTAGAAGCGGGAAACATAAGTAATTTCTGCCTAAGATTCTCTATTTTCTCTATAAAGTTAGAGATCATGTACCCTCCCAACCCTCCCAAAGTGGGCACATATGAAGAACTAGGAAACTCAAAGAGAGTGGTAAAGATTTGAGTAGGGAATGGGCGAGAACATCTGTGGTTGTTTACCTATGGCCATACAATCTTGGTGGTTCTTAACAAGACCTGGAGTCTTTTTCCCCAACCCTTGAAATTCAGTCGGTCTTATGACTTGCTTTGAGCCATAAGATGCAGATGAAGTAAATGTGACTGGCAAGTCTAAGAGATCTGAGTTCAAATACTGGCTCTGCCACTTCTTAGCTGTGTGACCCATGGAAAGTGTATTTGCTCACTCCTTCATTCTTTCATTTAGCACCTATTTGTTGACTAATAGACTCTCACATGCACCAGGTATGATGCAAAAATATTACATAGTTAGCTGTGAAAGACAAAAGGTAGCAATATAGCCACTGCCTGCTATGGTTGAAAGTTTATGTCCCCCTCCCCCCCCACCAATTCATATATTGAAATCTTAATGCCCGATGTGATAGTATTAGGGGTAGAGCTCTGAGGGGATGCTTAGGTCATGAACATAGAACCCTCATGAGTAGAATGAGTGCTGTTATGGAAGAAACTCCACAGAGCTCCCCAAGCTCTTCTGCCATGTGAGGGCATACTCCATAAGCCAGAAGAACTCCTTCATCAGAATTTGTCCCTGCTGGCACACTTTTTTGCACTTCCAGCCTCTAGAACTGTGAGATAAATTTGTATTGTGTATGAGCTACCCAGTCTGTGGTGTTTTGTTATAGCAGCCCAAGCAGACAGAGACACCACCTTTATGGAATTTATAGTCCTCGGAATATATTCTGTGACTTAGTGTCTGTCTGAAAATTTGTCTTAAAACTGTGTGGCCATTATACTGACACTAGCTACCCCTTGGTGGGTGTAAACTATGTGTGTGACACCAGTCCTATTCCTTAGTCATATTATCTCATTCTACACTCCCAATAGCACTAAGAGGTAGGTATTATTTCCTCCATTTTTTAGATGAGAAAACTGAGATCAAGAGGTTGAATAAATTATATAAAGTTGTATAGCTAGTAAGTTAGGGAGCCAAACATCAAACATAAGCAAAATGATACCAAAGTCTCTCTTCTTATCAGGAAGTTTTAAATAAACTAATAAATTAATGTTAGTGATTATTATTTTCACCATAACTACTGATTGACTGAGATTAGGAACCATTTTCTGTGCTGGTAACACATCTCACTGGTTGTGTGATATTGGTTTTCAGTCAGTACTCAATATTGGAGAGGAAAAGACAGACATTTAGACTGATTTGGGATTGGGCTTTTCTTGGGCAGATGTAGAAGGTGACAGAAATCATGTACTACCAAGAAATTGTTAAAATGAACATCATACGTGGGCCTAGGCTGGATACAGAAGGAAAGTGAGCCCAAACCATGGTGATAAATTGGGAGAAAATTAAGTCTGAAGGAAAAGAATATTAGCTAGATGCAAGAACACTTGTAGTTGGAATATGAAGTGGAAGAATAGGATAGACCATGGGTTGGGGTGCGTGAGTGGATCACCTGAGTTAATGTACCATGAGTGGATCATATAGTCTAGGCACATAGTACTTATGGAATAAGCATGTGGGCGTAAAAGAGTGTCATCATGGAATCTTGAAAAGATAACTCTTGATACTTGAACAGAGCCTATTTTCATTTTGGTAGAATCAGACATTTGTTGATGGCATTAATGAGCAAATTCATCATCGCTTCTAGATAATCATAGGGTTTCCTTTTGGAACATAGTGACATTAAGTCAGCATTTACCTCTTCCCTTTTTGAAAATTTTACAAAGGGCAACAAGAAATATAGGAGAAGGAAAACAAAGCACCTCAAATTCTATTTCTGGTGCCATTTTTAGTAAAATTAAGAGAGTAGCTAAAACTCCAGACTCCATGGAAATGGGAAGACTTCCCAAAGCAGTAGACTCTGGAGGAAGCAGCAGATTTAGAATATGAGGCAGAAGGAGCGCAGTAGCAGCAGATCTCGCAAAGAGCCAGCAAAATAAGTGTCCTAAAGGTGGGGAGTTACTAGATGAGATACTAAATATAAATCTCTTTCTGTAACGAGAATGGGTGCAACCAAATGGCAGCACAAGGTTCCTGGACCTCCCTTAGAGCCAAGAGGCAGAGAATATGAGACTAAGTGGGGAATCACACATGCTAGCCACATTTGCAAGAAATATTCCATATCCTCAGCAGTAGAAGGAAAGAAAGTTCTTTCATGGAAATAAGTAAATAAATAAATAAATAAATAAATGAATAAGGAAGGGAGGATGGGAGGAAGGGAAAGAGAAAGAGAAAGAGAAAAAGAAAAAGAAAAAGAAATACCATAGTTGCTTATCTCCACAAGCTGGGGAGAAATAAGGCTTCATTGCATTAGATCACAAGAAAAATTCAAGCTAAGAGGATACACAAATTTGGCTCATCGATATCATGAACCTTCTATAAATAACTTATCTGAGAAAATCTGCATAATTTATTAAAGAGGAATTAAAATGGCACTAAACCAGGAACTATAGCAAAAAGTCTTTTTTTTAGGAGTGTTTTATTTTTTATTTTTTATTTATTATTTTTTTAATTGATATATAATTTATTATCTGCCCCAGGTATATAGTTCTGTGAATTATCAGTCTTACACAATTCATAGCACTCATCATAGCACATACCCTCCCCAATGTCCATCACCCAACCACTCCATCCCTCCCCACCTCCTAAGAGCCCTCAGTTTGTTTCATGAGATTAAGAGTCTCTTATGATTTGTCTCCCTCCCTGGTCCCATCTTGTTTCATTTTTCCCTCCCTTCCCCCCATGAACCCCCACCCTGCCTCTCAAATTTCTCATATCAGAGAGATCATATGATAATTGTCTTTCTCTGACTGACTTATTTCACTTAGCATAATACCCTCTAGTTCCATCCACATCATTGCAAATGGCAAGATTTGGGGGGTTTTGATGGCTGCATAGTATTCCATTGCATGTATGTACACACACACACACATAAAGAAGAAATGTCTTCTTTACCCATTCATTCATTGATGGACATCTAGGTTCTTTCCATAGTTTGCTTATTATGGACATTGCTGCTATAAACATTCAGGTGATCATGCCTCTTCAGATCACCACATTTGAGTCTCTAGGGTAAGTACCCAGTAGTGTGACTGCTGGGTCATAGGGCAGCTCTATTTTCAACTTTTTGAGGAACCTCCATACTGTTTTCCAGACTGGCTGAACCAGCTTGCATTCCCATCTACATCACCAAAGACAAGAGAAGCAAGGGCAGGGCAAAAATGAACTATCCAGACTTCATCAAGATCAAAAGTTTTTACACAGCAAAGGAAACAGTCAACAAAACCAAAAGACAACTGACAGAATGGGAGAAGATATTTGCAAATAACATATCAGACAAAAGGCTAGTATCCCAAATCCATATAGAACTTATCAAACTCAACACCTAAAGAACAAATAATCCAATCAGGAAATGGGCAAAAGACATGAACAGACATTTCTCCAAAGAAGATATCCAAATGGCCAAAAAACACATGAAAAAGTGCTCAACATCACTCGGCATCAGGGAAATACAAATCAAAACCCCAGTGAGATACCACCTCATACCACTCAGAATGGCTAAAATCAACCAGTCAGGAAATGACAGATGTTGGCGAGGATGAGAAGAAAGAGGAACCCTCCTACACTATTGGTGGGAATGCAAGCTGGTGTAGCCACTCTGCAAAACAGTATGGAGGTTCCTCAAAAAGTTGAAAATAGAGCTTCCGTATGACCCAGCAACTGCACTACTGAGTATTTACCCTAAAAATACAAATGTAGGAATCTGAAGATGCATGTGCACCCGAATGTTTATAGCAGCAATATCCACAATAGCCAAACTATGGAAAGAACCTAGATGTCCATCAACAGATGAATGGATAAAGAAGATGTGGTATATATATATATATAATGGAATACTATGCAGACATCAAGAGAAACAAAATCTTGCCATTTGCAACAACTTGAATGGAACTTGAGGGTATTATGCTAATGGATTAAGTCAATCAGAGAAAGACAATTATCATATGATCTCTCTGATACGAGGAATTTGAGAATCAGGGTGGAGAGGGTAGTGGAGGGTAGTGAGGGAAAATTTGAAACAAGATGGGATCAGGAGGGAGATGAACCCTAAGAGACTCCTAATCTCACAAACAGAGGATTGCTGGGGGGTGGAGTGGAGGGATGGGGTGGCTGGGTGATGGACATTGGGGAGGGTACGTGCTATGGTGAATGCCATGAAATGTGTAAGACTGATGATTCACAGACCTGTACCCCTGGGGGAAATAATACATTATATGTTAATATAAATAAATAAATAAATAAATAAATAAATAAATAAAAAGGAGGGAAGAAGTCCAATAAAGCCATCACATCTATGTAACAAGGCCATAAAACAGAAATGCAATAACATAGGAGTACATAGGTCACTCAGTCACTTGAGCGTCAGACTCTTGGCTTCAGCTCAGGTCATGATCTCAGGGTCCTGGGATCAAGTGTGGTAGAGCCCACATGGGGCTCTGCTCTCAGCTCGGAGTCTGCTTGAGTTTTTGTCTCCCTCTTCTTCCTCTCCCCTCTCTCTCTCTGTATCAAATGAATAAATAAATCCTAAAAAAGAAAGAAAGAAAGAAAGAAAGAAGACAGACTTAGAAAAGAAATAGCAATAACTTAGAAAAGAGATAGCAAGGTAATAGAAAGGATGAAATATGAGCCAATGGAGTTCAGGAATGAAGTAGAAAGATATCATTACAACAGAACTAAAGTTAAACTTTGGAGGGGGTTTTGAGGAAAGTAAACATGGTAGACACAGAGATAAAAATTTTAAAAATAAGTAAAATGAAAACAAAATGCTTATTCAAGAAAACTTTTCCAAAATAAATGACTTTACACATACTGACAAGGTACCATTTCCCAGAGTATACTGACCCAGAATGACCCAGAATGTACTTTACTGAGAAATACTCTAATAAAGTTAATAAACTTTTTTAAAAAAGAAAACTCTTCAGGCACTCAGGAAAAAAAGACCTTAGATTGCTCTCAGACTTTTCTAAACCTTCCAACACCAAAACACAGTAAAGAAACACCTACAAAATCTTCTAAGAAAAATTGTGACTTAAACATTTTATGCTCAGTCTAACTGCTTTTCAGGTGAAAAAACAATAGACAGATTGTTTTTAGAATATTCAAGAATTCAGGGAATATTGTTCCCAGAAACACTTCCTAAGGAATCAACTTGAGGAAACAATGGGCATTGCATCTAAATAAAACCAAGACTAAAAAAATTACAGGCAATATAGTGATGAGTGGGAAATATTATAACCCTGACAAGTTATAAAAGATATGAGAAAAGAGTATAGGTAGGTAGAGGGAAGAGGTTAGAGAAGTAAGTGCCTCAGCCTATGTTCCCTAGAAAACAGAACTTGGAACAAAAGCTTTCGTGAAAATATGTTACTGGAGAGTGTGTCTAGAAGATGAGTGAGGGGTGGGAGAAAGGAAGTAGAATGGAGGGTTCATATAAAGATGTACTATCAAGCTACACATTGCTTAAGACCTCACCAATGGACCCAACTCATTCACTGAAAAATCTACCTTCATCCTACTGATTTGGGGTACTGCCTTTTTTAATATGCTAAATTCTCTTTTTATTTTTTTTCTATTCAATTCCATTGATCTATCAATTCTATTCAGGTACAACACTTTTTTTATTATTGAAGATTTAAAATATGTTCAAATATGAGGAAGAGCTAGTCTTCCCCACGACTGCTCCAGATTTTTCTTGGCTATTCTTGTTTTTCGTTTTTCTGTTTGACCTTACATACCAGCTTGTCTGATTCCAAAATAATTCCAAAATGCTGCTGCTGTTATTATTGATTCATATCTTTATGATGTGGATTTTTCCTATTAAAGAAGTGCAATATCTTTCTATATATTCATTTTCATATGTTTCAGTAGCATGTAAAAATGTTCTTTATGTAGATCCTTATATAGATCTCACACTTATTCGTAAACATTTCATCTTCTTTTTTTTTTTAAAGATTTTATTTATTTATTTGTCAGAGAGAGAGAGGGATCACAAGTAGGCAGAGAGGCAGGTAAAGAATTGGGGAAGCAGGCTCCACACTGAGCAGAGAGCCCGATGCGGGGCTCGATCCCAGGACCCTGAGATCATGACCTGAGCCGAAGGCAGAGGCTTAACCCATTGAGCCACCCAGGTGCCCCAAACATTTCATCTTCTTTGTTGAATACAGTGTTTTCCTCCTTTATATCAAATATATAAAATTGACTTTGGTAAACTGTTTTTTTTTACAACATTACAAAGTTATCTTACTTTGGTTGGTTTCTTTGAGTTTTTGTCATGGCGTCTGACCCATGCCTATATTGAACTTAACTTTGATGGATTTAATGTGCCTTGAAGTCAGAAGTAAATCCTTTGCATTTGATAAATGTTATTTGAACCCAGGTCACATCTTCTATAAAAGTGTTACTCCATCCTAATTTAGGCATATGATATAATGTTATGATTGCTATGGATTTGTTTACTTTTCTTCAATATTGAAAACAATATTTAGCTGTTATTTTTTATTATCATCAAATAATCTATGGATACCCTGGGAGCATATTTACTACAATTTAGTAAATACATAAATATTTATTAAAGATATGTTTTATAATATTGAATGAAAAAAGATGTGACTTTTATCTTTAAAAAGTTTCAATTATTCTGGGATATGTGTTCTCTCCTACCATGAAACATCCAACTGATTTCCCACACATGCCTCAAGCTATAACAAATCTTTCCTGAGCCACAGAGATCTGAAGCACAAGCTGTTAGGAGCCAGGGATATAAATATCGAAGAAAAGCTAGAAGGATCAAGCAACTATCATTGATCAGAGCTAAAGCTGATAGGTGAATTGATGCTAACACGCATATATAAATCACAATAGTAAAAAACAGAGCAAATATACAATAATCCATGGAGGAGGGGTCGAATGTAATAGAGGATAAGAAAAATCAATGACAGAAAGACTAGGCAGAAACATCAGATAAAACTCATTAAACATGAGAAACAAATTATCCAACACAAAAGGAAGGAACCATCAGTAAATGTGATGGGCTATAATGCAGCTGTTAAAATGATAACTGTGATAATCAGGTAGAAACATTAAAATATATTTACAAAATGATTCTCAATGAATACATGTTCAATATTATTTATATTTTTTTAAAGATTTTATTTATTTATTTGACAGACAGAGATCACAAGTAGGCAGAGAGGCAGGCAGAGAGAGAGAGGGGGAAGCAGGCTCCTCACCGAGCAGAGAGCCCAAAGTGGGGCTCAACCCCAGGACCCTGAGATCGTGACCTGAGCCGAAGGCAGAGGCTTTAACTCACTGAGCCACCCAGGTGCCCCCATGTTCAATATTATTATTTCTAAGGAAAAATCTACTCCACACGGACAAAATTTGTGAGAGAATATGAAGAAATAATTTTTTTTAATTGTATTTATTTATTTTTTTTTCAGTATTACAAGATTCATTGTTTTGCACTACACCCAGTGCTCCATGCAGTAAAAGAGTTGAGATTATGTTAAGATTAAGAAAAGATTAAGAAAATAAACTTTTAATTTTTAAATCCTATTTTTAAGATATCAGTTTAAGAGAATAGGCCAAGTGATGGCAGCTAGAAGACCTTTTAACCAAGGCATGTGTTTGCTTCAGTCAAGACATCTTAGATGCCTCCTGTTATTATCACTAATAAGAGCTAATATTTATTTATCATCTTCTATATGCTAAGTCCTTAGAGCAAAAGGCAGTCCTTAACCATGGGTAGGATCAGCTTGGCATAGATCATCCCTTGCACTCCAGTAAGAAATGGATAAGATGAGAGTATATACTGCATATGAAGAGAGAGAGGAAGAATTACAGAGATAGAGAGACAGGGGAAGAAAGGAAGAGACAGAGAGAGAGAGAGAGAGATCAAAATAAAGGCATTTTGTGTTATTCTTTCTAGGAGGATGTGACAGAAATACGTGAGATCACATCTGTCTTCAAGGCACTGAGAAGCTCGCTGAATGAGGAGGGGAGGGATAGGACCTAAATAATTGGCAGTAAAATACTGTTTCCTGTTGCCTTAAAGTGCAATAAGAGATTTAAAAAAATAAATAAACACAGAAAAGAAACTGCACCAGTGTTTCTTATCTTTTTTTTTTTTTTAAAGACTTTATTTATTTATTTGACAGGGAGGGATCACAAGTAGGCAGAGAGGCAGGCAGAGGGAGAGGGGGAAGCAGGCTCCCCACTGAGCAGAGAGCCTGATGCGGGGCTTGATCCCAAGACCCTGAGATCATGACCTGAACCAAAGGCAGAGGCTTTAACCCACTGAGCCACCCAGGCGCCCCAGCACCAGTGTTTCTTAACAGCAATGTTGGAATTGTGACAGAATAGTTCTTCAGTTATATAAGACTGCCCCATGCATTGTAAGATGATTTAAATCCCTGGCCCCTGTCTTCTAAATGCCAGTTTTACCCAACTATTGTGTCAAACAAAATTTAATTTAACTTAATTTAGTTTAAAATGTCCCCACACATTTACTTACAAATTGAGATTCATTAGACCAAATGTTTTCAAATTCCAGTGTTCCGAAGAGCCTTAGTTGCTTTGATTTGTGTTACTCAACTTATCAATATTGAAAACTTCAGTAAGAAATAATACCATGAATTTCCAAAACCCTTAGGCATCTTTGACTCCTCTTTCTCTCACCTTCCACACGAGATCAATCAACACATTGTGTCTGCTCTACCTTTAAAATTATATTCATTCTAAAAAAAAAAAAAAAAATTATATTCATTCTACCCTTCGCTACCACACTGTCACATGAGCTCCCCGCCATCTCTCACCAAGTTACTGCAGTAACCTCCTGTTAGGGACGAGCTTTTGTGTGCAACCCAAATTCATATTTCGAATCCCTAACCCCATTGTGATGGTATGTGGTGATGGGGCCTTTGGGGAGGGAGTGATTAGGATTGGATAAGGTCATGAGAGTGGAGCCCTGGGATGATTCATGCCCTTGTCAGAAGACACAAGGAAGAGCCGGCTCACTCTGTCAGGGTGCACACACTGAAGAAAGGCCATGTGAGCACACAGCAAGATGGCGGCCGCCTCTAAGCCAAGAGAAAAGGCCTCAGAATAAAAACCTTGCCAGCACCCTGATTTTGGATTTCCGGTCTCCAGAACTGTAAGAAATAAATTTCTGTTGTTGAAGCCACCCAGCCTGTGGTATTTTGTTATGACAGCCCTGGCAGGCTGATATACCTTCCAACTAATCTCCCTGGTGCCCCATTTGCCTTGTGCAGTCCATTCTCAGCACAGGAACGACAGTGAGCCCAGTAAAAATGTAATCGGTTACATCATTTCCTCCTCAGAGCACCCAAATGACTTCTTTCGTCATTAGAGTTAAAAACAAGGTCCTCACTTGGCCCTTCATGACGTGGGCCCTGTGAACACTTTGAAACAGCTTTTTTTTTTTTTTTTAATTAATTTTTATTAACATATAATGTATTATTTGCCCCAGGGTACATGTCTGTGAATCTTCGGGCTTACACATTTCACAGCACTTAACAGCTTTTTAATACCCTTTCTCGACTTCTCTCCCACCACACTGGCTTGGCCCTCCTCCAATATGCCAGGTTTGTTCTTGCCTCAGGGCCCTTGCTGTTCCCTTTATGGCGGGACATTCTCACTCACTCCCTCACTCAAGAAGGCCTTGACTCAACTCAAATGTTCTTGGCCACCTTTGCTCAAGTATCAATGTCCTTTCCTTCCATACATCTACTTCCTATCTCCTTCCTTTACTTTTTGCCTTGTTGCTTATTGCTTTTTTTTTTTTTCTGTATCATGCATTTTACTTATTTATGTTGTTTCCTGTGGGTCCTCCTCCGGTATATAAGTTCCATAAAACAGAGGTTTCTTTTCCTTACTGTTCACTGCTATTTACCCAGTATCCAGAATGGTGCTTCTCAATTTTTTTTTCCACTGTTGCTCCCCTAGAAGGAATTTTTCAAATACTTGTCTTTATAGCTCCACTGCCTTATTGAGTACCTAGAACACTGAGTACCTAATAAAGACCGTTTGAATAAATAGAGGCTAACTCTGTTCAAAAGGAGTTTATCAAGAATCTAGAACTTGAATAGGGACTGAAAATACACATTGCATTTCATTGGGGAAACACTTCTCAGTTGGGAGAATAGCAGGGGAAAAAATAGTCATTGAATATTGGGGAACACAGAGAAACCATACTGAGTATACAAAAAAGTTTGATTATGAAAAATCTTGAAAACAAATCTTGGGAGTTTGGACTAAAAGCTGAAAGCAAAAAGGAATCATTATAGGAATTTACAGAATGGAAGTAACATGCTAAAAATTGTTTTTTAGGAAAGCTGGCTGGACAGCAATATGAAGGATGAATCAGAAAAAAGAGGGAATGAAAATATGTAGGTTCACTAGGACAATGCCAGTAATTGGATGTGCACTGAAGAGATGAAAATTGTAATAGGGAAGAATGGACAGAGGTGAGGATATTTCTAAAGAGAACATGGTAGAATTATTTTCTCACTAAGAGCCCCTGGCTTCAAGTAACAGAAACTGACTTAAACAACCAGGAAAGATATTGACTCCTATTGCTGGATATCCAAAAGTAGTGCACCCTTTGGGACAGACTTAATCCAGTTTTCCGAGCTCCATTTTCTTGAGATTTATTTGACTTAGGATTCCTGCATTTGTTGGCTTCATCCCCAAGGGGGTATTAATATAACGACCTTCCTTCCAGATGTCACAGCCACATGGGAATGTATCCTGAGAAGCGAAAAAGAATTGCTTCTAAAAATCTCTCTCAGAAGAGAAAAGAAGAATTTCCCCAGAACCCCCATGAAGTCTTTCCTTGAATCTCAGGGAACTGAACTGATTTGCATGACAATTGCTGAACCAATTGGACAAGATGAGGAGATTCTCCTTAGACCATTCTGGGACATTCCTGGATTTGGGAGAGGATTTAACTTCTGAGCCACCTGGGCTACCTAGAAGAAGATGAGCTGACAGGTTAATCAAATGGACAGTGAGAAATGACCCTGGGACCTAGGGGGAAATATCAGAGCTGGAAACAGACATTTAGACATCACCCATTTAGAATTGAATGAGCTCACCCAGAGAGTGAGTGTAGAAAAAGGCAGATGATAAATCTTATGCTCAGGTTGGAGGCAGGAGTAGAAAGAGAACACTGTGGATTAAAAAGAGAGAGAGAGAGAGAGAGCTGTCAGAGAGATCAAAGGACTAATAATAAACACGGTATAATAATGGCAGTTGAAAAAAAAAAATTGCATGAAGAAGTTGTCAAATGGTGCAGAAGATCACGGACGAAGGAGCTACCGAAGTCAGGTTAGGGCCTAAAAAGGAATGAGAAGTTCATAACAAGGTTCTTAAAAGATTCATGAAAGATTTCCAAACAGGAGCAAAGGCCCATTTCAAGTTCTCAGCATAAATCTGCAATAGATCAGGTCAAATGGCTTCGTCCCACAAGCTAATATGACTTCTGCACAGATAACAACAACAAAAATATTGATTCCAACACTGAGGACGTGTTATGGGTTTGGGAAAAGATAAAGTACGGACAGAATTTAGAGTCCTCGTTAAGCAATATTAAGTCGTCGACTGTGAAATTTAAAGTGAAGAGGGATTTGTAAGCCAAAGGCTGCTAATGGACTGATCTCCCTTGCTTCTCGGGGGACAGCCAGCTTTTGGCTCTGTATTAATTAGATCTGCGATATAACATAGCAGACTTGCTAGCTTTGTGTCTTAATTTGAGTTCCCTTGAAAGCAGAGCTTAAAATAAGGACTGGGGGTATAGGTAGTTTATTGGGCGGGGTGGGGGGCAAGTCTAGGAAGAAGAAGTGGAGGAAGTGAGATAGGTAGGTGAGAAAACCATCACGTGTCCGCTCCTGATTTCAGCCAGCGGCAGCCAACAGTTTAGCTTAGTTGCCAGCCTTCCACTTCAGGCTCAGGTGGCGGTGTCTCTGTCCCAGTGGCCCAGGGCTTTCTCCGCAGTTCAGCAACAGACACAGCCTGGAATTGATGGAGGTGTTGACAACCCTGGGGCATCCCTCCACCGGCAGGAGATGGCACTAGGTCGGCAAGGGACTGCTGTACCAGGTGGTTACCACTGCAGACAAGTAAGACTGAGTCCGTCTGGGGACATGCAGAGGAACTGGAGAAAAGGCCCCCAGAATGGTCCCGGCCGTGGACATGAGGGTTGCACGCTGATGGGGAGTTGCCTGCGGCTGTTAATGCCTGAACAAGCCCCGGCAGCACCTACACAGGTGTTTCAGAGAAAACCCTGAGGCAGAGAAGTGAAGAGCCACTACTTCCCGCGGCAGTGGTGAGATGCTGGCAGCCAAAGCCCGGCGTCCACCCCAGCTGTCCGGCACAGCTGCTCGGAAACCAGCCGCTCCCGGAGCTGTGACCTGGGCATCGCACGTCATCACACAGCTGCTAGCCCAGGGGTTCTCAGCCACAGCACTGTTGACATTTTGGACCAGACAATTGCTTGTTACGGTGGCTGCCGTAACAATAGAATGTGCACTATAGAATGTTCTCCAGTATCCCTGGCTTTTTCTCATGAAAAAGCCAGTTGCGCCATCCAGCTGTGACAATGAAAAACATCTACAGACGTTGCCAAATGTCCTCAGGAAAGCAACATTGTCTTCAGTTGAGAACCACTGCGCAACACTGCAAACTTGGGCGAGTTGCTTCACTTCTCTAAATCTCAGTCTCTTATCTGTAAGAGGATAATACAGCACCGGCCTCATGGGCTTTGAGGGAGGATGAAATGAAATGGGGAATCATGGCACTGAGTAGAGTACCTGGCACATAGTTTATGTTGAATAATAATAATAACGTAGAAAACCTCCGTACTGCACAGTGGTGTCTTTTAAGGTTAGAATTCAGGGACGCCTGGGTGGCTCAGTCATCAAGCATCTGCCTTGGCTCAGGTCATGATCCCAGGGTCCTGGGATCGAGCCCCGCATCATCGGGCTCCCTGCTCCTTGGGAAGCCTGCTTCTCCCGCTACCATTCCCTCTGCTTGTGTTCCCTCTCTCGCTGTGTTTCTCTCTGTCAAATAAATAAAATCTTTTAAAAAAAAAATTAGAATTCAAAGTTTATTTTCCCCTTCTTTGATGAAAAATAATAATAATAAGGCACTTATCCCAGTATCTGTTTCAGCAAATGAATCAGAGGCTGAGTCTCAATGTGAATAAATCAAAGTGAAAGAGGTCAGCATCAATCACTTTTGATCTTCTTCCATTACCAAACACCAATTAATGCTCTTAAGTTAAACATGACCACGTATCATTTTGTTGTAGCTAAGTGATCACAGGGTGTGAAAGAAATAAAAGAACTCAGCTTAGAAAGTGAATAGAAAATTAGAATATTGTATTCAAGAATAATCCCGCAGAGTTTACACTTCATTATTCTACCAAATGCAGATTTAAAATGTACATTTACTAAAACAAATTTTTTTCAACACAGTCTGCAATCTCAGACTTAAAGGCATGAATATTTTAGGTTTATTAGCATAAATTGAATGCCAGCATGCAAACACTAAAATGAATTTAAGGAAATTGTTAATGATTCATTACACAGAGTTATTAGATTTTTGTGTGATCGGAGCAAACGCATCAGCAAAAACAATTATGCACTGATACAATGAAAAACCACTCTCACAGGGAAGAAGTCATTAGTGTAATAAAAAGGACGTTTTGCAGGGGTTCCTCCTGTACTTTCTTTTACTCGATCACAAACAGCTGTTGCCATCTGCCAGGGAGAGCTCTTGGCTCAAGATACTTGACAACTCTCTGCCAAGCCCTCATGTGTTGAGGTCTACCCCTAGAACTCTCGGAGAGAGTTCTGAATATTGAGAGGTAGCAAATGAATCTCCAGGGAGAGTGATGTATCTCATTCTTAAGGGATTGTAGGAGAAAAATAAAAAAAGATAACCATGAAAAGTATCTTCATGGGAAATTGCTTTTGTGCCTTCTGCTTCTGTCTCTTTGAAACTTTCAGAGGGTGTATGCTTTCCACCCACAGTAGACTCATTGTTCAAATCTATTACATTGTATCATACCTACTTTTTAACGTGTCTATGAAGGGTTTCAAGTGCTTGTGGCAAGATATCATCATTTTTGTATCCTTGGGACCTGGCACAGAACACTCATAAATGATGAATGAGTGAATGAATGAATAAAAATGTCAGTTGGTCTAGTTCACTATGACTAGTATAATAGACCCTAAGATCAGTTAAGAATTTAAAATACCAGTCTAAATGTTCACAGGGATATCTTCATGAGAACTGTACCTCGGAACCACTGAACCTTTCTATCATGGCTTAGCCTTCCTAGAATAGATATAGTCTGAGGCAGCAGGAAATGAGGCAATCATGTGTAGGCATTGAATGCTCGAGCCATGTGACATAGACCAGATCTACTCGCACCCCCCCCAACCAAAGAAGTTAGGCAATCTTCCAGATCAATGACACAGAAAAAGATGTTTGCCAGGAATTTCCAGATAACTCAGGCAAAGTGTGCTCCTTTTTCTGCTTGAATTAGTTGTATAATTGCCTCAGTTCTCCATTTATCTATTCATGTTCAGACATAGCTTCAGATAAAATAATGTGAAGCAGAGAGTCCTAGGGGGATAAAAGAGAAGGAGCCCAGAGACAAAGGAGGAACCTGCAAAATTAGCTCAACTGTGTCACAGAACAGCTTGAATGCATCCAGGTGGCAGTCTGGAAATTATGAATCGAAACTGGATCTACACAAATGATTAGGAAATGCTTATTTGAATTTTACAAATAAGAATAATAGCTATGTTCACAACATGAAGCATTTGACTTTGCCTTCACGTATCCATTTTAAAGCATCTCTCTCGATGTTGACTACAAAGAGGCTTTCCTGTAAGAATTCAATCTAGAAAGCTTAAAAGAAATAGTGGTGAAGATGAAATGTTTTTAAAAACTAAATGTAAGGGGCGCCTGGGTGGCTCAGTGGGTTAAAGCCTCTGCCTTCAGCTCAGGTCATGATCCCAGGGTTCTGGGATCAAGCCCGTATCATCAGGCTCTCTGCTCGGTGGGGAGCCTGCTTCCCCCTCTCTCTCTGCCTGCCTCTCTGCCTACTTGTGATCTCTCTCTCTCTCTGTAAAACAAATAAATAAATAAAAATCTTAAAAAAAAAAAAAAAAACTAAATGTAAGTAAGAATATGGTCTCCCAAGAAATTATTCTGAATAATAAAAAAATCAAATTAAGTACAGTAGAGTCTCATAATGATGTTATCTCTAAAGTCGTGGCTGTGAGATCATGTTAGAGATGGAATGGTGTATGAACCCTGAGATCATGACCTGAGCTGAAGGCAGAGCCTTCTGGGGCTCCTGTTATCCGTCTGTGTTATATTTTATCCAAGACAACTGAACCACTAACGAACTCCAGATCATGACTGATCACAGCAGAGTTCTAAAATCTGATAGAAAAATAAACAAGCATCGCATAAACTAAACTAAAATAATCTGTGAAAAACCTTTGTAAACTGCAAAACAACATGCAAATCTGAGTTATTACGGTACAGAAGGTTCATTGGAGTTTTTTTTTCTTCTTTTGATAAAACAACGTGACTAATTTTGAGAATAAAATCTCATTAAATCTTTTAACCTGATTTTCCTTTTTAATTAATGGAAGCTTACCTATTTTCTGTGACTAGTTTTTTTTCCCTGAAACTAGATCTCTCCCTGCTGGGATTGGATTTCCCAGACTACTGAGATGCATCAGCTCTGCAATTGAGTCAAAGGAAGATGGGATGAGTCTACCTGTGTTAAAGAAATTTGCCGTAGAAAACACAGAACAGAAAAAAAAAAAAAAGTGAAAGGAAAGCAAATCAATATCACTGTGAACTTTTGAGTACCAGTAGTTAAAACTGTAGCCTGGTGGTGGGTGTTGAGGAGGGCACGTATTGCATGGAACACTGGGTGTGGTGCATGAACAATAAATCTTGTAACACTGAAAAAAAAAAAAAACTGTAGTTAAGGTCCCCCTTGCTTACTTGGAATTCTATTCTGGGACCTTGACTTCCTTTGAGTCAGACTTGGGATATAAAATGAAATGATTTTGTTGTAATAAGCTAAGTGACCTGCAAAATAATTTTTCCCCGTAGAATTAATCTTTATTCCCCAGACTCAATAGCTTTAAAATGATATGTAAAGTTGATATAAATTAAAAAAATCAAATACACAAACGCTCATGCATTTTAAGAAAAATAGTCTCCAGGAGTCACAAGACTATAGTGAATGATATTATAAACCAAATTGTCCCAAAAATATTTTTTGCTTTAATGATCTTATTTGTTCTTTAAGAACTGCCTTTTCTTTTTCTTTCAGAGTTTGCTGCTTTGAGAGGAAAAAGTATGCTTTTAAATGTCTCATTGGTTTAAATAATTTTAATATTAAATTCTTTTGGAAAGTTTGTCTGCAAATATTTTGTGTCTCCCATCAGTTTAAAAAAAAATGAGCACGTCCCCAGTTGACCTATATTAAGACATTTACTTAAAAAAATAATTTAAAGATGTTTTAATGAAAGTATTTGATCTTAAGAAGAGATAATTAACTCCGTATTGAGGATTTTTTTTATAATTATCTTTGATGGACTTAAGAATAATACATCCCATTCAGCCATTGCTTCATTATTTGTTATTGTTTTCACTGTGTCCTTGGGCTTTCATCACTTCATAAATTGCTTTTAGATGCCAGTGTTGCTACCCTGAGTCCCATTTGGGAGATTCTATGCTTGGAACGCATTATGATGCAGTTTGCAGCAATTTTGTCTCAGTAGAGATCAGTTTTTCCTAGTACTATCTAGTCAAATTCAATCTGAATGAAATTTAGTGGGTTAATCTAATTCTCCTGATAAAAACTTTGTAGAATTATAAAATGAGAGGTCTATTTTTATACACTTAAATTTCTTTATTCAGAAATTTGGGTCACAATATTACTTTAGTAAGGTATACTTGGGAATCTCTGTTTTCATTCTTACTAGTTTCACTTTCTTTTAGATTTTTTAAATAAACAAAAAGATCAAAGGACTCACCAGTGTATTGATTGGTGTTACAGTTCCCAAAATACTCTTTAAGATGGGGATTAAGAATGACCAGAATTGGAAACCTCTTACCTTTTTGCTGTTGTTGTGTCATTTAAATACTTTAGACTATGCTTGACTATATTTAATAAAATAAATTCACTCAAAAATGTTTAAATACATAGATGTTATATCGTTATGGCAATAGGAAATGGTATGGGGAAAATCATATTTCAAAATGATTCTGAGTAATCTCAGACACACACACACACACACACACACACACACACACACACACGCACACACACACACCACCCATGATTTTTTTTTTTCCAGGCCCTAAGAACCTGTAATAGTTTGGTGGTCCTACAATTAAGAGTAATATTGGAAAGTACAGAAGATTGAAATGAGATTTTCCAGTCACATATGATTTAACCTGAAACATGGCCCAACAATGTACTCTCTACTCCTGCAATGAAAATTTATATAAATATATTTAAAAATCAAATGAGAACTTTTAGAATCAGGTAGTCATTATGATGTGATTCACGTATGAGCTTTGCTTTGCTTTCTGTGGATAACACAAGTTGGAGGTGTATTGATTTGCCCATATTTCTGATTAAGTTTATTTAAGGACAATTCAATTAATACTCTTCAATGCTTAGCCCTTTTTATTTAATGGATTCTCTTCCCTTTCAAGTTTGAGTCACAGCCAAATGAGGATGGGGCCTTAGATGCTACTCTCATAATGAGAGGAAGAAAGTAGGTTCTATCAAATGTTCAAATGTCCCTATTCTTAGGTTTTATTCTAACTAATTTAATAACATTAAAAATTAATCTTCTCCACTCTTAAGGAAAGTGAAAATTTTAGATGAGGGATTGGAGAAAAGATTTATGCAGGTACTTAATTATTTAATTATTGATGTCTGTCGCTGCTCCTAGGGCTGTAAATCAGAGTAGATAGGGCCTCTCGTGCTTTGTGACAGTGACTCGGCATTTGGAAATCTGTAATGGGTCACTTTAGAGCATGGGTGTTGCCCAACCTCTTATGGTAAGCAACATCCCGGGGGGAGAAGGGAAATCATCTTTCTGAGGGTGGATGGTCTATTTCACCAGACCCTTGCTACAACCAGTTTTCTAGTTATTACACCAACTTTGTTTCTAAAGTACAGAGTATCTCCCTCCCTTGTTGCTCAGCCGTTTCTGCGGATTGAAGAAGAGACGATCAAGAGAGCGATCTCTGTTCTTGGGTTTCAGCTGCTGCTTACCTTCCTGCTCCCCCAGCTCACTTCCTGTTCCAAGACAGCTTGCTGCCTGCACCTCACCGCTGACCTCCAAAGCCGACCTCAGCAAACTGTCCCTGGCAAAGCCTAATGCACTTGGAGGTGCTGGTCTGAGGCCCCCTGGGGACTTGACCTTCCCCTACAGAGCTTCAAAAACACCTTCCTCTACACAGCGGTCAGAAGTTCAGACACACACCAAGATCTGCGGTACCGCTTTCTCCCTCTGAAAGTCTTCTCAGGATTTGAGTAAATCTCACAGAAGCAAGTAAAGGAATCTAGATTGGAGCAACCAACTGGAGATCAGAAACCAAGAGCAGATCTGGGTTGGGAAGATTTTAGTCACTGACAACGCCGAACTCTGAATTCTCAACGGTTCTTGAGTAAATGGTGAAAAGAAAGGTTGTAAAGATTAGTCATTTCTTTTCTTTTTTTTTTTTTTAAGATTTTATTTGTTTAGTTGACAGAGTGGAGAGAGATCACAAGTAGGCAGAGAGGCAGGCAGAGAGAGAGGGAGAAGCAGGCTCCCCGCCGAGCAGAGAGCCTGATGCGGGGCTTGATCCCAGGACCCTGAGATCATGACCTGAGCTGAAGGCAGAGGCTTTAACCACTGAGCCACCCAGGCGCCCCAAGATTAGTCATTTCTGACCATAAAGTAGGTGCTCATTTTATTGGTCGCCAGATACTTAAATAATTTGTTCCCCTTCTTTCTTCCTCCACACTCTTGTTCAAGAGCGAAGGCACTGCCAGAGAGAAAGGAGGAGATGGAGTGGGGAGGGGCGGAGGCTAGCGCTCTGGGTGAAAATGCTAGAGTTTCACATTGTCTGCCCCGTCAGCTTCCTGTGCTTCTGTTGTCTTCCCCCACAAACTTCCCTATTTTTACCATCAGGCTGAATGAACTGGAACATTCTCTGAAGTATCTTTGCCTTTTTCACAGGATCTCTCTTCATAGACAACTACTTCATCATCATTTAAAAAAAAACGGGTGGCAAAATGATCAGGCTGTTTATATACTCTTCTTAATTGAAACTATATATACTTTCCTTAATTTAAATTTCATCAGCGGGAGGGACTTGGTAACACCTCTTCCAGTTTCCTCCCCAGATTTCATCTGATTTTGTAGTTGCTGTTGTTCATCAAAACAGAGGAAGATCATCCTCCATGTTCATTATAAAAAATGGTAGCCTATTTATAGCTGGAAATTGTTGCCCTGTAGAAAAATGGGGAGAGGTTATCGTCTTGTGCCAAGACTCCATGACCAGGCAGGAGACGATTCTGTGCCCAGTGATTCCAAGGACCACATGACGGGCCACAGCACTCCGTCTAATTATCTTGATTCATTAGCTGTTAATTCTGTCAGGAATTTTTGACAGAAAACCAACACAACAGAGATAAAACTGAATGCATTAATTCTGGTCCTTTAAGCCTAAAATATTAACAGAGCAACCAATCTGATGGATGGGGGACCGTGCTGAGGGGGAGGGGCTGGTATCACAGCTGCACAATTGCGTGTTGTAATCACCGCTGTTATCTTGTATGCTTTATATTCAGTAGTTCTCTGATAGTCTCTGTGCCGAGCACTGCATATTGATTTGGAGAGAAGTAAATGAGTTTCTGAATACATGAGGCCTTTCTGGTATACTTAGAACAATTCACTTCCCTTTTTTTCTCCTCTGATTTATTTTCTCACTGCAAAGGTCACGTGACTCACTTATTTTTAACTTCTTTATTACATAATTTAATAAGCAGTCTCTTTGATGGGCTTAACATGCAAAAAAAAATTAAGTTAAATTAGCAATGAATTTCTTCTTCATAAGAGCCTGATTCAAAATTCACATTCAGATGTTCTGACGTGGTATACAGGATGTTTATGTAAATCATCCTTCTCAGACATCTAGAAGGTACAGGGGGGCAGTGATTATGTTAGAAAAGCAGCACTTTGATTCAAACATGAAGCCTTTCAGTTGTTGGAAACCTCCAGTGTTCTCTGAGAAAGAGACTTCAGAATGTAGATCGGCCCGGAGGCCCTGAGGGTTACAACTGCCTGCCATTCTGTCTCCCTGATGGCTCTGTCCCCCTGGGGCTGGGGGGTGTGAAGGGTAGGCTTTCGGGAGGGCAACTGGGCTGCTCATCCCTCGTGAAGAGCCCTGGAGAGCAAGGAGCACCTGTCTTCGGGACAGTGTTAGTTAGTGTCCCCTTCCTACATCAGTGGGCTCCGTTTGAGCCCCCCTTCTAAAATCTAGGAGGACACAATGAGCTGGTGGACGTCATCTAGCTTAAAAAGAGCACCCGAAGATCTTAATTCCCTCCTCTGATAGGATAGGTAGTGGCCATTTATTGAGTTCCAAATGCCCCAGATATGATTCTGGATACTAATCTTTCAACAAACCTGCAAGATCGTTTTATTATTATTCCCATGTTAGCGATCAGGAGACTGAGGCTTAGGAAGGTAAAGTTCCTGGCCCGGTCTTATATGGCTAGAAAGAAGTAACACGGACTCTAACTCATGTTCTAATTCAGGCATGCCCACCATCACTCTCGACTGCTCCCCAGGCTCCCTCCCAACCTGTCATCATTGCATTGAGCGAGCAGTTGATACCCCATAAGATGACCCCAGGATCTGGCACCGAAAGACCTGTGCTCCCAGGATAGCTTGCCTCTTTTTAGTACATGACTTGTGTGTCAGGCTGTTCCCTCAGCCCTGATTGATAACATGGGGAAATTAGACTTATTGCAAAGAATAGAATCAAATCTGTTTTCTACACAGAGTACTCGGTATATAATAGGTGCTCAATTAATGTGTGTTGGGTCTGACTCTCTGTGTGACTTAATTCTGTCAGGAAAAACCCGAGTCTATTTTATATCGCTTCTCATTAAATAGCACCTTGATAACATCTCAGTTTATCTTTAACTGTGACTTAATGGTCTCAGTATGTCTTTGAGAACTTAATTTTCTACTTCACTTTTATCTCATCCATAGACACCAAAGCATCTGCTCCCACATTTCGACCTCACATTCTCAGCCAGAAGTGCATACCTATGTTAGGAAGATGAAGCACAAGACCCCAGAATGGGAACTCGGTGATGTGTTGTTGAAATGAATCTTAGGTTTGTCAGTGAGCTCTGCCCAGGAGTACACTTACACACACTTATTTCCTGCCCCAGTCTCCTTGGTCACACAGGGTTTTTGTTCTCGGCTGCGTGGAGCTCCTTCCAGCGTTAAGCCCCCAGCTCTTTACTGTGCCCACTTTGAGAAGGAGATGGGGTTGCTGGCAGCATAGCAGGAATGGGCAGATATGTTGCACAGGGCGACAGAAAGAGAGACAATGCTCAAGGAAAGAGAGGAGGTGCAGCACACCGGGACAACCTTGGCCTCCCTGAGGTGAGGGGCTGCCTCTGAACACAATGGAGTGGGGTGCACCCGCATGCTGTGAGAACATGACTAACCTTTGTGACACTGGAAACAGCTTCATAGAACTGCACATCTCAGGACCTTTGCACGGGCACTGTTGAAATGCTCTCACCCCAGGCTAGGCAGCTGGTGTCTTCTCCTCCAAAGCCTCTCTGACTTCTCATTATGACATGGTGTCAACATCATGACACCTTATCAAGATCTGAAATTAAATTGTTTGTTGAGTTACTTGTTTTCTGATTTGTCATCCCCTTCTAGAGTGCGAGCTTTTTACTGCTATCTCTTCAATGCCCAGATTGACTCAGTGGATAGTAATGAAATAAGTGACTATTATCAGGGACAGTTCATCCGCTTTTAGGCTGTTCATTTCCTCCTTATTCTAGGAGATCTCTACCTCGATATCCCGTATTTATTCAAAACCAAGGGTCAAAAATTGAGTTATAAATCCTCCTTTCGGTTCCTGAAAGAGCCAAGATATAGCCTATCTCACAGCTTTTGCATTCTGTTCCCTCTGTCTAGAACATCAACCACCTCAACTCCCTCCTTCTCCCATCACACTCTGCCATTAGGCTGGCTGGTTGCTCTTCATCTGAATGCAATGTCACTCCCCAGAAGGGACTCCCCTCGTCACCCTAGTCAACCAATTCCTCATTATTTTCCACCAGAATATAGATTTTCTTTTCTTTTTTCATAGAACATATTAATTTTAGATGCACAGCATAGTGATTCAATATTTGCTCATATTGTGAGATGAAAACCACAGTAAGTCTAGTTAACATTCATCACCCCATATTAGTTATAAATTTTTTGTAACAAAAGGAACGAACCTCCAGTTATAAAAGTAAGAAATCCTCACGCTGTCATGTATAGCATGTGACTGTAGTTAATACCATTGTATTATATATTTATAATTGCATTATATATCTAAAAGTTGCAAAAAGAGTAGATCTTAGAAGTCTTCATCACAAGGAAAAAATTGGATTTCTTTGCTTGTTTCTGTTTTTCAATTCAGTTACTAATTTGTTTCTTATCTATTTCCCCCACTAGACTCTAAGTTTCATTAGGGCAGAGACTATGAACAGTTGTGTTTTCATTTTCATTTGTTTCCATGAATTTTTAAAATTCTTCTTTAATTTCCTGGTCAACATATTCGTTCTTTAGTAGGATGCTCTTTAGTCTCCATGTATTTGAGTTCTTTCCAACTTTCCTCTTGTGAGTGAGTTCTAGTTTCACAGTATCATGGTCTGAAAATATGCAGGGAATGATCCCAATCTTTTGGTACCAATTCAGACCTGATTTGTGACCCAGCACGTGATCTATTCTGGAGAAAGTTCCATGTGCACTAGAGTAGAATGTGTATCCTGTTGCTTTGGGATGGAATGTTCTGAATATATCTGTGATGTCCATCTGGTCCAGTGTGTCCTTTAGAAGCTTTATTTCCTTGTTGATCTTTTGCTTAGATGATCTGTCCATTTC
>CM053606.1:118175874-118195620 GCA_028646535.1 Procyon lotor
GCTTTCCATACCACCCTGGAGGCTGGGAATGAAAATGGCAGCCTCCCAGTCTCCGGCCCAGAGGAGCCAAGTGCTGGGCACCTCCTTCCTCCGCACGCCCTAGGAGGAAAGTGGTCAATCACTCCCGTCTCCCTTGTCTGCAGCCCGCGCTCTGTGCTCAGCTAGCCCGTGGCGGAGCACTTCTATCTGTGATGCACGCGGCCCTGTCTGGAGTCCCCAAACCAGCAGATTCCTACTGCACGCTCCCGCACCACTCCTCCTGGAGGAGGAAGGAGGGGGTGTCTCCAGAGCTGCCTCCCGTGGGGTCCCCACTTGAAGAGCAGCAGCATGACCGCATCTCCGTTCATATAGTCCAAGGTAAGCCTAAGCTGACAGGGCGCTGAGTGGCTCCTTCTCTGCTGCCAGCTTCTCCACCCCAATACCTGGGAGCTCTGCCGCACTCAGGCACCCCTGGTCCCTCTGTGACCCCATGGGTCCTGGAACCACACTGTTCCCGTGAGGGCTAAACCCCGCCACCCCGCCACCCCCCCACCCCCCCACCCCCGCTTAGCCTCTGGAGCCCCCTCAGTGGAGGGGATTAGAAGTTCCAATTTTGTGCTCCGTAGCTCTGCAGCTGCTGGGAGCCGGCCCCTCCCCCCAGGGTCTCTCTTCCCGTCGCTTTGGATTCACTTTTTCCACACGTCCTACCTTTCGGAAAGTGGTCAGTTTTCTGCTCCTGGAATTGTTGTTCTTCTTCTCTTCTCTCTCCTGTTGAGTTTGCCAGCTTTTAGAGTGGTTTGATACCTATCCGGCTGAAGTTCTGGGATCCGACACTATCTCAGCCTCCTACACCTCCACCATCTTGCCTCAATCCTCCAGGGCAGAGACTATGAATATTTTATTTTCTAGTGCATGCTTAGGACATAACACAATGCCTAAAACAGTGGGTACTAAGTGAATTGTTGAAGGAAAGAATGAATGAATGATTTTAAGTCAGATACATTTAATTAGGAGACAAATATTCCATCCAGATTTATTAATTGCTGCAGCTCCTTACCTCTTTTAATTTCTAGATAGACTCTCTCTCTGCTAAAGGAGAAGTTAAAATTCTACTTTGTCCGTGAGGCCCCTCTAAACATTCCAACCATAGTCACCTTTCCTTTTGCCAATCTAATTCATTCAATTCACCAACTGGTGCCAAGGGCTGTGAGAGATACGAAGACACACCAGGTATGTTTCCTGACCTCAAAGAGGTTTGAATATTTATCACACACTTTTAGATTTGACTGCAATTCATATGCATCAAATGAATAAATGAATGGGCTTAATTATAGCTTTGTTGACATCTCAACTCATCTTTCATATTAAACACAATGCATAACTTCTTCCCATAATCTTCCTGGGAAGGCTCAAGAAGGATCATCTTTCCAGAAGAATTGAGAGAGCGACCTATTGTCAGTGCAGAACTGATGCTGAGAAATGAGGTAGCTTCCCAGCATCTCCCGAGTCTGGTTTGCACTCCACTAATTTATTATATTTAAATGAACTTCCAGAAAACCACACCCTCTTGGCTTTAAATGCAAACATAAAAACCTTTCCAAAGCCAACGGTAAAAGGTTTTCATTAACTATTAGATGAAATGACATTCTTTCTCTTTTCTTCCCCCCCCCCCCCAGGTTTCTCGTGGTCATAGAAGGCAGCGCTGTATTTGTGTCCCCATTAATTTGAAACCAAGTTTGAAATCAAATTCAGATTTTTTTCCTTGCTTCATCCATTTGATCCAATCCTTAAAAAAAGTTTTGTGTCTGAAATATAAAAACGAGTGATAAATGTGTGGGAAACGCAGTCAGTCCGTGGTCTGTCGTCTGTATGATGCTCCATCGGGTTTCAGTGATTTTTCTCTTCACTGGTAAATGGAGCAGCTATTTTGGAAGTGTCTTGGCACAGTTGGTGGGCCACCAATTTCTTGTCACGTTGCTCACCTCCATTCTTTCCATGCTACTTTCTATCTCCCCCAAGTGCACCCTACTACCGTCTTGTTCTACTTTCTCCTCCTTTCTGCTCTGCCCATCTCAGCCTCACGACCAGATTCCAATCTCCATTAGCTGTATGACCTCCAGATCAGGCCCGTTCCCTAGTTCACTGACTCAGCCTTCCAAAGAACAGATATCAGGAAGCTCACCATCCGTCCTCACCTCCTATAATGTTCCGGTTATATTTTCCACTTAACTAAAACCAGCCTGTTTGTCATCCTCTGCTGTCCACTCACTCACTGACTCAGTTGTTCAACGTCCTCCTTACATCCTTCAACTGGTCCCACCCATCCCCCTCCATCGTTCAGCCCAGCGTCAAGCACCTCTTGCCAACATCACTGCTGCAACTTCGTCCCAGCTGCCATCACATCTTTCCTAGCCTTTGTGACTCCTGGACCCGGCCTCCCTGAGCCTCCTGCACGGTGACCCCAGACAACTCTGCAGATGTTCTTTCTAAAACACAAGTCACGTCATGTCACTCCCCTGCTTAAAACATTCGGTGCCTTTCCATTTGAGACCATGACGAAACGCCAACTTCCTACCTTGGCCTGTGGGTCCCCTGTGAGCTGACACCTCCCACCCTATCATTTCGTGCTCTGTCGATTCATTTTGAGCACACTGTCCTGTCCGGCTCTTGAGAAACGCCCAGCTCACTCCCTTCTCAGGGCCTGGGACTTGCCCTTCCTGGCCTTTGCGGTCCTCTTTCCCTGCATCTTCTCCACATGGCTTCCTGCTTCTCAGGATCTCACGATCACTTCAGATGTCACCTCCAGCAGGCCCTCTCTGGCCTCCCCAGCAAGCCACATACCTCCTCACTCTGTAGGATGGATCCAGAAATCGTGTACTTGGTATTTCTAATCTTCGTCCTCAGCACCCTGCCGCATGTATCGGGGTAAGTCCAATTTTTCTGCAGAAATACGGTGATGCATTTGAGGTCCTTCTCTCCAGTGACATTACACTGCTTTCCTAGATAAGCAAAAGCAACACATATTTCTTTTTCAATGCCGCTAGTGTTTCTTTTCAATATGAGAAGCAATAAAAGGCTATAAGCCCTTTGTTTTTAAAGAATCGGTTCCCAGGTGCCATCGTTGATATGGCTAAGAAAACTATAGATAAGGAAAATAATGAAATCTGACTCTATATTAATAAAGGGATATTAAAAAGAAAATTAAGTTTTTCTCAAAGAATCTGAATGGTGGGAAAGTACATCGAGAGAGCACATACTTCAGGACCGGCCAAGCATTTCATGTCATTGAAAAGATACCTCAGGTGCCCCCACGGACGAGAGAAGAAACAAAAGGCCAATTTCTCCGGTAAAAGAATATAATGACTATTGTTATAGGATAGAGAGAGGAAGAGATGATTTTGTTGCATATTATACCGGATTTCAGAATACATGTGGTTTCCTGCTAGAACCTTAATTCCTAGTCTCATCTCAGAACAGCTTGGGCTGGGCTGTCATAGATTTCCTGTGCCCTCTCTGATAGTACGTGTATAAAAATAGAAAACAAGAAGAAAACACTTCTCAGCCAAAAATATATCATATTGTGTTTCAAGCGTGAGGTGAAAAAAAAAAAGACTATACCCTCAGTGAAATCTCTATTATACATTCAGTTTTGATGCCTCTCAGAGTATCTCCCCAACAGCTCTTAGTACAGAATGCCAGAGATCTGTTGGACTGAACACCTATTTAGCAAGTGTGATCCAGGCATCTGGAGAAGATCTGTCTTGCAAGACCAGTAGGAAAAAAATCCAATGCAAGTATGCAATCTATACAGAAAGTAATATGAAGCCATTTTTGTTTTAGTCAATATAAGGACTACCATATCCTCAGGCCTGGAAATGGGGGTCTTTCTTGCCAGTTTGCCACTAGTTGGGAACCACTAATGGATCCAATGAATCATGTTTTCACTGTCTCATAAATGGGATCCTTTGGAATGCTCAGCAAATAAAGCTTCTATTATTCATCCATCTTTGACTAGCTACTGTACACAGACCACATCTTGTTTGCTATGCCCATGAAAAGAAGTTCGTAATGATAAACCCTGTTGTCAAGAATTTCCCATTTATTTAGAATTCTAATTATGATAGGTATTTGGTGAAAAAAAATTTCTCAGATGTGTTCAATTATTTCTGCTGTCCCGTAGGTTAGAGAAGGATACATGTGGAATAAAATTGCATCAGATCAGACTGGAATGTTTTGACAGCAAGATATAGCAAAAGGTTACAGTGGCATTATAAAGCAGGAGAGCATAACAAGTGATTTACGATGGCAGCAGAGGCACAACCTTGAATTACAATGAATAGAGCGAGCTGGCTATTAAAAATGGATAGCTGTTAATAGAACTGCATTTGATTAGATGAAAATTTGGGGGATCGTTTCTAATGGATCATGGTTCTAAAAGAGCCAAGTGGATATTTTTTATTTCAATTTACAATGCCCACTCTTTGGTGAGCTCTCCACCAAAAGGCATATGTATAGTAGCCCAACAGAATACAAATACGTCAAATTGTCAAGAGAGCCCATGTCCATTTTTATCAGGAAAATCCTGATTTAACAGATGGGCTTTGTGTAATGCCCCAAAGGCCAACAGGTTTAGATTTTTTCTGAATCAAAAGAAAGCAAAATTCCAGAGTCTTACATTTCTTTTTAAAACTCTCCTACTCTCATCCTTAACCAAAGGACAACTCAGATAATTCAATCTTGACTTCAGAATAAGACATTCTTCTTTAAGCCTGAAAGACAATTGAATGGAAATCCAAGGAAATGGCAAAGATGTGTTATTTTCCCTATTGTAAAAGTAAGTATTTTTATAAGAGGGATAAAAAACAGTGTGTGGGTGGATTTGAAATGGGTTAGATCAGACTTGAGAGGACGTCACAGATAAAGTGAAAGAAAATAAAGATAGTTATCATGCTATCGGGTACCAATTTCAAAGTGTTTTCATGTCTTCTTTTCCAATACTCAAAATATTCTTTTAAAAGGAAAGAAAATTTTATCCCCATTTTACAAGTTAAAAATTAGATCTCAGTGTGAAAAAGCCATCATAATAACAGACTAAAATGCTCAAAGATGAGAAACAGTGCTTTGAAACATTCTTTTATTACCTTCCTTCAAATATTTCTGGGATAGCTATTTAAAATAGTCCTGTCTCAATGTCCCCTTACCATTGTCCCAACCCAAATATTCATTCTTTCTCGATACTGCCCATCCTTACTTCTCTGATTACATATTATGCCCATATATAAAACTACGGATGTACAGAAAAACAGTTCAGTAGGCAAGAGAAAATATATCTACATTAACATATTTTAAAGAAGCCTATTTATGTTGAGGTCATTAAATATGTGAAAAATGTTCATCTTGAATAAAAATTTTAAAAAAGCAGGGCACCTGGGTGGCTCAGATGGTTAAGCATCCACCTTCAGCCTAGGTCATGATCTTGGGATCGAGTCTGCATCAGGCTCCCTGCTCAGTGGGGAGCCTGCTTCTCCTACTGCCTCTCTGTTTCTCATGAGCAAATAAATAAAATCTAAAAAAAATAAGCAAAGACAAGAGATATTTCTCCTCTATTAGAATAATAAAAACATTAAAAATTAATAACAACTAGTTTTCACAAAGATGTAAGAAGAGGGGAGATCTTACATGCTACACCGATAAAAATATAAATTGGTACCACTTCCTATTGGCAGTATCAATAAAAAAATACACATAAATGCACATATCGTATCTATACACATATGTACACATATGTACACATACCTATATTCTTATACATATTTATAGGAACCATATAAACTAAAGTGTTAATAGAACTATCTTTTGGGAATAGTGCTTATTTGAAGAAATAGGTTACATTATTTTTACATGGTAAATTATCGTCAATTTTAACTTCTTTGTATGTGCTTCTCTATTTTTCAAATTGAGTATATATCCCAAACCATATTATGTAATTGAGAACTATAAAGATCATAAGTGTTGGAGTCAGGCAGGCATAGCCTGGGTCCTGGCCCCATCATTCAAGCATCTTAGATTTCCTAAATCTTTATTTCCTTGGCTATAACATAAAAATAAGCTTAGTTCTTATATCATGAAATAGGAAAGATTAGTAAGATAATGTAGAATGATTCATGACAGTGCATACTGTAATAAAAAGAAAGCTCAGTAGATATTAGTTATTATTATTATTATTACTATTATTTTGGATTCAAAGTCCAAGTTTATCTGCCCTATCAGACAAGTTTTAATCCCAATCTATTCTCAAACGGGTAGGATCCTTGCCCGCCTTGTTCTTCTAGAAATTTGCATTTGCGTTAGATTCCATTTACTTCCCCACCCAAAAAACTACGCTTTCTTTGACTTGCCTCTTCACTGAAAAACTTGTCTCTGGGTCTCTATTTTCCAGATTTTTTTCAGATAGAGCTGCCGCACATCCTCTATCTACTGCAGCTCATTTCATCGAAATTCTATCCAAGTCAGTCAAACCGCTCTGCTCCTTGTCATCTCTGACCCACCTTTGCTTCCTAACTGAAAGCCGAGTTTTGCTCTTGATTGAAGAAGGACCCAGGAGCCCCGGGATCTCAGAGAACTTGTTTCCCCTATGACATCTATTAAATGAGAAAAGGACCACTTTATAAAATACTGCACAGGAAGCATCAATGCGACCACAAAAATATTATGCTCAGGAACCATGATAGAGCTGGTTATAGAGGACAAAGACAGAGATGGTCCTATTTTGGAAAATATTTCCATACTTCAAGTATTCAAGTACCTTCCTTAAAAATCTTTAATGGAAAAAAAAATCTTTAATGAAACAGTTTCACTCTTGCTTCTTTCTTTCTTTCTTTCCTTTTTTTTTTTGGAACAGTTTCACTGTTAATTAGAACACAAAACTAAAGTCTCCCCAGTCTCTGCAATCAGCCCTTGCCACAGGAGGAGCTCACAGCAATTACCATTCTTCTTGACTCTGCCTGTAGACTTCCAGTGCTAATGAGAGAAGGAGTTAAGTGAGAATGTGAGAAATGAGTGCTCTTCGAAATCAGCGGACTTTCAATGTTTTCCTACTGAGTAACAATATACTATATGATCGTTCATCCAAGATTCCTCTCGGACATACATGGTTTGGTTAATTTTCTTAGAGATAATAACTGGGAGATATACAAACAGGTTTGCTTCCTGGCTGCAACAAAAAATAATCCCCAGCTGAAAGGAAAGAGTCCATCTTACTGCAATAAGGAGCCAGGAAACCAGGGCAGTGAGACTTGATGCTTCCAGTAGTTTCTGTCCCTTAAGACCTTTGGCGGTAATAATCATTCCACCTTCTATTTCGGTGACGCCTGATGGCTTGCAAAGTACTTTCACATATATTATTTCATTCAAGGAAGAGAAATGCATATTCTATAAGGGCCATTCCTGAGAGAAAATAAAATGTCAAGTAAATGAAAACTATTTCTAGATTGAATAATTCAGGGAGCGGCTCTGTCAAAATAGTGAACCACTTCATGAGGGACAGAGGAGCCAAAAAATAAAATAAAATCACCGTCACCAGTATAAATATGAAATATATGGGGCTTACTAAATCTTTTTCATTATGGTCATGATTCAGGGACTGTAATTTGTTCCATATTTGTTGCAATTGGAAATAAGATGATAAATAGACATCTTAGCTCTCATGTACCCTGTGGAATTCCAATGCTTTGCCACTTGAGACAGAAATGCATATTATACTATTTGACCGTGTGATGACTTTCCTTTGCCTCTGATTCCCTCCAAATCCCACTTGCCTGACTTGATACCTGCCCCATCTTTGCCTCTGTGTACCTTCCGCTCCCCTCCCTCTACAAACATATGCACATCCTTCAAGTCTCTGCTCCCCACCCTATTCCTCACAGCTAAAATCATCTTTCTTCCTCCAAGATCTACTCTGAGCACTCCCTCCCAGCTACTCTGAGCTACAATCTCCTTTCTTTGTCTTTCAATAGTTCATACTTTTCAACCATTCATTAAACAACTACTTAATGAAAATTCACTACATACAAAGCATCAAGGTAGGGCAATGGAGATAAAGAAATGGAAAAAACAAACAAACAAAACTTCAACTCTCTGCTCTCAGAAAGCTTGCATTCCCTGGGGCAAGGGCAGACAATAAACACAAACAAAATAGAAGATTGCTTTGGAGGGGGCCGTTAGGAAGATCTATAACAGGGTGATATTAGAAAGTGCCTGAAGGGGGATGGATAGTTTAGATTGGGGGGGGTGCTTCACTGAGAGGACAGCTGAGCTGAGAGAAGGAGCCAGCCCTGCAAAGATGGAGTGCGAAATATCCCGGGCAGAATGAATAACAGCTACAAATGTTTTAAAGAGGGACCGAGCATGACAGTTTCCAGGAGCAGAAGGGTGATATGGGTGGAAAGCAGAGCAAGGGGAAGCTGGGACTAGTTGGATCTGAGAGCCAGTGCTAGATCTTGTAAGGACCTCAGCTTTGACTTCGAGTGCATCCCGGAGCCATGGCAAGGTTTTGGGCAGGAGAAGATAGCATATGGCTTGTAGTTTTTGGAAGATCTCTTTATATACTGGCCAGAGAATGGACCATGAAGGAGACCCAGATCAGAGCAAGGGAAACCGGTCAGGAGGTCGTTGTAGGTCAGAGTGCACAGTGAGGTTTCGACAGAGATGGTCCGGTGAAGATGTTGAAAGGTTGACAGATTTGGGATCTATTTCACAGGTTAAGCCCTCAGGACTTAGGGGCAAATTGAAGATAGAAGAGTAAAGAAACTCAAAAGTGAATTATCCCGTGTCGTAATTAAGCTATTTAGTGTGTGTTTGTATTTGTGTTCCAACAAGAGTATAATTACTTAGCATCCAGAAATTAATTATATCCTCCTTTTTCTGGTCTGAACTACAGAAATGAGGATGGCCTTTTTGCAAAAATGAGCACATAACAGACTTATTAACTTGAATGCGATTAATATTTTTATTTGGGTTGGGGTCAGAAATAGTCTAATCCAACTGGCCGCTGCAAAGCCAAGTGTATCCCCTCTGTTTCTTTGCGGCATGCTGCCATCTGTCCCTTCACCTCCTGCTGCTGCTGTAGTCTCTGTAATTCTCTCTGTTCTTGGCAACCACCCTCTGCCGATTAGATCTCTGTTTCCGTAGGAGAGCCTGCCTCCTCGCTTACTGCACACCCGGCTTGCGCAGCTCACTGTTGTCATTTATTCTGCACAAAATCTCTGCCAGGTGCTCTGCTGGATGGTAAGATCCCAAAGATAAACACGAGAAGGCATGAGAAACCTCACTGTCTAGTCTTGACATAAGCAGTAGGCAGGAGAATCTTAGAACCGTAAGTAAGAAAGGGAGGAGTTATACAGGAAAACACAGATTTGCTTCTCTTCTTTAGAACTGAGTCCTCTAAGGGCTGCATAAAAAGGGAGTGCCATCTGCTTCTGTGTCCTTTATTTCTCAACTTTTCTAGACCCTATGTGCTTCAGGTTCCTGGAAAGGGAATCTTTTATCTCTCCATGAGAAGCAAAGAGAATTTAGCGAGTGTGTGTGCAGAAATGTATTTGGGATTGCTTAGATAATACCACCCATTTTTCCCCCTATCCTCTCTTCTCACAAACATATGTCTTTTCCTGCATTTGGATTAATTTCTTTTCAATCAACACTTGTCAAATGGCCCCTCCTATGCATAAGACCCAGGAATGGTCCTAGAGATATAGTCCCTGTCCTCCAGTTCTTTGACAAAAAGACATAAGACAAAGTAAAATGAAATCCATGCCAAATACACATCTGCACCATATGATGCTCAAACACCAAAGAAAGGGGCTGCGTCCTGAATAGATCGCCCAAGAAAGATGCCTCAGAGGAAAAGGAGCCTCCACGGACACGGAATAGCGAGTGCTCTTTTGAGAGGCTGAAAAGGAGAGTGTGGAGGTACAGGACCAGCTGGAGCAAAAGCTCAGAAGCGTCGCACTGCACTGGAGCTCTGGGGAATGGTGTGAACTTGTCTGGCTAGAGAACAAGAATCAGGAGGAGATACACTTAAAGTAAAATAGATGGTGTACACGAATCCTACGGCAAGGTTGCAGAAACCTCCAATGCATACCGGACATGGCTCTGTAGCCAACAGGGAACTGGTGTAGACTTTCCGATAGGGGAGCAACATGAGCTGACCCAGAACGAAAAAGATGATGCCGGTGTGATGGCCGCAGGAATGCCCTACTCAGACTTCCCTTCGGGACAATCTCCTGGGGAGTCGAGATGATTGACAGTCTCCAGCAGTCACTCCTTTGGGTTCACCCCACTGGTGAAGACCCCAACGCCTCTCTTCCTGGTCAGCGGGCACCCTCTTCAATGGGAAACTTCACCTTGAGTATTTCCCATGGGCCCGGCTGAGACTGTGTCAGCCCTGTGAGGGTTCCGTGTGCTCAATCTTTCCTCCTCTCTCCTCTCATAGGTGTCCGGTCCGTAGGGCAGTCTGAAGCCTCCCCTCTCTCCTCCTGTGCCCCATCTCCCTGTGCTTCCCACAGACAATGCCTCAGACAAGCCTCTTGCAAGTTTGTCATCAGTCTCCCAGAGCACAGGGACTGACACCATAGAGGAGCGAGGAGGATGAGCAGTCCCGACCCACGTTAGGGGGATTTTCCCAAGTCCCACAGACTGGTCAGCACCAGCAGGACAAAATGGAGAAGAATATGGGAAGGGAAAAAGAAGGGAACACTTTCAATGACAAAAAGCCATCTCCAATATCCTTCTGGGAGAGGGCATTGTGCTTATTACGCTGAAATCTTTTGATCATCAGTGTGTTTTTCACCTTTGGGGGTGGGATGGATAAATATTGATTCTTTTGTCACTTCTGAGTCTTTGCCTGTGTTTTTTGGTTTTTTGGTTTTTTTCCCCTTTAGGTCCCTTAGTTGTGTTTATAGTAACTTGGGGTGGAGTTGACCTCGTCACTCAGGTCAAATAAGTGTTTATCGTTGAGAGTTTGAAACATTTATGTCTTTTATGGGATATCAATAACATGAAATAACAATTTATATGATCAAAATTTTCTAATTAAAGGATACCTCAACCATTTTTTCATGTGCTGTGGGCATAACTCTGAAGAGTGTCTATGGAGAATACAGTTAGACTTGTGATCTTTCTACTAATATTTTCTACTAATTTCTACTAATAAGCATAAGAAATTATTGCTTTAAAATAGTGTTCAAAAAAATAAAAAATAAAATAACATTCAGTTTAAAAAGGCAATAACTTACTTAAGAAAATAATTCTTCTCTCTTATCCCGAAATACTTTTGTGTTTAATAAGAGAATAGCAATTATAATACACAGGCCAACTCAATAATTCCTTATAATATTTAACTTATGTAGGATTCATAGATTTCATATTCTCATTCTCTGTGTTCCCATTTTTTCCTCCACTAAATGTAAACATATCAATAATCCTAGGGAAAGAGTATGACTTTCTAGATAACCTAATGTTTAGTAATGGTTCTCAGCTACTCTGCTTTGATGAGAAGAAAAACTGTATTTAAAAAAAAAAAACAAAACCTTGGGTGCCTGGGTGGCTCAGTCGTTAAGCGGCTGCCTTCGGCTCAGGTCATGATCCCAGGGTCCTGGGATCGAGCCCCGCATCGGGCTCTCTGCTCAGCAGGAAGCCTGCTTCTCCCACTACCATTCCCTCTGCTTGTGTTCCCTCTCTCACTGTGTTTCTCTCTATCAAATAAATAAAATCTTTAAAAAAAAAAACAAACCTATGTGGAACCATAAAAACGAAGGCACATTTGAGCTGTTTGACCACCTCATTAAAGATGTTTTGAAATTCATAATAACTTGATAGTAATTATACATCTGTGTGTAAATACGGATTTTTTTTAACCCCAACGCGGTGCTTGTTTATGTCTTATGATTCTTCCTAAACTGTGCCATGTAAACTGGTTTCATAACTTGTTTTCATCTCCACATCCTGTGAAGTGTTTTGTTTACAATATTCTATTTGAAGTCAGGAAAGCTTTGCTGATGAAAGAGATAGCACAATCTTGTCCTTTCATATTGTAAAGTAAATAAAGGGAGTTGTTCATTTGATCAGTAGCTATCACTCTGAAATAATTTTCCACCAAGTTCAGAATCTCTGAATTCTTTGGGAAAAAACAGTCACTACTAGAAACTTTTACGATCCGTATGGAAAATTGAATGGTTGGTTGCCTCTGGCATACCATGAAGTTCACAATCAGCAGAGGGCACAGGGCCTTCAAAATCCAACCCACAACGATAGCTTCCGTTATCTCCTGACATCTTTCCCTTTTCTTCTGGGCCTGAAGTTTTGTTTGGGAATCTGTGTGCCCACTTCCCAGCAGTGGTCATAGTCAGCCTAAGCAAATTATGACATTCTGTTCTCTACACTTTCAGTTTCCCTTGCAGTGAGTGGTAGCCAGGAAAACAGCAACAGAAATCTCTTGTGGGGGTTTCTGAAGAAGTTTTGCTTTCCTGAGGCAGGGGACGGCTGTGCTGGTGCCACCCTTTCCTTCCTCCTCATAGCCTGAATGTAGATGTGAGATCAGGAATGGAGGCGGCCATTTTGGCACCATGAGACAAAGGCTGAGAGAACCACAGTCACTGGCCCCAACCCCATTGAGTCACCGAACCCATTCCTCAGTCTCCTACATTTAGACTTTGAGGAAAAAAAAAAACCCTGTATTTGTTTAAGCCATTGCTATTCCCCACTTAGCACTTCCAATAAAAAGCAATCCTCACTGAAACAGACTGAGATCGCTTGCTTTTCTAGTCTCATTACCTGTACCCTTATTCCTCGAGGTAGAAAATCTACTTCTATTCCGCAAACCCACAGGGCTATTTCGTAATGGACACACAAATACTTTTCCTCCAAACTCCCGCTCATCAAAGCGACTCAGCCCAAACTCTCCCCAACTCATCATCTCCCAAGTTCCTCTTTAATGCTTTCCACCAGCCTTATGCTTATTACCCAGCATAAGGGACCCTTAAAGAAAAAACTGAATTTCCATTCTTTGAATCGCCCCAGTACCACGACACTATTTCCAGAACCTAACATAATACCAGAAACACTGGGATGTGTTCTCTTCGTTAAATTGTCATTGCCTAGGGGTGCATGGGTGGCTCAGTGGGTTAAGGCCTCTGCCTTCGGCTCACGTCATGATCTCAGGGTCCTGGGATGGAGCCCCACATCAGGCTCTCTGCTCAGCGGGGAGCCTGCTTCCCTCTCTCTGCCTGCTTGTGATCTCTCCCTCTCTGTTAAATAAATAAATAAAATCTTCAAAAAAATAAATTAAATAAATAAATTGTAATTTCCTAGACTTCTTGAAAAGATAAGCTTTGTCTTATCCTCGAGAGGGTTTCCTTTGGTTCTATATGAACTTATACTTTCCCTCCACCAGGTTAGGTGAAAGAAATGTACTGCAACAAATTTTTTGATGGGTGGTTATTATAATGACAATTAAAAATTTAAATATGTCTTATTTTTGATTCAGCAATTCCAATTCTAAAAGTTATCCCAAGGGTATATCGTACAAGTGGCCCAAGACACCTGCACCTAGTTATGGATGCAAATATTGCTTATAACAGCACAAAATGAAAACGGGCCACCAATAGGAGACAGGTTATATAAATTATGGTACAGCTATTTAAAAAGATACTATGGCACTCTTAAAAAGAACCAGAAAGGGGCACCTGGGTGGCTCAGTGTGTTAAACCCTCTGCACAGGTCCTGATCTCAGGGTCCTGGGATCGAGCCCCACATCAGGCTCTCTGCTCAGCAGGGAGCCTGCTTCCCCCTTCTCTCTGCCTGCCTCTCTGCCTACTTGTGATCTCTCTCTCTGTGTCAAATAAATAAATAAAAATCTTTAACAAAAAAAAAAAACAGAAAAATCCACATATTGTGACAAGTAAGAATTGCCAAGATACATCACGAAGAAAAATAATCCAGTTGTAGAAGAACATATTTTTATTCCTTTTCTATAAAAAATATTTATATACATTGAAAAAATCAAGATGAATAAACTAACTTATACACAGTGGTTAGTTCTGAGGCTGGAGGTTTTTATTCTCTTAGACTTGAATATTGGTATTAATGGGTTTCTACAGTCCATACATGTATGGGATTTACAACCAGAAGCAAATCACTAAAGAAACAGATCTCTCTGGTGTACATTTTCAATAATGGTAGGAGGCCAGGAGCCTGCAGGAGTGCTGCCTCCAGGCGAAGATGAAAAATGCAGAAACAGTTTGAAATGCAGGATAGAGAGAAGCTAGAAATTGGGCAGTAAGACAGAAGTTCAGGGAAGAAGATCATGATGGAAACAATCTCAAAATGGAGCAAGTTGCATTGTGAGGTAGTGACCTTCCCGTTCATCCAATTGTGCAGGCAAGAAATATGGGAGCATGCTTTATACCTTTCTGTCCCTCCTTCCCCAAGATTTTTCTAATACATGCATTTTTTTCCCACCTCTACCAACACCGATTTTGTGCAGAGAACCAACCTCTCCTGCTGGAACTATTAGAATAACTTCCTAATTGGTATCCCTATAGCATGTGCAGTAGGCAGAGTTTTGGCTCCATGACTTTGCCCTTGATGTCACACCTATGAATAACTCATGTTACATGTGATGTGGCAAAAGAGCCTTTGCAAGTGTAATAAAGATTATTCATAAGTTTGACTTTAAAATGGAGAGATTATCCTAGATAATCAAGGTGAGCCCAGTGTCATCACATGAGCCCTTAGAATCAGAGCTGTCTGCTGGCAGAAGGTGGAAGAGGAAATAAGAGAGAGGCAGCAGAAGGCGAAGTTGGAGAGATTGGAAACAGGAGAGCCTTACTGGCTTGGAGATGGGAGGAGCTACATGGAAAGCCTTAGAAGGAAATGAATTCTGCCAATAGCCTATAAGCTTGAGATGAGAACCTCAGCCCCAGCCCACATGTTGTTTTCTACCTCCTGAAATCGTAAACAGAAAACCCAGCTAAGCCATGCGGTGCCCAGACCTCTGACACACAGAAACTGTGATACTGTTTTAAATTGCTTAATTTGTGATAATCTGTTTCGGCAGTAATAGAAAACTAATAAATTAACCCTAGCCCATCTCTGGTCTACCCTTGCAAACACAGTGTAAGAGATTTTCCCCCCAAAATACAGATCTGGTGAAGACACACCTGTTTACAACCCTAATCAGTTTTCTATTACTCTTTGGAAACATAGTTTCGCAAACACTTCGCAAACTCCTTAACATAGCTGTCAAGTCTTTCATGGTTTTCAGCTTCCTTGAGCCTCTCGAACCTCATCTTCTCTGCTTGCCTTTAATTCTGCATTCAGCAACTCTGGCTTTCTTTTGTTTAATCATACTGTCATGCTCCCTGTTGCCTCAGGGCTTTTGTGCAAGCTTTTCCTTCTGTCTGGAATGTTCTCTCTCATCTTCCTCTTCTCAGTACCACTAAACATCTTGCCTGACCTTTCAGACTAAATCAAACATAGAAATGATAGGTTCCTATGGAATTACATATTTCTCTCTTTTTAAAAAAGGATTTTATTTATTTACGTGAGAAAGAGAGATCATGAGCAGGGAGGAGGGATAGAGGGAGAAACAGACTCCCCACTGAGCAGGGAGTCCAATGCAGGACTTGATCCCAGGACTCTGGGATCATGACCTGAGCTGATGGCAGATGCTGAACCAACTGAGCCACCCAGGCACCCGGAATTACATATTTCTCTCTGCCACCAATTATCTTGGTTACAGTGGCTTGTGTGATTACTCGACAATTATCTGCCTCACACTCTATGCTGTCACCTCCGTAAGGATAAGGAATGTGAACACCTTTTCTTGCTGTTGTATCGATAGCTCTTAAGAGCGTGTCTGAAACATGGTCAGTTCTCAAGCAGTATTTCCTGGCTGAGTAATTGAATTCACGAGTCATACTGAATCAGTGGATTGGTGGTCCAGGAAAGAATATGTGAGAAAACACCAGGCACCAATGGAAAGTTGAGTTAAGTGACCACACAGTACCCTATCAATTCTAAAATTGCATGATGTTCAGTGTTCTGTGCCCATGTAAAGTGTGATAATTATCTTTTAATTTTAGATTACCTAGGGAATCTTGGCTTTTTCGTGAAGGTAGCTGTCAAAACATCACTTTATCACCACTATGTGTCCTATCTCCCCAAATAAATTTAATAAATATTTAATGGGTAATGGCCAAGTGGAAGACACTGTATTCTGTGTCCCCAATGATATAAGCCCTTGATTATTAACATATCAAATTTATGCATTGAACTTGACACGTTTTAAATACATTTTTGTATATATAATCTCCTTTAATCTTCACAATAACTTTGCAAAGCACTTGCATATTTTTTACAGCTTTTTTCAATTCAGCACAGATCAAATCAGAGGTTCATTGCTCAGACATTAACTGACATGTTCAAGTTCAAAACACTTGGCAGTGACAGAATTCCACCTCAGGACTTCCTGCTCCACCTGCAGGTTTTAACAGCCTGGATTTTCCAGGGACAAATTAAGCCTCCACTTTTCCTGTGCTTTTCCCTTTCTCCTTGTCACTCCCTGGTGCCAACCCCAGTGCCTCCAAAGTGGACTGGGTAACCATCAACCACACATGGTGGAATTTCTATTCATGTCTGCCATTACATTTCCCAAAGATGACAAGATAACCCACGGTGGGCAGTCAATAGTGTTTGTCAAATGGATTGTCTCCTATACTCTCACATGTTCATGCAAAAAAGCAATTATTCAAGCTTTAAGCTCCTCAGGTTTGAGAATATAAATTTCCACATAAGAAGCATCCTTGGGGCACCTGGCTGGCCCAGTTGGTTGAGCACCTGACTCCTGGTTTTGGCTCAGGTCATGATCTCATGGGTCATGGGTCGGGCTCTGTGCTCAGTCAGGAGTTTGTTGAAGGTTCTCTCCCTCTGCTCCTACCCCCACTCATGTGCACGTGTGCACTCCCTCTCCCTCTAAAATAAACAAATAGATCTTTTTTAAAAAAAAGTATCCTATTTATTATTTGCTCCTTTTGGATGGCTTTAGAGGGTGCCTCTTTTTAAAGAGGAGAAGGGGAAGCTAGAAGGGAAAGCCTTGGGTAATTTCTGAGAAATGTGGTTTTTTTCCTATGAATGTACATCATGATACTTCAGATTAGAGTAGAGTGTGCCTGGAACATGATTAGCTCATAGAGATGAGCTCAAAGATAAACTTCTGCTTTACTGAAGTGGGTGTAACATCCAATGATTCTGCTGAATACACTGGAAAATCCAAAAGGAATTCTGAAAATGATTTTAAATAATCATTTCTGGAATAACAACATATTCTCCCTTATAATTACTTTAATAGAAATTATTATCATTTGGATTCTTCTGGTATATTCTATTTTCAGAGAGAAACTCAAGAGTAGAATTAACCAGTCAGAGGGCACAAACATCTTCCTTATAAGTTTTTCTTTCTGATTGTTACATTAATGTGTGCTTCTGAAGAAAATACAGAAAGTACATAAAAGTGTACAGAGGGAAAGAAAAAAATTAACTTATAATCATCATCATACTATCTTGAGGCAAATATTGTCAACATTTTGACATTTTCATTCTCCACCATACTCCTGTTTGTTTTTCTCAGTTGAGATGTAGTCTATTTTTTCTACTTCACATTATTTTCTTTTACCAGTAAAGCATTTATTCCAATCCTTTAATTAAAGATACTACTTCCCTGTGTTACAGTTCAAATGTTTTCCCAATTAATGTAATCACCGTTAAAATTTCCTTACTGGTTCCTTTGCTAAACTAGCATTTAATATACATATAAATATCATTGCTGCTATTGTTGTTTTACAAAAATGAAATCATGCACATAACTTTTATCTTAACAATGAATCATTATGCAGTCCTACATCCCTTCATATTTACCTCAATCTATCAAACAAGTACATAATAGTCCATAGAACAGAAGTACAATAATTTATGAAGCCATCTTCTATTGATAAACACTCAGGATTTTTTTCCTTATTTTTTCCTGTTTATAAGAAACACAGCAATAAAAATCAGGGTACATATATTGAAAATATGGCATTTTAATTAAAAAAATTATTTGCTAACAACTACAAATTTAACTAAGAAATACAATTAAGTTGTTTTTTTAAAGATTTTATTTATTTATTTGCTAGAGAGAGTGATCACAAGTAGGCAGAGAGGCAGGAAGAGAGAGAAAAGGGGAAGCAGTTTCCCTGCTGAGCCGAGAGCCCAATGCGGGGCTCCATGCGGGGCTCGATCCCAGGACCCTGAGATCATGACCTGAGACGAAGGCAGAGGCTTTAACCCACTGAGCCACCCAGGCACCACTACAATTAGGTTCTTTAAATTATTTTCCATGAGGGCATGGCTCATATTTTGTCGGGTTCATTTGCCCAAACAGAACATAGAACATGGATGGCATATAGAAAATTTGAGTCAAATAAATATTCACTGAATTGAATTGAACAGATAACATTATTGTGGGAGCCCTGAATTTAAAAGTGGTAAATGTGTAAGTTCTGCACTATGATGTTTAAGTAGGACACCCAAGTTAGGGCTTAATCAGGACATTCACAAATTCATATTCATCTCCTTCCACTTCATTTTTTATTTATAAATTGGTTAAATGGCATGCTTCTCATGTTTCATAGATGTATCCCAATTTAATATGCATTTTATTCTCATTTTTTAAGGATGTTATTTATTTATTTGACAGAGAGAGAGATCACAAGTAGGCAGAGAGGCAAGCAGAGGGAGAGGGGAGGAAGCAGGCTCCCCGCTGAGCAGAGAGCCCGATGCGGGGCTCGATCCCAGGACCCTGAGATCATGACCTGAGCCGAAGGCAGAGGCCTTAACCCACTGAGCCACCCAGGCGCCCCAATACGCATTTTATTCTTATCAAGTGTCTGACAATAACATGTTCCTTTAGCATTAAAGTAATATATTAATATTATATGTTTGTAATTCTGAGAGTATTCATTGACATCTTTTTATAGCACATTTCACATGCAGAGGATGAAATGATTCTTAAATTAAATTCTTCCCACTAATTGACTCAGGTTTAAAGGATTCAAATTCTATGCAAGAAATTATTCCATTAGTCCACAATCATCCTGAAAACTACAGGGCACCATCAAAGACTGACAGAAGAAGGCAATGCCAAGGATTCAATGTAAGCCACCTATTTGAGCAGGAAAACCAGAAGTCCCCCGGGGTGGGGCGACAACTTTTTGCATGTCAGAGATTAAGAGTACTCAATAATTAATGCCATTGTTTTCCCTCTCTTTAATTCCAAATAAATTAAGACATAGAGTAGTTAGGTAGATGGAGGCCACAATATAGCATTTATTACCAATAAAGACGTTATTGGAGGATGTGACTTACACATCCATGGGCAAAGCAGGGATCTCAGTGTGCCAGACCCATTCTGCTGCAGTGGGTGCTGGACTTTGGGAACAGATCAATCTCTGGAACACAAAAAGAAGAAGGAGCAGACATGGATTGGAAGAACAAATGTTGTGAAAATGTCTATTCTACCTAAAGCAATCTACACATTTAATGCAATCCCTATCAAAATACCATCAATTTATTTCAAAGAAATGGAACAAATAATCCTAAAATTTATATGGAACCAGAAAAGACCACGAATAGCCAGAGGAATGTTGAAAAAGAAAACCAAAGTCGGCGGCATCA
>CM053606.1:118196120-118213523 GCA_028646535.1 Procyon lotor
AAGAAGAAGGAGCAGAGCGAAGCATTCCCTTCCTTCTGGCAACTCATACCTAAAAGCGAAGAGGAGGGAGAGGGCTATGCACACCCTGTTTCTTCTCTCTGCCTCACCGTTCAGATAAGTCACTCTCCTTCCGTGGCTGGGGATCTAGTAACAAGGAGAAAGGAGTCCAGACAGCTTAGGCTAATGGAACCCCTTTTACTTAGAAGAAAATATCAGGATAGGAAAGAACAGCTTCCCCCTCACTGTTCACTATTGAAAGACAATATTTTTAACAAAATATGTTGTTTTTTTTTTATTATGTTCAGTTGGCCAGCATATAGTACAACATTAGTGTTTGATGTAGAGCTCAATGACTCATTTGTTGCATATAACACCCAGGGGTCATCACAACACGTGCCCTCCTTCATGCCCAACACCCAGGTAGCCCTTCCCCCACCCTCCTCCTCCCTGTAACCCTCAGGTTGTTTCCTGGAGTCCAGAGTCTCTCATGGTTTGTCTCCCTCTCTGATTTCTTCCCATTCAGTTTTCTCTCCCCAATTTTTTGATTGTATGTTGCTGCCTTTCACAGGGATTTGCTTTTCACTCTGGCTACCTCCATGAAAAGTTACCACACCCACTTCCCCCCACCCCCCCCCAGAGGTGAGCATAAACACAACTGCCAAAGCATACAGTAAGGGCATTTCTGGAAATCATGAACTAGAAGAGACTCTGTTTGTAAAATTGTATTGGTATCTAGACTTTAAATTATTAACCAGTTTATAATGAATTTTGGCATATAACCTCTTTTTAGTTTATTTTGAAAACAGAGCATGGAAATCAAGTGAGTCCATGACTTCATCCATACTTTTTAAGTTCCACAGCATGTATTTTTCTTGCCGACATCCTTATGTTCTTTCTTTTTAATAACACGTTTATTCAAAGCATTTGTTGAATACATTTAATAACATTTATGAGTACCAGCAATGATCCAACTCTTTCAAGGAAAGTATTATCAAACCCATTTTATAAATGAGAAAATTAAGGTCCAGATAGATAACTTGGTTAAAATTAAGCACAGATAGGAAAGAAAAACTGTGGGACGCCTGGGTAGCTCAGTCAGTTAAGTGGCTGCCTTCAGCTCAGGTCATGATCCCAGAGTCTTGCGATGGAATCCCCGAATCAGGCTCCCTGCTCAGTGGGGAGCCTGCTTCTCCCTCTGCCCTGCCCCCCCTCCCCCGCTCCTACTCTCTCACTCCCTTCGAAATAAATGAATGAATGAATGAATGAATGAATGAATGAATGAATGAAATCTTTCGGGGAAAAAAAGGAAAGAAAAATTGTATTTGAGTCCAGGTCTTCCCAACTCCAAGTCTCTCTTTCCTGTTTACTTACACAGGTGTCTATCCTGTTAGATAAAAATTACTTGTGGTTGAGATCACAGCTTCAATTTATTCGGTTTTTTCTATCATTTTTATTTCTACTAAATTTTTTTCATCCTAGCAAGAACACAATGTTCTCATTTAGTAAGGTATTTAGTAAATATTTCAGTTTAAGTAAGTAGACTATTGTGAAATCCTAGATATGGAAGATCTGTAGAAATATTCCAGTTTGAATCTGTCATTTTATAATTTAGGAGATTAAGGCCCAGAGAAGACTGTTAAGTGTACTTGGCCAGAAGAGTGTCAAAACTCCAAACAAGAATATAACTCCTCATATATGGTCTTTGGGCTCTTCCTGCTACCATTTCCCCTTCACAATGGGAATCGTGCAAGTAGCTTGTCATGAATTACGGGTGTCTTAGCAATAGGAGGAGGCAGCTGCTGGTCTCTTGGAACACAAGACCTGAGGGAACAAAGGTCATGTCTGTGCCACGAAGTTGGAAAGCCTTACAGGAAGGAAAACAACAATAATGAAACATCACCTGCATCTATCAGAGAAGCCGCAGAAAATAGTGGCTAAATGCATGAGCTCAGAGTCACATGGCCTGAGGTCAAATGTGCAGAGGCAATCTGCTACTTACTAGCTGTATGATCTTAGACAAGCTACTTAGGCTGCATGTGCCTCAGTTTCTTCATCTGTCAAATAGGAATGTGCAATCTCACACTGTGAAATTTAAAAGACTTATAGGTACACAATGCGCAGACTTCCCCAGGCACAGAGTAAGCACTATTGGTTATTATTTGAACACTTTCGAGGTTCCAGAGACTGTGCCAAATGTCTAAAAACCATTAGTTTTGTTTGGTATCTTGTTATTAACTATTAAATAAGAAAATCTGTTGCTACATTTTGTAAATGAGGCTTCTTGAGACCTGGAGAAAATAGGCAACTCTATTTGGGAGGATTCTCTACCTGTCAGTGGAGGCCTGTAAACCTGGGTTATCTTCCCCCAGAGCCCGTGCTGCTAACCACGGTGCTGGGGGCCAAATCTCATTATCAGCTCTCTCCTACATAAACACTGCTCTGAGGGCCCTGCTGTAGCAGATACAAACCCCTAACCAAAGCCACTTTTCCCCCCACCAAGTCTCTTGTGGTCCCAGGAGGGTGGGCCTACAGTGGACCTTATCATCCCTAATAAAGAAGAGTCTAGATTAGTTGAGACATTGCTCTGAAATTCTGAACATTTGAAATTACCCTAAGTGGTGGATCCTAAAAGAAAACTGACCTGGACTCCCCTGAAATTAAATGCTGTTGAAATAATTAAAATCAGGCCAACTCCGAGGTCTCTTCTTGATAAGTCCTATCACACAGGTGTCTCCCATTCAAGAGCATATGCATACAAAACCTTGTATGGAACAGAAGTCCAAGGTCAGGAGCATGTCACCATTGATGCAGGAGGATTCTAGAAGGGAGGGACCATGAACTTCTCCTTTAACTACAAAATGGCCCCTGAAATGATCTGCTTTGTCTCTGAGAAAGTGTCACAGGTAGTGTCTAAACTTAAGATTCCGAAAAATAATTATTTGTCAATGTTTGCCATTGAGATAAAGCTCCTAGGGAAGTGGTTTGAAATACAGCCTATCAACATATGTTTGTATTGAGTTAGTTGTGTACTCAGCACTGGGTTAAATGAACTTTGAAGTTTCCTACCACATGTTTGAGGAGAACTTAAAGCTCTTAATGGACATGATTGCATGTTGTCAAATCGAATGTTACGGTAATGACAGTTCTCTAACTCCAGTTGCCATCATTTTCAGAGATTCTGTTAGTAATAAAGTAAAAGTTTGGTGTGTTAGAAATAATAATTACTTGTGAAAAGTAATGTTAGATCAGATAAAATAAAATGGGATTTTTCTCTCTGTTCTCCAGTCCGAAATAAATTGTTGGTTGGTATTCCTGACAGCCATTAAAAACTCTGGCTGCTAAAATTACTGTTTCCATTCTGATTTATAAAATGAAGACTCAAAAAAAGTGAGTCCAGCTACGACTTGATAGGGCTAATTAAATTTTAACCTACTAGATAAGCAATACAATTATTTTTATACCCTTAAGATTTCTTTTTTTTAAAGATTTTATTTATTTGATAGAGAGAAACACAGCGAGAGAGGGAACACAAGCAGAGGGAATGGTGGCGGGAGAAGCAGGCTCCCTGCTGCCCAGAGAGCCCGAGGTGGGGCTCGATCCCAGGACCCTGGGATCATGACCTGAGCCGAAGGCAGATGCTTAACGACTGAGCCACCCAGGCGCACCGAGATTTCTTTATTTAAATGTTTGTTTCTGTTTTTGTCAATACTTGAGGTACATTTCTCATCGTTTTTAATCATGTACATGTTAAATTGAGTTAGATTCCTAAACTTTTCTATCATTATCAATGATTCGTTGACTTGATGTGGCAAGAAGACATTGGATTTAATTACTAGCATCAACATAAGCCTAAACAAATCCTTCTAAAATGAATGATAAGCACACCATGCATAATAAAACCTGATTCCGAATTTTGATGGCTACTTCACTATCATTATCCATGTAGCTTTTGGAACTGAAAATGACCAGTAGCTCTTACTACTTAAGGAGGTTGTGATAAGCTAAGTAATAGGCTTGGACATTCAGGGGAGATGGACTTTGAATTTAAATTCTGGTCCTGGCTTACTCTGAGATCCTAAGAAAGATGCTTATCTATGGCTTAGCATTTCCTGCTCATGAAATAAGGAGAGAAAGAAGAGTATTAAAGCAATGTCCACAGAGAGAAGATTGTTAAATAGTCATGTAATGCAAGGTGAGCATTGTAATTAATAAGTACCTAGTCATACATCATCATATAAACTGTAAAGCAGGTCATTATACTTAGGACTTTCAAGGCAAAGTAGTAGGCATGGTTTGAAATATATAGATGTTGAAAATGTGAACTCAGTTCCCAGAATGCCTCAGTCCAGCTGAAGGGATGGGATGCACATACTAAAATTTGTTGATTACTCCCCTGACCATCAATCAACATTGCAATTTGACTGATATAGACATAAGCACTTGATATAATTGCTCTGTTCTTCATTTTTTTTTTTAAGAGTTTATTTATTTGACAGAGGGAGACACAGCGAGAGAGGAAACACAAGCAGGGGGAGTGGGAGAGGGAGAAGCAGGCTTCCCTCTAAGCAGGGAGCCCCATGCGGGGCTCGATCCCAGGAAGCTGGAATCATGACCTGAGCTGAAGGCAGATGCTTAACGACTGAGCCACCCAGGCGCCCCACTCTGTTCTTCATCTTGAGGTGGTGATATCATTTCTGCCGTATGCTAATCAAAAGTATAAATAAGGCAATGCAAAAACATGGTGTGTTTTTAAATGCACTATGTAATATTGTGTTCCAACACTAAATGGGTGTCCCACAATTCAATTAAGTTCTGATACTAATTAACTGGACTTAGCATCAGATCCCACAGGTTAAAGGATAGGGTCACCAATAAGATTGCCTTTACATCACATGCCAGCTGCAAGAGGGGTCCCGGGCTTCCTGTACTTGTCCGACTTGGCTACAAATTCAGTTTCACACAACCCTCCTTCAGATTTGATAATTCAGGAGAACAACTCCTAGAATTCAGGAAAGCACTATACTTAATGGTTACTGTTTTGTAATAAGGGACACAAATGAACAGCTAGATGGGGAAGTAAATAGTACAAGGTCTGGAAGAGTGCTGAGTGGAGGAGCTTCTGTCCCTGTGCAGTCAGGGTGCAGGACCCTCCTAGTGCATCAACATGGTCACCAACCTAGAAGCTCCCCAAGCCTTGGTGTACTGAGTGTTTTATTGGGGTTTCATTACATGGGTGTGATGGTTTTTGTTCTGTTTTGTTTTTGTTTTCATAGGCGTGATGTTTTAAATCATTGGCCATGTTATTAAATTCAGTGTCCAGGGGTGCCTGGGTGGCTCAGTGGATTAAAGCCTCTGCCTTTGGCTCAGGTCATGATCTCAGGGTCCTGGGATCGAGCCCCATGTCAGGCTCTCTGCTCAGCAAGGAGCCTGCTCCCCCTCTTTCTGCCTGCCTCTCTGCCTACTTGTGATCTGTGATCTCTCTCTCTCTCTCTCTCTGTCATTCTGTCAAATAAATAAATAAAATATTTAAAAAAAAAATTCAGTGTCCAGCTACCTTTCCCCCCGCCCCCGCCCCCAGAGATCAGGAGGTGAGGCTGAAGGTTCCAACCCTCTAAGCACTTGGTTGATTTCCCTCCACATTTCATCAGCAAAAACTCAAGTATGGTCCATGGGGGTTCATCATGTATATCATAACACACTCCTCTCACTCAAGAAATTCCAAGCATTTTGGAAGGTCTGGGCCAGGAACCAGGAACAGTTTAGGAGGAGTGCTATTTGGGTGATGTAGACAGTAGGTGTTTCAGAAGGTCCTGAGAGAAGAGACCCCTCCAGTAGGGGAGCTGGAATGATCAAGGTCAACTTCACAAATGTGGTGAGACATGAATTAGGTATTAGAGCATGGCTAGTGTTTGGACAGAGATGCAGCTGTAGGACTTCAGTAAGAAACAATGGTGAAACACAAAAGCAAGAAAGACACAGGATAGTGAAGCAGTGAAGAGCAAACTAGTTAGACCAAAATAGAAGATTTAAGGTGGGGTATAGTAAAAGATAAAGTAGGTTGTAATCACTTCTATAAATCCAAAGCTCTTTTTTTTTTTTTTTTAAATTTGAATCTATTTCAGAGAGAGAGAGAGAGAACAGGAGCAGAAGGGGCAGAGAGAGAATCTCAAGCAGACAGCATGCTGAGATGAAGCCTGACGTGGGGCTCGATCTCACAACCCTGAGATTGCAACCCGAGCTGGAACCAAGAGTTGGATGCTTAACCAACTACACCGCCCAGGTACCCCATCCAAGGATCTTTTATTTATTTATTTATTTTAAAAAGATTTTATCTATCTATCTATTTATCTATCTATCTATCTATCTATCCACCTATCTATCTATTTATTTATTTATCAGTGAGAGAGAGCACATAAGCAGGGGGAGCAGCAGGTAGAGGGAGAAGCAGGCTCCACACTGAGCGAGGAGCCTGATGCGGGACCTGATCTCAGGACCCTGGGATCACGACCTGAGCCAAAGGCAGACACTTAACTGACTGAGTCACCCAGGTATCCCCCAAAGATCTTTTAATCAAGAAGTTCAGTCATGCATTTTCAGAAAAAAAACTCTAATTATTCATATGGACAAAGCAAACCACTATCAGACTGCCTACATTTGGTTTTAAAATTTAATAGCCTAATATTTTCTTAAAAAAAAAAAAAGCGAAAAACCCAAAAAACAACTATAGTTGGTTGGATACTGAACACTCCTCGAATAAGTGATTTGGACCAAGTACGTCAGAGGAATAGAAATAATATTTTAAATTGCTCTTACTGGCTCCATAAACCAAAATAAAGTCTCTTGGGTTCAGCTGTCCTCTCGTATATATAAACAAAACAGACTCTACACTTTGTTTCTTTTCTGGCCAAGAGAAATTAAGCTCCCATGGCTTCAGACAGCTGTCATGCATTTTCCCGACTGCCGCCACACGAGCGTTGGGCACTGCGGGTCATTACCAACACCAACATCTGGCTCTGCTTGCTTACTTTCAAACAGAGCTTAATTTTTTTCTACGTTTCCAGAAACAGGAAATACCATAGGCACGTCAGTGGAATTTGGGATTAAATATTTCTAAAACCAAGTGCTGTTTTTACAAGACATCTTGGAGTGATGGTTTACTTTATGGCTTTTTCCCGTGCAATTCTTCTCTCTATAGGAATTGCTGTGAAATCTCCAAGGTCCCTTGCCTTCCCTTCAGGCTACACAATTGTGTTTTTATTCATTTCCCCAAAGAATACGTTTGAGACTCCACAGAGGGCCTGACCACCAACCACACAAGTAAATCTCAAATTCCAGGAGTTTTTGTCGCCTATTCAGAACAGTAGTGGGTTTGACCACTGCCGAGTGTATAGAAACTTTGGGGAGCCCTCACTCTCCCTAGCATTCACTAGTATTGACCATCATTTCTTTCTAGAAGGGGTTCTTTCCTTTGGGAGTAGGGAAGGAAAGAGAGTTTAGCAGAAACTGGCTGCTCTTTCTACATGGGGAAGTAGGAATAGGTAAGTGGCTGACTCAGAGATGAATAATAGCCACTACTATTATCCTCATTTTCAAAATAAGGAAAATTCTATAGACTGAGGAAGAAACCCATGTAAACAGTGCATATCCCTGCATTTCTAAATGGGCTTCAGGCTGTAGGAGAAAGCCACAGTGTGCTGAATTTCCTCTCCCTGTCATCTTTTATCCTCTGGAACAAGAGATAGCCTCTACTCCAGGGTCTGAGAGCAGAAAAATCTATTTGTTGAAAAAATGTTGAAAGGGTGGGAGTAGAGGAAGAAAATCTACAAGAGGGCAAGAAATGAGAGACATGCTTTGGCCACTAAATACCTTTTACAACTTCCTGACTTTGGAGACTGTGCAACTAGCTTGTCTTAGAACTAAAAACTCTTGCTAATTTGACACATCTTCCTTTCCCAGTCTTGAAAGATCTGTTATTTGTGGACAGGCAAATGATTTTTATCACTAATGAGACACAGTTTCCTCTGAGGCCTGCTTGAAATGTAAGTGTGTAAGAATTACATTCTATGGAGATCGTAAAGGCAGAAGAGTTAAAAAGTGAACCTAAGAAATCTCTGGCAACGTGATGTGTATCCATCTTAGTTTTATGGCCATAAATCGTGAGTGAAGATGGTGGGATAGAAATGTAAGGAATGTGTAGGGTCAGGATGCCAGAAGATGGTGGGAATATCCATTCTTTAATTTGTAATGCAAAGACATTTCCTTACCGCGTGCTCTATTTTCACTTCTGTTAAGCGCTCTCTCTCTTCCTGCCATCATTTCTTTCTCCCAGCAGAAAGATCTACACATGTCAAGTCCTAAGCCCTTCATTTTCCCCTGCAGTACAGCGTGAGGCCACAGAGTAACATTAGCAGGCTTTGTCTTGATCTCCCCTGAAAGCCTTTTCTCCATGATGCCCCTGTTTTCAGAAGAGCCCTGGAGTCACTCTTAAGTCTTCTGCCAGAAAAGGAAAGCACTCCATTAAAACCTACAGTTAATCACTGCTTATATTAAAATGATAAATGGACATTAGGAGACAGGGAGCTGTAGATTTTAACTCTAGGGGGGAAAACAAAGCTGATACTAACAACCGGGCTTTTATTAAGAACCTACTATGTGCTTGAAGCTATCCCCACTCCGTGTTAGGTAATTACAGATAGCAGCCAATGTGATTTCAGCAGACAGAAGGAAATGACAGGAGCTGGAGCTAGACGGTTCTGTGTGGTTGGTCCCAAGTGCACATGTGGCTTCTCCACCATCCACTTTATTCTGTTAGTGGGCAATTTGGTTGGGAGGGAGGTGTAGGTATAATTCTTAGAAATTAAAATTGAATGTACAGTAGTTATTTAAAGCAATTACCTATTTTTATGTATTTATAAGGGGTTTGTAATCTATTTATTAATCTCTGATCATTCTTTCCTATAGATTAGGTCAAACATGGGACCCCCCTAAGATCTTTAAGTGGAAACAAAAGCACAAAGGTCCAGGTACAGTTTTGCTGTTATCTCTCTTCTTGGTCACAAGTCCCATACTTCTGCCAACTTGATCTCAGAGACTGCTGAATCCCAATCTCCCCCAGTCTTCCTCCTCAGTCCCCAAACTTTCTCTTCCCTAGCTCCAAACCCCACTCTCACCAAAAGGTCAGAATCCTCACCCAGTGCGTATTTCTCTTCAGGGTTGGGGTTACAATTAACTCTATTATTGACTTTCTTGTGGGTTTAAAAAACACTTTGGAGTTGGTCTGAAAATCCAGATCCTTTGTTACATTGACTGTTCTAAGTTCTAAATAAATTATAGGGGCCCCTAGGTGGCTCAGTGGGTTAAAGCCTCTGCCTTCCGCTCAGGTCATGTTCTCAGAGTCCTGGGATCGAGCCCCGCATCGGACTCTTTGCTCAGCAGGGAGCCCGCTTCCTTCTCTCTCTCTACCTGCCTCTCTGCCTACTTGTGATCTCTTTCCTCTCGGTCAAATAAATAAAATCTTAAAAATAAACAAACAAACAAACAAATAAATAATTTAGAATGATCAAGCTAGAAGTAAAAATTCAGGCACTTGGTAAATTTCCTAGGTTAGAGCAAGAGGAATTGGGCTTTCCAATAGTTTTCCAAAGTTTCCCAAGAGAAGACGACAGAACGCTAATCTCCCTCTCCCCACTACCTCCTCCCGACACCCCACAAGGGATTCAGTTATGGTTTCCAGTGAAGTTACTAGCAGCTGCATGTGTGCAAACAAAGCAAACTGTAATAAGCCGTGTCCAAAAACCAAGCACAACTTGTATTAATTTTTATGGTAACCTTAGTTTTTCCCTAGTGAAATCTAATTCTCTGTTCCCACTTGTCTCAGCTTTGCCAGTCACCTTGGACTCCCCATAATTCTCTTAGCTGGACTACAACTATGAAGTAGGCAGAGGCTGGAAGATTTTCATGTCAAAGAAGCCCTTTGAGTAAAATGGATGAAGAAATGGAATAAACAAACTTGGGAGCCCAAACTTCTCAGGTCGGCCTGCGATTCTTAGCCAAAAGAGTTTAGTAAAAATCTACGCTAGGTACAGTTTCTCTAATGAGTGGCTAACATCTGTGTAATTGAAGTCCCCACTGTTGGGACTTTTAGAGGCATTGAATGAAGAAATTCTCACCAAACAGCAGGTTTTGCTGACCCACAAGGAAGGTAGACCCCAGAGGTGGAGGAGAAAAAAAGAAGCTGCTATTCCTGCCAGACAACAACACCAGCTAATGAGAAGCAAATTCTAAATTAGACATGGTCAATATTAAGTCAGTATTATACATTTCATGTGTTTAGTGCCAATAATAGTGGCTCAAAATACAATGGTAATCAGACATACTAATTAACTTTTTATATAATTCAGTTCTGGATTTCTTAAAGTCAGTATACAAATGAATCATACACTATACAGATAAATACTTTTGTTGGAGTTTCTGACTCCTAAGAAAACAGGATGACAACTCTGGGTTCTTCTAAAAGTCCTAATATGACTAGTATACTACCTCTGTTTTTTTTTTTTAATTTTTTAAAAATATTTTCTTATTAAAAACCAAACGAACAAAATTCCACAACCAGCTCCTTCATTTACAGAGAATTCTCTTTTAATCAGCCATTCATTTATTTTTTATTTCATAACCACACAGAAGAATAGCTGTAAGGAAAAGTTATATCAAAAGCAAAGATAAAGGTGGGTAGGATTCCAAGGCAAACCTGTGCATTGAGAAACTGTGTATAAGTATCACATACTTCCACCCAAAACTTTTACGCAGACTACGAATATAGTCTATAGCATCACCACAAGCATAAGAATTGTTCCTCGTACTTCTGGTTCTGTATCAAAGAGTGGCTCTGAAATACATTTGGTTCTAATTTAATGATGGTAAATCTTGGTATGAAAAATTTGGAAATGAAAAATAATCTTCAGTATGTCATTTGGTAAAAGGAGAGCAGAAAAGGACAGAGACTAGACTGCCTGGATTTTGTCTAAATCACTTGGCTTCTTTGGGTCTGGATAAAATGAGGATAGTAATTACACTTGTCGCCAGAAAATATGAGCGTTGTTCTTTGAACTTGTTGGTGAAGCCTACATTTTATAACTGCGATGTCCCAGGACTGGGATGCTTTCAGAACGTTTCGCATTCCAATTTGTAGGGCTGCGAAAGTGGAGTGAAGATGTAAGACGCATTTCCTCTCACAAAAACGAAATGCTTTCTAACTCAAAATGTAGGCGCAGTCTTTCAAGGATGTGAACAATAAACACAGAAACCATTTTCCTTGTAAGATCTAAACCACTGTTTTCCTTAGAATTATAGAAACCATGTCCAACATTTAGATGTGTATTCTAGTTCAAGTTCCACTGCTTGTGCAAGTCAACTAATGTCCAGGGCATCCTTTTTTATCTATAAAATGGGCCCATTATTTTTTTTTATCCAACTTCCCAGACCATTGTGAGATTTCATTGAGGTAATATATGTGACATGCCATATATTCATAAGCTCTTGAACACCCAAGTTTCAATCTGTGCCATGAGACCAGAGGCCAAGGCTGATTGCTGAATCTTCTCCAAGATGCCATTCCAGGCTCTAGGGTGAAGCTAAGGTTTGTTTCCTCCCACATACCCTTTCTTCTGCAATGCACAGTGAGATAGACCGTCTAACATCCCTTATTCCATTCCCCGCCATGAACCTTCTCCCTCGGCCAACTTTAAGCCACTTTCATATGTGTAAAGAATACAGAATGTGTTGTATGCATGTGTGTTTCATATGATTTATATATATTTCTTAGTAAAGCAATGCATAATAATTGTAGAAAATTTGGACTAGTTAGATAAAATACCATTTGGACTTGGACTCGGACTCAGATGTTCTGAGTTCTAGATCTAGCCTGGCCCTTCTCACTGCAAAAGTGTATGCTCAATTCCAGGTTGCTGGTCTAATACCCTTTAGTTTGGGTCAAACACCACCCATTATCAGACTTACCTGGAGTACTCCTTACCAATGGAATGAGCAGAGCCTCATAGGCTGAACCACATGGGTAGGGCCTGGGAATTGTGCTTTGCAATTAAAACAAAAACAACTAAACACTACTCAGGAGATTCTCACACCCAGCGTTTCAGAAGCTCTGCTCCAGCTTGTACACTACACTATGAGTAGTAAGGATAAGATGGTCAGGTCCTACAGCACCGGCATCATCTGGGATCTTGTTAGAAATGAATCTTCCCTTAGCGCCTAGGCCTATCGAATCAGATATCCGCATTTTAACAATCCTCAGATGATTTTGACACACCCGTTAAAGGTTTGAAAACCTCTGCTGTACGTCGGTATCACCTGGAAAGCTTTACAACCTACCGATACCTGCGCCTCGCCCAGGAATTCTCACGTACTGAGTCTGGATTCCGGAGGCGTGGTCAGGGCAAAGGGCTCTTACAAGCTTACCAAGTTATTTTAATGTACAGCCAGGTAGAGGACCATTGTCCCCTAAATCGCAGTCCCTTACGATTGAGCTATAACCTGAGTTAAACTGGCTTTCCTGGGCTTGTCCAGCGCCCTAAGGACCGCTTAAACGGTCGTTTTTAAGGGACAATAGACTCTGGAGACAAGTTCAACCACGCAGCTTCAAGTTCACAAAACCCGAGGCGGGAGACTTCCTGTACCTACCCGCGAGCGAGCAGGGCGCAGCGCCCGAGTCCGCCTCGGGGGCCCCCACCCCCCACCCCGGCCCCGCCCAGCTCGCCCCCTCCCCGCCCCTCCCTCCCCCGTGACGTGCCGCAGCGGGCCGGGATCATGCGCACTCGCGCCCCGCGCCCCGCACGGCTGCTCCGCCTCGGCGCTTGTCATTCTCCGCGGCGCGGCGGCGAGTGCAGACTGTGGTGTCCGCCCGCTGGCTCCCCCGCCGGCGCGCGGGGGATGTGACCGACCGCCTGGGAGCGGGCTGGAGGCTCTGCGGGTAACAGCGCCTCGGCTTTTCCTCTGCCGCGTTCCTCGCTGAGTTGCCATTCCCTCGCAGCCGGAGACCCGCACCGGGGGCTCGAAGCGCCGCACTCCGGGGTCGGTGGCATCTGCAGCTCTCGGTCCGCGCGACCGGGTGCAGCCTCAGTCGCCGCTGCGGTCGCCGCCGGGCGCTGCGCGCTGGCGAGTGCCGGGCCCCGGGCACGGCGGAGCGAGGCGGCTGGTGCAGAGCGACAGCGCCTAGCCTTGCACCCGCCGCCGCCGGGGCAGTGCGGGGCCGGCGCGGTTGAGCGCCGCGGAGCGAGGTCCCTTCGGAAGGCTCCCGGTCTCCGACGTCCCGGTAAGTTGACTGTAGTTTCTGAAGTTGGAGGGAGCCATGTGGAGGGGAGGTGCGTTTTTATTATCTTCATGTGGGAAGCTGGGGTGGCCCCTCTTGTTAGGAGCAGGGCTCCGTCTCGGGGAGTTCAGGGTTCGAAGAAGCGGACATGGCACGCGGGGAGAGGCGTTCCAGGGCGGGCTGGCAGCAGCCTCTGACGAATGTGCCAGTTGGAAATATGCTGTGAGAGAGGACAGGTGCTCCGAGGGCATTTCGCCTGCTGCTGATTGCACGTCCCGAGCTCCTTGACTGTGTGGCAGTGGAGGGTGCGTGCCGGGTCTTGTTACCTCTATCCTAAGTCCTCCGGGGAGTGACTCCTGTAATATTCCTGGACGCGATAGGTCTTTGGGGATGGGAGCTAAGTCATTCCTCCCCAGCCCTTCCGGCTTCCCGCGCATCCCACTTTACTCTTCCCCTAGGCATAAGTTGCCAGCGTTTCCCTAATTGGAGCCCAGTCCTTTGGGGAGAGAGCAACTTGTAAGTCAATACAGCGTTTTGTGCCATAAGGCAAATAAAATGAGAAATCCGTTCATTGTATGTGATTTCATACATTTCAAGAATGTGGGCGAGTCTCAAAGAAATAGGATTCAGATGATGACACTTGGATTTCACCCTGCGGGTCCTGCGCCTCTTATATAAGCCTCCCGGCGGGATAACTGTGTCTCTGCAGTGGCTGCAGCTGTGGCTCTCCGGTCCATTTGTTTAAGGTCCAGCTTGAACAGTATTTAATGAAAATGCTGACATGATAATAGCGTTCCGTAGTGTGGAACAGAGTGCACTCTTCAAATTGGAGTGTCTTCTCCTAATAGGTAGCATGCGAGCAAAACCCCAGTATATTTTTCAAGGCAGCTCCAGGAATTAGACACATAAATCATGTTTTAAAATAGCATGCATTGTGCAGAGAGCTTGCAGGGGACCCTTTTTGAACACATCCCCTTTGTTTTAGAAAAAGTGGAAATTGTTCATCCCAGACATTTGTTGAGTCTGAAAGTTAAGTGTGCTGATGGGCTTAATTATCTTAATAAATGGCGCGATTTATAGGTAGCTATCCTGTCCTACTTTGAAGGATAGAATTCTATAACCTTTCTTTTTCATCTGTCCCCTAGAGATTCCTTTTAAGGAGAGCAATAGATTATCATCATTGATGCTTAATGTTTGAGTCGATTAAATTTGTAAAATTTAATTTGTATTTGAAATACATATGCTACTGCTATTACTGTTAAGACCAAACATTAGAAACAAGAATTTTCAGATTATTTTGTATCAGTCATTAGTTTAACAAAATAGCATTAACACTTCATATCTATACATAATACATATTATAAGTATATATATTATGTATATGCAGTATATATAAGATTACATATAATTATATAATATAATGTATGAGTATATATTATGTTTATATACATATATAAACACACACACTTATATATATTTAAATTTGGACTTGTAATAAATGTTTAAACCAAAACTCGGGTGTGTTATAATGTAAAATTTATCTAGGCAGTCTTTAGAAAGAGAAGTGCTTTTATTTATGGTCTTCCAACACATAGGACAAGATGAGCTAGTTATAGGCACCGCATTTAAAAACGTCATAGGTTTTTAAAGAATCCTAGGAAAATACGAAAAGGTTATTTCAGAAGTTGAAAAGTTAGGCAACACATTGTGTTTTGTGAGAGCATCCATTGCTTATGTCTAGAAGAGAACATATCCCAGCACGGACTCTCAAACAGACTCACCCCCGTCAGCACTGTTCCACTATGATTAGGCAGGTAGACTAGCAGCTGAGCCTAGGTATGAGGCTCTCATACCATCTGTTTGAATCTGAGCAAGGTACCTAAATTCTGTGCCTCAGTGCCTTCACCTGCAAACTGGGGATGATGGCAGTACCTACTTCAGGGGATTATGATGAGGATTAAATGAATTCATAGATGTAAAGCCATTGAGCCAGTGTCTGGCATATTAAGCTGATAAAATTATCATTGCTATGAAAGGAAACTCATCTTTGGATACCAGGGACATTGAATGGCTGCTGATGGAGGTTAATGGAAGCAGGTCACATATATAGCAGGAGAGAGGATATAAACATTTATTAAACATTTTCTAGTGATGCAGACCAGCTGGCGTTTAATTTACTGTCTCCTCCTCACTGAGGTGGGTGCTTTCCTCTCCACTTGGGAGATGAGGAAACTGAAGCTCAGTGAGATCAAATCAAAGTTGGGATTTTACCCCATGTCTGTTTATTTCAAACCCTGTTCCTTTTGACCTTTCCACCTTAACTTCCTTTGGACATTGCTTTTTGTAACTATTCTTCTTTAAATCTCTTAGTAGTAAAATGAAATAGGTGCATTATTATCTTCAATTTGGAGATGAGGAAATTCAGGCTGAGCATTAAAGTATGCAAAATGCTCAGCACTCACAACATAGTTCTCCAAGACTGGGAGTTATTATTATTACCATAATTATTATTAAATAACTTAGCCTAGCACAGGGTAGATGTGCCAGAAGGTGAAGTATGTTTTCTCCTTCACTTTCAGGTGGATTCCATTGCTTTTTACTTCCCCATTCATACAGTCAGAGAATCATTGGGGAAAAAAATGGTATGTGACAGTTCACATCGGAGGACGGTGCTCTCTGATTTGTTTCTGCCTGCAGATGTGGCTGCAGGGCTCCACACAGCCTAGAAAACCAGCACGGGCAGCTGTCATCCATCCACAAAGAGCATCATACCTGAGCATGAATTCAGTCCCAGCTGTAGAACAATCATGAGGCAGAAAGAGAGAGAGGCCTTATACTTTCCTGCACATTTTACTGTATATTCAGAAATGGAAATCATTTATACTTTACATTAAATGAGCATGCTTCTTCTAGGCCTTAATGCCAGTGTCACGGGAAGCAGTTTCCGGGGGTCTTCCCCCCCCCCCCACTCCCGGGGGTCTTTTGTGAGCAGTACTTTATTAAAAGTCTGGTCTATAGCCTGTTGAACTTCCCACTGACTTCAGAGGTTGGGAATGATTGAGAGGCCACGTGTGTGTGTGTGTATGTGTGTGTGGCTTTCCTAGGTTATCATCCAGATACTACATAGTGTTCTGACTCTGGTAAATATTTATTCTGTTTTCTAGATGTTAAAATCTAATTGCTCTATAAGGCACATAATAAACAACAGACTGCTTGTAGACCGGTGTATCCTCTTAGTGAATGTATTCTAGGTATTCTACCACTGACAGTACTTGGGGACAGATGTTCTAAGTTGGCTTTCTTTTTTGAAGTCAAGACTCTCTGTACAGCATGGTGACTATAGTTAATAATACCATATTGCATATTTGATAGTTGCTAAGAGAATAAATCTCGAAAGTTCTCATTACAAGTTGTAACTGTGTGGTGACAGATGCTAACTGGACTTACTGAGATTATTTTTCTTTTTTTTTTTTTTTGAGATTATTTTTCAATATGTGTATATATCAAATCATTAAGTTGTATACCTGAAACTGATAGAATTTTATATGTCAGTTATATGTCCATTTAAAAAAATCAAAACTTTCTGGGAATGAGCTTTCAGGAGAGTGCCTCAGCATGCCTGGGGACACAGTCCCACAGATACAGTGTACCAAAAAGAACTCTTGACTGATATCAACTGCCCCTTCACATCTTTGAAATATCTTCTACTTCAATTTTAACCCTCTTTGTCAGAGTACAGATACTGCCTTCTACTCAATCAATATTTACATTTCAAATCCTCCTGTCTTCTGGGTTATTGTGTAATTGAAGTCTTCCTTGATGACTTTTGTGACTTAAGCTGGGTCCATAATTAAGTTTTAACTAATTCTTTAGAATTTACATAGCTCTGTTTTATTTCTCATCTGTGTGAACTATTTATTGCCTTATCTGTGGCCACCTCTAGATTTTCAAATAACTTCTCTGACATCGGCTTTTTCCTGCTGTCAGAAAATATATGTACAGGAAACACAAGGTAATTTTAATATGGATAAAGTGAATGAAGATCATTTACTCTCTCTAGTCATATTACTCTTTTTTTTTTT
>CM053606.1:118214023-118232319 GCA_028646535.1 Procyon lotor
GTACAGGAAACACAAGGTAATTTTAATATGGATAAAGTGAATGAAGATCATTTACTCTCTCTAGTCATATTACTCTTTTTTTTTTTTAAAGATTTTATTTATTTATTTGACAGAGACAGAGATCACAAGTAGGCAGAGAGGCAGGCAGAGAAAGAGAGAGAGAGGAGGAAGCAGGTTCCCTGCTGAGCGAGAGCCTGATGGGATGCAGGGCTCAATCCCAGGACCCTGAGATTATGACCTGAGCCAAAGGCAGAGGCTTACCCCACTGAGCCACCCAGGTGCCCCATAGTCATATTCCTCTTTTGAATTGTCCTCACTTCTGGCTTTGGGAGTTGGAAGCTGATTCTCTTTCTAGAGCTCTTGCTTCATACATCCACGAGAGATGTGTTGGGGAATTATACACATTTCTGATTAAACAAGCATGCAGTTCGTATCCATTGTGGCAGAGATAGTCCCTCAAGCCTGGGGCATGGCCGAATTTGAGGACAAGGGGCAGAGGTGAGGGGAGACAGCTCTGAGAATTATTTATCTGCCGCCTTTTCTAGTCCTTATTGGTCATGCCTCGTAGATAAGAACTGGAGTAGTTAACACAGAGCACTTACAATGTGCCAGCTGCCATGCTAAGAAGTTTACACATGGTATTTACTTTAATCCTCATGGCGAACTTATATGGTAGTTACTTTATTATCTTGTTTTTCAGAAGTGGAAACTGAGGCCTAGAAAGGTCAGGGCACCTGCCCAGGGTCATGTTGGTGAGTTTTGGAGCCAAGAATGGAGCCCATGGCTGTCTGGGTTCCATGCAATACATCCTGCATCTAATTTTGGAGCCTTGACCATTCAGCTGTGCTACCTAAGTGTCCTATATTGTGCTTCTCAAAATAATCCTGTACTATCTGGCTTTGTTCCCACAATAACCCTGGAATAGAGCTAAAGAGATGCGAGGGAAGGCCATTGCCCACCTTCTTGCCCATAGCCAGCTACATAGTGTGACTACATGGTGTCATCTCTATGTCTTTGTGGAGGAAGAACTTAACTAGTTTCTACATCAAGCTCAGAAAAGAAAAACCACATGTTAGCCTTGTGCAATCGGAGGCTGAAAGCCTTCGACTGATAATGGGACCCAATGGAGAGGCCTATTAACTTTGTGTTTGGGTCACATACTTTGTGTCCCTGTCATTAAAGAAAGGGGAAGTATAGAAACCTGATATTTTCTCTGGTGATTAAAAAAAAAATGTTTATAAAAAAGTATCTGTAATGAGGATTACTGTAACTGTGTCATATGCTATTCACAAGTGAATACTTGTCTAACAAGTAAGGGTCAAGTGCGTTGTCTAAGAATAATAACATTGCATCAAATCTTCTATGCTTGTATTATACTCTAATTCCAGTCCAAATGCACAATACAAAGAATTTATGACCAGCTTGTAATATTTTTAAAACCCTTCCTCTGAGCACTTCCTCCATTTTTTCTTGATTTCACATTGGGCTTAGTGTTTGTTCAGTAAGTTCTTTCTATTCCTTGGGTTTTGAGTTATTTTTGTTGTTATAACATTTTGGCATATTGTGTTGATGTTTCATCTACTCTCTTTGATTTTATAGGACTATACAATTTTCGAATATATGAGTGATTCAAAACTTATGAAAAATTCAGTTTTCTAAATATAGACACTATTGCAAAGGACAGGGAAATTTGGCTTCACTGGAGAGCCTTTACTTAAAATACAAAGCACTAGAAACCCTATGAATCTTGCCTGGAGTAGGCAAGTGAAAAAAAAAAATTGCAATTGATCAGCAACAGCTTTGTATTTTCTCTACAATTTCATAGGACCCAATATCTCCATACCATGTCCATATCCTGCAAGTGATTAGCTTCAGTTAATTTTATAAAAGTACCAACAGGTGTGAGTCATTTAGTCTTCATAGGGCTCCCCATGTTGCATATGTAAGCCTCTCTGTGGATTTATTCTCTAAGTGATGAAGGGTAATCAAGTAAGTCTTTGGGCATCTGGTCTCAGTGCATTTGTGACTGGATCATTACTGTTACTATTGCTTCTGCTCACTCCAGCCCTTCACCCCCTGGACCGTACCCATTCCTCTGTCATTCCCATTATGGTTGAACATGCTGAAGCTATTGGGAAACTTTAATGTTGAAGCAGCTCATAGTATAAGTTGGAGGCAATAAAACCACAAAATACAGTGATTTTTTTTTTTTTAAATTAAAAAAAGCCAAGCTGTAACACAATTGTATTCAAGAATACTGCAACCTCTGCATTCAGCCCTGGGGAGTTGTAACCACTGTGGCCTTAATTCTTTTTTCCCTGACACCTTCTAAGGAGAGCTGTGAACCTCTAATTCACACATAATCAATCACTAGCAGCTTGGCCGTGTTTGAGTCAGATTGAGTTGGAATGATATTTACTCATTTATGCAGTTAGCAGATGTATATTGATAGGATAGGAGGTATGTTGTTAGATGTTGAAACCTCAAATGGAAGAATCCTTGCACTGCCCTCCAGAATCTCAGCAGAAGGAGGGGAAAAAGATGCAGTTGTGAGCAGTGCATAAAAGGTGCTGGGCTCGGGCCACCTGGGTGGCTCAGTGGGATAAAGCCTCTGCCTTTGGCTCAGGTCATGATCTCAGGGTCCTGGGATTGAGCCCCGCATTGGGCTCTCTGCTCAGTAGGGAGTCTGCTTCCCAAGCCCTCTCCCTCTGCCTCCCTCTCTGCCTACTTGTGATCTCTCTTTTTGTCAAATAAATAAGTATTTTAAAAAATTAAAAAAAATAAAGATGCTGGACTCTGTCAGGGGTATCTGACTCCAAGGCAATGACTTTCCCTTTGGAAGCGTTGGGCTGGATCTGAGTCTGGCCGGCGAGTCAGAGGGGGCCAGGCGGCTGAGGACAGGAGTGGGCTGACTGACAGGGTTCTGAGCAGAGGGGCCAGAGAGAACAGTGCAGTGCAAGTTCCGAACAGGGCAGGTGACATGTCTATAGGACAGCTGGTCGTTCCCTGTGCCTGGTGCACATCAAGGGCTGTGCATGACGCTGGAGATGGGCATTGGAGGCTGGGGCCAGTTTAGGAAGGATCTTGTGAACCATGCTTGGTCCAGATGAATTTGGGTGCTTTAGGGGGTTCTTTTAGAATTATTACTCGGGGTGTTTTGTAGAGAATGGGGGAGGGTGGGAGACAGACACAGAAGCCCTGTAAACCACCACAACAACAATAAACTGTGGAATGAATCCTAGTGCAGGTTTAAGGTCTGAACTTCGACCGATAAGAATGGGGAACGGAGGAGGAGGGGAGAAGCAGGGAGGGGATGGTGACTTTGAGGATGACTCCCAGATCTCTGGCTTGGTTGATCGAATGGAAGGAGGTGGCATTGGTCATGATCATTGGTCATGATCGGAAAGATAGGATGGTGCCGTTTGCAGGGGAAGCTGACTAGTTCATTGGTGATGTTCTGTGACGTGTGGCACCAGAGGCTCCTCCAGGGCTCGAGATCCAATGGACTGTTGTTGTACCGGCTGTGGTTCTCAAATTCAAGACAGAGGCTGAGCTAAAATACATGCTTGCAAGCCTTTTGTGTGTTTCACATTGTTGTTGAGGTGGTGATCTGCCTGGGAGAGCATGTGGAGTGGGGGGAAAAAAAAAGATGATGGCCAAGGTGGCAAGTGGAAGAAAAGGAGATGGACTAGTGAGATTAAGTGAGGGAAGTTTTTGACAAGTGCTCAGACACCAGAGGCAAAGCAAAATGAGGTGCTTGATGGAATGGGAGCCGGATAACAAAAGGAATGAAATGGAAAAAAGCAGCGAGCAGAGGGACGGGTCTGCCTGTTCACTCGCTTATTATCTACACAGATGATGGTGGCTCTTTCTCATACAGCTTTGTGTTCTGTCCATAAACATGAAGGCCTGCCATCTGGGAAGTGGGTGCAGTGGATAAGGGAAAAGAAAAAAGAAATAAAATCATGAAAAAAACATCATCTGAAGTTGCATAGGGGCTTGAATTGCCATTTCTTATTTTTCTTTTCCACTCATTTATCTCCTTCATTGGCCACAGGCCATGGGCACTTGGGAAAGTGGGAAGGATGAAAGAGTTTCTCGGTGGATAAAGTGCTTGGTTCTTCTAACAGACTTGTCTCATTGTATCCATGAATAGGCACGCTGGGAGGAAAAGTGATAAATGGCATATTATTTGACCGTTTACAGAAACTAAGCTTTTATCGTGGTCAGAGGGTCTTAAGAGGGTTTGGGTCTTTGAACCGATCCTTTTATAGTTATAAATGAATCCTTGGCTCATTGGTATGTTTGAGACATTGTTCAGTATGGTTTCCTGTAATTTTCACTTGTCATCAAAACAGGCCTTGTTAGATCATAGATAAACTAGAGTGTTTGGGGATGATAGAGATCATGACCATGTATTTTTGTTAATATCATATGTGTTAGTCCTCAGCCATTTTGGCTTTAATTTTGACCTAAAGGCAGAATTACTCCAATTATAGAGATGAAAGAACTGAGATACAGGGTTTGGATAACTGGGCGGAGATAACACAGCTAATAAATGGCTCAGCTCCCAAAACCCAAACTGAGGCCTTCTGACTTCACGTTCCAGGTTCTTGCCACTCCTCATGTTGCCTGTGTCTTCGTGAATAGCTACTAAAGGAAGATGAGGAGGTGGAACATTTCAGAGATTGTTTTTATTAGTCTGCTCAAAGCACTCACAGTAGAAACTATGTTGGCCAGTCTGTATTTGATGGGCCACAGGTTATTTATGTGAATGTATGTAATTAAGTTACACGGGGAAAATCTTTCTTCACAAAATGAGCGTCTTTTTCTTTCATTATCTTAGAAGCTTTAAAAAAAAGCCTCTGAGTTATAAAATAAAAAGAGTGAATATTTTAAACCACAAAATTATGGTAGTTAAACTTGGTACTTGTGATGCAGTGCAAATTTGTTGTTGCAACAAATTCAGTTTGGTTGTTGCAATGGCTGTTTTATGTGAGGGGCCTTTTGTGTGTACACGTGTTTGTGCATGTGAAATCAAAATTAACCAAATTAGGGGCGCCTGGGTGGCTCAGTCGTTAAGTGTCTGCCTTCGGCTCAGGTCATGATCCCAGCGTCCTGGGATCGAGCCCCGAATTGGGCTCCCTGCTCGGCAGGGAGTCTGCTTCTCCCGCTACCATTCCCTCTGCTTCTGTTCCCTCTCTTGCTGTGTCTCTTTCTGTCAAATAAATAAAATCTTAAAAAAAAAAAATTAACCAAATTAGTTTAAGCTATTGGTTTTTCCTTTATAATATTATTCTTGTATATTCCAAATACATTAAATGACGTAGCTTGCCTTATCTCACCAAAGCAGCTGTCATGTTACCCGTTTAATGCCAAAGGAATAAAACATTTGTCTCGAGTATTTTACATGTGAGCAGTGTAAAATGATGCAGGAAAAATCTAAAGGGTTTATTTTAGTTTTACGACTTCTATTTTGGCTCCTGTTATTCTAAAATTATGATTTACCTAACTTTGCTACTTTAAATCCGATATTAGCTATTAATATGCAGGAATGTTAGACTCATGAGAACATGGAGTTTTAGGACAGTTTGTAAAGTTTATGGTGCTGTATTTTTTTTTATTTCACAAAAAAATATCTATGAACCTTGCTAAATGGCAGTTTCCAGATGAAAGCAATTTCTAGCAAGTAGCAAAATGCTGGTACCAGTGCTTATCCTTAAATCTCAATTTCAAGCTTCACGGTACCAATTTTACATTTTAGCTTTAGTAGGAAAAGTAGAATTTAAAGGGGCTTATGCTTTTGCGACATTTGGTGGGTTGATCTTTTGTTACTGGTGCTGATTTTTAAAAATAACTGTATATTATACATTTTAAAAAGTCTTACGAAAATGTTAGACACCTGTCTTAATTCTAGTAATTACTGTTACACTCGGAATATTATAGTGGCCTTGGTGCAGTGTAGTTGAGAAGGTACAGTAGAGGCGTATGAAAACTTAGAAAATAATATAAAGTAATATGGTATTTTATATATGATTTCATTGCATTTTAGATTTATAATAATATGTGAGGAAACACAAATGAAGTAAAATGAAAATTAATTTGGCCATTTCATGCCTCATGTGTCCCAATTTCATCCAAATGCAAATATGATAATCCAGGGCACAGAGTTAGTATTCTGTTGAGGTGATTTGACACTACTGTATTTATTACCCACTACCTAGATAAATAATTAAGCTGCATTTCCTACCAATCTTCCCATGAGTGTACATAAAACTCTATACTAGGAGTGTTCATTTGCTAAAAAGAAAAACTGAATTTTCTTTACCTCTTTTTACTTCCTACTGAATTTTGTTCAGACATTTTTATGCAAGTGTATACTTGACATGATAGAGCATGTCTAAATTAATAATCTAATTTGAATACCATAATTATATGTATAGTTAGGGCTTGATTGAATAGAGTGTTTTTGCATATTGTGTATATTCTTTCTCTTAGTCGATTTAGGAATTATATGTTTAATATTCAGAGTCCTAAACCTGCTTGCATTTACTGATAGGCACAGAGAGGAAAATATAAACATTTTTACAAACAGAATTTAAAAGATACGCTTCCTTTTCAAATGTTAGGAATTGACACGTAAGTCTGCTGTAGCTTTTTCGTATACGTAACAGGTTGATAAATGCAGAAGTGGTTGAAAACTAGAAGAGTGTTATATGTAGTGCCCAAATTATTGGTGTTGAGGTCAGAAACTTACACCTTTATTTTTCTAAATAAAAAATAAAGATGCTTTTAAGTAAAGTATTATGAATCTCCACAAATGCTTAAATGTATTCAGATGATATTAAGAATATTTTTCCTTTGCTTCATTATGTAATAGTCACTTTGCCCAAAATGTGTGTCTTAAACTTTATCATCAATGTGAAATAGTATATCCAAAATAGAATTAAAACTAAAAACCTTGAAGTCTCATTAAAAGCATACAGTATGGGGGTACCTGGGTGGCTCAGTTGGTTAAGCGGCTGCCTTGGGCTCAGGTCATGGTCACAGGGTCCTGGGATCCAGCCCCACGGGAGGCTCTCTGCTTCTCCCTCTGCCCCTCCTTGTGCTCCTTCTCTCTTTTAATCTCTCTCTTTCTCTTTCTCTCTCTCAGATAAATAAAATCCTGAAAAAAAAAAAAAAAAAAAACCAGCATACAGTATGGATAACAGCTTTTCAGACTTTGTGCTGGGATATTTGGAACAGGATTATTAAAAACTGTGGTTGTTGAGAAAAATAAAACACCAAAGTGTTAAACTTCACTTAGTTTTATGGTTTCTGCCACCACAGCTCTTAACCTTTCCCACTGGCTGAGTGATTTGCTAATAGTGGCATGTCAGGACCCGATTATTATAGATCTTTTCTTTTAATAAATATTCAGTAGCATTGTCAAAATTGTTCTCCTAGATGCAGTTCATAATAAACAGCCCAGTGCTGGCGATGAACATGCTTTTATACCATTTATAGCCACGGGCTGCTTGGCATTTGGACCCTTCTCTTACGTGTTTTCACAGCTCCACATACCCTGAAAACTGTCAGCCTTGGATTAGAATAAGCCTTTTGCATTTCCACAGTTATAGGAAGAATAAAAATGTTCTCCTTTTCTTCTCCCTGTAATATGCCAAGTCCTGTGGTCAGAAAATCATATTTTCCTAGTCATAGGCTTTTTCTTTCTTGATCTTCTCACTCACCGTAGAAAGTGATTAACACAAAAGGCGTTGTGGAAATGTGAACACGTTAGTTTGGGTTGATCTGTCTTACTCTCTTTCTAGTGAGAGCTGTGGTTCTCAGCCTGAGGCGGCTTTGTCTTGCAGGAATCATCTGACCACGTCTGGAGACAGTTTGGGTTGTCATGACTAGGGAGAGGGATGCTGCTGGCACAAGCGGGTAGAGACCAGGAAAGCCCTCCTCCATTCTGCAGTGCACAAAACAGCCCTCTTTAGGGAAAAATTCTCTGACCCAAAATGTCAGTAGTGCTGAAGTGGAGAAACCCTGATCTCGAAAGTAAGGAATGTCTGTTTAATTTGCTTTCTGTTGTTCAAGCAAATGGACTGTGATAGACGGTCCTTGGAAAGAAATCATTGCAATCAATATAATCATTTATCGAGCACTTAAGAGGTCCTGAAAACACAGGGCAAACCCTGACCTTGTTCCAGCCCTCAAGAGTTTATAGTCTCTTTAAAGATGACTGGCAAATAAAATAATATTATTCAATGTGATGTAAGCTGTAATTAAAGGAATATATGACACGTTAAAAAATAATTTTGATTTTATTTGCTAAATATAAGGGACTATCCAGAAGAAATTTATGTTCTCTGGCTAGATGTAAAATTAGTCATTGTGGGTAAAATTTCTTTTTTTCCCTTGATAATGAGGAATAGGTCCCCTTTATTGCCTTTCTCTCTTTCCATTTCACCTGGTATTAATTTGAAATGCCAGGAAAGAAGAGGAGATATTGACATAAAAAGTGTTACTTTAGAGATTTAGGATATTAGTTTTTAACATCTTCATTGAGTTCTAATGTACATGCCATGAAAATCTCCTGTTTTAAGTGTGCAATTAACTGGTCTTTAGTAAATGTAGAGAATTATGGAACTACCATCACATTCCAGGTTTAGGGCTTTTCCATCACCCCAAAAAGATCCCTTGTGCCCATTTGTGGTCACTGCATTCCCATGGCCAACCCCAGGCAACCAGTGCTGATCTTGCTCTTTTCTCACTTCCTTTCTCTATAGATTTGCCTTTTAGGAAGTCTCTGGACATTTCATTTGGGATATTAATTTTTGCAAGTAAAAATGTAGTTTGATGTCTTCCTTTTGAAGGTTATCATGTTTATGTTTTTCTTATGACCGTTGCCACACCCAGCTCTCCTGTAGGTTTGAGTATACTTTGTTATCAGAATTCTCAGACCAGTCAGGTGGAAAATGTGGCAAAGGAGAAGATAAGCATGTATTTTAATGCAGTGTGTGTACTACATCAAAGAGTCTGGGGTATGCCTGTTTTTCAGCTTTGACCAGTTTGGTTCCCTGTGAATCTGTCTGCTAAAATAATGTCATTGAAATCATTGATAAGCTGACTGAGGTCAGATGGATACTGCATGATGTGGGGCAACTACAAAAGGATTAAATCCAGAGAATTCACCTGTCTGGAGAGTTGTGTAGGGGGACAGCAGTCCCTCTGGGGACGCATGTCTTTCAGAACTCAGCTTTTAGAAAGGCAATCCAGTTTATATACTGTATGTTATGTAATAGTCCTAATAGTCCCAGGTGATCCCAGGAAACAGTAATTTCTACAACAAAGTGGATGAATATTAACATGTAAGAAGACAGAGGATGGCCAAATAACTTGATGTCAGTTCAGGTCAGTTTTTGGAGTGAATTCATTGGGTAGCAAAGTAGCCAAGAAACCCTGTTTTCAGAAAATTTTGCGTTTCAAAATTGTGGATAAAGGCTTGTGAACTCACAGTGTGTGCCAGGATATTACATCTCAAATAACTGTTCCTTCCTCTTTCCCACCCCCACTCTCCTGTCCCCTCTGCCACACACACATTTCATACCATTTAGCCCTGAGTGTACTTGTCTTGCTTTCACATCATTAGCTTCCCATCAGACTTGATAAAATGCCAAGTTAGTTGTTCAATTTTGGTGGAAGAAGGCCAGGTACAGATGTGTTATGGCGGCCAGATCTCCATTCTCTTGTGGTTTGTGGTTTTGCCTCCCTGTTACAGGCCTGGATTGTAGCCCTCTTCCCTCCGAACCCCTGGAGCCCAGGGGCCCAGAAGATGAAGTTAGTTTTGTGAAGTCGGAAAGATCTCCTTCAAGAAAAATCCAAAAGGAACAATGGCAGCTGTCACTCCAGGTAGCCCCAGACTCATGCGAAGTAATCCTTGCACCCATCCCCAAATCTCTGGGCAGTGAGATGAGAGATAAAGACATGAAGGAAACAATGCGTTCTCAATTCGGAAGTAAGATGCTAGTACAAAGTGAGATACTTCAGACTTGTTCCATTTTTTAAAAGATTCTGCATAACCCTATATAATTTGCTTAATGGTACTTAGCGAGCCTTGTTAGTTTCTTTTCACATGTATTTATTATCACATCTATTTATTTCACATAAATGTCTTTATTAATTTCCACATTCCAGTGGTGGTACTCAGAAAACTGTAACTCAGTGACACCGGGGTATAACTAATTTTCCGTGGTACTGCTAAATGGCTATGAATGTGAATGGATATTTCGATCAGTGAGTAAAATTTGCTCTCGCTGCATGTGAGTGTGTGTGCTCGCATGGCAGTGTTACTTGGGCAGACCACACTGCAGATTGTGGGACCCATTTACCAGCAAGGGGGACCCAGTTTCTGTAAACTAGAGGAAAGAACAGAGTGCGGTGTTACACCAGCCTCGGGAAAAAACTGCATGTTTGTAGACACATCCAAGAATTTCGCCTCTTGAGAACTCAAGAACATCATCAAATAATAAGTTCTTGAAGATCAGTGCGAGCTAATAGTCAGCTGAGTGAATAAAGTAATGGGAGCATGGTGTAGGGGTTACATTGCTACTGTTGCTTTTTCAAAGTTCTTTATTGCTTCAGTGTAATAGCAACTTTTCATCTGAAGGTGAACCGTCAACATGAAAAGACATTGAATCATTGCCCTCGGTAGTGGAAGGATATCCGTCACGTCTCCCATCTGCAGCTTCATTCTTGGGTGTCTTGGTTCACACTCCCCTCCTACTCCAGCTGCCACCCCCTCACAAGTATCATTTTCTCTCCTGTCTCCCAGCTTTCAAGAGCTAAACTTGTCCTGCCTTGGTTTTGCGCCTGTCTTTTCTTGCCAAGCATCTTTCTGAGTTTGCAAGCATTTCTTCGTATTACCACATTTCCTGTTGTTGAGGAGTTGAAAGCCCCCAGGGGCCTCACATTGTCGCTGCTGCATTCCCTTCTTCATTAAGTGCACCCCCCGCTTTGTGTTCTGGTGGTGCTTTCCCCCTCTTCGGGGGGCAGATCATCTGATCTGTCTCACCTTTATCTTTCTCCCTCCTTCAGTCTAGCCGCCTTTAGAGCAGTGGTTCACCATACTTAGTGATGTCCAGGGCCTCCTCCCAGTAATTCTGATTAACATGCCCTAGGGGGCCCCCACCTTGGTGTTTGTTTTTTAAAGTGGGGTCCACACCCAGGGTGGAGCTCACCTTGCGGCTTGAACTCACAACCCTGAGATCAAGACCTGAGCTGAGATCAGAAGTCAGACTCTCAACGGACAAGAGCCACTCAGGTGCCCCAGACCTTGGTGGTTTTTGAAAGGTTCCTCCCCTCCACCCCACCCCAAGTCATGCAGCCATCACTGAGAACCACCCATTCAGGGGGCACGATACCTGTCGGGTGCTGTAGGTCACAAGCCACTGTGGAAGGAGGAGGAGGGAAGTTGGGAAAAAGATGAGGGATTAAACAACGGCTGCACTCCCTTGTCCCTTCGTTTACCTTTAGTTTCAGCTCAGGGGGAAAGGGTTTCTCTACACCACCTACGTGGGCCCAGTGTGGCAGCTTCTCCCCCTTGGACTGCCTTCCCATCTGTAAATCCCTGGCGGCCATGTGCCCCCAGCAGAACCGAAACCACTGGAGGTGAAGCATGTACTTATCTCCTCATGAGGCTGGCCACAAGGGGCCTTATTTTCCTTTCATAACTGTGGCCTCCTGCCTTGCTACCCACTATTTCCATTTTTCCTTTCTGTCACTCTCTGTACACCAAAGCCCTCTGCCTCCTCCCTCATTTGTTGTTAGTTTGAAACTCACTGCCATAAAGACACACACAGGAGACCCAATTAAAGTTCCAAGGTGGAGATTTTCACTTTGCTTTTCCCTTGTGAGAAAGATGGGTGGCAGGGTCTTTGCTGGGAAACGATTGTAGAGAATATAATTTTTTTCTGAATTAGTGGGAAGGGGAGGCCACTACTAAAATCGAACTGCCATCTATTCACAGTTTTCTTTTATTCTTAACATACCTGTGGGTCTCTGAAATCCTTTCTTATACAATAAGGAATTCAGAAATTGGACAGAAATGCATTCGGATAGCCTTCTTTATCAAGCCTCTTCTCTAGACTTTCTGTGGTCAGAATGCCTGTCCGTTTTCCAGAGAGCGGCACACAAGAGCCTTTGGATGGGCTTCATTGTTTCACAGTTTCTAAAGGGGCTGCAAACGGTTATAACATGAATAGGTTTATAATACTGTCTGAACCTGACTGTTTTGTTGTTAAGGGATATTTTCTAAAGACAGTACTTTTATTTTTTTCAGTAAGTAGGAAAATTTAAGTGAGGTGATTTTTGTATTCATAGAAAGTACACACAACTAACTCTTTCAAGGACATCCCATGTGAAATTTGTAGAAAATCCAGTCGTGTGGGGAAAGAAAAGAAGAAATGCCTCACTTCACAACTAGGAAGATATAGGAATGATTTAAATGCCAGTTTTCTTTTAATATAATGGGGTCAGTTTACAGAAATTATATTCAAGACTTTCCTCTGAGCCACGGATACTGCACAATGAAAATTCTACCCCATGGTCATCTATTGTGTGATAAGAAATGGAACTTTTCATGCAGCCTCAGTGCATCCAGTGTGAGAACCTGGCCAAGTGGCCAAGTAGCAGGCCACTTACTCATTAACGTGTTCATCTATTCAGCATACATTGAGTTCCTACTGTGTGCTGGGCATCATGATAGGCGCACATAGATAAAGCAGCCAACAACTACCTCTTGTGATGTTCTGGTGAGAGGAGATAACCACATAAAGGAGGGAGTTTCTGGGCGCCTGGGTGGCTCAGTGGGTTAAAGCCTCTGCCTTCGGCTCAGGTCATGATCTCAGGGTCCTGGGATCGAGCCCCACATCGGGCTCTCTGCTCGGCAGGGAGCCTCCTTCTCCTTCTCTCCCTCTGCTTGCCTCTCTGCCTGCTTGTGATCTCTCTCTTTCTGTCAGATAAATAAATAAAATCTTAAAAAAAAAATAAAATCTTTTTTAAAAAAATTCCTATTTTCGCAGCCCATCCCAGTCTAATGGGATGGAGTGGGACCCAGGATTTCACTAAACTTCCAGGTATCTGATGTATGGAGGCCGTGGACCAATTTTTGAGAAATACTGTGTTTACAGACTGCACTGTTACTTGACTTTCCAATTCAGTTTTCTCAACATCTCTGGAAGAGAAGTGTGTTTTCCGTAGATTACCGATTAGGAAACAGGGTCAGTGGGATTAAGCATCAGGCCCAAGGTGACACCACTGGTGCATGTTATGACTGGTAAAGCGATCTGCCCCTTGGTGTAGCTAGCCCTGCCTGTGTGAAAATGGGAATTGTGGCCCCTGCAAAATTCAGAAAACCTTCGCAGGTTAACGTGTCATATGAATGAACAGGATCCTTCTCTCAAATCCAAGACTCAAAAATACATCCCAGCTTCAGATAGAACCAGAAAGGTTCCTTTTTTAAACTAGCTTTTCTTTTCTAAAGGAAAAGTTTAATTTTCTTCCTTTTTTTTTAAATTTTTTAAGTGGGTGTGGAGCCCAACACCGGCCTTGAACTCACGACCTTGAGATCAAGACCTGAGCTGAGAGCGAGTCAGAGGCTCAGCTGACTGAGTCACCCAGACATCCCTTCATTTTGTTTCCCAAAGGTAGAAACTTACGCCCTCAAAGCCCTCGAATATATATCTAAGAAATATATATTGCAAAGGAGAGATTTGATCTTAATAGGTCTTTCTGCCTTTTTTCCATAAAAGAAGAGAGTTAAGGGGCAGCATTTTTTTTTTATTACCCATAAACCTAAAAACCCAACCATTATGCCTCACAGAAAATTATCATGCTTTCAGTTGCCATGAATCATTTATTTCTTAAGTGGCTCTTGAACTGAGAGTTGTAAAAACGACGTTGAAGAGGTGAAGGAGGGTGGCTGAGTGAAAAGTCTGCTGATAATTAGGACTCTTGCTTAAAAGCTAGCTTCGAAGCACATTTACTTAAACGAATTGCCTGCCTGCCCCCGTATGAAAGTGTGAGGAAGTTTCCAGCTTTATTTTCTTCTGTTAATAGGGTATTGAATGTTGTTATCTGGAAGATTGAATTTCATAATAAAGTGTATGTTGGCCTGATTTTTAACCAGCTAATTCTGCATTAGTTTGTTTGGGCTCCCATAACAAATACCACAGACATGGTGGTCTTAACAACTTAAGACAAGATAAATGTTAAGAGAAACGTCTTAACAAGACATTTATTTTCTCCCAATTCTGAAGACTGGAGGTCCAAGACCAGTGGGTGGGCGGGTTCTGTTTCTCCCCATGCCCCTCTCTTCCCTCTCTCCTTGGTTTGCAGATGGCCGTCCTTTTTGCTGCCTCTTCACATCATCCTCCCCCTGGGCGTGCGTGCCCCTGGTGTCTCTCTGTGCGTCCTAATGTCCTCCTCGTATAAGGACACCTGTCATATTGGATTAGAGCCCACCCTAATGACTTTATTTTTAACTTCATTACCTCCTTAAAGGTCCTATCTCACATTCTAAAGTACTGGGGGTTCGAACTTTGGTGTATGAATTTGGGGGAAACACAGTTCAGCTCATAAAAGCCCCCCCACCCCCTGCCCAGGGAAATATGTAGAGAAGAAGAGCATGAAAAAAAGGACAAGAAGCAATTTTCCCAGAGCAAGGTTCCACCCCATCCCACCCGCCCCGGGCCCCATGTCCTATCCTGCCCTGTTCCCCCTGCAGCAGGCCAAGGGGAGGACCACTGCCAGCTGCCAGCCAGCCTCGGGGTAACGTCCTCTCCACTAGACTCCAGTGTGAACTGCCTGGCTCAGGCTGAGCCAATTGGAATGAACTTCCTGGAAGTGATGAAGGGGACTCTACCCCCTGAAGCTTGCCCGCTAGGTCGTGGAGAGTTGGCAGGGGAGAGGCAGGCCTTTTTGTTTGCAGACTCGGTCATGATTATCACAGCACGGATCGCTGCTTTGATGATGAACAGTAGATGAACACTCCTTCCTGAGGTTATTTTTATCGGCAGCCATCAGCCTCATTTGCTACTGTGTGGGGCACACTGTTCGGAGAGGCTCTTTTCTTGCGTACAGGTTTTCCCAGGGGCATGTTTGTTGCTTGGTGGTGGTGGTCAGTCCCATTCCCATTACCAAGGGTGTCAGGTGGGCCCAGAGCCACCCCTGGGGATAGAGCATGCAAGACAAGGCGTCCTGTCGTGAAGGCACAGTGTCCTCCCATCTGTGCCTGCATTTGCATGTAAGGGAAAGAGGCGCTTCCTTGGCAAGCTTAGAAGGCAAAGAAGACTAAAGGTTTAACTGCAGTTTCAAGAATGGTGGATGTGTAAGGGGGAGAGACTTTGGCTTTATGATCTTCCTCAAAGCGTTTTTTGTTTGTTTGTTTTTTTTAAGATTTTATTTATTTGACAGCGAGAAACACAGCGAGAGAGGGAACACAAGCAGAGGGAATGGTAGCGGGAGAAGCAGGCTTCCCAAGGAGCAGGGAGCCCGATGCGGGGCTTGATCCCAGGATGCTGGGATCTGACCTGGGCCGAAGGCAGATGCTTAACGACTGAGCCACCCAGGCGCCCCTCCTCAAAGTGTTTATGTGTCGATTATGTAGATTGCAAAGTCCAGAAACAGATATCTATGTCCTGGAACATACTATGGCTTATCAAGTAATAACATGCCATGTGTTATGTGTATTCACCAATTTCTCGATGTATGACCACCTCAAGCTTTTTAAAAATTGATGGTACTTGTTTGTTCCCCTAAGCCCCAGCGGCGTCCTCGATTCCTGGTTTACCCACTGAAGGGAGGACAAGTTACCTGGGGCAGCCTTGGGTCATGGATCTGGTCTCTTCTGTTTCCGTGTAGCTAATTTTGATGGTGCCAAAAGGCGGTGTATTGTTAGCATGTTATATTCTGTGTTTAATATTTTGTTTCGTTCAGTATATGTCTTAGAGTCCTCATTCATCAGATATTTTTTGAAAACCAAGTATTTTTCAAACACACTAATGCATATTATCAAGGCCCTGCAGTTCATACTTTGAAGGGAAGAAATCTCGTTGAGGCCCTGCCATGTCTCACCTGTAAGCTAGAAAGTCTTTGAGTTGGGACTTAACGGGAGGTCTGATGGAAGTCATGTTCTGTGCTCACTCCCTCTAAATAGAGCTCACCATCACAAGAAACAGATACTAGTTTTGAAATCAGTTAGGGGTTAAAGAATGAATTATTAAATCAGATCACATGCCCTTCTGACTTAGTTAAAGTTGTATACACCCCACACTCGACTTGAGAAATAGTTTTCTTCATTGTTGTTTTTGTTTTTGCATGATGTTAGGAAAAGCATCCTGCTGAAGGATGGGCTTAATTTATAAAGTTGTAACACTATTGCAGTTGTCTAATCAGTTCCCCGATGGGGTAAAAATCTGGACTGAGCTAAGATTGCTTAATCTGTAGAGGTCCATCAACATTTGATGGTTAGTTGGTTGACATTTAGAAACCTCTTTGCTCTGAGATGCAGAGATTCTTTGGGTTTGTCATTTTTGACAAAGATGAGATCATAAGAATGAATATCATTCTTTGAAGCCTCATTATACGAAATGATGTCATTTTGATATTCATAAATGGATTTATTTTTATGCAAACGTATGTCCAACCTAATAGGGTTTTCTTTTTCTTCAGTCTGTGATAGAACTTTTGTGGTGCAACTTATTGATACAGTTTCTCATTCACTGTTGATGGTTTCATGGACCCTAGCATTTGTCAGGTCCTGCTGTGAATAGTTTATCCATATGTGTATATGCTCAACCAGATCATGGAGGAGGAGAATTGTGTTTAGTGCCTTTTTTCAGAGCCCTCCCCCCCAACTTCTGCCATGTCTTATCTTTTCCTGTAATCTTTGTCTCATTTAATGTCACCCATTTAGTAGACAGACAAATCACACAGGAAGTCACTTTTTTTTTTTACATTAAGTTTTCAATTTTAATTCCACTTAATATACAGTGTTATATTCATTTCATGTGTACCATGTAGTGATTCAACAATTCTGTACATAACTTAGGGCTCATAATGATAAGTGTGATCTTTAATCCCCATCACCTATTTCACCCACCTCCCCTCTGGTGATCATCCGTTTGTTCTCTATAGTAAGAGTCTGTTTCTTGGTTTGTCTGTCTTCTCCCTCACCTTTGTTCATTTGTTTTGTTTCTTAAATTGTACACATAGGTGAAATCATATGGTATTTGTCTTTCTCTGACTTACTTCACTTAGTATCACAATTTCTAAATCCATGTTGTTGCAAATGGTAACATTTCACTCTTTTTATAGCTGAATAATATTCCTCAGTGTGTGTGTGTGTGTGTGTGTGTGTGTGTGCGTGCGCGCGCCACTTCTTTATCCATTCACTATTGATGGACACCCGGACTGCCTCCATAATTTGGCTACTATAAATAATGCTGCAGTAAACATAGGAGTGCATTTATATCTTTGAATTAATGTTTTTGTATTTTGGGGGGTAAATGCCCAGTAGCATGATTACTGGATCATAGAGTAGTTCTATTTTCGACTTGTTGAGGCACCTCCATGCTGTTTTCCACAGTGGCTACACCAGTTTGCATTCCCACGAACAGTGCATGAGAGTTCCTTTTTTTCCTCTACGTCCTCACCAATACTTGTTGTTTCTTGTGCTTTTGACTTTTGTTTTTTGTGCTTTTGACACATAGTCATTCTGACAGGTGTGAGGTGATATCTCATTATAGCTTTGCTTTGCATTTCCCTGATGATGAGTGATGTTGAGCATCTTTTCATGTGTCTGTTGATGTCTGTATTTCTTCTTTGGAGTGTCTGCTCATGTCTTCTGCTGATTTTTAAATTGGGTTGTTTTTTGAGTGTTGGGTTATATCAGTCCTTTGTATATTTTGGATATTGACCTGTTATTGGGTATCTCATTTGCAGATATCTTCTCCCATTCAGTAGGTTGCCTTTTAGTTTTGCTGATTGTCTCCTCTGCTGTGCAAAAGCTGTATATTTTGATGAAGTCCCAATAGTTTATTTTCGTTTTTATTTCCCTTGCTCAGAAACTTATCTAGAAAAATGTTGCTACTGCTGATGTCAGACATTACTGCCTCTGCTCTCTTCTAGGATTTTAATGCTTCAGGTCTCAATTTAGGTCTTGATGCCTCTTTTTTCTTCATCTTCATAGCCTTTGGCCAACAAGGTTTGTATGCCATATCTATTAAATATTGAATCAGTCTTTCGATTTC
>CM053606.1:118232419-118270233 GCA_028646535.1 Procyon lotor
AACTTCTTCTATCCCTTAACGGACTCCTGCTTCATCTTCAGGTGTCCCTTTCTCTGAGAAGCTGACCCTAATTGTACAACTACCCTAACCTAACCTCATTTAGATACCTATTATGGCATTCCCATCATGCTCTATTATATCCCTTTTGATGAGTGACTCACATTTTTTAAATTGCCTAGTTAGTGGTCTCTCTTCTCCCATTGGACTATGAGCTCCTTGAAGACAGACATCACACCTTACTAATGTTTATTTCCCTGGTGTCTAGCATTGAATTTACTCTCTAGTAACCAATCAAGTAATTGCTAAATTGATGTGAAATGAACTGAAGATAAAACTAGGATGGGTGGATGTTGTCATATAGGCACTGCCTAAATAGGAGAGTAAGGATCAATACCTGCAATTTATGACAGTTTACATGTATTTTATGACATTTTACATAATTTGTTATCATTTTCTTGTTTCTCTTGATAAGTCTGTGAAACTCATAGAACAATTAGCATTTTCTTTGTGGCATTGAAAGTGAAGACTTAAAGCTAGTACATTACTTATCTATATAAATAAAAAAGCTAGGAGGGGCGCCTGGGTGGCTCAGTCGTTGGGCGTCTGCCTTTGGCCCAGGTCATGATCCCAGAGTCCTGGGATCGAGCCCCCGCATCGGGCTCCTTGCTCGGCAGGAAGCCTCCTTCTCCCGCTACCATTCCCTCTGCTTGTGTTCCCTCTCTCACTGTGTTTCTCTCTGTCAAATAAATAAAATCTTTAAAAAAAAAAAAAAAAAAATTAAAAAATTTAAAAAAGCTAGGAGTTTGTGGGGCAGGACTCCAATCTAAGTCTCCTGTCCTAAGGTCCATCGCTACATTTCAACCAATCCAAGAAACTTCCTACTGAAGAGTTAAAGTCACTGTATATATTATATATTTTCACACATATATAAATATTAAGGCTAGACTGGAAATTCCTTGTGGGCATTTAGCATGTTCTTCTGCTTGCAAGTGTGTTATCTGGGGCAAGTAACATGTCTGTCTCATTGTCCTCATGAATAACAGAATTTATCTCATAGAGTGTTTTTGAGAAATAAAAGAGCTACTATATAGAAAGTATCAGTATAGTTTACTTGGCACATAATAAGAGCTACATAATGCTTAACTGTTTTTATAGTCATGCCAGGGACATTTGCTAAAGGTACTGAATATTTGTGAAATGTTATGGATTAATAAAGCAGAGTGGGAATTCAAGAAGTTCCCTGGGAAAAAGTTCACAAAGATTGTGAGAGAGAGATCATCATTGTGTTCCTGTTGAATTAGACAATTGCTTTAGATTGTTTTACATAATATTAAAAAATACCATTTACATTAGCAACAAACTACAAAAGATCTAATATGGAAAAATCTTACCTTTATGAAGAGAAGTATGAAACTTTATTAAAACAGATAAAAGACGGGGCGCCTGGGCGGCTCAGTGGGTTAAAGCCTCTGCCTTTGGCTCAGGTCATGATCTCAGGGTCCTGGGATCAAGCCCTGCATCGGGCTCTCTGCTGGGCGGGGAGCCTGCTTCTCCCCCTCTCTCTGCCTGCCTGTCTGCCTACTTGTGATCTCTCTCTGTCTCTTAAATAAATAAATAAAATGTTTAACAAAAAACAGATAAAAGGCAGGGAAGTGGAAAGACATAACACTGTTCATGAATTGAAAAACTCAGTATAGGAAAGATGCAGTCATTCTCTAATTTAATTGTAATGCAATTTTCATCAAAGTCTTCATAGATTTTGTTGTTTATTTTTTTTTAATTTCATGAGCATTGAGGGGGCATCTCTTACATTTCTGCATGTCTTGCGAGCAGAAGTACTAAATGCCTTTTTGTTCTGAACTAGTTTTTCAAGGATGTTTGTAATAATGAACAGTCTTAGAAGTTAGCGTCTGTGTTCAGACCAAAGGGTAGAGTTATTTACTCTTCGTTACAGTAAAGATAATGTCTTCCTTCAAGGCAGGGCTCCATTATGAACTCACGGTTCTCTAGATGTAATGCAAGCCCACTGTAAACGCAGTATCCACACTTGAACACCAAGCCAAAGTGACTAATCATGAAACTCATGCTGCTTGCTCTGCTGCAAGTAACAAAATCCTTTGTCTCTGACCCAGGAGTTTTGTGTCTTCTTACAAGATCTGTGAATATTGGCAGGCCAACTCATTAGTTTACAAGTTGGATAAAATCTCAGAGCCTTCACAGTTCTTGACAGAGTTGTGATAAATCTCCACTTATAAACATAATTTAGCATAATGAATTCCAAGAGGAACAGTTAAGAATTTGATACAATGATTTCTCAAAATGCTTAGAACAAATAGACTAGCTATTGCCCAGAAAGAGACTCCAGTTGTTTGCTGATTTAACTCCCCCTCCCTTTCAAGGATGACAGATGAACTTCCTCAGTTTGTCCAAAGCCTTTTGTTTTGACATTTTTGGTAATAACTTTTCCAAGCCCTTCCTAGAATTTAGCATCTCTGGTTCTTTCTGATGGCATAGTGAGCTAGTTTTTTTCTGAATGTGTGTGTGATGGTTTGGTTTCGTTTAGTTTAAATGTTTGCCTGACAAGGGAGATTTAGTTGGTTTCTCCCTAAGTCTTAGCACTTCCCAACTGTTTTTCTGGGTCTCCTTACGCATTTTTCTCTGATTGCAACCATGGGTATTGTAATCACTTCGCAATTTCCGCATAATAGAAGCACATTAGGATTTTACACATTAGAGGAAAAAGCAGGTCAAAAAAGTTCCCCATTAATAATGATTTCATTTCATATAATTTTATGTATATATGTAAAAGAAGATAGCATATATTTTTTTGTGTCCTCAGAAAGTCCTCCCGATCCTGAGGTCTTGGGAAGGCTTCCATTGTCTTCTCAATGTTCTGTGCATTTCATTTATCTGAAACTGATGTTTGTATAAGGTTGTGTGGTGGGTTCTAAAAATTATGACTAACTAGTTACCCTAGGATTTTTAATAATAATATGCAGGCATTTTAAAGGAAGACATTGGCAATTTATTCTCAGACTAGGAGACATAGAAACTTGGAAATGGTTTAAGTTAGAGCATATGATTTCTAGGTTAAACATACTAAATAAATAAATTTATGAAAAGTAAACACATTCACACATACATACTATTTTTTCTCCTTTCCTATCAGTGAGAATAAGAACTACTGAACTACTTTAATGTAGTCTTGCCTGAAGATAGAAAATGAGCTATATGACTTTTTACAGTGCTCCCAGGTGCAAATTCTGATTTATAGTATGTAATAGCTATTAAATAGAGCAAAATTCTCTCTTTTTAAATAGCCCATATATCCTGGCCAGACTAAAATATATGACTGCTTGCCAGAAGAATTAGAATTGTATGTGGGGAAAAAAATCATAAAATATAATTGACCAAAATGCATCCTTTTGTTTTCAAGCATTCAAAGACTTTGAATATTGACGGTGTACTTAAGTTTACTGACTGTATTAACAGTTCTGTTTTGTATGTGAAAGACGTATTCAGATTAAAGAGACCCCAAATTTATTCAGTCTTCCAGGTCCCAGGCAGTGAGAGATGGCATTGTCACACCTCAGCTCTGTAGGGATGTCTCATGAGTCCTTTTCACATAAAGGGAAAAAAGTCTCCATAACATCCTATCTGTTCCTCTTCATTGACCGGTTCTCTTCCTTGGAGATAGCGAGGGGAAATGTAGTATTTGTTTCCTAAGCAGATTTTGCAGTGGGCCAGTGGGCTGTTGTGAACTCGCATATTGAGTACAGAATGGACTCTTGTTTATTCTAGTAACGGACTTGGTTGCTCACAGAACAGTGTACCTTCTTATGATTTTAATGCTTCTGTGAGTTACTTAAATTTTTTGTGCTACATATCACTTCACTGTTAGTTTTCTTTCTAGATGCTTTTTGCCAGATTGGCTGTGAGTCAAGCCGGTTGATGAAGCTTAATTTTGCTAAATCTCCAGAATGGCTTGTTAATCCTTATTTTACATTTCATTGAGTGCCGTACCATGCAGTTTCCTTCTGTTCATCCAAGGAAGAGAAAGGCTATGTGAAGTAATAACGTGATGAATTTGGAGACTACCCTAAGGAATCGCCATTTGCTTCTAATTGGCAAGTGAAGCACAAAATCCAAACCCTGATTCTTCCAGAACTATTCCAAGTAAATGCCCAGCTGTCTTAACTCAGAGCTGCTCTTAGATTGTTTCAAGTGCTTTATCAATTTGAAGGTTATTCTAATTTACACATTTCTTGGGGCTTTCTATAGCTTATGTGATTCTGACACTTTCTTAATTAAATTTCTTAAGAGTAACCTTTTATATTGAACTGTAAAAAAGAATTTCTGTCAGAAACAGATTTCATCTCAATGTATGTTAGGCAGACTTTTATTTACTTTTAGTGGTGTTTTTGCCACTCTGCCCATTTCATCTAAAATAAAGGGTTGGTTAAGGGAAAATAGATGTAATGTTACAACCCCGTCTTGCTCTCTCGTGATGACTGCCATTGTCTAGCATACATCTGGTTCTCTTAAACTCTCTAAAGAGGCTGTTTGGGAGAAGAGCTTTCAGATAATATAAATATAATCATATGTAAGACCTGTGCAGCTACTTCGTATAGACACCTTAGGAAAAAAAGACACCTTCAAATAATGACCGAAGTAGGGAAAAAAGAAAGCTAAAAACTCTAGTATTCTACATCATCAGTTGCAAAACATCAGCCACTGGGATAAAGGCCCTTTCTTCTTGAAATCTCTTGAAATTAAAGTTAATCATAGAAGTTGGGTATTTTTGGAGAGCATTTAAAGCATACTCTTTGTAAATTGGTTTTCTTATTTGTTAAATGCCATGGCACAGTTTTAAGGTTTTTCTTAAGGTTTTTTTGATAAGTATTCTAAATTAATTTGATGTAAACTTCTGCTACTACTTGGTGTAACTTCTTCAACATAGTAAATGCAATTTCCTTACTTGGTAAGGTTTCTCATTTTAACCTCAAAATGAAAGGAGAGGGACTATTTCTGTTTCTGGGAAGATAATTTTTTTTTCTTTTTTACCTGTTATTCCCGCATCATATACCTAAAAACCCTGAACACTCTAGGTAAAACAAACATAAGAAGATGTGAAAGGTGGAGAGAGGAAGGAGAACATCAGTGGACCTCAAGACGCAAGGAACGACACAGTGATGAGTTATGGGGGTTTTCTTTTGGCCTCCTATATCCCAGATTTGGAGCTGGAGAAACCAGCAATCAAGAAACACCAGTGGGAACAGACAAAACAACAACAAAAGCCTGTCCTCTCTAGCCCAGGGACCGAAAGATGGACAACCCACCAAGACACAAAACTTTTAGGCCACAACTGCTGTACTCCAGCCAAACATCCTTATTCTCTCAATCTCTTTCTCTTTCTCTCTCTCCCCCCCCCGCCCCTCTCTCTCTCTCTCTCTCTCTCTCTCACACACACACACACACACACACACACCACAAACTGTGGCCCAACCTTCCCAGCAAAGGCTGACTGGGAAGCTGAGATTTCCACTCTTGCCAGGTTCTAAGGAGGCACACGGGCCCCCTGCCCTGGGCGGTGTCACAGAAGGCTGAGTAGTAGGAAACCAAGACTTTGATTTCCGCTGGGTCAAAACCTGCCACCTCCACGTCTTTATATAAGTGGAAACTACAAGAGAGATCTGGATTTCCCACCCCTGGGGTGGTATCAGGGACCTCCGCGTAGGAAGCCTTTGCTATCCAATTCCCATCTTACTCCCACCTCCTCAGAAGCTGTGTATCACTTGACCCTCAGACCTCATCCTCAAGCCTATTGTGTTGACCTACTTAGTGTTGGGTGGCAAAATATTCTTTTAAAATTTATGTTAGCATACATCAAAACATTGTAACTTTACATTGTATTTAAAAATCCAGATTTCTGGCTTCTCTGAGAAAAACACAGAAAATCTGCCCACCTTGGGTTCACATTCCCAAATTCGCCCAGAGAGGTTGGATACCTATGCTTGGTGACTGGCTCTTTAGAAGAGGGATGTCTGCCGCAGGCCTCACCACTCCCTATTGCCCCCGGAAAACACAGCCAGCCAGCAGCTTTTATCATTGCATAGCACTGTTGTTTTTCTTAAAGCAGAGTAGAGGAAAGTCACATTTTAACCCTCCTTTCCACTAAATCATAGACCTAAGAAGGCTTTGGGTTTCCCTGGTGCATTTCACTGATGTGTACCTACCTGACAGGGCTCAGCACTTGAATTTTCGACTCTTGCCCTTTCTGATATTGCAACACTGTTTCTTCTGCTAGGACCATGTTCTCCCTCCCTCACCTCACCTGCCCAGATGGGACTTATTCCACCAAATTTATGCAGCCTTTCTGATCTCTTCAATAAGAAATCTATTGCTGTCTGTCTGTCTGTCTTTCTCCCTCCCTTTCCCTCCCTCCCTCTCCCTTCCTTCCTTTCTTCCTTCTTTTCTTTTTTTTCTCTTTCTGTCTTCCTTTTTCTTTCTCTCTCCCTTTGTCTTTCTTTCCTTCCTCCCTCCTTTCCTTCCTTCCTTTCTCTCTCTTCCTTTTCTTTTTCTTCCTTCCTTCCTTCCTTCCTTCCTTCCTGCCTGCCTGCCTTCCTTCCTTCCTTCCTTCCTCTCTCTTTTCTTTTCTTTCTTTTCTTTTTTTTTCTTCCTTCCTCCCTCCCTTCCTTCCTTCCTTCCTTCCTTCCTTCCTTCCTCTCTCTTTTCTTTTCTTTCTTTTCTTTTTTTTTCCTTCCTTCCTCCCTTCCTTCCTTCCTTCCTTCCTTCCTTCCTTCCTTCCTTCCTTCCTTCCTTCCTTCCTTCCTCTCTCTCTCTCTCCATACAAGCCACATTTCTTTCTCATGGCTTTAATGTTCTACCTTTTATCTTTGCAATTTGTATAGTTGTATCTTCCCTAATTATAAAGTCCTATTTCTGAAAACCTCCATTATTTGAGAATTTGCAGTTCTAAGACTTCGGTATAGTCGGAGGAGTGGATACCACTTGATCATCTATGAAAGTTATTCACTAAAATAAAATCAGTGGACACGGAAGAGAATATGCCTCCTTTGGCATTTCTTAAATCAGTAAGAATGAGTGTTATGCAGTTACTATCTTCATTGTTACAGATACTTTTTAATGGTCCTCACTAAGGACTTTCTGGTAGTTCTATCTGGAGTTTCAGTGAGGTGCTTATAAATTGATTTGGTTTCATGGTACATAATATGCATAGCTAATATTTCTAATGCATCTAGTTTTCTAAGAAAATATTGAAGCTATTTTCAGGTTCATAACTCAGAGACCTCAACTGCTTCCTGAGGGGCCCAACCTTGAGTATCTCTCCTGATTCTCAGTCAGTCTGGAGTAGTTGACCTAGTTGGAAAGAGGAGTAAAGAATTTCACAGAAGGGAAATTTACCATGAGGGAAAGGATTCATAAATTATTCGTATTGATATACTTTGTAGTACTTAGCACATTTTTGTTATAGAGTGGATATTGAGAATTGAACTGATAAGTTCAATATTAATTCCTATGTGATTTGATACTGTCTCAGGATAATGGTATTGCAAATGATACTAACGATTAGAAGTTTGTTTTGTTTGCTTCCTGATCAAAGAGTTGGGGACAGGAGGTGGCCTTGTTTGTACAAATTGTGTTAATATTGAGGGACGATTGAAGATCCCATGAGGAAGACAGTCTGCCAGGCTGGGCATGTGACTGGCGCTGATAGAAAAGGGGGGGGAGGTTTCAGGAATGGAAAGTGTGCTGGGCTCTAATCTGTGGACTCCTGCCCATTTCACAGCTCGCTGCTAATCCGCGTTATCTTTATTCAAAGGGAAGGTCTGAGAAGGCTGAGACCTGGCTAGGGTTTCACCAGACCCGGGCATCAGCAAATGCTTAGCTTACAATGCTGCTGTGGGCAAAACCGGAGCATTTGTAGGAGGGAAGGAAGATGATGGAGAAGTGCGCCCCAGAGTGTCAAATAGAGGAAGGGTTGAGAGGGTAAGAGCTTGTGGTCTGGAGCCAGACAGAACTCTGCTGTATGTCTGCCTCCCACCTCCTTCCCGTACTTGCTCTGTGACCTTGGCAAATAATGAATCTCTCAATACTTCAGTTTCCTCATCTGTAAAAGGGGATAATAATCCTATTTCCCTCATCGGATTGTTGGCATATGAAAAGTGCGTAGAACAGTGCCTGCTCTGTGTTGTCAGCCCACTGGCAGCGCTGGCTCTTCTAGGAGGGAGAAGACAAACGCAGAAGACAAGCCCGCTCTCTCCTGTGCCAAATAGTTAATGTTTCCTTTCATAAACAGCAACATCTCTGCACTGTACATTTTTTTTCTTTTTTGTCAATTGCTCTTTTTATCTGTACCTACAAGGTCATCTGAAACAGCTTGTCTTTTAATGTAATGAGTCAGGAGGCTGGAAACTAACTTAGATACAAATGAGGAAGGATAAAGAATGCCAGTCAAAGCTACACATGCTCTGCGACCTTATCAATGTGAGTGTTCTCAGACATCTCCTTGCAGGCTGGCTTCCAACCTTAACTGTTTTTTCAGGGTTAGTCTTTGCACTAAACCCAAATATCTACTCATTTCCAAAATACAGCCATTTGTGACTTATAAAATGTTAGAAAGATCTTTGCCCCTGTTGAAAAACCCGTTAGTTCTTATCCCCACTTTCCTAAGGACTAGAAGAGAAAAGTGTTCATATTAACTGTGAAATTGATCTTGATTCTTTTCAAGATATTTATCTATATATCTATTTATTTTTTAGACAGTGAGCACAAGCAGAGGGGACAGGCAGAGGCAGAAATAGACTCCCCATTGAGCAGGGAGCCCAATGCAGGACTTGATCCCAGGACCCTGGGATCATGACCCAAGCTGAAGCCGAACGCCTAACTGACTGAGCCACCCAGGCGCCCACAAGATAGTTGTTTTAAAAGTATCTTTAGTAATAAATTAAAATAGTTTTGCAGGCGATTTTATTTTAGAGATGAAAAACTTGTCACTTTATCTCAAGAAACAAGTACATGAGAAATAACGTAGAACCGAGTAATTTGAACCCAGAAACTCTAGCATTAAAAGGAATACCCTAGCAGGGGCGCCTGGGTGGCTCAGTCGGTTAAGCGTCCCACTCTTGATTTCAGCTCAGGTCATGATCTCAGTGTCATGAGATCCAGTGTTGGCTCAGTGCTGGGCATGGAGCCAGTTTCAGATTCTCTCTCCCTCTCTCTGCCCCTCTCCCTACTCACAGGCGCGCGCTCTCTCTCTCTCTCTCTCAAAAAAAAAAAAAAAAGAAAAGAAAAAGAAATACCCTAGCAGACAGTTTCTATATTTTTCCTTCTCCTGTATGTCAGGAGGGTTCCTGAGTTCATTTGTAACAATGATCCTGTAAGGAAAAGTGTTCTGGGCTTCGGGAGTTTTCAGTGACCCAGTTGCATTCATGTGGCCCGGATTCCTGGGCCAGGCTGGTGGTGGTAGGCACAGTTATCCACCAGCTGAACAAGACAAGAGTCCTGTCTTCAAGGAGCTGCTCTTCTAGCCCCAGGTGTGACTGCCTGGAGTGGATTTAGGGATGGAGGAGAAAGAGCAGACTGAGTCCTGAGAAGAGGCATTCACGTTGCCAGGGAGAAGGTTGGGACTGAGCAGCAGACGTAGGAGTGAAGGAAGTTTAAAGGCTCCTGGGATGGCAGGCGAGATTGGTGTGAGTAGATTTGACTGCCCCTGATTCTCTGATGTCCTCTGTCTTTCCTATTCTTTCAGCAGCTGCAGTCTTTATCTCTGAGGATTATGGAGAGTGGGTAAGGAACTCAGGAGGAGCAAAAGCCGGGATGTTTCTCTCTTATCTCTTGCCTTCTCCACCTCCTTCTCCTCCTCCTCACTCTTGATCCTACCTTGTCACATAGACCCGACTTGCAGAGTGGAAGCTGGGGAGGGGAGTTCTAGATGTACTAGAAGAAAATGAAGCAACTTTTTTCCTTCATCTTATCCAGTCCCCTTTACCACTTTACTGTGTTTCTTTATAGGTCCTGTGGGGATAAGAGATCCAAATCAGGAAAGCATGCAAATGCCTTCTTTGTCCTTTTTACCTTCTCCTTTCCTCCCAACCTCCTTCCTAGCAGAGTGTCCCCCCAACACACACCCACCCACACACACACACACACTCACACTTCAAGTCCATGCTGAGGTATGTATGTATGTGTAGGATGGCGATGATTATGGCTCCAATGGAAAGGTTGAGAAGCTCCAGCTGGATGTTTGTGAGCAATGAAAACTGTGAATTGAGGAAGAAGATTGGAAGATTCAACCATTGGCCTAAAATGATTCGTAGTCCAGAGGACTCATTCTAAAATTTTAATATACATAATAAGAAGCATTAGATTCTAATTGATGAGTCAGAAAGACTACAAAAGCCTTGAAGAAATGAATTCCTTTTTTTTTTTTTTGAGATTTTACTTATTTGACAGAAATCACAAGTAGGCAGAGAGGCAGACAGAGAGAGGGGAGAAGCAGGCTCCCTGCTGAGCAGGGAGCCCGATGTGGGGCTCGATCCCAGAACCCTGAGATCATGACCTGAGCCGAAGGCAGAGGCTTTAACCCACTGAGCCACCCAGGTGCCCCAAGAAATGAATTTTTTTTTTAATATTTTATTATTTGACAGAGTGAGACCACAAGTAGGCAGAGAGGCAGGCAGAGAGAAGGGAAAGCAGGCTCCCTGCTGAGCAGAGAGCCCGATGTGGGGCTCGATCCCAGGATCCTGAGATCATGACCTGAGCCGAAGGCAGAGGTTTTAAGACACTGAGCCACCCAGGCGCCCCCCCCCCTCCCCCGGCCCCCAGAAATGAAATCTAATTGGGGATGGGAAAGGGGAGAAGAGAATGGTCCTGGCAGAAGCAGCAGCTTGAAAGCATTATTCAGGGCAAGAGTCACAAGGTCAGGTGGGTACCATAAATAAGTTAAGGGAGCCAGATTTCAAACCCTCCCAGGAGGTTAGTGATTTGGTAGAGAGGAGGGTAAAACTACATCCTTTTGTGTTAATTCCAAGGATAACAGCAGTGCCCTGCAGTGGTCAGAAGCAGCTAGCATCTGGCTGCAGTATCTGGGAGACACTAGGGAGTGGTGAGGACTGTGGCAAACAGGGCATATTCTTTTTCTAAAAGACAACAGTTAAATAGTTTCATTCAGTTGCTGCTTTTCAGGAATTTGGGAATGTGGGTCTAATGCTGGTAGATTTTACATTCCACTGACTAAGCTAGGCCCTGTTCTTAGTGCTTAATATACTGATTTAACACAACTTCAAAGATGCAATGAAGGTTCTTAAAACCTGATACTTCAACTAGTTTATGATAGGCTTCTTAGGATATGCATTTCAGCAAGCAGTATCTTCTCTTGGTACTTTTTCTTCATCTTTTCTGGTCTTTTCTGGAGGTACTCTCAAACGATGGAATGTTGTTCTCTTATGAACGACGTTCCCTTGAGAGAGGGGAGAATGCTTCTAAGATAAGCCTGGCTGTCTTTCATATGGTGGTCTCTCTGAAGGTTTATTTAGGAGGTGGTACCTCCAACATAGGTCAGTCTGTTCTTGTCTCCAGCTAATCTAAATGTTTTGCTTTCAGTAAAATCATCACATTTCCCCCCCAAACCTTTAGTCTAAACTTCCAATTATTGATTCAACTAATCTTTAGCGTTTTTAAAACATGCCTTCTTCAGCATTTCTTTTATGTTCAATAAATTGTCTGATTTCTAAACGTGCAGAAAAAACTCCCGAGTTGTTGGGAAAATATAGCCAATCTTTTCATAGCTAGAGAAATTAATATTTTTCCAGAAATTAATATTTTCACCATATGTTGGAGGGTGCCATTTGGTCTTCACAGGTGAGTCAAGACAGATTTCTGCCATATACAGATCTGATTAAAGTGTACCTCTGTCCTTCTCAACCTTTTGGAAAGTATTAGTTGTGCAACAGTGATGAAATTTGAATATCGAATACTCTTTACTAACTACTTTTTGTGGCTGAAGTCTAAGGGGAAACCCATAATAAAATTCCCCTAATTTAATTAGAAATTAATGGCTCCTAATTTGATGTATCCAATGGCTGGATTGGGAAGGTGTGGAGGGAACTGGCTTAAAAGAGGCAGCGACAAACCAGTGGATCAACGGTAACTCAAAGAAGTGTTTGCAAACTTTCTAATGGTTCTTTTTTTTTTTTCTTTACGTGCATATCCCTGAGGGTTTGAATTCATTTAGTTGAACTCCAAGGCAGAGCCATGGAACAGCCAGGACTTAGGAGCATTTAGTGAAGTAGGGAATGAAGGGCAAAGATGATTGGCAGGCCGGGCTGCGTCCCTAGACCTGAAATGTGCAGAAGTGTGGCATCCGGATTTCGACCAAGAAATGTGTCCATCACGGTGTGGTCTCTCACCTTGGGCAGCGTGCCAGCACGCTACGAGGAGATCGGTTTTCTAGAGCTCGGTTTCCAGCTTATGAGTGTATTAAAAAATGTTGAAAGAGGGTGTTTGGGTGGCTCAGTTGGTTAAGCCTCTGCCTTTGGCAGGGTCCTGGGATGGAGCCCCACATCTGTCTCTCTGCTGAGCGGGGAGTCTGCTTCTCCCTCTGCCTTCCGTCCCCATCCCCCACCCCCCGCTCATGCTCTCTCTCTCACTCTCTCAAATAAATAAATAAGATCTTAAAAAAATCTTGAAGGAATCAGGGACTTCTTGGCAAACAAAAACATGTGTTACCTATTCATAGATGCACGGGAGAGTAATTAGCAAGAGGTGGTAGAACATTGGGCTGGGAAGATGCCAAGCCCAGTTGAGGATCTGTCACTGAGCCTTTCGGGATGTCTTACTTCCCTATCTGGGAAATCAAGTATGTTGAACTCTATATATGGTTCTCTGGCCTGTGCTTCTCAGACTTTAATGTGCTTACTCATTCCCCAGGCATCCTGTTAAACTGCAGGTTCTCATTTAGTAGGTCTGGGGTGGGGCCCGATTTTTGCCTTTCTCACTAGCTTCTGGCGGGGATGCTGCTGCTGGGCCACAGACCACATGTTTCTGTAGCTCTCGGCACCATCCCCGAGCCCTTTAGCTCTGCAAGTCTATGGGCGTGATCGTCTGACATTTCAGAAAGATGGGAGGGTTTCCGGAAACATGCCTGCCATGGTATTAACTGTTCTCAGTCTTCATAATCATCTTCATCAAAAACCCTTTAAGTGCCTAATTATGCATAACGATTTCACATGCTTTACAAAAAGAACTAAATAGGTTTGGCCCTTGCCTTATCAGACTTGACAACCTAAGACAGATGGAGAAATATGCAGAGACAGTAATAAATATTGAGTGGTAAATATCCATTCAGATATAGGATGTATTAAAATAAAAAGGTTATGTATTTAGCATGGGCCTTAGGATATTTATTTTCTTACAGCTTTTGTTCCTTTTAAAATCTGAGAAACTGGAAAGGGTTTCTATAATTTTTACTCAAAGAGGTTTCTATTTTACCGATGGGGATTTGGAAATGGGAAGGTCAGTTTCCGGGGCTTCCTTTGTTGTTATTGTTGTTTATTTTGGCTGTACTAACTTCAGAAGGAATATTTAGGGGTTCCTCAGTTGGTTAAGCGTCTGCCTTCGGCTCAGGTCATGATCCCAGGGTCCTGGGATCGAGCCCTGCAAGGGGATCCCTGCTCAGTGGTGATCCTGTGTCTCCCTCTCTCTTCTGCTCCCCCTGCTTGTGCTTTCTCTCTCTCTCCCACTCTCTCTCTCTCCTGCTCTCTGTCAAATAAATAAAATCTTTAAAAATCATATTTTATTGGCCTCCCTTGACTAACTCTAGTTACCTCGTGCAGGTGTCCTGGCCTGATTTTGTATTGCTCAGTGTGAGTGTGTGCACACAGTTTCATTAACCTCAGCTCTTCCCTTCCCTGGGCCTTGGGCCCATCAGGTTATCCTCATGCTATCCTCGGGAAGCAGGGTAGGCAGGGCGAGACATTGGTACCTCTGAATTGTGGGCAGTTAAGAGATTCAGGGAAGGAAACTGGTTGTGTCCCAAGTCTCTTGGTAATTAATTTACACAGGAAGGTTTGGATTCGGGTCTCTTTTTTCCTGTGTGCTTGTATCTGTAAACAGATCTGAGGTCTCTGCTGCTTTAGTGGAGGAAGGGGTCAGATGACAGGCCATTGCCAGCATTTACTCTTGCGGGCCGAACAGATTCTGTCCCTGGGGGCCGGGCTACCCAGCCACCAGAGATTGCATTCAGGTACCCACGGTGATGAGCAGGTTTGTTACAACTGTATCAAAATATATCAGAATGATGGTAGATTGGCTCAGTTTGTTCATTTCTTCTGGCTGAGAAACAGCAAAAAGAATGATCACAGATCTAGAAAAGGGTCCCATCTAACCGAGAGGATCTGTATCAAATATTTACAGATACGAGATTAGAGAGCATCGGTTTACAGCTTCTTGATTCATGTAGGCGCATATAATATTTAGCGGTGACTGTGCATATGCTTTGGGACGCAGCGAGGCAAAGAAAACTGTAGGGCCACACTCTGGGTGACAGCTGTAAGTGAATCCAATCTGAAATGGTATGTGTCCGTGAGGCCCTCTCTGGATCAAACTTGGGTTTGAAACTTGGCTCAGCCCCTCACCGACTGTGTCACTTAACTTTTCCAAGGCTCAGTTTTCCCCTTGGGAGAACTAGTATAACCGTACAGGACCCGTGAAATTCTCCTGAGCATTCCGTGAGATGAGGCCATACGGGACGTGTAGCACGGCATCCACGAATAGTAGGACTCCTAACTGGTCGTTTTTAGTCATCAGAATAAAACTACTGGAAGGGACAGCATCTGGAATCATTCAGGACTTGAAAGAGAAGAGTGAGAGATTCTAAATTTGGAATTTTTATGTTATTTCACCTGTGAGTATTTGTACGGGAGTTTGTATCTGGGTTAATGAAAATGTCACACTCTGTTTATCAGGAATAAAGCTGTTATTGAAGCAGAGCCTACATTAATTAGGCTCAACCTCATCCTTCATTCTGTAGTGTCGTGTACAGCTGTTGTTTTCTTTGTTTTATGAAATGAACTAAAAAGAGTGAAGGCAGTCTGCTCATATTTAAAGGAGACACAAAATCCTGAGTAATTATGATAGCAGGAAGCTAATGCTTTGAAAAGCCATATTATACGTTTTGCCAATACCGTATATTTTGCATCAGTGCCTCGTATTGGATCTGTGTAGACACGTGGACGTATTCAGGCTGGCTGGAGGGTACTCTGTGTCAGTTGCCACCTCGGAGGCCAGTGAGAACAGAGGGGGCTAGCTGGAACTTGGTCTCAGGAAGCGAGGGGATGCCATTGCCTCCGGCAAGGGTGGGAATGTGAATGAGGCAGCATTCTTTGGTAAATGGAACCTAAAGCCTGCCAGCGATATTGTAAGGCTGCAGGGCAGGACCCAGCCAGGGCGCCAGGCAGCTGGACGGAAACCCAGGAAGCCAAAATGAGCCGTTTAAAGTGGAGGAGGGGGAGCAGAACCCCAGGGAAGTCCCTAACCTCAGAAACTGATTCGGTAGCTCCTTTCTGTCTGGTGCCTGTGGCTTCTGGTCAGGCTCAGATGTAAGCCAGTTCTCCCTCAAATTTAGTATGCACATGAGTCACCTGGTAAAATGTAGATTCTGATTCAGTAGATCTGAGGTTCTGCATTTCACACAGGTTCCCAGGTGTCGATGCTGCTACCGGTCCAGGGACCACACTTCGAGTAGTGAGGGTTGAACCCACTCTCCCTCCAAGCATCCTGTTCTCCGGTCACCACCTCTTTCTGTTCAACTGTGCGCCACACCTTACGTTCAAACATTTTGGGGCTCTGCCAGGACCTACATTCCATTGATCCTACTAAGTTCCACTGTCACTCCTGCTGGTTCTCCTTTTCCGCTTACCCAGCGTGGATTCCGTTCTCTCTCCATTCCCTCCAAACACTCCTTTGTGTACACCCTTAGGTTCTTTGCTTCTTGTTCTCTTTCCTAGTTGTACTCCCTGCTTACCTCATCTCTGCCCACCCACATCTGCACCTGTGCTGCTGATGTGGCTGGAGGGACACACACCCCTATCTATGCTAATAGGTCTCATTTTTACCTCAGTGGGCCCCTGAGACTGCTGGTTTCCTTGTCCATTCATTCACACTTTCCCTCTCCCGGAGGACCTCTCCCTACTTTCCACTCTTCTATAAAACAAACCTTCACCATTTTCTTTCCCCTCTTTCCTTTCAGCTGGTAAAATTGCTCCTGACGTTCCCTCTGTTGGGTTCACCCCCATGTCTGCAGGTGGGCCCATGTCTGGGGTGTCCCCGCGGAAGCCATGGGAGCACTGGGCATTCTCTGAGTCTCCCACGGGTGCCACCGTAATGGTCACGTTGAGGGGCCGGCATGACTACCCACGCCCCAGACCGGCTTCAGTTGTTGAGTGATTCTCATAACCATTTTGCCAGATGGCCGGCTTGTCTCCCACCCCCCACCAGAAAGCTCCACGAGGGCTAGGAATTCTGTCTCTGCCAGTATGGAATCACCATCAGGAATAGTGTCCAGCACATGGAAACCGTCCTTAGGTAAAGCACTTGAACAGATATTAGATGTATTAGAGTGGAAAATGGGACTCTATTTGAATAGAATCTGAAAAAGCCAATTATAACAAAAAATACATATCAACACGGATATTTTAAAAGCCACTCTCATCCTTTCTGAATACACAAGGCTGTGGAAGAACCCTGTTTGGGGACCCCTTTGGACCTGACTGTGCCAAATGTCATCGAGATTGTTGAGCCTGCTAGGCCCTTGTGGGATCGGGAGGGAAAATGACCAACATTCAGTTCTGTCCAAGAATTCCTGTCCTCTCTCAGTAAAGACTCTCAGAGAGGTTGGTAGTTAAGTCAGCCTTTAACCAACCCACCTGCTCTGGGCTACAGAGCTGCTGTCTTCGCTTGGGAACCGACAGCTGCAGTAAAGTAGCATTTGACGATTCCATAGGCTAACTATGCCTACCTCGTTGTGCATTTAGGAAAGAGGATATTTTTGGCCATGCATATGGTGCCGTTTGGGCCTACGCTTATGAAAACAACCACGTGGCTTTAAATTGGTAGAGGAAATGAAGCCACAAATGGAGGCACTTTCCATGGGGCTGTGTAGTGCTGCCCATTCCCAAGGATGAGAAGTTAGGCAGTTGGTCCGTCGCAAGTGAAAGGCATATTATCAGTGTGCAGAGTTCTAGAAATATTTATTTTAATTTCATTCTGAAGAGTTTTGCTTTTAATAACATTGCCAGCATGAATCCTTGCCTCCCAAGATTTTGAGCAAGCTCTGGTTTAGGAAGCCAAAGCAGAGTGTATTTTGTATTAGGTAAGATGACTGACCTCACACAGGGCCGAGAATACAGGTGGTGCTCAATGTATGTGCTTTCCTCCCCCTTTCCTCCCCCACCTGTGCCCTTTCTGATGGTGCTCATCCAAATTTTTGTCTTTCTGCATAGTATGGAAGTTAGGATAAAAATATTACTATGCTTTAATTTGTCATTCATTCGAGACCAGTCATTCTCACCTGGGAAGTGGTTTTGCCATTCAGGGGACATTTGCCAAAGTCCAGAGACCTTTTTGGTCATCACAACTGAGGGGTGGAGGAACACCAACTCCTCAAAACAAAGAATTATCCAACCCCAAATTCCAGTGCTCTATACTTTGCACTGCTGTTTGTAGTTTATTTCTCCACTGGTCACTAAATAAAAGAAGGGGAAGATTGAGAAGGATGTAACAGGCTGTGGATCTAGGTTGGAGGACCTCCCCACACACCAGGTACCAGGATCCACATTCTCTTAGTAAGTGCATTACAGATGGTTTCCAGCTTAAAAACAAGTGCTTTAGTAGATACTCATTTCTAGATGAATTGTTTAGTCTCTTAAAAAAAAAAAAAAAAACAAAAAAAACCAGCAATAAAGCAACAGTGTGGCAGAGGAACGGAGAACTGGGGGGGGGGGGGGGGGGGGGGGGGGGGGGGGGGGGGGGGGGGGGGGGGGGGGGTTAAGGAACATGAGACAGAGGCGAGCTAGGGTGCTGGGCATAGCTGTGGGTGCCATGATGGGGAACTTGTCACACCATGCCAAGTGGCTTGGGTTTTATCCCAAGAGCTGTGGAGAGTTCTACGTATGGAATGCTCATGCTCTTTCCTGTACTCTCTTCACCCACGGACATACCTCTGTTGTTACCTGTCTCTGTATCATATACATTGGTGACTTGGTCTCTTGAACTGAGCTTTCCCCTCTTTGCTTTGAGAGAGCACAGAGGTTTATCAATAAGGCTTATTAGATTTAGCAGTGCCTCAAAATAGTTCACTTTTGAACAGGTGCTGTTCCCAACACTTGTTTCTCAAGACTTGATTGATCTTGAAATGCACCTTCCTGGTTTTATAAATGATAAGTTTTCAAGAAAACTACCAAAACCCATAATATGGCTGAACTGTAATGCTTAGTGGTTCAGAATGGGGAATTTCCTGGCAAAGGCAAAGAGGAAAGAATTTCCGTTGCCTTTGTCAAAAGTTGGTGAATGTGATCTTTACCCTTTTCCCGCCTCCCTGATGTGTAACTCTCCCTTTTTACTGCGCTGTTCTCTTGGACCGTGTGGGTGGAGACCCCATGAGGTGCAGTAGGGGTTGGGGAGCTCTTGGTGGCCCCTGGAGAATCTGACATGGCAGCTAACGGAGGGACCACCACCTTGCTTATTGTCAATTTTACTATTTTTTTGTTCTTTCTAGTATTGCTTTGCTTTTTTCATTTTTTTTCCGCTCAGAAATGGCTTTCTTTTCTCTTTTAGATTTTACCAAAAAAGGAAAAAAAAAAATCTTGGCATTGTTTTACATCAGTGGATACTGTTTCTGAGAATACTCAGTCTAGTTATTGGGCCGCTCTTTCTTGACCCCTGCTTTTTACTTCCACTTAACATACTTTAAGTTGCCTTCCTATGTCCGTAGTCAACAAAAACAAAACATCAGATTTGAGATTACATTCCTCAAACTTGCATCACCCTTCCTCTTAGAGGAAGGGATCTGTATAAGTAACACGGTTTTTATTTTAAGGTAAGAAATGATGCTAACAAAAACAGCATGTTTCAAGATGAAAACAAAATAATATGGCTACATATATTGTAATAATGATCACATGGTTGTGTACCACTTTGTTCCAGCCATCTTTGTCCTGAAAAAGCCATCATCTTCTTAGGGCATGGAGCCCTTTTTTTTGTTTTAACCCATGGTACCATGCAGAACTCAGGAGGTCTCTGTGTGAGGTGTGCGGTACTAATCCACAGTCACTCTCATTGACCATGGAGAGAAGGGTAGAATGAAGCAATGTGTCTAAAACCGCTTGGGTGTAATTATTCATCGTTGGGAGCACGTGTGATGTCATTTTCATTTTTCTACATATATAAAATTTCAGATAAATAAATAGGTCTGTGAATATTCTAAGAGCAAGATTTAACCAGTATTTTTCAGCATTCTTTTTTTTTTATAGTATTAAAATACTAAAGGTTAATTAAATAGTTGTCAGTTGCTTTTCTTACTGTTCAAAACTTTAATAAGTAAATGAAAAGGTAATCATTTTACCCTTAGCTATGGTAATTTTCTTTCAGTTTGGAGTTTTAAAATTGTTTCTTCTTGTGTTTCCTTTCCAGAAAACACGAGGCCACTCTCTCATTTCAGCAGTTGCGTGTAACTTCAGAGCTGGGAAAGTGATTTCAAGGTATTCACATATCTGATATATTCTACATTCTCTCTTATTTAAGCTTAGTTTTAGCTTAACTTTGTATGGGAATCGATAAAGTATTTGGGGACGCTGCATCGTAGAACCACAGACACAGCTTGGAAGCTGAGAAATCTCAACAGTATTAGCTGGTGCAGTTTCAGATTTAGCCCACGGGTTTTTGCCCTAGAGATGGTGAGACATCAATAGTTATGCTTCCTGTAGGGTGGCCTTTCCTCTCGGGGATGGGCTTGACCCTCGCTCTGCCTTCTAATGCCAATGAGAGACAAAATGCCTACCCTCTCAGTCTCTCTATGCAACTTTGAGATAAGGATAATCACTGGATAATCTTAAGGGATTGCTAGAGAGATTAATAGGATACTGTATTGTCCGCCCCCCCCCCCCCCCCCCCCCCCCCCCCCCCCCCCCCCCCCCCCCCCCCCCCCCCCCCCGGTCATTGCCACCACAAACAAAATTATATAAGGCTGTGTTTACTATTATTAGTCGTGCTAATGATAAAGTTGTATCCTATTTCCTTAATGATCTTGGGTCATCTTCGAATAGAATTGAATCCAGAAAAAATTGTCCAGCGTAAGTAAAGGACAAGTTAACACAAAGTCATTCTGTATTTAATTGTAGCAGTTAGCTTACTACTTGATTATCAGTTTTTATAATGAATCCTGGACTGCGAAGTGCTATATGTTCACCCATTTAAAAGATTTACAAACCTCGAACACTGTGACCTGACTGACCCCTATCCATTATACATCATTATCCAATTCCTCTACGGGGCTAGAAAGAAAGGCATACATCTGGTTTGAATGTTCCCAATCTCTTTACAGAACGAATCCTATAAAATAGGCCACTGTCTCTTAATTAAATCTTTCTTTTAAGTTGCTGAGAATTTCTGTCTCTTTCAGTGTAACCCCTTCCTCTTATGAGAGCAAGGAGTGATTTCGGGTCATTTTGGTTACCCTCTGAGGTCTTTCTAAATATAACTACAGATCCTGGAAAACAGCTTGCCTTTTGTTAGTTAACTTAGTCTGAAGAATCAGTGCATTAAGAGCTTTGATTATCCGCACTCAAAAATGCCCTCCTCTGATCTCCCAGCATTTGACAAGAATCTCAATTTGGGGATTAAATATTTTCTCTAATGCATTTCCATTTCCACTAGCTGCTTGCCTTACTCATTTTATTTGTGGGCCTGAAATGTAGAACATTTTCTGGTTAGGGAGATTTAAGATTTAACTCAAGAATCTATATATTCTAGAATTGGTCTCAAATGTTTCTGTAGTGGAATCAGTCTTAGGTTTTTGGAAAGCATTGTATGGTGTGCTACTTTTTTTTGTTTATGGCTGATTGCTTAAATTTAACTGAGGATTTTTTTTTTTTTCTGCCAAATTTCCAGTGTCCTCTCTGCCAAATTCCTGACCCCAGTGTGTTTTGGTAATCTTCACTTGTATATCCCAAGCAGTTCTCAAAATTAATATGGATTCATTGAAACATTTTCCCCCTGCCCACATGCTCGCCTTCTGCTGCTAACGGATTCCTTCTCCTGGAATCAATATTTCAATTAAAGGCATCACCGTCAACCCCATGACTCGAGCCAGAAATCTCCAACCTGACATTGCTTCACCCTCTGCATCCAGTCCACATCAGATTCTGGATTTAAGGTCTCATATGAAAATTCCATGTCTTCTACCGTCACTACATTAGCTCTGGCCCTCATGACTCGGCAGCAGTGTGTGACTAGAGCTAACATAGCTCTGTTCCAACAACTCTACCCGTTCTAGGTCCCTTGCTCCCATTAGAATGTGGTTTCCTGCTCCGTGACTTCTGTGCACCCTTTAACCTCAAGAATAGATCCGAACACTTTGGTGTAGACTCCATGATTTTTGCTCTGTGCACCCCTCTCGTGCACTGCTTGCTTTTCCCCACTTCAGCATCTCTGCTTCATTTAGACAGAATTTCTCAGGAGAGTCCAAAACACGGCGGGCTTTCAGGCATACATGCCTTTGTGCATGCTGTTGTCACTTCTGAGAATGCCCTTGCCCCTTTTTTCCTTGATAAATCCCAGTATAACTTTCCATATCCACCTCAATTTCCATGTCCTTCAAGAAGTCCTCCTGATTCCCCCATATAACCGGGCTCCCACAGTTCTTAAGTTGTGTCTCTGATCATGCTGTATTTAATTATCCACTCATATGTCTGACCCTCCTATAGATATTTCTGGAACTTTTAATTGCATGTCATTTTCACCTTGGAAGTAGATTCAGCCAATATCCTCACCAGCTTTGGTGATGACAGTAGTTACTTTCCACTGTGCTTAAATTTGAGGTTCAGAATTTAAATTACCCCAACCTATTTCCAGGCTTGTGCCTTTGACTTGAAAGTGTGCTTTAAATTTCCAGAGTTGTTCTTTCCACTTATCAGAAAGACAAGCAATGAGAAGGAAAGGCATCAGTAGCTATTTGGTGAGACGTGAGCCCCTAATCCAAATCAACACGTGAGTGTGTTTCTTGAGAGACCACAGTTAAAATAGATTGCATCTTTGAGGAGCTAGAGAAGAAGAATAGGGTTCATTTTTAATTCCAACCAGTTGTGAGCAGGAAGACAAAAGCCTTGGCTTTCTGGAGTGGCTTTGTAATCAGGGGTTACCACAGGCCTGTCAAGACTTTGAACAACTGTCTCTACTGTGAAAATAGGCTTAGCTTGTCGGGTGAGAGCAGGGCTGAGGAAATAGTGACTTTAGCCAGCTTTTATCTCTTGTTTCATCTTTGGCTCACAAAGATGGGGTTAATTGCAGCATAAGCTATTAGCTTTATTTTTTAAATCAGTCAATTTTAATAGCAACCTGCTTCTGCCCTGAAAAATGTCCAAGAACAGTAAGAAAGAGCTGAATATAAAAGTATGTGTTACGTCGTGAATCTTGGCTTTCTCTGGGCCAGTAGTCAACCAGATCCTTGGCAGTCTCTCTAATCTTTTTCTTTTTTTTTTTGCTATCCTTAGCTACATTTATTGTGTGTGTGTCTTCTGAGTTATAAAGGCAATATACATATTCACTGCAGAAGATTGGAAAATGCAGAACTCCCTAGGAAGGAAAAAAGCTTCCACAGGAGGCTCTTAGCCAAAGAGAACCATTGTCAGCATCTTGGCTGCTGTCAGCTTTATAGAGTTTTCTCCAAGCAAACATAAATACTTCTCACATTCTATGCAAAATTTTGCATACATAGGAGAATTAATAATATAGTGAGTTCTCATATACTCACAATCCATATTCACACATTTTCAAGATTTGGAAATGGATCCAAAAGAGGTGGATGATCCATCCATCTCTTTATTCTCTTTCCTCTCCTCTTCCCTTTTGGAAGTACCTGCTAAAGGAAAAGGGGAATCCTGATATGCTAAGAACTATGGCAGGCAAGCATTTGCGTACCTCTTTCCCATACCCTCGCTTACCTTTTATTAGGGTGCAAAAAGTATGGTTTTACACTCAGTTATTGCATTGTACTTTGGGGATAAGTAGCCTTACAGCTCAAGTCTATCACATGCTGGATGGGTATTGATTTTTCCCCTTAAATCAATGTTTCCCCAGAGCATAGTTTTATTTATTCATAAAGCTAAGATGATGTCTGACAGGAGTTATAGCAGTGTAAGTCTGTGGTGAAGGCACAATGCGGAGAGCTTTTGTAAGACTCAAAAATCAATGATGCTGGAGGGTTACTTCATAAGCCTGAAAAAGTGCCTTTGCTCTACTTCCAAGTGTGAAAGGAGAATTTCAGCATATGGTTAACTTCCATCCTTTTTTTTTTTTTTTGGTGCCACTTTTCAAATGAACCTAAATGAAGTGTAACTAAAATTGGAACATTGGGCTGGATAGAGTCAAAGCTTCAGTGACAGCCCCTTGTCGACACCAGATCTGTCAGCTCACTCCTGAAAGACGTGTTGGGCCTGTTGATTGCAACCCTGTAACGTTGCCCCATAGTGCAGGGATCCCAGAGTGTGGGCTTTTCTTCCCAAGGGACGGGTAACCCAAGTGAGTTCCCTTTTGGAGATCCTTCACTTTGGAATACTTTTGTCTACTCGGTGGTGTTTTAAGAAGATAGGGTAGCTCTCTGGGGCATCTCAGTGGCTCAGTTGTTAAGTGTCTGCCTTTGACTCAGGGGCTCAGGTCATGATCCCAGGGTCCTGGGATTGAGCCCTGCAACAGGCTCCATGCAGGGCATGCACGTGTGAGTGGGGGGAGGGGCAGAGGGAGAGGGATAGAGAGACTCTCAAGCAGACTCCCCGCTGAGTGCCAAGCCCACCACGGGGCTTGGTATCATGACCCATGAGATCATGACATAAGCCAGAAAACAAGTCAGATGCTTAACTGACTGAGCCACCAAGGCATCTCTTGAATTTTAAATATCAGTTTTCTATTAGCTATCTGATCTTTGCATGGTAGAACTAGCTGGGGAGTCAGATGACCTGGACGCTGGTTTCAGTATTTATTCCTAGCAGCTGGGCAGCCCAAGGTGAATTCTTGAGCTTCTCAAGGAGTAAAGTTTTTTTTATAGTGTCATTGTGTTCATTAAAATAAAGGTAAATGAGGGTTTGTGAAATCAGCAGACATTCACTTGACTTCCATCATCTTCTATATGTCAAGACATTTTTTTTCTTTTGAAAGTAACTAGTTGATATTTTTGAAAGGGGAAGGAAAGAGGAAACAAAAGAAAAAAACGGGTGGTTGAAATGAATATTTTTTCCTGAAAAACAAAGCTTTTTCCAGTTTCAGTCGTCCACGATTTTCTGTGAAAAGATTTCCAGTGATTAACTCAGCTACCAGTAGCCACAGTTTCCTTAGAAAGTTCAGAACCACTGAGGACACACTGTGAGTTTAGGAACCAGAAACTTCGCTACCTGCTTCTGAGAGCAGCTGGGTGCTCCGGTTGGGTCTTTAGCTCCCAGGAGGCCCCGGTCCCCCTTCGGAGCTTTGGGAGAAGTCTCTAAGACACTGTCCCTTTGGATCTCCTCTATTTCCTCTCTCCTGGTAGCAGCAGTGAGAGCCTCTTCAGAGGAGGGTTCTAGGAACTAGAAAGGAAAGGATGTAAAGCTGTTCACTGAGGTAACTGTTCACTGCTGGTCACATTTTTCTCACTGTGTTGGGCATTGACACAGCCTGGTGGCATGTCCGTGTTCTAGGGTTTCTCCCATTAAGCTCCCAAGAAAGTCGGCTGTTCATTTCGTAAGTAGATGGCTCACTTGGCAAAAGAAGATTCTACTAAGAGCTACTTTTTTGGAGTGTTGAGGTTGAGATTTTTTTTTTTTTTAAATTCAGTTAGCCAACATATAATACGTCATTAGTTTTTGATGCAGTGTTCAGTGATTCATTAGTTGTGTATAACATGCATGCTCGTCCCAACACGTGCCCTCCTTAATACTCATCACCCAGTTACCCCATCTCCTCACCTCCCTCCTTTTTATAACCTTCAGTTTGTTTCCTGGAGTCCAGAATCTCTCATGGTTTGGCTCCCTCTCTGATGTCTTCCCAGTTTTCCCTCCCTTCCCCTGTGGTCCTCCATGCCATTCCTTATGTTTCACAAATGCATGAAATCATCTGATGATTGTCTTTCTCTGCTTGACTTATTTCACTCAGCATAATCTCCTCCAGTTCCATCCATGTCAATGCAAGTGGTGGGGATTCATTCTTTCTGATGGCTGAGTAATATTCCATTGTGTATATGAACCACATCGTCTTCATCCATCATCTGTTGAAGGACATCTCAGGTCCTCCATAGTTTGGCTCTTGTGGACATTGCTGCTGTGAGGTTGAGATCTTAAGCAGACACTTGAACCGGCTGGGCCTATTTGAAGAAGATGGGGTTGGCTCTTTGGACTCTAACCATTATGTTAAGGTTATTTGTTATGCTTTCTAAACAACCTTCACAAAGTCCTCCAAAGTCTTCTTGACATTCCTCTAATATGATCAGCTTCATATTCTTTAATCCTGCCCTTCTTCCTTATCTCTGAAAGTGAGTTTTGCACTGCTCCTGGAATCTGATTAGGAAGGTCATTCTCCTTTAGCCCTCGGGGCTCAGCAAGTCAACACTGGTCATTAATGGAGTGATAGGTGTCACAGCTAGCTAGCTGGCCCTATATCCAAATTGGTAACATGTGACGATTCTGAGTGGTGGACCTCTGGGAACACCCTTAGTTTCTACTGATGTTGACACGTCACTTGATCACATGGGCCCTTCCAGGGCCTTTCCTTCTTCGTGTGCCTCTTGCGTGTCTGCAGCCACCAGGCAGGTTATGCTGATAGCCTGTCTCTGCTGGGGTTTTTAACAATGAAGAATCAGAGAACGGGGGGGCACGGGACACGACGGACGACGACAAGAAATTAGAACTCTTTCCAAAACTTCATGTAGGGAAGTGACCACAAGGTTGAGAATTCTATGAAACTGTTTATTTCCTAGTGGGACAGCCAGAAAAGAAAAGAAACTCAGGAGCGGTAAACCAGCGTTTGCTATTTCATTTACACCGTGCTTTGCCATTGCTCCATAAATGCCCCATAGCACGAGGGCATGCTGCCAAACATTAATGTGTGAAATTTGTTTTCCCACATTTGAATGTATATAGTCTATCAAATGTGTACATACAATGTCAGGTATTATTAGGCGATTAAGCCAAACAGGCTATGTTTGCAGAAGACAAGGGAAGTTTGATTTTTAGTTGAGTGTGTTCTTGAGCCTCTGCTAAAGAAAGAGCTCCTGTTTACTTTAACTGGAGACATTTGCCTCTTGAGTGCATGAGTGTGTAGAGGCTGCAAATAGTCACTCAGAACCACGGCCGCTGGTGGTGCTGGGGATGGGGGTGAGTGCTGTTACAGAGAACCGAGGCCTTGTTAGTTGAATTATCAGGAGGGACAGGATCAAATTATTTTATTGTTGACTGATTTCAAATTGCTTTGTCTTATAATCTTTTTATATAATCTGACCAATATTCTAATGTTTAAAAATTATGCCTCAAACACTCAAAAAAGGGTGAAAAATGCAGGATTGCAAGACTAAATCACACCTCTCCAATTTTCCCATCAGAGAGAGTTCTTCCAGGTTGAAAGCATAGAGGATGGCTCCTTCTCGACATGCAGATCTCAACTTAAATGTTACCTCCTCAAAGAGGACTTCCTTGAGCAGCCATGGCTCAGGAACCCCTCAAGACACCTCGACTTCTTAATCCTTGACCTTCTTAATTCACTTCCTCCACTGATACTTTAGTGTTGGTCTTTTGTCAGTCCTCACCTACAGAGAAGTGAGCTGAGACTTCATCTGTTTTCTTCACCTTGTGTGTTCGGGGCCCAGAGCAGTGCCTGGCCATTAGAGAGCACTCGAATGGTCTGGATCTGCTTTCTTCTTCAGATCTTCCCCCTTTTTCATTTCTGAGACCATTTTGTTGTCACTGCCTAGAAGCAGGCCTGACTGTCACCTTCCCTTGCTGTACAAGCCATGGTATTTTAAACTGTGTTTCTGACACAGACAGAGCTTACAAAAGATTTGGAGAGAGAAACACATTTAAGAGATACCTGTACACTGATATTGATACTCAGGGTCAGTTGGATAGATTGTTTGGCTATGATGGTAGACTCAAGCCATGGCTTAGCTGTGGCGTCCTTTTTTGGTAGTGTTATTTAATTTAGGCCTGGGAATAACTCCTTCCGAAGAAAGGCTTTCTTTTTTGGAAATGGTCTGCCTCTTAACCCCCAGCTCCAGCCCAGAAGCCAGAGTCTGATTTTGTTATGCCTGGGAATATTGCTTTCTCACTAATGGCTATATTTTACATGATAATGAATCCAGTCTTTCCTACAAGTCTGCTTCCTTTATGCACAATAGATAAAAATGGGAACATGTATGAATCAAAGTATTCTTTCAGGCAGCAAAGAAGCTACTCTGGAGCCTGCATATAATTTTATGGGTCCTCATGTCAGGTGAACCAAGGAAGTGTAGGTTCTGTGGTCATCAAAGATAATGTTTGTTGGGTAGTTTTAGGTGGATGGTTTTTTAAATTCAGGGCCTTTGCTACTTCCTTAGAAAAGTCAACTTGATTTGGACCATCTTTTACACTTTGAAGGAGTCACTTTTGTACAATAGTGGCCTGAAAGCATTAATTGCACTCCTGCTCACTGATGGAAAAGTTATTCCAAATTGATCTTAGCTATTAACAGAGAAAAGGCAGAAAATTAAATTAGCAAGGAGGTATCGCAAAAGCCTTTTGTAAATGCTATAGAGTCTCTGAAAAATCTAACCCTTGAGGGAAATTTATTTTGTTCCACAAAGAATAGGTTACTTTCCCAAGAGATGCTAAATGGAAAAATAGCAGGATTTTCAATTCTTATTTTAATTCTGCCATCAACTTGCTGTAATTTACCTTAAAAAAAAAAATCAACCTGTAAGAAAAACATTCTGGTACCGCTCTGTTTCACTTATTCCATAGAATTAACTCTGCAGGTTAATTTAAAGATAAGGTCTACTAACTAATAGCCCAGCATCTCAGAAGTGCTCAGCTCTTGGGATATTTATTGATTTCTGTCTTTGAGCTTTATAAAAGGTGCCTCAGATCCCTGGAAACAATGAGCTGTTTAAAACTTCTAAGTTAAGGGTAAGTTTCTCTGGGTGAATAGTGGGGACAAAACTTGGCTTCTCACTAATGGACACAATTTTGAGTTTGGATCTAATGCCAATGGTCTGGGGCAGAAGCTCAAAAACTTACTTGCTTAATTTGGACTAATAATCAAGTCTTTTATTCTTTTCAAAAATAGGAAGTGAGAAAAAAGAAAAAACATTTAGGCTTTTTAAGTAAGATAAATGTGCTTTAAAGAGACCTGTTTACAGATCCCAGTTTAGCTCTGGGGAGGTAATAGACTCCTTCGGGAATTTAATGACCATTCTGGACTGTGTCTGAAGAAGGACACATGCACGGAAAGCTTTGCATATAATTGCAGGCAGTCTTTAGTCCCCCTAAAGTTGGCCAAGGACCCTTTGCTATCTATCTATAGGGCTCCAAGTAAGCCAGCCCTGACTTACACCTCTAAGTGGGAGCTGTGCTTAATTTTTGTGCTGTAAATCCTGGTCATTTAATCCCTGGCATTAACGTAGAACCCAACGCATATTTGAATGTTTTGATGAGTTTTATTTAAACAGAAATGACATCTTTGTAGTCCTTTAGCAAGGGAGTATATGTTTAAGACTTTGATGGCTATTAAAGATATAGTTTTAAAGCTATTTAGAGTTATACAGAATGACTATAGAAATAAGCAAACACATTTTAAGTGTTATGAATGCTGCCCTTATATAGCCTAATCATTTTATTTTCTCTCGCTCTACCTTCCTGGCTTTTCTTTAATATCAAAATACTAAATCCATTTCATGTGTAGGAATAATTCATTCCAACGTTCATATTCTTTTGGAAAAATTAAAACTGACTTTAACTCCATTTTAGTAACAATTGATAATTAAATATATTTAATAATTCAGTATATTTCTTGTGATTATTGAACTTTTAAAAAATGGAAAAATAGTATCACTGGTAAAATAAATTATAAAAGTTCTCTATTTTTACTTATACCCTAAATTCCCTTTTCTTTTTAGGTTAGTATATTTTCTTGTACTTCTTACTGCCATACATGTATATACCTAGTCTTTGTTTTATGTATCAAGGAAAAAAGCAAAAATGTATCCTTAGTGAACTGAGTAGAAATTGAGAATTACATGTTTTCAAATTCCTATCGTACTAGTTTGCCTTACATTTATATGTTCTTCCTGCATAATCTCATCCAGTCCCAGGGCTTCACTGTCATCTAACTCAGGTTGTGACCTACGATCCAAATAAATACATTCTGACGCCTATTTTTTGTAAATAAAGTTTTATTAGAACAGACACACTCATTCGACAGCTGTTGTTTATGGCTGTGTTGATGCTGCAAAGGCAGAGTTGAGTAGTTGTGATAAATCATATGGCCTGCAAAGCCTGAAGTATTTACTGTCTTGCTCCTTACAGAAAATGATTGCATACCCTGATCTTGGTCACTACTTTCAACCTTCTTCCTGAGATTTTAATTCCTAAATTGAGCCACCCACCGGATTTCTTGACCTCCATGCCCCACATCCACCATAAAATCAATGTTTCCCAAACTGAGTTCTTCTTCTGTTTATTTCCCCATCTAATCGGTTCCTCTGTCTGAGTTTCCTATCTCAGTTAATGGCACCACCATATGCCCCAGGTGCTTCTCTCCTTGATATTATTCAGGCCTTATCTGTCACCAAGGCCAGTCCATTGAGTATCCCAAATAGATGCATGCCTGACAGACAGTAACCTAGGCTTTTCTGTAACCAGTGCTTATCGTTCATAGATTCTCAAGCCCACCTACAGTTAGACCAGACATTCCTTTTTTGGCCTTTCCAAAGTTGCTATAAACTGTAGTCAGTGAGAAATAGTCCTTGGCATGTTTCCATCAAATAAGCCATGGAGAGATGGGGCCGTTTCTCAACTTTAGATACTGCTTCACAAGTAAGACTTTAGGAGTGCTAGGAAGTCAGAATATTGTGAAATTTGTACTTTTATCATCTGAATACACTCAAGAGAACATGATCATTTGATCTACTGAGTTGTCACCGTAAAAGTATTCATCGATGTTTTAAAATTAAATCTTTGTTCTTTGTGCCTGGCCTCATTGGCTGGGGCATGAGGAGTTAAAACTCTAACATTAGATTACCACTTTTTTTTTTTTTTTGGTTCATCCAAAGAACATATTCAGATAACAAATGCATTTCTAACCTCATCAGTATTACTTGAATATTATTTTAAAGCTTGTGATATTATTAACTCTGCATTCTCTTTTATGAATTTAAAATTATGCCGTAATAACTGATGAAGAGCATAGAAGAAAATAAACAAGCTTTGAAATGCGAAAGGATTAGTGGGGATAATAAATCTCCACTCAAGAGTTTTAGCAGTTTTGATCTTGGCATTTGTTTTATCCAGCAAACAGTACCATAGTACTTTAATTTCAGTTTCTCTGTCTGAAAAATTATGCAGGAGCAGTCTTTGTTTTCAAGAGCAACAGCGATGTTTATAGCATTTAAGGCCAAAGCAGAGGTCACCAATTAATTCTAATCCTCTGAGCAAAGACATTAGCCTTTGTGTAACATTAGGATTTGGGCTTGTTCACACGAAATAATCCCAAGAATAATAGTTCCCCATGCTCCACAGTGATCTTAAAGATTCCTATTTTTCTCTGGTGAATGATTATGTAATATATTAATAGGCTTCTCCAAACACTTCCTGAAATTTTAATTATCTGTAGACTCTCAAAGCTGTATTTTGATCAGACACGGAAAGAAGCGATGGAGCTCAATTACTGTCAAATTAAGGATGATTTTACATTCGGGGATCAGAGAAAAATGCCACCCACCAGCAGACTTCAAAATAGTTGAAATGCTTAGAGAAAAAAAGGAGGTGGTTGAGGGCATTAAGCTACAATATTGTCTCCGTGCCCTGTGGGTCAGGTGGCCGGGTGCAGGGAAGTGGCTGCTGCCTCGAAGACTTTCACTGTTCCCTTGACCTGTGGCAGTGGCGGTGACAACAGCAGCGCCCCCAGGACCTACCCCTGAAGCTGCAGGACGCCATGCGAAGTCTCCCTACCCAGTATCACATAAAAATCACTTTCACGTCTTTAATGAATAGGCTTGAGCAGGTCAGTAGTCCCTTCCCAGTGATCTTTTTCTAAGAATGAGGCAGTGTGGGGCCAAACAAAGGGATAGAGGCTTCTGTCACCGGTGTGGCCCCGATGGAGATCGTGTTGCCCCAGCTCAGCCCCTTAACTCCTCTTCGTACTTGAAATGGGAAGACAAATCCCTCTGTACTTTATGAAAGTTGCCAAGGATGGGGATGATGTTTGTAGAGCCCCTGGCAGGTGAGAGATGCTCAGGAAATTGTGGCGGCCGTGGTTGTTGATGTTGTAATGACGACAAGGACAACCACAGCTCTGCTGAGGCATTTCACTTGTTCATTATGTAACGTCTCTGTGGGGTTTTCTCACGTTGGCCTTGTCACTCCCAGGTGCTCTAGTTAGCTGAGGGAAGGACGAGTAGTCTCGGTCTTATAAATAAATGGTTTTTCTCTGGTGCTGTATTCCCTATCATATGAGATCATGACTTCACGTCATTGAGAAAAATGTGCAAAAGCCAGGCAGATATTCATAACAGCACTCTTTTTTTTTTTAAATGAAGACGTGGGAACTATGTGCCTCAACAATGAGGACATGGCTTATCCATAAAAATGGATAATATTTTATAATTTTTTTAAATGGCGTATGCAGGCTGTTGTGAAACACAGCAGTGTATATCTGAGGTCATAACTGAACATGGTCGTCATGGTGTTTCTTCCCTGATGGCAACTTTGTACATATCTCTGTAAAATTAGAGACCGAAGGAAACTTCAGAAGACAACAAATAGGGTTTTAATGTTCCCCGGTTTATTTTCCACAAAGCTGATTAACTTTATAAAAAATTAGGAGCTGTCTTAAGCGTGTAATGACCTTCATTTACTCATTCTAGTAAGAATGTGCATTCCTTGTTCCTAGTGACAGGTTTGAAGAGGAACTCTTGGAATGAAATTATTTTGTCAGTGAGTCCTTTTTCCAGGTTGCCAAAATCTGGTCTATGTACGATAAGCCAAAGAAGGTGAAAAGGTCGAACAGAAGATTTAGATTTTTAATTAATCCAGCACCAATAGAGAAATCCATAAGTCGAGGCATCGTTCTGTAACCCATTTCTGTGACAATTTGGGACCTCATGGTTTAGAAAAGCGTATGTAATCTTTCAAGGGCAGCTGACAGTGATGTATATATAAATTAGGACTTGTGTGTGTTCTCATTTTTCCTGTCCTCTGATCACATCTAACAGGGCCTCTAGCACAGCAGCGTTCATCTTCCAGAAGAGTGCCATGCCCTCGGGCGCTGTGCGGGATGCTTCAACTTGGGCTTGTGACAATGTTGGCATCACAGTGATCTACCCTGGCATTCAGACCTTATCAGAGACAACTCATAGATGGACGGGGAAATAGGCACTACCTAAGATACAACGCTGCATTTATTAGGAGTTTTTTTAAAACATAAGATGACTTTGTCTCAAGACAAGAAAGATATAAGCAAATATAGAGTTAAGATCCTCTAGAGGAAGAAGGTGGTGGAAGGGGATAGATTCATAAAACACACTTTGGTGCCTCTGTCCTCTTGTTCAATTCCAGAAGATTGATAACCCCTGGAGGGGCGAGGTGGGGGGTTGTGTTTCATTTGTAATGAGCACATGTTCTACTGTGTTCTGCCAGCTGATCAGCAGGAGTAAGGCTAAGATTATCGGGCCACGTCACTGGCTGATTGACTCAGTCACCAACTTTTCCTTTTCCTTTGCTTCGTTGGCTTTCTCTACATCATAATTACTTGTCTTTCTTGCAAGGAAAGTTTCTAGAAGGAAACCTGCCTGAAATCCAAATGTATTTATGACTCATTGATTAACTATGGGCAAAGAGAGATAAAAAAGCAACAGGGGTGCTATTCCTTTTCCTTTCAGGGTGAACCAGGGTCTTCTCTCTCATATTTTGACATTTTATGACAACTGCACTTATGAAGAGGCAACCTCCCATTAAAATTGTGGCTGGAGAGCTACAGAGTGGAGCTGGCACCCATCTGTGATTTTAGATATGTAAAACACCCCAGACCTGAGCTTCAGAAAGGGTCTTCTCTAGCAACGTTCTCATCACCGTGCCTGTGACTGTGTAAATCTAAGTTTGTGTCATTAGATACATTTTGACGCTTTGGTACATGAATGAGGTAGACTAATTTATGTGATTAAATTCTCATTCGTTTGATAGAAGATTAAATGCTTCATTTAAAAATGCCAAAGGATATTTTTAATTTGGAGTCTCAATTTTAATTGAAACACTCTCATTTGAATTTGAGCATTGAGGAGTAACAATGAAACATGTTTTTAATTTCTAAACTAAATGATTAGGCTGTATTAAGTTCAAAGCAATCTTCCCTAGCTTTGCTCTTACAGGCAAAATATTTGCAAACTTATTTTTGTTTTTCTCTGTATATAAAATTAAAAGAGTACATTGAATGTCCCATATGGATGTTAATGACTGGTCCTGTGTCAATTAGGATGACCAGGAGAGACTAGGAACCATCTCTAACCCAGCATCATTGTGGGGTTTATTACACAGTAGGTGCTCAATAACTGTTGAATCTCCAAATGGGATTCAGCAATCTGAAATGGAGTACCAGCCCTGCTAGTCCTTAGGAATATCACTGAACCTCTCTGAGCCTTGGTTTCCCCATTTGTAAAGTGGGTATGATGATATTGATTCTGTTGTTTTATGGGGAAACTATGAGAGTCAAAGGAAAAGTATGTGACATGTCTTTGAAAACTGGAGAGGGCTTTCTCTAAGTAGTCATTACCAGCATTATTATTGTGTTTCAAGACTGCTTGTTAGTACTATATGTTTGTTAGTTCTGGAATCCAGTTAGCGTTCTATAAAGGCATATTTCAGTTAAAAAACAGATTGTGTGGGACGCCTGGGTGGCTCAGTGGGTTAGGGCCGCTGCCTTCAGCTCAGGTCATGATCTCAGGGTCCTGGGATGGAGCCCCACATCGGGTTCTCTGCTCAGCAGGGAGCCTGCTTCCGCCTCTCTCTCTGCCTGCCTCTGCCTACTTGTGATCTCTCTGTCAAATAAATAAATAAAATCTTTAAAAAAAAAAAAAAAAAACCAGATTGTGTGCCAAAAATAAAATTGAAGATAAATTAGAAATTTATCACATTAATTGACCTCTAAAATTTTATTGAAATACTATGTTTATTTTGACATAATTGTGATCACTTATTATTTAGTTTGTAATTTAATAATTTAATTTTTTAGTTTTTTCATGGAGGGACACTCAAAAACATACACTTAGACAACCAAATCATTATTTCCCAAAAACACAGCACATTGATAGATTTTTGTGTATATGTGAGGCCTTTTATGTAAGAGTGAGATAATGTAACATGTAACATGAAAATATAAGGTGTAGGTAAAGGAAAATTTGGCTTATCATGGCTTTCCATTACTGCCTTGGAAATTAGATTTGTATATATATATATCACATAAAATTCACTCTTAGATGTGCTGTAAATTCAGTGACAGGGTTTTGTTGAAATGAGATCTTACAGGTTTTGATGAAGAAAATCAATATATGCCTTATCTTTTATTCTCTCTTCTTGCTCAGTGTGCAATTAAGTTTATTCTGTAGGATCACAGAGTTTAGCATGTATTAATTTTATATTCACTCTGCCTATATTAATTTTATGCTTAACACTGCTCAGTGATACCAAAAATGCGTTAATAAAGTCATAAGCATTAGCTGGACTCACAAGTATTATAGTCTTAAGTTTTGCTGTTAATCTTCTCTATATCCTTAATTCAGTGATGCATTCATGATTGCATTCAAAAATATGCATTCATGCATATTTTTACTGCACATTAGGCATTGTGGTGAAGCTCTGGATAGCAAAGACTTATGAGACACAACCCAAAATTATGTCCAGGCAGGGATATGGGACACAACCTCACAACAGTTGTTTAAGTTATCTAATCAGGATGTATACTTACGTATATGAATGTATGCTTACGTATATGAATGATGTTGGAGCCTTTGATAAAAACCACAATAGTGACCCCTTTCAGACCCTCCAATTTCTGAGGGGAAAAAAAAGTAAGAGATGGGATAAAATAATTGGCAGGTAAGACTTAAATATCACCTTTATTACTAGTAAAGTTCAGGTTGGAGTTTAGGGTTTATTTGCTGATCCTGAACCCCAGAAGTAAGTAGAGGCCACACTGGTAGGACAGGCCTCTCTGTGGTCCCAAAGAAGCCGCTCACACTATGGCATGAAGATCAGAGGAAACCACCTCTACTCAGAGGGTAGCCCCAGTCCCTAGAAGAAGAAGGGAGTTGCTGAGCCTTGGGTACCTCTTTGTGCTTCCTCCGGTCACCTATTAGAGAAGTCGCTCCACCTCCCCCTCGTGAAGTAAATGGAGAAGCAGAAAGCTCCAGGAAAGACCCAGCAGTATTATCTGCTTGAACTGTATAGAGAAAGAGTTCACTCCCAATAGAGGACAAGTAATACTTGATGCCGAAGGAACTGAACAGAGTCAAAGGACAGAAGGAAAAGAGTGTGTGCGCCCTACAAAGAAGGACCCTCAGGACTTGGAGCTAAGCAGTCAGGAGGGTAGAACATATGGGATGGCACAGGCAGGGGCCGGTGGGCTTATTTGGAAAGGTGGTGACAGAGGGCTGGGAAGTCCCTACCTAGAAACTGAGGAGCTCCCTCCTTACCTAAGGAGCCTTCAGAAGTAACACAGAGTATTTCTCTGTGAATGTGTGAGAGATGTTTTGTTTTCTCTTTTCCTTGATTGCATCCTAGCACATTGAACTCTGAGAAGGTTTTTTCATGTATTGGCGTGGTTCTCTCTGCAACTTAGCTAATTACATGTAACTTTATGTATTGACCTTGGTGTCTAATCATCAGATTTCAGTCGCTAAGAGTCTCATTTTTGGAGTGTATTATGTACAGAAGGATATGTTGCAGAGCGAAATGATTCCCTCCCTTTCCATGATTGACATCTTCGTGGTTACTGGAAAGCTACCTCTAAAACAGATGTAGTTCTGAGTAAGTTTCAAAGCTGGACTTGTCGTATGGGTCAATCTGGGCGGGTCCAGTGGAATCCCCCTCATTGACTCATGCTCAGATACGTTTGTGAGCCCACAGCCTGTTGATTTTGAAGGCTTTTTTATAGTGTACATTTCTCCAAAATAAAGACCTTAGACGTGGGGCTTCAAAGAATGCTAACAATCCATTGTAGAATCATTTATTACACAGACTTTGTTGTTCCACGTGGTAAAACATGTTTGCTCCAAAACAGTGTTACTAAAAAGGGAAAAAATAAATCTCTTCCGTTCAGCGAGTTTCGGAGATGACCATATCCTGTACCTTGGAAGCAATCACTCTCTCTTGGCTGAATGCTCCCGGTGTGGAAAGGTGGGAGCTACCTTCTCTGTCCTCAAGGGGTTTGAAATGTCACTGGGGAAACGTGACAGGTATTTGCATGATAGGTGGTAAATACAAACAGCATATGAATAAGCCCCAGGATGTCTGCTTTTTGGTCATTCTTTGCCGTGTTCATTTAGAAAACTTATTGAACGGTTTGGCGAGTGTTAAAGGTACTGTGGCTTTTGCCCGACACTGTGACAGATGCTCGAGGCTTGACTTAGCCCAGAGGTAATTGGATTCCCCATATAACTGATCTTCCCTCCTCTGTCTGAAACTTGGTAGATTTTAGTAATTCCCTTCTTGGCTATCATTTATCATTTTACCTTAGTTCCCTCCTTGCTCTTGTGTTTATTGAACTAAATGTATCTCTAATATGGCAGAGAGAAAGAAGAGAGAATTGGATACTTGAAGACAAAGGAAAAGTTCCGAGGTCTAATTAAGTTGCTACACGTTGGCCAGAGGGTGGTCCGAGTACCCGGGCCTCATGTGAAACGTCCTGGTGGCCGCCATGTTGTCTTGAGGATGCCGAAAGCACTACCGGATACAGTTTTTGTTTTGTTTTCTTTCTCATTAGAGCAGAGGATTGATTTCTTTATTTTCTTTCATCTCTGTGGATGTTTGGCAACTAAAGAGTTGACTCGTTTTAATGGTGATTCTTATGGACTGGATTGGAGTAAGCGTATTAGGTTTTTTTTTTTTTTTTGAAACAGCTTTTTTTTTTTTTTTTAAAGATTTTTTTATTTATTTGACAGAGAGAAACACAGCGAGAGAGGGAACACAAGCAGGGGGAGTGGTAGCGGGAGAAGCAGGCTTCCTGCCGAGCAAGGAGCCCGATGTGGGGCTCGATCCCAGGACCCCGGGATCATGACCTGGGCCGAAGGCAGACGCTTAACGACTGAGCCACCCAGG
>CM053606.1:118276921-118298863 GCA_028646535.1 Procyon lotor
AAGTCTATCGTGACTTGTTCTTAGCACAAGAGGGAAGAACATTCACTCTCCTGGTTTGCTCACTGCTCATTCCCAGCCGCGCATCAGCACGTGCCCCCCTTCCCCAGGGACCTAGAGGACCCCGTGAGGGCGTGGTGTTTGCCCAAAGGTCAGCGTCCCCAGACCAGGACTTCACAGTCCCGCTCTCTTAAGCACTGTTTGCACCGTTTTTATTTGGCTTCTCAGGTACAGTGATTGAGCCAGTTTCTTTTTCACAATAGTAAAAGGTGTGACCAGTAACAACTTATGTTTCTTTGCTGGCAGGTTCCGAAATGTACGGCTTAACCTAAATGTCTCAGAGACTCCATTCGTGGCTGGTGATATCTAAATGATCAGATGTGTTTGACCTGCTGGTCGGACTTGGGGGGTGGGGTAGCTAATTACAAATGCTCCGGTTTCCATCATGTACCAGTTAGCTGCTACCAAGCCCTCCCCGTAAAGGTGCTATCTCGCTGGGGCTGCACATCAAAGGGTGCTGCTTCTGGGAAATGTAAACTCTCAAAGAGGCCGAATCAGAGAGTCGATGGCAATTTGAGTCACGTGCCGAGGAGTTCCACTGGAGCACTGGTTTCTTGGTGAGGCAGGCTGCTGTCCCTGCCACACCTCCTGGTGTCATCCCACCGCCCCGCGTGAGGGTGTGTTTCCCAGGGGTGGGGGGGGGTGGGGGGACCGGGCGGCAATAACGAGGCTCTGCTTGCCACCTGGGGCCTGGAACACCGTGGCCATCTTTGCTCTCATCTTGACTCTATTTTTTTAAAACTATGAATTCTTTCTCATAGCATCGGCAGACAAAAATCCTTTTTATTGACTCCTAAAAAACACAAGCAAAATCTTCCAAAAACATCCCTGCGAGTCACTTGCTGCTGTTACCGGGAACTCCTCGGGTCTGGGACTAGTTACATTAGAATAAGTCAGAACTTGTATTGGAAAGCACAGGTTCTTGGGGCTCATCCTCAAGGCCTTCTGCCAGGAATGGGGTTCGCAAGGGCTCTAGAAGATTCCCAAGCCCCTTGCAGAGAAAGTGGCAGGGTAAGAGAAAGTTTCCGTAGAGCAGAGCCTCTCACAGGGTGGGCCTGGACCAGAAGCCTCAGTGTCTTCTGGGAACTTGTTAAAAATGTAGAAATCTGGGCTTGCCTGAGGCTTGTGAATCAGAAAGTCAAGGTGGGACCCATAATCTCTCTTTTTTAAGATCTTACTTATTTTAGAGACAGAACACAAGTAGGGGAGGGAGAGGGACAAGCAGCCTCTGTGCTGAGCACAGAGCCCGATGCGGGGCTTGACCTCACAACGCTGAGATCTTGATCTGAGCCAAAATCAAACGCTCAATGACTGAACCGCCCAGGCACCCCTGGGTGCCTATACACCCCTATACTCTTTGTTTTAACAAGCCCTCCAGCTGATTGTGATGCAGACTGAAGTTTGAGAAGACTGTTCTAGAACAGACTTCAATATATCTATCTAAAGATCACCTGGGGATCTTGTTAAGGGGCAGATTCTGAATTCGGTGTTTCTCACAGGTTCCCGGGTGAGGTCTAGGCTGCTGTCCCGAGGACTGCAGTCGGAGTAAGTACTAGGATACTAGATCCGGGGCTGAAGGGTCATCCAGCCAGATCCCTGGGGAAGCTTGGTCTTCATCTCATTCAAGGTTATGTGAAGATGAGGCCAGAGCCCTGTGTCATAGGACTTTCCTGATTCCCATATAGGTACTCCAGTAAAAGGCAACTCTGTACCAATCCAGAGATGCATGAAATGCCAGTGAGTGAATGTCACTGTGTGTTCTCTTCCACAAGATGTTCAACCAAGCCCAAACTTCCCGTGCCTCAGTTTCTCCTGAAAAATGAAGTCATTTATTAGGTTTCTTTCCAGCTCTAAGACTCTGTCATTTTATGAAAGTAGCCAGAAATCCCTCAGGTCTGAAATAAAAATTCAGGACTTTCCACCCAATGGGAAATGTCGACCCAGCAAGAACACAAAATTCTCAGTGTGATCAATAGTTTCAACTCCCCAGAAAGGACAGTCTTAGTAATTCCCAGGAAAACCTGACAAGGCCGCAGCAGTTGCAGGAATGTTAGGAGGAAAAATCACAGGCAGCCTTTTTAGTCAGTGCCCTGCGCCAGGAACCATTCCCGACGGCCCCTGCCGTCACCAACTCTGCTTCCGGCGAGCCCACGGCTGAACGCTGGCGGCGCGGCTGACTTATGAGTCTGTTTTCTTCATCAACATCTAGCTGGCATATTTGCACATTTATAATTCATATTTATAACAGCCTTTAAGTAAAATGCAAAGGCAAAACCAAAAATATGCAGATGGGCATACACCTGTCGCGGAGAGAGAAAATGCTGCTGCTGGAATTTTCTGAGGCTTTTTAAAGGCATATGCCCAAACTTAGGAAGGTCTTACAGAGAAAGCAAGTCTGTAAGGGATCTATCTAATTTCCAACCTCAGTATTTGATAAGCCTGAAGAGGTTCCAAATGTAATAAAACATTCCAGAGAAGTTCTCTGCCTCTATTATTAAAGACAGTCAGCTCTTTGGGCTGGTTTCATTGGTTTCTAGGCTAATAGCTGATATTTCTTACTCTTTAACATGAAGGCACAAAGTGTATTTTACTCTTTGACACTCTGTAATTCATCAGAAAACCTAAGTGTTAAATAACTACTATGTCCCAAGCATGGTTTCATCTTCTTGAATATGAGATTACACGGGTCTGAGGCAATTTAATTGCAAAATTCAATATGCAGGAGGAGAAAAATGTTTCAAATCAAGTACCTAATACAGAGCTATATTTTGGTCAAAGATTTTAAAAAGCCCATTGTTGAATTCCAGGCACAAATCAGAAAGAAAGCTGCAAGCCCTTTCGCGTCTACCATATTGCATCAGTCACAATAATTATAGCTTGATTCCGTTCAGCTTGATGGCAGAGGCGCCGTGGCACTGATGCAGCCGCGGTGCCCTTGGACTGATGTCGCTTCAAGCTGAGAACTGTCCTCAATGTGTCTGATGGATTCCAAAAACAGCCTCTGCACGGTCACAGGGGGGAAGGACCTCTTCCCCGGCACACACACACACACAGTCACAGTCAGGGTCAGCCAGCCTCCAGGGACAGGTCAGAGGGCAAGGACCAGGGAAGGTACCTGTAGAGCTCACCACCTCCTCACTAAGTGGGAGAAAACTGCTTTCACTTTGTGGCTAAAGGACGCTTAGAAAACTAAATATTCGTGCAAGCATTGGCATGCGTGTTCAGAGTCGTACGAAGGCATACACGGAACAGACCGAGTCACCTGGTAAGGAATAGGGAGGCAAAGGCAAAGGATCAGAGGGCTGAGGCCAGAACCCGGGCACCATGTGCATGAGGTAGGAGGAGGGAAGACATTTGGGGGCCTTTTCTGTCCTTTTTTTCCCTGCTTTACCACTTCAACTACAGCTGGCCTTAATCCATGGTTACTTTGTGCATTTAAGAATGACATATGTATGTACTGTCTACATACTTCAGTACGTTTATTTTCCTCTCTTCTTTTGTCCAATTTAGGGAAGATAAAACCACCCTGACAGGGGTAGGGGAATAGGTATAAGGAGTGGTGACACCTTGGAGACAGGTTCTTACACGACTCGGTCCAACACGACCGGATGGGAACTCGCCGACCAGAACCAGTCACCTCCTTTGGGAGAGGTCCGTGCTCTCCTCAGAGCCACTCGCACACCAGCGGGCCAGACGGCTCTGGACTAGACAGGAAAGACAAATGGAGCGGATCCCAGGGTTCAGAGGAAAGACACAGCAGGACACAACAGGATCACACTTCTGGGCAAGAGAATATTTCCTCCGTGTAAAGGAGGAGTATTTTGGGGCACCTGGGTAGCTCAGTGAGTTAAAGCCTCTGCCTTCAGCTCAGGTCATGATCTCAGAGTCCTGGGATCCAGCCCCGCATCGGGCTCTCTGCTCGGCAGGGAGCCTCCTTCCCCCTCTCTCTCTGCCTGCCTCTCTGCCAACTTGTGATCTCTCTCCCTCTGTCAAATAAATTAAATCTTAAAAAAATAAATAAATAAAGGAGGAGTATTTTGACTGTGGCCTGCTGAATCACTAGTCCTGATGTATTCAAGGGCCTCAGTTCAATGGCTTCCAGCCCCCTCTGTCCATCGGCCTCATCCGCTGCCTGTGCCTTCCTTCCCGGGCCACGGGAGAGCACCAGCCATTGTACCCGTGTCCCCGAGAAGCCCCTCACGTTCTGCTTCACAAGGCCCGGGGCACTTGTTAGGTGGGCTGCTGATGCCCAGGCCTGAGCCCAGATACTCTCACATGATAGAGTCGGAGTAGGGCCCAAGAATCTGTATTTTGCACACGTCCTAAGTGATTCTGAAGTGAGTAGTTCCCTGAAGCCCACTCGCTCCCACTTTGTAAGGAGCCCAGTGGGAGTCCCAGTGAGGTGGGAGTTACTCAACAAGCTTTCAGGAGTTCTGAAGTCCTCAAAATGGACACCGCACTTGGCCAGGGGAGTCACTGTGGGAAGAAGTGGGGAAGGATGAGAAGAAACTGTGTTCGTAAACACGGTTTCCATGCACTGCATTGTTTTTATTGGTTCGCCCTGTGAAAGGAAAAATCTAATCCCATATTCAGTCCCCACATGCAAGAGGTAGTGAGACTCCGGGGGAACCCACTGGGAGATCTCTGCAGGGCATCTCCTCTCCTTCCAATGTCACGTAGCTAATGTGATTATGAGACCTAATGAACTGAAACTAATGCAATTTTGAAAATCTTTATAGCTAATGAAAATCACATCTTCTCCCTCCAGATTTCCCATTTTCTCTGTTTGTAAGCCATGAATAGAATGGAAGTTAGGGGTTGGGGCTGTATTTATGGAAAGTCTTAGGATAATTTGGAGAGTTTTATATTTTGAGTGTCACAGTGGCTCCCAGTTGAAGGATCACATTTGGAATCCACATTCAATGCTGCATTATTAAGGACCGTGTTGGAGATACCTAGAATATGGGTTCAGGACACTGACATTTTAGAGACAGGCCTTTTTCCCCTGCTGACTTCAAAGCACTCCGTCAAACAGTGTTGTCACTCAGCCCCAATTTCCATTTTCCCTGGAAAGCAGAGAACAAGGAGAGTCTTTCAATTGCACACTAAGATCTATTAGCGGGGTATGGCTTTGACATTCCCCCACCCATCACCTCTCTGTGCTCTGTTTTCACCCATTTGCGGGGGAAGGAACATTCCTGTTTCAAAGCCATTAAATTGAGAGGTAGGGGTGAGGCCTCTGGTGGCAAGCTTCACAGGCTGGGCCAGACACATCTGAGAGACGTGCTGTGGTACGCTTGGGAGAAAGCGCCCAAGGGACCCAATTTTAACTGTATTAAGAAAAGAAACACAGATATTTATGGAGTATAAGGCAAAACTATTTACAACTTAAAAAAAGTGGAACATGGGAACTCAAAGAAATTTTGCACACACAGTCATGAATGCGAGTTCACCCTTCTCTGCCACTGACATTTCCAGAGGCCCTGCCTGTGCCAACGCACACACCGGAACATGTGAGTAACGTGTGACTGGCGCCTCCTAGTGGTGCCGGGTGTCACTGCAGGGCTGTGCAGACCAAGAAAAATACACTTACATAAGGAACAAGAAGGTACGTTTTCAGACAGAAAACTCATAAAAAAATCAAAATCGTGGCTGACATCTAGTTATTGCTATCGGGGAAAGAAATTAGTATTTATCATTTTAATCCACTGGATTAAATGATCTAAACCAAGTGGCTTCATTCCAGTTCTTTTTGTAAGCACTTATTTATAATGGTCATGAGATTTCTCAGTGCTAATTGTAAAACAATACATTGTTAGCCCCGAAATTTAAAAGAAGGATTTGATTTTTTTTTTTTTTTTACGTTACTCTGCTTAGACCTTTCTTCAAAATCTTTGAAATTTTACTTCATTTTATTTCATTGGTGGATTGTTATCAGGAACGAGCAAGTTTTAGGGACAACTGGTCTGCTAGCGGTCACCCGTGTACTTGGTTTCATCTTCCCAACGACATGATTAAGAACAGTCAGAGACACTCTGCGACATTCACTCATCTACCATAAGTCTTCGATTCTGGAATCAAAGGATCCAGGATCCATCTAAGACACCAAAGTGTATGAATCAATATGGTCCCCAAACTACTGATACTCTCCCAAGACGGTGTCAGAACTCTCGAATTCCAGTCTTTCATATTTCCTAACAGAGTTGTGCCCAGTGCCTTATTGCCCAGCCTATTACTGCATATGGCTTTCAGATGGACTGAAGGACAGACTCCTACCCCGGCTGACTGGAATATTAATATCCTCCGTGGCGTAGCTGACATGGTCCTATTGTCGTGAGCCAGGGCTGCACTAGGTGGCAGCTGAACCTATGGACTAATGTCTTAGCAAGGTGGCTATTATAAAATAATAGTATAAGAAACTGTCTGGATTTGTTTATCTGCATTTTCTGGTAAACTATTAATGACATCGTTCTGTTGTGTAGTACATAAAGCTTTGTGTGTCTGTGATAAACTCAGAGATTTTAGTGCCTGGAAAAAGTTTTTTTTTTTTATCCTGCTAGATTAGTTTGCCTTTTTTTTTTTTAATAACAACTGAACTGTACATACAAAAATCGTATTTCCCTTTTCTCTTCCCCTCTCATATAGCTGGCTGGAAACTCAAAGATGTAATTATCCTCAATTATGGCAATTACCTTAGTCTAGCTCTTTCTTTCCTCTCTTTACACCAACCTCACCTGCAAGTTTTTTATTTCATACATTTTGAAGAGCCTTATATGAATGTCTTTATTATAACAACCTCAATATTTCTTAGAAGCAAATCTTAATTTCTAAATATTATATACATAAAGTTTTAAATTTAATTATCATGAACTGTTTACAGATTTTTAAAAGTTTTCAATGTCCAAAATAGGTTTTAGAGAAAGAGACATTTTTTAAAAAACAAAGGATAAAAGGAAGGAAGGGAGGGAGGGAGGGAGGGAAGGAAAGGGATTTTTCCCACTAAGTTAATCTTTTGGATCATAAGTTCTGATCTTTAAGGAAATAATGAAAGAAGTATCCAAATGATATACAAGATACTAAGATAATTAAAATCAAACCAACTTTATCCTAAAGGCCATACAGAATTATTAAGTTCCCCTGAGTTAGACTAGGGTTTTCAGCCCTCGCTGTACATTAGAGTCACTTGGGAAACTTTTTATGGTATATGAAATGCCCAAGCCTGACCCTAGAAACTGGCATGAGTTCGGGATTGGGTCTGGACATTGACATTTGTAAATATGTCCCCAGAGCATCTGAACACATAGTTAGGACTGAGAATCACTTAGCTAGATTATTCATTCATGCTTCTAAATGCCTTCACTTTATTTCTTAAAGTATCGAAACCTGCACAGTCAGGATGTGACCACGTGAAACAAAAACAGCTCATCCCACACAAGTCCGCACCGGTAACCACATCAACCAAGTTTTTTGCACACGTATATCCTCAGAACTTGGGCCCAAAGAAAGCATGTATAGAGTCTATTCCAGAAGGTGGTTTCTGAGCTTGCAACATAAAGACTCAGACCCGGAAGATACGGGCACTAGGCCAGGTTCTCTGTCTGATCTATTGTCCACATGGGTTTCTCTGCATCCCTCAAAACAGTAATCTAAAAGTCGTCTGGCTAAACATAGTTGACTGGATCAATAAAAATGGAATTATTTGAAAGTTTGTTCGAACATAAGCAATAAGAAACACACACACACACACACACACACACACACACACACACACCCCTCCTGGTCTGTTACTGGTTCTCACACAGCCCTGGTTTTCAGTAGCTTGTCAAAACTGAGCACAAGTATGTTCGTTATTCACTTGCAAAGTAATCTGTAGTTCTTACAGGCAGAGAGTGTACTGGAAATTGACACAATGTGACGACAATACTTTGCGTTATGCATTAGACTACTTTAGCTTTTCTCTTGATCTCCATTGCTTAAGTGGACAGAAGGCACTCTGTTCACCACAGACTGACAGTTACTGCAAGCCCACCGTGGCTTTTTCTTTCCAGCTCTCGAACATCACCCTGGGTCTCTTACGCTAGGTGTTCGTCTGCCAGAATGAACATCCCTTGAGTCCTAACAGAGCCGCTTCCTCATCGTGTCTTCTATATGTGCAAGCACCATGTTCTCAGAGAAGACTTCCAAAGCCCTCCTTGCCCATTCCCACCTCAGCCTTTATCCCATTATCCTTCCTTTCCTGGTATCCCAGCTGAAAGCATCATCTGTGCTGGTCTTTGTGTTTGCGGTTGCAGGATCCCCTTTAGAGTACAAGCCCCCCGTGCATAGGCACGCTCTGTCCTCGAAGCTCCAACTCCAGCACCTAGAAGAGCAGCAGGCACTCATACACCCCCGCGGGGCGCCTGACTGTACACCTGTGCAGGCTGACCCAGACTGTGCTGAGGACAGTCGTGTCCCCTTTAAGGGACTACTAAGAGTCATAGATAGTAAATGAGTGTGTACAGGGGCAATTTTAACCTATAGTTCCCCAGGCAATATGCACGTGCTGGGACTTTAATGAGACCCACGGAGCTCGCCTCGTTTGCAGAGAAGGCGATTTGCACCTTGCGCCTTGCCGGCTCTGAGCTTCTGCCAGAGAGCTTCTCTGTTTGCACATCTTGCCGCCTCGGCTGTTTCTTTCAATCCCCAGCAGAAAGCAGCTAGACATTAATGTTTGAAACGGCATTCCCAATCTTCTGTTGAGGTTTCTTTAGACCACTTTATGGGGAGTAACACCATGCTTATCTGGCATCGGACCCTCAGGGTACCAAGGAAAAGATTTTGCATCTCTTGTTACTGGTCATTCCCATCCAGATCTGTCTTGGGACAGGAGTTAGACTGTAAAAAGCATCCACTTCATGCTGGAGGATTTATTACAGCCTGGGATCTTTTGTCAGTAATCTTACCCTTCCGTTATTACCACATGGTACTAATAGATGCGGCCAGGAAGTCAGCTGTAATATCTTCAGGACAAATCCTACTGACATATGGAATCGACAGTTGGACACTACCTCTATTTTGAGGCGCTTCTGTTGGGTCTAGATTAGCACTTTAAGCCATATTGATAACACACTCTGCCAGCCTTCCAAATATGTGCTATGTTTGCATGTCAGCTTCATTCAGAATCTTCAGTATTTCAGTTTTCCAGTCAGTACAGAAAAGTATATTTGATATCACTAGCAAAATCAGCTATGTTTGTATCCTGTAAAACAGGCAGTTTAGTGCCCTCGCCCAGAAAAGGCACTTGATAAATATTAGTTCCTCCTTCTGCTTTCCTTGCTATTTTAACAAAAATGTATGTTACTCAAAAATATATTTAAAGAATCTGCATCTTTTAAAGACTCGAAGTATATAAAGTATTTAGATGTACAGTTGGTATCTGATTCTCTTTTTAGCTAAATAGAGCTACACTGAATTCACAGGGTAAACTGTAATCATTATCGACATCAGAATCAGCTGCTTCAAATGCAGGATGGTTGATCACACTATAAAAGTCCTAAGAGACGGTAGACCTTGCCTTAACCAAATCTAATATACATACATTTGTATTTGTAGAAGAGTGGTATTATGAAATGATATGAACGTTTTACAAAAAATACTATTTTAAATGATGACCAATTCAAATTTTTTATTTTTTTATTTTTTAAAAAGGTCTGTTTTTATTTATTTATTTGATAGAGCGATCACAAGTAGGCAGAGAGGCAGGTAGAGAGAGTGGGGGGAAGCAGGCTCCCTGCTGAGCAGAGAGCCCGATACCGGGCTCAATTCCAGGACCCTGAGATCATGACCTGAGCCGAAGGCAGAGGCTTTAACCCACTGAGCCACCCAGGCGCCCCTCAAATTTGTTTAAAATAGAATTCAATTTCAAACAGACTTTTATGGAAACTTACAGGAACCTAGGTAATGCATACAGTAGGCCATAAATAGTCACAAAGCCAACTCAGAACTAACCATCATTCCTCAGCAATGATCAACCAAAGACTGTTCAAGACTAGGGTTGGGGTTGATGGGAAACTCTATAGTGAGTGAGTCAGGATGCTTACACCTGAACCCAGTGATTAATCTTAATGTCACGAAAAGAGGCACAATCAGACCCTGGGTTCTGTGGTACGAGACAAGGCACCAACTATGAAGTCTTCCTGCCAAAATATGAATCTGAACTGAGTAAGCCTCCAGATGTGACCACCAGGCTTTTATTCATCTTTTATTTTTCACTTCTATCACTGAAATGATCAAACAACAATCAAGGATTTTGTCTACCCAGGTCAGTGAACTCACACTCATGAGACTGTGAGGTTTATGATTAAGTTTACATGTGTCTGTGTAAAAAAGGAAGAATTTTATGTGGGCACCTTGTATAACTATTCATAATGACTGTCATCAGTGTGTCAACTGAAATGCCACGGTCTTATGTGTACGGAAATGAAAGTGACACACTGTGGTGCCAACTGCACATTGAGAAGACACTGCCAGAGCCTCACTCCTTTCCCTGGTTGTGTGATCCTTTTTTTTTTTTTTTTTTTTTTAAGATTTTATTTATTTATTTGACAGAGAGAGCACAAGTAGGCAGAGAGAGAAAGGGAGAAGCAGGCTCCCTGCTGAGCAGAGAGCCTGATATGGGGCTCGATCCCAGGACCCCAAGATCATGACCTGAGCTGAAGGCAGAGGCTTTAACCCACTGAGCCACCCAGGTGCCCCATGATCCTGTGATTCTTCTCTGAGCCCTTTCTTCTTGGGCCCTTTTCCTTACTTTTATCATATTCTCTTCCTGGCATCTTACACACCCAAAGGCCTATGATGTCAGTCTGCCTTCGTACTTGTTATGGCAACAACAGGAACAAGGCAAGAATAACATTATTCCTAACACAGGGAATGGACATGGGGTCACGTGTCTGACAGACACAAGCGAATTCCTGCTCCACTGGTAAGTCACCCTGCGCTCCAGGTGGAGTTTCTCAACCTGAGTCCTTTCCTCATCTACAAAGACCCAGGAGCCTTCATCTTCCCTCAGCCCTCAGGTTCAGAGCAGCTATTATTATCACATTATTTTTGTGTGATACCTCAGAGTTTATCCAACATTTTCACAGATTTTACTTTTTGAGTAGCTCGACAATCCTGTGAGAAATTTAAGGCAGCGTTCATTTTTCTTTTTTTCTTTCTTTCCTTTTTGAAAAATCTTTATTTTAAGCCGAGGAAACAACAGACCAGGAGGCTAAGAGGCTGCCCAATGGCCAAGACCCTAACTGGGAGATAGTGGAGTCATCCCCGCTTTTCCCTCTAGATTCTGTAGTCTTTCCTCACTATACATGGTATTAAAAAATTGTGGTCTCATATGAAGTGAAGTTCTTATCAACGAGCCCAGAAAGCAAAGAGCACACAGCTGCCCCCAGCCACCAGCTCCACTGCCACCGGGCCCTGGCACGTGCTGCAAACACTGAGGCAGGCCAGGTGGACATTAACCACAAGGAAATTGTTTCTTTTCTCAAAGAAACAAATTTCTCATTTTTCCTTAAAGATACCACCTGTTCATTCTATCTTTTGTTTTCTTTTTGACTCTACCTTAAGAAAACCACAGCACAAAACTATTAATTAGTGGTGATCAACAATCAACCTGATGGGTGGGAGTAACAGAGTGGGGTGGGGACCGCAGGCAACGATGACTCCACACCCTCCATGCCGGGTGTCGGTTACCATCCTTCTCAAAGACAGGGCATCCTCTAAAAGGTTTGATAAAGTTCCATGGTCTTAAAAGGCAGAAGAAAGGTCATCACATCCGCCTGTGAGAACTTGCACGAACACTATAGAGGTAGGAGGTTGAACTAGTGTTTACATTTGCCTAATCATCTAAAATCTGAAGAATAAAATCAATTACACTTACTAAATCTGTCGATGGCTTTCATGTGACTAGGATTTCTGGTAGCATCCAAGGTATGTGCTTAATGTAAAATGTTCAACATAAATTCTTTTTAGTAATAATACTAAAAACCTTACAGTGTCCAGGGATCTTTGAGATTGAGCACAGCGCTTTTGCATTTAATTTTTATTTACAAAAAAACATTGCAGTAATTTAAGATATTTGCCGGGTTTGCAAGGGTAAAATTCTCTCATCCGGGTTCAGAAACCCATGTACAACTTCTAGTTTGGCAAGCAAATGTCAAAAAATATGGAATCTCCTTTAAAGATATTATGTATAAACAGAGCCATCACATTTAGAATAGCAAGCCCCAGATGGTCTATTAGTATCAACAAAAACCACTGTCCTTGCCAGCATGAATTTCATAAAGCAGAAATCATTCCCAGGCGTGCAGAGACTGACACATCACACCCATGAATACTTAATACCATATGCTTGGGACCAGGTACAGGACGTTGTTACGTGGCCCATAAAACAAGACTTGAAACACCAACAGCAAGTGTTCATATGAACTGTTTCTCTGATGGCGAGGGCACGGAAGCCTTTATGGAAATCGTGGCCTGTACTCCCGTGTCTCAGGGTGAGCCGGGGGGGGGGGGGGGTGTGATTGCGGCTGTGACCTGCAGGTTTTAAAAGCAGAAGCAAGGCCATGAGCTGTGTTGTTGGGCTGGGTTGTGTTGGTCTGTCTTGAGCATTTACATTAATTTACATTCTCTTTTTCTTTCTGATGATCTAAATTTCTGGGATTCGACATTTGTGTTAATAGCCACGTGATGGAACCGCCACGTAAGTGGAAGTGTACAGTCATTACCGGCAAAGTAAGGAACTGAGCACTATGGAGTTTCAGCAACTGTCCCTCACCCCCATCGCTCAGAGAGGTCTTAATCGCCCCACCTTAAGGACTTTCTAAAATCATAAAAGGAACTGCAGTATGATGGAAGGGGACGAAGGGGAGCCCCTGGGAACCAGCGTCAGCTGGTGGACACCACTCTTTGAGGGCTGGGGGGCTTCTGGAGGTGGAGGGCTGGGAATGCAGGCTGGATCTGAGATGCAAGCCCAGTGATCATCCGAGATCCCTTTAAGGAGCTTCAAAGTACCGAGTTGCAAAAAAAAAAAAAACAGACACTAGCCTCAGTGAACATGTGCCATTTTTCTATGGCCCAACTAAGGAATTGCCCAACTAAGTCCAGCCTGAACTGCCAACAGCAGAACACATAAATGGTCATATTTTAGCCACTACACATTCTGGAATAACCTTTGATGTTCTATTTATTTTAAAGAAGATAGCCTTGCCTCTGCCTTCGGCTCAGGTCATGATCTCAGGGTCCTAGGATTGAGCCTGGCATCGGGCTCTCTGCTCAGCAAGGAACCTGCATCCCCATCTCTCTGCCTGCCTCTCTGCCTACTTGTGATCTCTCTGTCAAATAAATAAATAAAATCTTGAAAAAATATAAGATAAAATAAAAAAATAAAGAAGATAGCCTTTTTTTTTTTTTTGACCCAGTTCACATCACTGATTAGAGATATTCTAGCTGTCAGATAAATAAATCTCCATTGAATCCAATTTACAGGATCCACGAGCAGTTTATGGATCAATCTAGAACTATATGGGGCTTAGCTGGTTTTGTGAAAATGCTTATAACACAACAGTGAAAAAAAAATCAATAAAGATTTATTAAGGCTTTTATTTTTTGCATAGGTTTAAAAATGAGTTCTAACCCATTAAAAGAGACTTTAATATTTTTCAAGTTGAAATATTACACTTTACTGTCTCTAATTTTTTTCTTGAGTTGACCCTTCGCATTAAGCATGTCTATTTCCTGGGCCTGGCTGAAGATGCCTGGCTCCACTGCTGGTTGTCAACCTCTTCACAAGACGACACCTGAATTCTATGCCAAGATACACATGCACTCACGGGCAATGAGGTTTTCCCTACTTGTATCATCTTTGAGCAGCAGAGCAAGAAAGCATAACATTTATTTAACCTTTGTGAATACCATTTGGAGGCTCACCTAATACTCTTTAAAATAGGCAATTCAAAGAATCTGGCTGAAAATCTGATTTCTAATGTATGTAAGAAAAAGCTAATAGCTTCTTTTTATTGAACATCTACCATTTGCCAGATGCTTTTTAACTGGAGCCTCACCTAGAGAAACCAAGTTACATTTAACTTATTCTTCATAGGATTTTTGTGAACCATACACAGGTGTTGAAGACTGTTTAAATGGTTACAATCGTTCTCTTCCCTGTGTCCTCATCGCTTGTAATGTGACTTTATAGGTCCTTCCAGTAAAAAAAATGTTGCCTATGTCTCTAGTCTTAATTCTCACCTTCCCTTGTGACTTGCCGTGTCTAATGAAATGCATCACGAAGCAACAATCTGTCAATTGTGTACCTAGACCATAAGGTTTGCATGCTTCTGCTCTCACTCTTGGAGCCCTGGGGATCCTCTGGGGGATCGTCTGTGTGAATAAGCCCAGACTAGCCTGCTGGATGAGCACCATGTGGACCCCACACCCTTGCTGCCCCCCAGCTAAGAGCAGACACCTAGCCGAGAGAAAGCTGACTGCAGACACATATATGAGCCCATCTGAAACCAGAAGAACTGCCATCCTGGTCCAGCCCAAACTATAAACCCACAGAATCAGGAGCCAAGTAGACAGCTGTGGTTTTAAGCCAGTAAATCGTGGCATGGTTTGTTATGCAGCAAAAACTGATACAAAAAGGACTACTCTCTTCACTGAACTAAAGAGAGCTACGGTAGTCAGTAACTTGTCCAAGGTCACTCGGATGGTCAGCTGTGAAGTCTCAGGTTATTATATCTGTCTTATGGACCCACCTACTACTGTACTGACTTTTCTTGATATAAATGATGTAAATGTAAATGAAAAAGTACATGTTGAGGGCCTTCTACATGCTCTGTGTTGGGCTGGACTTATTTCCTACATCTGGGAAATATTACAATCTCTATTTTGTTTTTCACTTGTTTTTGCAATTTGACAGGTCTGCTCACGCTCTTGCTTTCACCTCGAATGCACTGCTGGTTTTCTCAGTTTGAACCTGCTCAAGCCATTTCCCAGAGACCTCCCTTAATGTTCCAAGACAGAATTAGTTTCCACCTGTGGTTGACTGCAAAAATAACCACCATTACTCTCCCTCTTTCTTTTATCCTCACCCTTTATAATAGGGCTTTTTGGTATCATCCACCAAGAGATAAAGTCTATTTCCTGAGCCCTTCGACCTAGACTGGACTTGTGACTTGCTTTGGCCAAGAAGCGTGGCAGACGAGACAGTGACAGTTCTGAGATCAGGCCTAGGGTACCTTATAAATCTGCATTTATTTTCTAGGTAACCCTAACTCCCTCATGTGAGGAAGACCAGGTGAGCCCTGCTGAAGGATCAAAGATCAGAGGGACCAGCCAGGTTGTCCCAGTCCACACCCCAGACATGTGAGAGCCCAGCTAAGATGAGCAAAGCCAAACCATAGCTGAGCACTGTTGTGTGTGGGAGCCCAGTTGAGACCAGAGGAATTGCCCAACTAAGTCCAGCCTGAACTGCCAACAGCAGAACACATAAATGGTCATATTTTAGGCACTAAGCTTATAATGAAGCAAAAGATAACACACATAGATCCTTTGTGCTTTAAAACCTTTAAAGTACTTTAAAAACTTATTTTTGGAACAACCTAGATAATTCAATAAATGTTCTTTGAACAGATGAATAAATGATCAAATATCCAATTACACTGAGATAAGATTTCTCTGACAAAACAAAACTGACTTTTTATTTTTATTTTGAAGTGAGTAACTTCTTTCTTTCCGGGCTGTGAGACAGAATGATGTTTAGCACAGGACCTGAAACTCATTACCGGATGTACTCACCAAATGCTAGCTCTCACTGATCTTACATGTGAACTAAACTGCCACACAAAACAAGAGCCAAAGCAAACACTGTAGCACCGAGGCATGCAATTTCAAAATCAGGGCAGACTCTCCTGGTATCTTCAAGGTGGAGATTTGGGCAAGAGACATGCTTTTGTTCTTTAATACTGGCAAGGCTTCTTTCTCTTTGGAAGTCTACAGTAGTTCGTCGTCCTCCCCCTCCCCCCCCATCCACAGTATGGCTTTTGCAGTCTCAGTTATCCACAGCCATCTGTGGTCCAGAAGCAGATGGCCCCCTGATGTGTAGTCACAGTCAGTCAGTAGTAGTCTAACACCACATCATGATGCTTCTGTCGTTTCCAGCCCTTCATCTTATCTCACGGGCATTCTATTCCATCAACACCAGAAGTGCAAGTACGGTCCAATATAGTATTCTGACAGAGATCACATTCAGATAACTTTTATTATAACACGCTATTTTAATCGTTCTCTTTATTATCAGTTATTGTTGTTAACCTCTTACTGTGCCTAATTGCTAAATTAAGCTTTATCATAGGGGTGTATGTATAGGAAAGACATCGTACAGACAGGGTTCGGTACTACCTGGGGGTTCAGACATCCATAGGGGGTGTGGAATGTGTCCCCTCTGGACAAGGGAGGGCTACTGTTCACTCTTTAAATGACCCCTAGCTACTCAAGTCACCCAATTTCCAAGGGCAGAGAGTTCTGCTGTGCACAGATCATCGCCAGAGGCGTGCCTCACTCTTCCTTAAAGCTAAGAGTTCTCAATTTGTGCTGCGTTTGGAGGCACTTGGGAAATTTTAAAATAATGCCTCCAGAGACTGGTTTGATTAGTTTGGGGTACAAGCTGCACATGGGGACTTTTAAAAGCCCCTTGAGTGATTTTATTGAACAAAGTTGAGAATCACTATTCAACCGTTCCCGAGAGTGTTTCCACCAGTCACGAGGTTGTTATTCAATTTAACTTTCAAGGCAGACCTAAGTAAACTTTCTTTTTTTATATGCCCCTAATCAAAACACAGCACTGAAATACTAGAGCTAGGAACGAATTTCTTCTTACGGACAACGACTGGCTCAAAAGGAATTAAGAAATAATTGTCAGATGGGAAACTTCCTAATGATTAACTTGACAAGCATAATATGGATACTTGGCAGGATCTTAAATGTCTGTAAATGGTTTGAGAATAATTAGGTATTCAAAATTTTATTATCACTAACTGGAATACCACATAACACTATAAATTATATTAAATAATAAATTCAAATTTAATCATGCTCCAAAAGCACATCAACCTAAAATTTGTTTGAAAATGTACCTTATACGTACTCTTGTGCACTTCATCACAAATTAAGGTCTAATTTAATATTTTAATATGATTTTTAGTTCAGATTTAATGTGGGCATTTTAAGACACTGTTGTCTTGTCTTCTTAATGCATAAGTGACCCTCATGTGGCAACAGTATTATTTTCAGGGACTATTTCTTTTTGGCAAAGTTCAAAAGTGCTGAAAAATGATGACTATTACTCTTATGCTATAAACTATAATAAAACACGCAAATTGGCTCAGTGACAGATTTCATCCTTAATGAATTCCAAAGCTACGATTAAAAACAGACTTCCGGCACACATTCAGAGTCAGAATTCTCTGAGGCACAGAGTCCCCAAGAGAAAAATCTGATTTGACCCCCCGATTTCCTAGAAATGGAAAGTGAGGTCCAGAGAGGTTAAACAAGTCAAGCAAAACCTCTAACCAAATGTCTGGGAATGGAGCCCAAGAAGCCTGAGCCTGCACCCTCTCAGCTTTCTGGAAAGGGGGCACAGGCAAGATCCCAGCAGAGCGTGTTCAGGGCCCAGACAAATGGTGGCTGGCTGGGTCTGGCCCAGACTGCCATCCTCTGCTACAGATGGTTATGCTCAAAGAGAACCTTGGCAAAAATGGAACGGTTATCACTTTGTACCCTAATTATTCTTACCACAAAACAGATTGCAGTCAACTCTAGTGTTTAATACATTAACCATAAATACAGTTATTGTCATTTTTCTAATCTACTATTAACTTTGTACATTAACATGGTACATCTATATAGTTAATGAACCAATACCAATACGTTATTATTAACTAATGTCCATGCATTATTCAGACTTCCTTAGTTTTCACTAATGTCCCTTTTTTGTTATCCCATCGAGGATAGCACATTACATTTAGTCCGCACTATTTTTTTTATTAGTTCAACACTGTGTGTGTGTGTGTGTGTGTTATATATAAAAGAGAGAATGAGAGAGAGAGAATATGAATGACTCTATTCAGCCACTTAAAGTGCAAAACCCTACAAATTACTGTTCTCATATTGTATAATGTAAGAGAAAAGGCCATATGTTAATAAAGTAATCTAGAGTTTAAATTATGCGAAAAACACTGTGGAGAGTGGAAGGTTAGATTAAAAAGAACTTGACATTCGCAGGGACCTAGAAACATGATCTCTGATTTCAACAAGGGTTAGTAAAATCTAAAATGCAAGGAATGGGACAGAGTAGTGTGGGAATTTAAAGTAATAAAAGGCAATTCATATAGAACTATAGTAATGCAGAAGAAAGCAATAATATTGTGAAATTTGTCATCATTTACTTTAGGGGAGTTTGCATTTTTAAAATCCACAGAAATGCAGTTACAGTTTCCTTGCCAATATTTGTATAAAACATTTTCCAAACAAGACTGATTCATCTTACTCTGAAATGAATTGTTAGATCACAACAGAGAATGTTAAAGAGTTTGCATCCCTTATAGAAATGCCAAACATTTTACTCTGCCTGATGCTGTACTATAAATAGGGAAATTCAAATGCTAAAAATGTTCTCCAAGTTGCCAAACATAGTTCTTTAGCATCTACTTCCTAGTACAAATGACTCATTCTTCCAAAGTTTGAAAATGGAAGCTAGTTCCAACTCACAGAGAAATAGTGTAGCTCATACCAATTAATTAAATGCAAAAGATATTTCACTTATGTATATTTCTTTTTCCTTAGGTCAAATCCACTGAAATGCTTCCTTAGACTTTTATAGGAAGTTTTATTAAAGAGTAGTTACTCCGGGGCTGGGTTGTGGACATTGGGGAGGGTAGGTACTATGGTATGTGCTGTGAAATGTGTAAGCCTGACGATTCACAGACATGTACCCTGGGGCAAATAATACATTATATGTTAATAAAAAATAAAAAGAGTAGTTACTCCAGTAACAGTTGGATTTTTAAATTAACAATTAGAACAGTCGAGCAACATTAAGATTGTTGGAAAATAATGATGCTGGTAGAAATCATTTTGAAATTCATTAGCTGCGTTTGAATGTAATAGATGTAAAATGTATTTACAGTAATAAAAACACGTTAATAGTGAAGTCAGAACATGAAAACTAAGAAAACTAAGAAGCTCACCTAACAAGATGGTACAAATAATGCTCCAATGTCCAAGAACACAAGGAAATGCAACTCTAAGAAATGCAACCCGATTAGGAAGAATAGGACTTCTTAGGAAGAAGTCACCTCTTGTTGTAAAAAGAACAATAAATAGGGACATGCCATTCATTTATGGTTGGTACTTCAAAACAGTATACATAGGCAATGTCTATCTTACAACAAGTAAAGAGAACATCAACAGGACAGGGGCCAGTGTAACACATCTGAGGTCAGCACCCACTCGCAGAGGCAATGGTGGACTTTCCCTAGAGCTGGAACAGGAAATGGCAGCAGATGCTCCTGGGATGTAGGGGGGTGGCGGGTAGAGGGAGGCGGGGCAACTGTGGTTTCATAACATTTTCTTCTAATCAACTGAGTCTACTGTCGTCCTTTGATCTTTCTGCCCCTCACCATACCTCCTATTATCTCATTACCAACCACTTACTGCAGAACAGCAACATTCCCTTTAAACTGAATACAAATAATTACTGCAATGTCTTGTCCAGGCTTCCCTCAAGTCCTCACCTGCTTTGACTTGCATAGGTATATTTTTGCAAGCCTCTGTTGGAACTGTTTTGATTAAAAATTCTATGGTAAGGGCACCTGAGTGGCTCAGTGGGTTAAAGCCTCTGCCTTCGGCCCAGGTCAGATCCCAGGGTCCTGGGATCGAGCCCCGCATCGGGCTCCCTGCTCGGCAGGAAGCCTGCTTCTCCCGCTACCATTCCCTCTGCTTGTGTTCCCTCTCTTGCTGTGTTTCTCTGTCAAATAAATAAAATCTTTAAAAAAAAAAACAAAAAAAAAAAACAAGATAGCAAGGTTTACGCTTCTGTTTGCAAGCATTTCTCTGCAATAAATATATTTTGTCTGCTCTGTGTTGTCCGCTTGCCAACAGGAATGTGAGAACATATATATTAAGGGTATGGATAATACTTATTTCTAATAAATAAAAAGCTGAATTGTATGATTGTCACTACTTTTTTTTAACACTGAATTTTATATGATAGATATTCCAAAAAGTGGATATGAAATTTACCAAATATATTCAGATATTTAAGATTTACAGGAAGTATAATACAACAAACACCCATGTAACTACTATTCAGTTTAGGAAAAAAAAAAGGTCACCAACCCTATGCTAAGTATATAAGAATTTCGGCCAGATGATTGCAGCCTAGAATAACATTGATACTTCTTATGCTTCTTGTCTCACCAGTCAGCTAGCCATTACACAGATAACGTAACACTGTGTCTAAATATCAAAACTAATGAAAGCTGCCATGGGCTCGCAGGATTTGAGTGACATGCTTGTTTATCTGTTCACTAAGGGCTTTCTATACTCTACGAAGTCCTCCAACAGGATCATTTTCTTTAAAAATATTTCAGTAATCATTCTATTTACTAAGACTTTAAAAAGAGGACTTGGGGGGCACCTGGGTAGCTCAGGGGGTTAAAACCTCTGCCTTCGGCTCAGGTCATAATCTCAGGGTCCTGGGATTGAGCCCCATGTCTGGGGTCTCTGCTCAGCAGGGAGTCTGCTTCCTCCCTCCCCCGCCCCCCGCCTGTCTCTCTGTCTACTTGTGATCTCTCTGTGTCAAATAAATAAATAAAATCTTTAAAAAAAAAAAAAAAAAAGAGGACTTGGATTTGAACCTTTAGCACCCTAACAATGAAACCGCTCAGGACACCTCTGATTTCGAAGAGGCTGCAGGCAGACCCCGATCCAGGCAAGGACAAAGGGCTGGAAGTCAGGTGGGAGGTTGGGGGCAGGGGCTAGGCACCCTGAAAACAGAACGGAAGTAACAAAGCTGCACAAGGGAGGTCACACAAACGGGCTCTGCCCGAGACACCTCCCATCACACAGCCCTCCAGGTTCTGGGAACACTCCAGAGTCCAGGGAATCGAGAGAGACTCAGATCTGCACATATGCCAAGGCAGAGCAGCTCTACAGCATGTCTGCATTTAATCAAGGAGGACGATGCATCCACAGCTACCTATGAAGCACATTGATGGACGGCCCATCACTTGGGGACCTGCCTGACTCGGAGCCCAAATTTCGACCTGAAAGACCAAAATTTAAATTTAATAATTTAAAAACCATGGGAAAAAATTGGTCTCAAAACTGGGAACAGTTGTTTCTGCGGCAATTTGCTTTTAGCTTAGCACCCATTAATCACGAAGCTATGGTTCTAGTTCCTCTCTCTTCGAACCATTCGTCAAAAAGCACTGAGCAAAACTTGTTTCTTTCATACCGACCACCAGGAAGGATTTCACAGAATTCATTCTGCATACTGACCTCCTTCCTTCCTCTGTCTTTCCTACCTTCTATTCCCTAAGCCTCATTTTACCCCACCTGTTTTTAATTTAGTCTGTCTTAATGCATTATATATTGTGCCTTATTCTCAAAAGCCCTTCTGGAGCCAGCCAGGACATAAACAAACGATCGCCAGCTTTTCACAAAGATGAAAACAGCTTAGAGATAATCCAGTTCTATCCTCCGTGTTTTACGGATGAGAAATCAGACGCTCTGAGGTCCCAGTGACTACTGGTTTAAAGATGAGGTGGCAGTGAGGGATCCCAAATGTAG
>CM053606.1:118299363-118324452 GCA_028646535.1 Procyon lotor
TTATGGTTTGTCCCCTCTCTGATTTCATCTTTCATCATTTTATTTTTTCTTCTCTTCCCCTATGATCCTCTATTTTGTTTCTTAAATTCCACATGTGAGTGAGATTATATGATAATTGTCCTTACATGAGAGAGATTTTTAAGATTTTTATTTTGTGAACAGTTCTTTTGAGGAGGTCCATCTACAAAGGGGCCTGAAGATTGTAATAGGAAAATCATTAGGTTAGAAAAGCATAATTTTATTTTACTTATACATTTTATAATCTAGAAGGGGAAAAAAGGCCCAATGTGGCTCTTTGTTAATAGCCTTCAATTGCAACATATTGTCTTTGTGAATGCAGTGTGCTTCTCACTGTTTTAATAAGCATTTCTGCCTCTTCCCTTGGGGTTTGTGGTGGTCGTCAGTAGCTATAAACTGAAAAGAGGTGATGGGATGTTTCATCTCATTAAGATGCCATGCCACCAGGATTCCTTCGTCCTCCTTCCATCTGATTTGTGCTCCTCAAATATGACCTTTAAGGCCTTCGTTGCTTTGCACACACGTCGCATGTCCCAAGGGTACATAATTAAGTAGGTCACATGTCTCATATTGCATATTAGTACTTGCCTTTCAACATGCATTTCCTCCATCGTACTGTGGGAAAATTCCCTTTTTCCTAAGCCATTCTTGCATAAGTTCTTGGCATTTTGCATAGAGGAAATGTCCTTGATATATCATGGGAACACTTAAGGACATTTGGGATTTTATCAGTCATGAGAATAATTGGCCCCACATTTTCTTAGGAGTAGAGTCCACTCTACTAATTGTAGCATTGCCTTAGGCTTGTACTTCTAGAGGTATAAAAGCTCTCAAGGATCATAGTTGTGGTTATACTCTGCCAGCTAAAGTATGTCCATAATGTTTGAATAATGCCATTCACTAAATGTCACAACAAAAAATTAAAAAAAATTTAAAATACAACTTGATAATCTTTGGCATTAATAAATTGGCTTACATCAATGCATATGTACCTGGTAGGGTTTCTATTAATTCCTCTTGGAAATGGTATTTACTATTCATGCTGTAGGACTTTTCAATCAAATGGGTACATAAATACACATGCTTATTTATGCTTAAAATAATTTTGCTTTCATAACTTGAATAACTGAGTGTGAACTTTAGCAACAATATAAAATTTCATTTTGTTGACTACAATTATTGAACAGTAAAAGATTTAAATATTTAGTGCAAGTAGATTTTGATGAAAATCAGGATAACTGGCCCTGCTTCTCCACTCCAGCATTATGATCCTTTATCCTTTGAAAATCAGGTAAGTTTCCTCCATCTAAGAAATCAACTAGCATAATCCTAGATGAAGCATTTGTGTCCTAATGAATAGATCTATTTAATTAAGTTGGATGGCATGACTAGTAACTCGCTCCTTTTAGTGATGCTAATAAAGAGATATCAACAAAATGCAATTGAGTTTTCACATGATGATCATGTTAAAAAATTAATAGGAGATGAAACAGTGTCAAAGAAGATGCAAAACCTTACAGAACAGTAATTCTCAGATTCAGTGTGCATACAAATCACCTGGGAAATGTGTCAAAACATGGATTCTGATTCTGTCACTCTGGGTTGGAGCCAGAGATTTCTCATTTCTACCAAGCTTTCAGGAGATGTCCGTGCTGTTTGGTGAGAGGGACCATGTTTTGAATAGGAAGTTTATAGCACATCACAAAAAGGCAGTTCACCGTTTGTCTAAGTAGTGTGGTTTGGCCCATAACTCTATGGCCCCCCTCAGGCTGTATCCCAGCAATGTACTGGGATACAAAGTGTGCCTTCTGGATTAAAACATACCAGTTTGCCTTGTCTCTCTTTTACTCCCCTGCTCAAGCTGAACTACAGCTATCGACTTGAGGAAGAATAGTGCTGATTTCATATGGAGATATGTTGATGGGTGATGGTGATGAGAATATGTGGGACTCAGTGTCCTCCATCGCAGTCAAAAAGGGTGATTCACTTGGGAGAGTGTGGGGGGCTGTGCACAGTCTGCACATGTTTTGGGGTTCCCATGTATGGAGTTCCACCCATGGTTGACTAGAATCATACTGCAGTGGGCTTCTTATTTTCATTTTCCTCCAAGTATGTGGACTGACATATTCATTTTCAATCTTACTGAACACGAAGACCTCCTTTTGATTTTAAATTGGAGTGTAGCTGACACAGGTGTTCCAGGTACAACACAGTGATAGGACAACTCTATTCTGTGCTCTACGCCTACCACAAGTGTAGCTGCCAAGGCCTCCTTTGGGATACAAAAGTTATTAAAGAGTTTTATTATTCAGCTGAAAATTCACGATCAACACCTTTGAATTGAATTTGTCCTTAATTAATATTAAGACTATCTACATACATTTTTTTTGGGGGGGGAATCCTCCCCAAACCAAAATAAAACCAGTATACCTATGAGAGACATAGTATTCATTCAACCTAGACAGGAGTTTCTCTTTGCAGCCATGGTTTGGGGGACCATTAAGACGATCTGGCTTATGAACCTATACCACACCAGATCTCCTTCTGTTTTATTCTCCAGGATGACTAATTTCCTATGAAGGACAGAGAGCCTGAAAAGACTGGAGATGAGGAGCTTACACAAAATCTGGAATAACTCGTGGGCCCTAGATCTATATATATTTTTTCCTTTCTCTAAAAAAATTTTTTTGAGTATAGTCAACATACAATATTACGTTAGTTTCTGGCGTACAACGTAGTGATTCAACTTCTTTGTACGTTATGCTCTGCCCCCCACAAGTGTGGCTGCCATCATCACCGCACAATGCTGTTAGAGTGTCGTTGACTATATTCCCTATGCTGTGCCTTTTACTCCCATGACTTATTCATGCCAGTTCTCTGTACAGAAAATTAATGTTTAAAAATAAGATATAAGGAATGTTTAGTTCTTCCTTCACATGATCAATGATGAGGGACTGACAAAAAAAATTGATTCTGTTTCAAATGTCCTTATGAACACTTCAAGATATTTTTTTGCATCTTTGTATTTGTCTGGGTGACGTTTCCTTATAAATCAGTCAACAAAGCCAAACAGTAATATGTAAAGGCTTATCATCAAGATTCTGCTAACAACAAGAGATGTCCATGTTTCAAAATAAAACGAATCAGTTTTCAATCTGTGATGTGTTCTCCGTAACCAATTTCCGTGTCCTCATGGTGACTTGCCTACTGTTTTCACACTCCACTGTCACTAATGGCCATGAGACTGAGTTCTAACTAATGGAATGTGTTCCTTTTCTAAGACTGTCATGAGTGACTCCCCCACAAGTCTGCGAGTGCTCTTTCCCCTATTTTGATTGGCTACAGAGGGAAGAGCATGAGGGAAGGGAGGAGCCATGGCTGGAAAGAGTCTTTTTTTTTTTTTTTTTTAAGATTATTTATGTATTTATTTGACAGAGGGAGAGAGATTACAAGTAGGCAGAGAGGCAGGCAGAGAGAGAGGGGGAAGCAGGCTTCCTGCTGAGCAGAGAGCCCGATGCGGGGCTCGATTCCAGAACCCTGAGACGATGACCAGAGCTGAAGGCAGAGGCTTTAACCCACGGAGCCACCCAGGCGCCCCTGGAAAGAGTCTTTATCCATGATTGACCATTTAGAAGGTGATCTGAGAAAGAAACTCAACACTGAACTGTAAAGTTAGAGAAAATTGAACTTCTATTATGTGGAGGGATTATACATTTTGGAATTATTTGTAATGCAATAAGGCTAACCCAAGAAACGGTGAAAAATAGGAGATCAAGTCTTGTTTTGACGTCTGCCTGGGGGCAAGGGACTGGGCCTTCATCTTTCGAATATTTGGCAGATTGCCTTGTATTATCAGGTGCTCCATAAACATTTGCTAAAAAGATTTGAATTTGGTACTACTCTCCAAATCCTGCGCCTTTTCCTGAGTCAGTGACCCAAAGGTGAGAGTCTAAGAGCCCACATTCTACACAGACCTGTGTCCAGAATCAGTTGGGGCTATTCCATTTTTAAAACTCTTTTTCGGGTATATTTTGCCTAAACCTGTTGCAAAGGAACTTTTGCACGAATGAATTCACCTGTCAATATTTTTTTTGAATGACTTCCTTTCATCTTAATCTACAAGATACTTTTATTCAGCAGTAAGAAAAGGCTAACATCACTTATTTGGGAATAATGTCTGTTTATTGGCTAGGAAGGAGGAGAAAAGGATTCCTTGTATTGTAAAATATATATTGGGCTTAGTTTTAGTCTCCAAAGAATTTGTGCTTTCTGAGAAGAGAGGGCAAATTATCTTCTGTGATAATTTCTAGAATCTTCTCTTCATACTAAAGAAGTCATGAGAGGCTGCTGAATCCTTTTGTTACTTGGGGAACCACCCTCTGGCCTTGGTAGGCTATCTACAGGAGATATTTTACTTTGAAGATTTTTTTTAATACGTCAAAATAGTGATATTTCAAAAAATATTTAAGTTTGTAATTAATTTGAGAAAAGTTTACAATTAATTGTATCAGTTACCGAAGTATATTGTATTAGGCATCTAAATATTTAAGCTCATAATTGTATTAAATACCTAAGTACTGTCTGCTTAGTAGAAATGGTTCCTACTTTTTGTAAACCTGTTCTTTAGACAGAAACAGAAACCACTAGTGTGAACTTAAAAATACCACAATTGAGAGGCCTGGATGGTTCAGTCAGTTAAGCGGCTCAGGTCATGATCTCAGGGTCATGGGATTGAGCTCTGTGTCAGGCTCCATACTGGGCGTGGAGCCTGCTTGAGATTCTCCATCTTCCTCTCTCCCTCCCTCTCTCTCTCAAATAAACAAATATAAATAAGTAAATAAAACAGTAAAGCCATACAAGTGTCAAACATAGAAGAGATGGTAACATTTAAAAGGAAAGTCTTTTGTATGGGATGATTCAGAAAACACGCCAAAGAAGGGAGGACGCATACCATGTTTTGCCTGATTATTGCTCTTAAAGGATTCTTAAGCCAGATGTCTCTAGAACTGTGGGAAAATACATTTTCAGTGGTGTGAGCCCTCACGTGTGTGGTGATGTGTTAGGGGAGCCATATGAACTACTGTGTCTCCCCTCCGTAATGTCAGCTCCTGGAGGGGAAGAAATTGTGTTTTGTTTATTGCAGTAGTTTTCCAGGCATAGAGCTGTGCCTGGCGTGAAGCAAGTGCTCAATAAAGACTCGTCGACGGATGAGAAGAAATAAGGAAATGTATCTCCAGCTTACTCAGAAGGTGTAATTTCCTTTTTTAAATAGCGTTTATAGTCATTATGAAATTGTCTGCACCCAGAACTGTTTTCTGGTTTGTCCTCATTCTCAGACAGTAGAGTGTGGTGTTAAGAGCTGAGGCTCTGCACTTTGAGAGACTTGGATTAAAACTCTGGCCGTGGAATCACTGGCAAGTGTCACAGTGGACAAATTGATTAATATTCCTAAGCCTCAAGGAATTTCTTCATAAGATTATTGGATGGATTTGATTAATTATATATGTAATTACATATATATACATATATATGTTTATAGATATAATTCCTAGCTTAGTGCTTGACCATGGAAGTATATAATAAATCACTATCATAATAATAACTAGTTGATATTAATAGGGAATAAACTGAAATTTTATAGACTCAAGTATCTTTTAATTTTAAGTTGATTTAAGATGACATCCATGTAGGGGTGCCTGGGTGGCTCAGTGGGTTAAAGCCTCTGCCTTCGGGCTCAGGTCATGATCTCATGATCTCCATGAGATCTCAAGATCTCATGATCTCAGGTCATGAGAGCCGGATCCCCCGCATCGGGCTCTCTGCTCAGCAGGGAGCCTGCCTCCCCCCCTTCTGCCTGCCTCTCTGCCTACTTCTGATCTCTCTCTCTTTGTCAAATAAATACATAAAATCTTAAAAACAAAAGATGACATCCATGTAGGATAGCATTTCTTTACTAAGAATTTCATTCAAGGAAACCCTTTGAAACCAGAAAACTCCCTACTATGGTATCTGCAGATCTATCCCTCTGTGTCATGTATAAACCGTGAGAGTGCTATATTAACTATGTGCAGATCTCTAGGAGTTCCAAGTAATAGAATAAATTCAGCCCCATCTGATTGGCCTGCCTCACCCACAGCATCAAGGAGACTAGACAAGCAACTGGCCTCTTGGTTCTTAGCCCCACGGCTTACTGTGCCATGGTCTGTCAGTTTTACTACCTCACGAAAAGAAATCCTCTGTGTGCTCTTTATGTTGTGATTCAAGGCCTAAATATCACATATGGATATTGTGTGTCACTCAGGGATACAACATTTCGAAAACATACTTATTCATTTGCATAAATTAGCATAATATTAAGACACAAATGGAAGGTCTTGAGCTACTCCATCACCACTGCAAATAAAATAAAATAATAAAAGTCAAGGAAGATCTTTAAGAATATGAAGATGGGTTTAGATAATAAAACTGGGGAGTAGTGCCAAAGAAGCAGGCAAGAAAGGCATGTCCTTAGAAGGCAAGATAAGTGTTCTTGATCTATTTTATTATTTGAACATAAAATATTTATTAGACTCCCAGAAATTCATTCTTAACCTCAATCTAAGGTATAATATTTCTTAACTGTGAGGTAAAATAGTTTTGGGGTTTTGAGACAGAATGCATACCCAATATTATATAAAAATCTCAGCTTCTTAGGCTGGTGGAGGAGATCTTGCCTCCTCTACCTTCTGTGGAGGTAGATCTTCTTAGGCTGGTGGAGGAGATCTTGCCTCCTCTACCTCCAGGCTCTGCCCCCCATGGATTCCTTTCTGTTCCTCAGAAATAAAGCTGGGGAGCATAGCTGCTTCTTTGGCCTAGGAAATCACTTTCCCTCATCTTTTTATGGCTGGTTTCTCTGGAGAGGCTTTCCTAAATCTCTGCTTGCACATCATCCTGGCTTTATTCTTTACCCAACATGGATATTTTGTGTGTGTGTGTGTGTGTGTGTGTGTGTGTGTGTGAGACCATTCACTGATGAACTGCCATCTCTTATCCCATTAAAAAATAAGCTCTGTGCAAACAAGACCCTGTTAATTTTGTTTGTTGCTGTATACACAGTACCTAGCACAGTTCTTAACACAGCCTAGTGGATGCTAGTAAATACACAGGAAATGTAATCAAGGCAAGACACATTACATTATACATTAGTTTTATTGTTAGTTTCTCTTCTGTCTTGGACAATCCAAGTTCTGATTTCCAAATTTTCTTTTTCTTTTTTTTTTTTTAAGATTTTATTTATTTATTTGACAGAGAGAGAGAGAGATCACAGGCAGGCAAAGAGGCAGGCAGAGAGAAAGGGAGAGGCAGGCTCCCCACTGAGCAGAGAGCCCGATGTAGGGCTCCATCACAGGACCCTGAGACCATGACCCGAGCTGAAGGCAGAGGCTTTAACCCACTGAGCCACCTAGGCACCCCCTGATTTCCAAATTTTCAATTCAGTCTGAGATACTACAAATTCCGACTTCTGTAACTACAGAATGATATGTCACCTTAACATATGATATTAGGCACTGAGCACTAATACATATTGATGTTGGCCACTAAGGTCCATGAGGGGCTCGATGGGAGAGCCACGGGCTAGGAGATTCAGGAATGGGAATATCATCTTATTACTAGAAGTTCTTCTACATTGACGTTCTTTGAGGAAAGTACACAAAGAAACACACTGACAAAGAAAGGCAAGGACAGCTTTATTTTGGAGCGTTTCTGGCACCTCGGAGCCCAGTGTCGAGCTGCTCAGAAAATGCACTAGAGCAAGAGATATGAGAAGGGGAGGCAGCACAGTTTGATGGTTTTATCTCCTCTGGCTCAGATGAAAACCTTAGAATTTTATTACTCTGGCCAACAACAAGATACAAATGATAGTAAATGTCTATGACATCAGAGATGGACATTGACTCAGCTCCTTCTGTATGAGAAAGGCCCTTTGCTCTTTTACTCTTAAAGACACATGGATTTAGAAAGAACTGCACGCAGTAGATCTATCCCTGTCTAAATTGTGGTGCAGAGTCTTAAACAGTTACACATTCATTTACCGGATGACTTAGCAATCCCACTCCTAGGACTTTACCCCAGATAAATAAAAACATGTGTTCACACAAAGACTTGTATTTGAGTGTTCCTTGCAGATTTATTCATGATGGCTAAAAACGGAAATTCAAGAAAATATTTGGTGTTAGTGAATAAATAAGCCGTAGTGTATCTATATAATGAAATATTACTTAGCCATAAAAAACTCCACTGATCTATGTAATATCACAGATGAATCTTAAAAACATTACATTGAGTAGTAGAAGAAGCCAGGCCAAAAAAAGATTACATGCTGTACAATTTCATTTTATGATAGTCTAGAAAAAGGAAAACTATAGTGACAGAAAATAGAGGATTTGTTGTCAGGAGTTAAGGAGCTGGGAGAGGGTTGGGAGGAAGGAAATGTTTGCACGAAGGAATGTGTCATTTTTGGAGTTGTGAGAAATGTTCACAACAGTGGTCGTGGTTACATAACAGGATACATTTGTCAAAGCTCATCAAAATGTACACTTCAGACTGGTGAATTTTATTTCACATTAATCATACCTCAACAAAGCTGGTTAAGTAAACACTAAATATATATATATATATATATATATATATATATATATACCCTTATATATATATATAATACCCTTATACCCTTAAGGGTATATATATATATACCCTTATATAACCCATATATATATATATATATATATATATATATATATATATATATATACCCTTATATAACCCATATATATATATATATATATATATATACCCTTATACTCTGGAATCGGATACAGAGATATTAGTATTTCTTCCTTTTGAAGAAGAGGGAGAGGAGTAAGAAGGTAGACTTTTTGTTCCCATTTGAAAAGAACAGCCTCTGGGGCATGTTCTAGCAAAATTACAATGGGTGACGTACTTTCTGTTTCACTCAACATGGTTCTGAATGGTCCTTCTCATTTCACATTTTGTAATTACAAATTCTTCTTTGTGTTCTTCAGTGACATATTTCCTGACTGGGAATTTTCTTCTTTTTTCAGTAGGACTGGGGGATGGGGAGGGGACATGTGAGGGGGAGTGAGTGCCCCAGGGTTCCACTCTTTCTATGAAATAGGAAATGGACATTTAAGGATTTTCATGGTTTGTTCATGTGTGGGTAAGTTGTCATCTGAACTTGCTATGTTTTGACCTGATGTGTCTTTTGCACTTTTGAGTGTCTCCAACAGGAACCCTTCATTTGGACAAAAGTCCAAATATATGGCGATCTGGGTAGCGCCTGCGTGAATTAGCCTGTGGAAGTCAAAGTCCCTTATACCTCTAAGCTGAGCACTTCCATTCGTGAATTTCATTAGGGTCATGCTATCTGTAGATGTGATGATTTTAGGTCTTGGAGCACTTGACTTTTGACCTTAACCTGACTAAAGAACTTAATAACAGATAACAAAGGACAAAATGAAAGGACATTTTTTTGAAAGGACAAAATCCATTCGGCCTCTTAAATTTATGCTTTGCACTCTGTTTCTCTTTGATTGTCCCTGTTCAATATTTGTATCTATCTAACTTAAATAGTTGAAAATCAACTATTTGATTGTCAAATTTTTGAATCAAAAAGGAATAAGTCAAGGAATAAGTAAAAGTTAACAACCCACAGCAGATGTGTGCTAACTTAAGCCATACCTTCTCTAGATTTACTGTAAGAGAGAAAGGTATGGCCATTTCAAACCGGAGATCTCTTCAACTAAATAAACCAGGCTTATTGAGTATCCCCCTCCTCACTGAAAGAAGGAATGAGGAGATTCATATCCTCTTCCATTTTCTTTTACGGATTATAACATTCCAAATGTGTGGGAAATTATTCTCATTATGTTGCGAGTCTCGATTTCGAAAAATGAAAAACTTTCCTTTTCAGGATTAACTCATAGGGAAGGAGATTATTCCTAGTCCCAATCTTCTTAATTTAAAGGGAAACAGCTATTTCTGAGCATTTCTAAATCCCATAAACGCTTCCAAGATTCGATCGCACCCGGTCCAAACTCTATCCAAACCGGGCCGCTTCTGCCATCTAGTGACCACCTTTCTGAACTACATGGGTAGGGCATTACCTAGTCTGGTTGGATCGAGTGTCAAGAATTATTTTTAATTTAATGTATCATGTGATTAGTTTTGGCCTTCACGTCCTTTCGTTCCTACCTCCTGTCTGTGTGACCTTGGGAAAATTATGTAATATTTCTGTGTCATAGTTTATTCATCTGTTGAATGGGAAGAAGGACCTACCTCTTACAGTTTGCATGAGGTTCATATGAGATAATATATAGAAAATGCAGAGCAGAGGCACAAGGAAATCCTGAATAAAGATTTGATGGTATTGTGTTTAGAATTATGCAAGTCCAGAACGAAAAAAAATAGGCTAAAGCATAGAAGATCAAGTTATGATGTATGGAATATTTCAGAATAATTTAAGTATATAATATTTAAAGCTTGGAAGAAGATCAAGTTTATTTAGGCTTTTCATGTATGCTGCCAACAAATGCATTATTGCACTTGCCTCATTCCAAGTCTTTCCCCACCTCATGCTGAATGTTCCCCTCACAGCAGCCAACTCATTACTCTGCATACATTTTATGCCTTTCTTCCTTTTTCTGAAATATTCTTCCTCACATTTTTACATTTCACAGCCCTAAACTCCCAACTCAAATGTCAGCTTCCCATACACACTCCTCTAGTGCTGTCAGGTGGAGTTAAATGCTCTGTAGCCTTTAATCTCATCTTCATTAGAGCATCTGACAGAGACGGACCTACTGGAGAGAAGCGGGAATCCGCTGTGTGAGGCCTTGTAACTGGGCGGTGCCGCGCCCGCTGTGGGAAACTGTGTATTGTCTTTGTACCCTCTCTCCCTCCAGCCAATGCCTCACACAAAGACTTCACACAACAGTGCTCCACAGAAGCTTGCTAAATTGAAATACAAGTTTAGCAAATGTCTTAGAACACCTTTTTGAGAAGGCTGAAAGACTCATAGAGGCTTCTAATGGACGTTGGACTAAATCGGCCTACCAGTTTGATTTGACAGGATTAGTCCCATCAAAATATGTTTTGGAAAAAAAAAAATTTTTTTTTTAAAAAGATTTTTATTTACTTATTTGACAGCGAGAGAGAGACAGCTCAAGCAGGGAAAGCAGCAGGGGGAGAGGGAGAAGCTTCCGCTGAGCTGGAAGCCTGATACAAGGCTCGATCCGAGGACCCTAGATCATGACCCGAGCCGAAGGCAGACGCTTAAAGGACTGAGGCACCCAGGCACCACCAAAATAAGTAATATCTTAATAATGATAGTAATATAGAGTTCACTAAAGAACATTTGGGAATTACTAAAAATGTAAAAAAAAAAAAAAAAAAATCATGGCCCCACCACTCAAATAGTCATATTTGATCTTTTTTCAGTGTTTTGTCTATACATTGTTTTTATTACATGGTTGTGATCCTTGTCTATTTGCAGTTATATACCCTGATTATTAAGCTTAACATACTGGAAGTATTTTCCCCTCGTACTATATACACATCAAAAACAATTTGAAAAACCAGAAGCTCACCGAACAAATGTACCATAGTGTCCTTAACATTAACCGCCTATAGTTTAGGCAGTTAGCTTGTTCGTGTTTTTTTGCTCTTATGTGTTATAACAAAATAAATCTTTGGGCATAAAGGTTTTCCTTTGCCCAGGATTATTTGCTTTTATGAGTCCCAGAAGTATAATCCCCCACTGACTACCTTATTATTGTAAGCCCTGAGGGACCAAGAATTGGTTTTAATCAATGGGTTTTGGCTTATGATGGCTCCAGGTCACCATTATGAGCTTCAACTGCCCAGAACTTACTGAAGATGTGAAGAAAGGCTTTAGCAGATTAGGCTGAGCAAGCACAGAAGACATTGTTTCCTAAAACCATTCCCTGATATTATATTGTTTGCTTTATTTTTAATTGCTTATTTGTGTGTGTGTATTTTGCCATTTCATTTTATAAGTGAAATCCTCAGGCCCATTATGTGTTAGCTGATTTTATATCTTTCTTTTGCAAAGAATGATTTCTTTGGTTTCTGGATTTACTCACTTTTACATTTATTAACGCATTTTACAAATATTTATGGACATTTCTACTAGGTGTTACATAACCAGATATTAATAAGAAACATTCTTTTTTTTTTTCAAAAGATTTTATTTATTTATTTATTTGATAGAGAGAGATCACAAGTAGGCAGAGAGGCAGGCAGAGAGAGGGGGGGAAGCAGGCTCCCCACTGAGCAGAGAGAACGACTTGGGGCTTGATCCCAGGACCCTGAGATCATGACCTGAGCTGAAGGCAGAGGCTTTAACCCACTGAGCCACCCAGGCACCCCAATAAGACACATTCTTAACAGCAATGACAATGTAGTATAAAGCTTACTTTCAGAGAAGTAAGAATAGTATGGCTTTGGAAGCAAAATGGGGGAGTTTTTCTGTCTAGGGTTATAGGAAGACTTTAAAAGGGACCTTATACTTGTGTCTTGAGTGATGTAGGAGTTTAACTATTGGGCATCATGTGGATTCCAGTCAGAGAGACCAACGCCTTCATGGGTGTGAAAGGGAACAATATGGAAAAATTGAAAAATCCTTTGTGGCTAATGAGGGGGCTTATATGGAGGGAAAGAGCAGGAAATCATGTGGTAAAGATAGAATGAGGCTAGATAATGAAGGGTTTTTATATCTATTTATAGATATGAATCGATATATTTAATTTATATCTGTTTTTACATTGTAAGCCAAGAAGTGTATGTTATATATTATAACCCATTAGGAGTCATTTAAAGTTTTCTTCCTCTTCTTCTTGCTCCTCCTCCTCTTCTTCTTCTTCTAAAGCAAAGGAGTAGCATTAAAATGAGAGTATTTGGGGCGCCTGGGTGGCTCAGTCGTTAAGCGTCTGCCTTCGGCTCGGGTCATGATCCCAGGGTCCTGGGATCGAGCCCCGCATCGGGCTCCCTGCTTGGCAGGAAGCCTGCTTCTCCCGCTACCATTCCCTCTGCTTGTGTTCCCTCTCTCGCTGTGTTTCTCTCTGTCAAATAAATAAAATCTTAAAAAAAAAAAAAAAAAAAATGAGAGTATTTAGGAATTGGGACTTTATGCCAGGCATGTTATATAAGAAGTTTATACAACAATGCTATGAGACAGTAGAGTTGTTTTCGTGAATAATATAGGGGAGGAAAATAAGACTTAAAGAAGTTAAGTAATTTGTCCAAAGACACATACCTGGTAAATGGCCATATAGAGGTAGAAACCTGAGCACCGCCGACTATGGAGCCTCTTAATCACTATGGTCTATCCCCTCTTCAGTGTAATGTTTTAGAAAGACAGCTTTGGGGTCTGGGGGGCGGTGATTAGTAGCTGAGGGAGAGAATGAGAGAGAGAGAGACAGAGAAGTCAGAGAGCCAATCTGGGAAGCTATTGCAAGAACACAGGACAGGTGGTGCCTGGGTGGCTCAGTCATTAAGCGTCTGCCTTCAGCTCAGGTCATGATCCCAGGGTCCTGGGATGGAGTCCCACATCAGGCTCCCTGCTCGGCAGGAAGCCTGCTTCTCCCGATACCATTCCCTCTGCTTGTGTTCCCTCTCTCTCTGTGTTTCTCTCTGTCAAATAAATTTAAAAAATCTTAAAAAAAAACAAAAACAAAACACAGGACAGAGGTGACGAGGGCCGGAACTTGGAATAATGGAGGCTGAGAGAATGGAAAAACAACAGCTATAGGTATAAGGCTTGGATAACAGAAAATCATGCAATTCTGGAAAAAACTGATACATTTCATTTAGAAGACTGGAAATTCCAATTGTGGCACCTGCCATTTGGGGACTATCTATCACAATGTTCTAGAAGATAGTTGTCCCTCTCTGAGACTGATCTGAGATCAATGACATTTCTTCCCAAGAATCTGGCATAATTTAGTTTTGAATCATAGGGTTGCCTTTGATATGAAGAAGAATTGTGTTCAAGGAAAATTCTTTATTCAGCCATCGCTGCAGTACATTGCCAGATCCTGGGGTTTGTAAAGACGAATGGACTAAAACTTTGCCCTGAGAAATCTCCCAATCAACAAGTGTTGGTACGATTAGGACAAAATAATCACATTGCTGATAAAATGCATCTGAGGTCCGGAGAGGCATTGTGGAGGCATCCTGAGAGCCCCCAGGGGAGGGGACAGATTTTCTGGTGGCATATGGGCAAAGTCCACCAACAGTCTGTGGAGAGAGTTTGCATTTAAGTTGGACAAGAAGGATTTGGGGGTCGTGGGTAGTGAGAGGTGGTGAATTCCAGGTAGTAAAAAAGAGAATTATCCCAGAAGGAGGAGAAGGCAAGAGTTGAGTGTCTGGGGAGAGAGCAGAGTCGAGTTTAGTTTGGTGATTGAAAAAGGTGCCTGTCAGCAAAGAGAGGGGGGTAAGGCCGGGGAGGTACCAGGCCAGCAGAATGCCAGAGCAAGCTGTCACCAACAGTAGAGCAGGGCAATATGGCTGACCCTGAGTGAATTCCCAGGATGGAGGAAAAGCTTTTTATTAAGAGTCACAAGGTTAGAAATGCTTCTGGGTCCTCACACCTCAAATATCTACAACAGTCTTGACAGTGCCTGGCAGATGTGCTGCAAATTTTGTTGAATGAATGAATGACTTTTGTTCTTCCTGCTAGAGGTACAATAGAGGAGACCTACTTTCCAGCAAGTACACTTCTTAAAAAAAAAAAAAGAAATAGCCAAAATTAATGGCTACCAGTGAACTCTGGATCCAGGAATGGCTCCAAGACTCACTGAGGACAAATGATCCAGCCTCTCGCTTCAAGCCCTCTTTCTTCATTTTAAATTGGGAACAAAATTAGAACCTACCTGGTAAGGTTGTGACATTTTAAAAGCCTGGCATACAAAGCACTACAGTTAGCTATTATTCGGGAGCTGTTAGAATTCTAATTTAGCAACCAGAGTTCTTTTCTTAGGCTTCTGGCATCAGTAGACCTATCAAGAGATTATTCTACCTTATCCTCACATCTGTCCTCCTGACATTTTATTTCGCTCTTCAAAATGCATAAAGCAAAGAATCATAAACATAAAAATCATCACTTTTCCTTGCCCTAACTGATTGAAACCCTTTTCACATGACAGGCTTCAGCGGGCACTCTCATGAGCTGCCTGCTGGACCCTGTCAGCTCTTCCCGCATGCTGCCCAGGCCATCTGCTATGCGCCATGGTGAGCCATATGGAACCTAGCCCCCACTTCTCTGGAAATGACTGGCTTTTTCCTTCTGCGGGTTCTTTGCTTAGCTCTACTTCCCAGGTTGATGGAATGCAATGGTTCAGATAACAGTCCTCTTATCTTCCATCCTTGGAAGGATAGTCAGTGACTTAAATATTATCAGGAGAACCTTTAGATGGCACATCAACACTCATGCTAAGTAATGACCAAACACTTCACTAAAAGCCCTGTGACATTTGTGACCCAAGATAAATAATTCAGAAACCATGGTCCTGTAATTCTTTCCTACAATTCTCCCTGTTCTCTACAAAGGGAGTAATATTACATTTTCTTTCCTTCTTCCCTCTGATACTTTTAGCGGCAATTATCTTCCTCCAAGCTTAGAACAGCAGGTACAGCCATGCTGAGATGATTAGTTCTTAACTGTTGCAGGTTATTAGCTGTGCAGAAAATTATATGCAAACCAAGATATGGTTTGGCTCCTACTGTGATAATCTCAATGAGATTTACAAATACCAAGGAGATTTCTAAGCTCTCCTTAAAACTCCTAGCAAAAATGCTCGTCTCTTCAAAGTAGGAGCTTAACTTAAACCTTAGTCAGTCTTCAAAAATAACTTTTGAGGATTTTGTCTAAATAAATAAAAGTGTTGGGTTGCTAACTTGAAGATACTTTTTAATGAAACAGGAAAAAAAATTTTTTTAATGGAACAGAGGTAAGAGGAAGCAATTTTTGCTGATTTTCAGCAAAACCATGAAGTGAGACAAGCAAGTTTTCAGCTGCCATAACATCTTTTCCATGCTTCTCAGTTTTTGTTCCCACCATGGCCCCAAGCCACTTATAAATCATATTTTTTCTACCATAAGAAAAAATATATTAAAACACTAGGATGTGAGTATAAATTAATTAAAAAATGTCAGACCCCTGAAGATAAATGAAGGACATGTTTTACAAAAGCACTTCTGAGGAAGAAATAAGCAATCCACCTTCATTTTCACGGGGGAATAATTTCGCTCTTCTATTCATTTTCTCTTAGGCAGCGATTCTACTTCCATAAAAAAAATATAGCTCTTTTCCTTCCAGTTCTTTCCAGAACAGAGTCAACATACTTAAATTCCTGTTAGCCTTGTCTTTCCCAAAGCACTTACCATATATTGCCTCATAATGTAGTTATTTGGGCCCTGCTTAATGAGTTCAGATAAAAAGCTCAATTAACTGTCTATTTTTCTTTGCATGCCCAGTTGCAGACCCAATGCCTGGACCTACTAGGTGTGTATCAATGAATCTGTGAGGACTGATCTTGAAAAGTCCAACATTTACTACAGAACAGAGAACGTGGCATGGACTGAAGGGATCTCTGGAGTTAATTGTGTCAAAGTTAGATCCTACATTTGAAGCAAAAGGGTTTCCTTATATTTTTATGGTTCTCAACCTTTTATGTTTATATACGCTTTAAATTTTTCAATTTTTGGTGACCCTTTTAAAGGATTAACAAAATAAATCAAGCTAAATAATTTAGCAATGAATATAACCTTAGCTAATAGTTTGCAGTCAAGGACCCAGGGCAAGCTCCCTGGGAGGCATGGGCAAGGGGGTGCTTGACTCCACCCCTTGCCCTGTAATCATCATCAGCATCCCCCTTTGCTGAAAGACACCCCAAACAACACACAGTTGAAATAAAAGATGGATCTAGCTAAGCAAACTCAGTTTACATGTCTACTAACACTTCCTTCTAAGCAGACAGTCAACCTACATAAGAAATTCAGTAGTCACCACTGGTTAATTTAATTTAATTTTTTTTATCATTATGTTCAATTAGCCAGCATATAGTACATCATTAGTTTCTGATGCAGTGTTCAATGATTCATTAGTTGCATATAACACCCAGTGCTCCCCGCAACATGTCCCCTCCTTCATGCCCATCACCCAGTCACCCCCTCCCCCACCCCCCTCCCCTTTGTAACCCTCAGTTTGGTTCCCAAGTCCAGAGTCTCTCACGGTTTGTCTCTCTTTCTCTGATTTCTTCCCATTCAATCTTCCCTCCCTTTCCCTGTGGTCCTCCATGCTATTCCTTATGTTCCACGTCTGAGTGAGACCATATGATAATTGTCTTTCTCTGCCTAACTTATTTCACTCAGCATAATCCCCTCCAGTTCCATCCATGTTGATGTAAATGGTAAAATTTCATCCTTTTGATTGCTGAGTAACATTCCATTGTATCTATGAACCACATCTTCTTTATCCATTCATCCGTTTTAGGGCATCTCGGTTCCTTCCACAGTTTGGCTCTTGTGGACATTGCTTCTATGAACGTGGGGGTGCAGGTGACCCTTCTTTTCACTACATCTGTATCTTTGGGGTGAACACCACTGGTTAATTTTAGATAAACTGCTGCCTGTTTAATAATATTTTATCTGCCCTGCCTAAGCTCTTCCATATATTCAAAAGGCAATATGCTCTCGCATCCCACTAAACATTCTTTCATGGCACTGATGATCATGCTTGTCTTTTACCCTCGGCCAAGTACCCCCATTCTACCCGTATCACACACTTAATGAAGTGTTCTGGCGGACAACCATTACTCTAACAGCATTACTAATTAGAGCAAAAATGCAAGAAAAGCGGGGAACCTGTGAAAGATCCACAGCTCTCCACTGACCCAGTAGGCCACAGGAGTTGGGTCAGCTACTGTGAAGAGGAGTCAGCTGGCATCTGAGACTCCCCTCAGAATGGAATCCCTTTGATTTCCTCGTCTTGATTCTTCACACCGCCCTACTCAGAGCCAGACCCAGATTCTGCAGGCTTGAAACTTAAGTAATTTGGGAGTTCTTCTTTATGAAAAACAATAAAAATGACAAGTACAGAATTAGCTACAAAATAAATATTGGTTTCCATTGAAAAGAATCACAACAAATGACGTACTCTAAAAAGCTCACATATACCCCGAACATCACAAAACCTACAAAAATAATATGTTTTCAAATTAATTAAATGTCAGATGCAATTTTGTGCTAATACTTTCCTACTATTTGGGGCTGCTTTCTCTCTGGTTACCTCTTTATTTGACATATGGCAAGATTTCTGGGCATTTCCATTTGACTCAAGCAGGACCAATTTCAAATACTCTTACATTGACAATAGTCACTACCCAGTTAGCGGGCACTAACTGCTTTATAGTAGCATATTATGAATCTCAATGTTAGTTATTCCCCATCAAATCAGCAAGAAATTTATCTCTTATCAGTGTGTTGATATAATTTACAATTCTTTACTATCTTGCTCATCAAATAATCAAGAAACTTACTCATATCTTTTCAAAATTTATCTATTGTAGTTAATTGTGGCTTTTGATGTGATCTGAAATTTTATCAACTTTTTAATAAATTGTGTTGAAATTTTTTTCTGTCTTTGAACACATACTGTAGATTCTTTTTTTTTTTTGACAGAGAGAGAAAGAGAGCACAAGTAGGCAGAAGGGTAGGCAGAGGGAGAGGGAGAAGCGGGCTCCCCGCTGAGCAGGAGCCCTGGGAGCCTAGATGTGGGGCTCAATCCCAGAACCCTGGGATCATGACCTGATCCAAAGGCAGACACTTAACTGAATGAGCCACCCAGGAGCCCCCCCCACTGTAGATTCTTAAAGTATTATTGTTCCAATGCTCTATGTCTTGAATAGCTTTCTAATGAATGTATTATCCCACATTCAGGGTTGTTAAAGAAAGTCACACGCTATTAAAGAAAAATCCAGGTCACTTGCGTTTTTACAATGTTTAATCTACAGAAGAAGAATGTGTTGCAAAATTTGAAGTAGTCAACAATCCTAGGTACCGCAGATGGAGTTTTTTTCCCCCTCTGTCAATGAGGTTAACTGAAAGAGCTGTATACTGCACACATTCTGCAATTAATTAATCTTTTAAAGAACACTTAACACCATTTGTCTTCACCAATGTCATATGCTAATCTCTATATTAAGTATTTTACGTGCATTACTTCTTTTTATTTTCACCGCTATCCTATTAGTTGCGAATATAATAACTATCATTATCTCCATTTTACAGGTGAAACTGTGAGGCTTGAATATGTAGCTAGCAAATGGTTTAGCCAGAAGTCATGCCCGGAAACTCTGAATCTACGGCGCTTAGCAACTTACTATCAGATTTCCTTCTTGCTTTCTCTGATTGCTGTATTGATATAAGGGAGAAGATTTGGAAGGAGGAAATGTTTGCCCTGAAGTACCTGAAACATTGGTATTGCCTTAGCTTAAGGCTATGTATGGCAAGAAAAACACATTTAGCAAAGTTAAAAGGGTGCATATTTTCCCCACTCCTTGTTCTAATGATTTATTGGATTGCTGCAGCCATTTTTAGCCTCTGAGACCTGCAGAGGTAGCACGGAGGCTTTAAGTTCTCACACACTTTTGCTAGCGATACAAGACTAGCTTGTACAGGAAGGACGGCGGAACCTTGGATCCTTTCCCTGACTGACTGTGACCTCTGTTAACCTCTATCACCAGACTGGGCTAGAGCTTCCTTCTCTATAAAATTACAGAGAACTACACTAAATGGTTTCTTAGGTCTTTTCTGGCTCTAAAATTCCATAAAGCTCAAATGCACTGCCAGCTTAAGGAGGAACATCGGGTGTGTCTAGTACCAAAGACATTTATTTTTTCATGTTTATTTTTTAAAATATTTCATTTATTTTTTTGTGAGAGAGAGAGTGTGCACAAGCAGGGGAAGGGGCAGAGGGAGAGAGAGAAGCAGACTCCTGGCTGAGCAGGCGAGTCCAATGTGGGACTCAATCCCAGGGCCCCAGGATCATGACCTAAGGCACAGGCAGATGCTTAACTAACTGAGCCACCCAAGTGGCCCTATTTTTTTATCCTTAGTTGCTGAATTCATACTATTTGGATATGGAGTCATATAGTGAAAGAAACCAAGCTATTCTCTCTTCTCAAATATTCTGATTTATCAATTACCCACAAAATTAAAATGAAGGGGCTTTGATATTAATAAGCTGTATTGTTATAAGTAAGGATATTATGGGAGGTAATCCACTGATAAAACAATAATGATGATAATGATGATGATGATGATGATAATCTCACGTGGGTTCATATTGGCTTATGGCAATCTGTAAATCCGATTTGGAAAAATCAGTCATACTGAGGCGTGTTTACAAATAAATGTTCCTGACTAAAAATTACAAATGATCAATAAGCTCATGAAAAAGTATCAATATCAAAAGGAAGTGAAAATTAAAGCAAAGAAATATAATTTTCTATCCCCCAAGCAGATAAAGACTGAATGGAAATGTAACTGGGCGAACATTTCTAAGGGAAAATTTGGTAATATATTTGGAATTCCTTTTAATAAAAAAAAACTTCATAAAAGCAGCTAAACTGGGCCTGATAACACTTTTCCCCCCCAATGGTACATCTGAAGCAAGAGTTAAATATAAGCATAGCCTAATTTTGTGCATTGCTGATTATTGTACATTCCTGATTAATTATGACAATTCTAAGTTGCCCACTTCTTTTCCAGTCGTAATTGTCATGTTTTGTGCCTCTCACCTCCTTAACCTGGCATCAGGCTGACGCTGCCTCGGCAGCCAGCGGGAGGACCCCAGCTGAAGGCGCTCTCAGCTCTAGGTCTGCAGACCTTCCTACTGAGGCCTCTGACTGGAGTCCCAGGCGCTCTCTCCTCCCACAGTCAGACTTGTGCAGGGTTGCATCCGGCAGCCAGCATCAACCATCCAGATCTTCTTCCCATGTGCGACAGGCTAGGAATCTAGCATTGCTCCGTCTGAATAGATTTAAGGAGGTTTTCTCAGGAGGACCTGAAAACTACCAGAGCCTGCCTTTGTCCCACATGGCCTCTTCAGTTGAGGGCCAGAAAAAGGCAGAGGCTGCCTTAGTCCCTCTTACCTCTTGGAGCAAGGAGCTTCCCTGGGCGGTAGTGGGTCAGTGTGGACACTATAGGGGATTCCAGCTTCGCTCAGTCCAGGGGCAAAGGGGTTGGAGGATGGGGAGAAACTACTTAATGGGTGATACGTTTTACTTCAGAGAGATGGAAATGTTTTGGAATGAGATAGAAGTGGTTGTTACATAACATTGGGAATGTACTAAATGCCACTGAATTGTTCAGTTTATTTATTTTTAAAGATTATTTATTTATTTATTTGGCAGAAAGAGAGAGAGATCACAAGTAGGCAGAGAGGCAGGCAGAGAGAGAGGGGGAAGCAGGCTCCCTGCTGAGCAGAGACCTCGATGCGGGGCTCGATCCCAGGACCCTGAGATCACGACCCAGGTCGAAGGCGGAGGCTTTAACCCACTGAGCCACCCAGGTGCCCCTTGAATCCACTTTTAAGAAAGAAACAACTAGCCATTTAGAGGATTAAAAAAAGGGGGCACCTCTGCCTTCGGCTCAGGTCACGATCTCAGGGTCCTGGGATCGAGCCCCTCATCGGGCTCTCTGCTCAGCAGGGAGCCTGCTTCCCCCTCCCTCTCTGCCTGCCTCTCTGCCTACTTGTGATCTCTCTCTCTCTGTCAAATAAATAAATAAAGTCTTTAAAAAAAAAAAAGTTCACTTCACAGCTGTCTTTGTTTTCCCTCTCTTTCTCTGCCAGATAGATGATTGAGAGAAAGTGAACGCACCGTACTTCTTGCTCGTTTGTTTTAATCATAAAACAATTCCCTGAACACTAGTGAGAGCAGTTGAGTTTGAGTTTGGAAAAATTAGAGAAGCAATAAAGGAGAAGGAACTGCTCTTCTCGCTGCCTCTAATTTTCTTCTGTAATGAGTTTCCTGCTTAAATGTGTGTGCGGTTTGTCCTCTTTCCTTCTGGGAAAATATGTGCAGTAGCAACTCTTTTCAGGGGCCCCCTTTCCTCATAGTGCTCGGTATGCCCTGTGGGGGGAAAATCCTTACAATTAGTGCCAGTCCAGCCTGAGTGTGGGAAACATTTGGAAGAACATGGAAGGTGTTGCTGAAAAGAATAATAGATCAAGGGTTATTTTTCTATGAACTACTTATGAGAAAACCATAAATATCTAAAATGCGAAGAAAAATGATGGCTGAAAGTGTTTCTCCAAGTGTTGTTTGTGGACTGCCTGAATAAAAACATCCTCCTTATTGTCAAAAATACAAATAGTCGGTCTAATCCTAGAACTACTGAAACAGAAACTGTCGGAGGTGAGACTACATTAAAAAAAAAATACACGTAGGGGCGCCTGGGTGGCTCAGTCAGTTAAATGTCTGCCTTTGGCTCAGGTCATGCTCTTGGGGTCCTGGGATCAAGCCCACGTAAGGTTTCCTGCTCAGCCAGGAGTCTGCTTCTCCTTCTCCCTCTGCTCTCTCTCTCTCACCCCTCCTCAGGCTCTTGAGCTCTCTCTCTCACATTCTCCTTCTCTCTCTCTCAAATATATGAATAAAATCTTTTTAACAAATACATGTAAACACATTCTAAGTCACAGGTTGATAAAGCAAGAGCAGTGGACCAAATCCGGCCCACTGCCTGTTTTTATAAGTAAAGTTTTATTAGCACACAGCCACACTCAGTCTGTTGCTGTTTTTGTACTAAGATGGCAGAGATAAGCAGTTGTGGCAGAAGCTCTATGGGCCTGTAAAGCTTAACTGTTTATTGTCTAGCTCTTTGCTGAGAAAGGTCATCACCCCTGCTCTAAGCTACTGCCTCTCAAATTTTCATGTGCATAGGAATCACTCAGAAATCATTTGAGAAAGATTTTGACTCGGTAGGTCTGTCGGGGGCCCAAGATTCTTTTTCTCTTAAATCTCCTATGTGATGCCGATGTTGCTGTTTTATAGATCACGTTTAGTACCATGGTCTAGAGGAGTTGTTCTCAGAATATGATAAATGTAAATTCTTAGTTCCGACACAAGCCTACCAGGTCAGAAATGCTGCGGGTTGAACGCAGCAATCCATGCTTTATCAAGCTTTCCAGAGGATTTCTGATGCATTCCAAAGCTCGAGAACCACTTGTCTGGATTATCCTTACGTAAACTAAAGCTATCTTCAAAGAGTCTGTAATTATATGTTTATGTTAGGCTCCATTATCTTTGATTTTCGTAAACACAGTACATATTTGTCGATCATAATAATCAGCAGGGAAGGAGACATACTGTATGAAATTGCCACTTAATACCATCTGATTTATTTCTTCTTTGTATATCCAGAATGGATGTACAATAACTCAAATAACTAAAATTTTAAATATGTCTTCCTTGTTTTATTTTAGTTTAATTGATATTTGCTTTGGGGGGGGTCTTCTGTTTTTGTGTCTGCTCAAAATAGCTTCAAATGCCATGTCATTTCTAAAGTGAACAACAGAGGGAGCTCGTGTTATAATCCTAATCCATGAGGATTAGCAGACTTTTTCCTCTTTATTGGCCGAATCAAAGGAGGAACAGCCTCTTGACTCATTCTTGAATGAAATGTTATTATTTAGATGCACAGTGCCTCTTACAGACAGCTCTTTCTAATGCGGAAACAGCTATATGATATGTTCGAAATGACCTGTAAGCAATTCTATACAATTACTTTTTTTTTTTTTAAAGATTTTATTTATTTATTTATTTGACAGAGAGCCACCGAGAGAGGGAGCACAAACAGGGGGTGTGGCAGAGGAAGAAGCAGGCTTCCGGCGGAGCAGGGAGTCCGATGCGGGGCTCGATCCCAGAACTCTGGGATCATGACCCGAGCCGAAGGCAGACGTTTAACAACTGAGCCACCCAGGCGCCCCTCTAGTCAATTACTTTCAACATTCACAGACCGTCTAATGTGTGCAAACAGTATGGAAGGTACAAGAGATTACCAAAACATACATCCTGTTCTCATTAAACATAAGCTTCTGGGCAGAGGGAGTATTAATAGAAACATGTAAAGAAATTTAATAATATAGAATACAACCCCCTGCTCGGATCGGAGAGGAACAGAGAGATGCTTTGGCTAGAAGTGGTCTTTTGGGTACGCGGCATGAGGAGTCACAGGAGGAGCTGAGCCACGTAGCGCTGGGCTGCATGACGTCCCTCACCGCAGCACTGGAGGTACAAACTGGCCATCCTAATTGTCCAGTTTGTCGACAGGAGAGAGTGTGTATACAAAACACAATGGAACTTATTCCCTGCGGTGAGGGACCAGCACACAGGAAACAAACGGACTATATTAGATCCTTGCCTTCAGCACCACGGAGATTTAAATGCGTTTTGACTGGCATGGACTCAGGGCTTGGCTCTGCTTATCTAGTCAAACAAATTAAGGTTAATACAGCTAAAGAATTGAAATGAATGATACTATGTTAGTATCCTACTGTCCTTTTGAGTGGCTTTTTTCTTTTTTTTAAGATTTTATTTATTTATTTGACAGAGAGAGAGATCACAAGCAGGCAGAGAGGCAGGCACAGAGAGGGGGAAGCAGGCTCCCCACTGAGCAGAGAGCCTGATGTGGGGCTCAATTCTAGGACCCTGAGATCATGACCTGAGCCGAAGGCAGAGGCTTTAACCCACTGAGCCACCCAGGTGCCCCCCGAGTGACTTATTTTCTGATCAGGAAAACCATTTTATGGAACATTCTGTATAATACTTAGAAGTACTTAGTGGGTCAGAGACTAAATAAATATCTGCTGATATATGCAGAGGTGGTCGGAAAACAAAACTGGCTGATTGGATGGATGGAATAAAGAGACAGTCGAAGTCTGATGAGGGTGTTATTGGTGAGAATGAAAGAGAAAGGAAAATTGGAGAAGTG
>CM053606.1:118324552-118362917 GCA_028646535.1 Procyon lotor
ATAAGGTCTTGAGAATTAATCAAAAAATTGGGGTGCGCCTGGGTGGCTTGTGGGTTAGGCCTCTGCCTTCAGCTCAGGTCATGATCTCAGGGTTCTGGGATCGAGCCCCGCATCAGGCTTTCTGCTCAGCGGGGAGCCTGCTTCCCACCTCCCCGCCCCCCCCATCTGCCTGCCTCTCTGCCTACTTGTGATCTCTCTCTGTCAAATAAATAAATAAAATATTTTTAAAAAATTGGAAAGCTAGTTGAGTTTGGAAGGCGTATGTCCAGGGATGAGTTTAGCTTTAGACTCTTTGAGCTGGAGGGGCTATACCACCGAGGGTGTGAGAAACAAGAGGCTGTTGGCATCACAACTTTGAGGTTTGGAAGTAAGGTTTGAAATAGAAATAGGGATTGCAGTTACCTTTATAGAGATTTTAGGATAGCTTAGGTATATGATAAAAAGAAAATATATCCAGTCACAAATGTACTGATCCATTCGCTGACATTTACCGGAGACATAACATGTTCCATGTTCTGGGCTACAGGTTGATGAGTATACCGGCCCACGTTTTTGGATTACTGACTAGATGATAGGTACTGCCTGGTGCTAAGACCGGGGCAGCAAACTTGGATCAAATTTACATCCCAGGGGGAAGAGATAGAAAATAAAACGAAGACGGAAAATGCATACTGTTAGACAATGATATGGAGAAAAGCAAGGCCTGAAAGCAAGATGGAGAATGTTAGAGCTAGGGGCTTTTGCTTTTGAGCAGGGCGATCAGGGACGGCTTTGCTGAGAAAATAGCATTTGCACAAAGAGCAGATGTGAGTAAAGGAGCAAGGATGTATGGGAAACACATGCTCCTGGCATGTGACGACGAGAACACTGAGTACGAATGCCTTGGGGTGGGAACACGCCTGCAACACCGGAAGAATGGCAAGAAGGTCAGGATTTCTGCAGCAGAGTAGAGTAATAGGAGATAAGGTCATGGGGAACAGCTCATGCCGGAAGGACTTGTAGGCTGCTGAGATGACTTTGGCTTTCGCTAAGGAGAGGAGAACTGATCAGAGGGATTTTCGTGGAGGAGTGACATGATCTGACTTATATTCCGTAGTATCACCCAGGCTTCCACAGGGAAAAATAACTAAAGAGACAAGAACAGAAGCAGTTAGAAGACTAATTTGGGTAAGAAATGACGGTGGCTTAGGCCAGGTTAACAGCAGCAGAGGTGGAGAGGAGTTGCATTCTGGTTATATTTCAAAAGGAGAACTGGTAGGACTTGATTGATTGATTATGAGGTGGGAGAGAAAAGGGGGGAATAAAAGATCATGAGCTCCACCATGTTTTTCCCTGAGCATTTGGAAGCATGGCATTATCTTTGGCTAGGACGGAGAACACTGAGATGAAGTTTGTGGGAGGAAGGAAAGATCGGGAATTTTGTCTGAACACGTGAAAGGTGAGATACCCCTTAGACAACCAGGAGAAGTCATGGAAGAAGCTGTTTTCTATATGACCCTATGAGTTCAGGACAGACTTGTAAGCAGGAGATATAAATGTGGCAGTTGTTCTTTCCAGATGGTGTTTACAGCCTGAAGCAGATGAAATCACCAAGAGAATGAGTGCAGACAGAGAGAAAAAGAGCTCAAAGGCTAAATTAAAATGAAAATCTTGGAACGTTCAGCATTTAGAGTCAGAGAAAACTACAGGAACTAGTCAAAGAGAGGCAGTCAAGGAGTTTATATTAAAAAAAAAGACAGAAATAAGTGTAAGTATGTTTGTACTCATTACAGAGGGGGTTCAAATGAGGAAAGAGATCGAGTCTATCAAACTAGTGAAGGATCAAGAAAGATTTGATAGACAAAGAACTGGAAATGGGTGAGGTTGTTCCAGGCACAGAGAAACAAGGTTCACCAGTCCAGCTCGTTGTGGTGGAGGGGGTCAATGAAAATGACTCTGAAGCCAGACTGTCTGGATTTGAATCCTGGCTCCGCACTTACTAGCTGTGTGACTTTGGCCAAATCGCTTAAACTCTCTAGGCCTCATTTTCCTCATCTATAAAGTGAGGATAATAATAATACATACATCACAGGTTTGATATGAGGATTAAATAATTTAACATTTGTAAAATTCTTCAATTTCATAGCACGCTATGTGCCAGATAGAACTATTAGTTAAACAAATCAACACATGGAGATTTGCAATTCTGTGGAACCATTTGGGAATTGTAATGATCAGAGTATAGAGAGGGTGGGGAGAAGAAACGGTGAGTCATAAGGCTGGAGAGGCCAGTGGGGGCTGACTCAATTTCACTAACTCGCCCCCACTTATAAGTAGTTTCAGACTGATATACTTTTTGCAGATGTAAAAAGTACCGGATGTACTTCATCTGGTAGTAAGGTATTTGGGTTTTTTCTCTAAGCAACTGATCAGATTCATGGTTTTTAAACACCATTCTAGCCTCAGGATGAAGACTATCACTCACAGGGTGAAGCAATACTCTAGCACCTGAATGATGAGGTAAGGTTAGAGGCAAAATGTGAGTAAGGAGGAAGAAATGAGATGGTGTAAAGAGAAAGAGGAGGAGTGGGTGAACTGGAGAGCGTTAAGAAGGCAAAATCGGCAGCGCTTGGTCACTACTTGGATGTGAAGAGTAAGGCAAATGGGAAGGACTCATATGACTCCCAGGTTCTCCATTGTGTTACTGATTAGCTGAGAAGGAATATAAGAGGAAGAACATGTATCTTTAAGGGAAGATAATCCTTCTGTTTTGTGAGTGCTGGAATTGAGTACTTCTGAGACTCAGGCTAAGATGATCAAACCCTCTGGGGAGTAGAGGCATAGATACAATCTGATGCATGGCCATGACCTCAAGAGAGGAGTCTAGGCTGGACATACAGATTCAGAAGGCAACATCACGTAAGTGGTTGCTGGAGTCATAGAATTGGAAGGGATGCCCAAGGAATAGCGTGCACAATGAGAAATCTGAAGCAGAGCCCCGTGGAGCATCAACACTTGGAGAAGAGACAGTTTCTTCACACAGAGATGGAAGAAACAAAGAAGAGTGGCTTCTTAAAAGCCAAGGAAAGGAAAATATCTAGGAGGAGGATGGCTGAATCCCCAAATGTTGCCTATAGAGAGGGTAAGGACAAGAACAAAAGAAATTTCATTAGGTTTGGCAATTATGAAATCATTGGCTTCTCACCATAAAATGAAGTGGTAAAAGCTGGAGGCTAATTACAGTGGGCGTAGTAGACACAGTTGGTGCTCCTCCCAAATCCTTCAGTATTCTCCATTCCCATACCTGCTCATAGCCTCCGACTGCAAACACCTGCCACTTTCTGCCCTTGTGGCCAGCAGGAGCCCAGCTTTGTCTTGGAGCTGGCAAGAAGGGCTAGAGAGTCAATGTCACCAGGAGCAACCCTCAGTGATCCAGGATGAGAGTTGATGGTAAGTACCCCAGGAATCCCACCTCCCAAACTCTCGGACATGTTCTACATAGTTTCTCAAATGTCCTCAGTAAGATTCAAATCTCAGTAGTACCCTATGCATCGACACATCCTATATTGACTCTTTTCCTTCTCTAAGTCACCTCCCCATCCCCCTGGCTGCAACTGTCTTCCAAATAAGCCGCTCCCATCAAATTCTCATCAGAGCCACCTACTGGAGTTGCCCAACCTAAGACATTAGATAATAAAAGTTATAAAGAAACAAAGACTAAAATAAGTTAGAATATTTAAGCTAGATTGTGAATGAAAAAAAGATATAGGGCTGTAGCTAAAAGGTGGCCTAAGGTCAAGAGATTTTTTTTCCTTATATCATAGGAGAAAATCAAGCAAGTTTACATTCTGAGAGGAAAGAGCGTCTAGGGAGGGGCTGAGGGTGTAGGACAAAGGATAAGCTAAGACATCAGTGTCTCTAGGATATTTGGAAGGCAGGTGATTGCACAAGGAAGGATTGCTAATCGAGGAAAAAGGGCATATTTTTCTTGAATAAGAGGAAAGGAGAGTGCAGTTGAGCGTGTGTGTTTTGGTGGCCAGAAAGCAGAAAAAGAGCTCATCCTCTCAGGGTGAAGAAGATTAAGGTTAAAGTTTTTTAACCTTTAAATAAATTAAATAAATAAATAAATAAATAAGTAAAATATATTTTTTTAATTTATAAATTTAAATAAATAAATTTATTAATTATTATTATATATTATTTATATGTTTATATATAAATATATATATTTATTATATATAATATATAATGATATATACAATTATTATATATAATAATTAATATATAATTATTTATATAATTATAAATAATTATTTATTTTTTATTTATATAATTATAAATTATTTATAATATTATTTATATAATTATAAATAATTATATATTAAATAAATAAATTTAAATAAATAAATTAAATAAAAACCTTTATACTTTAAATAGATTTAAAGTATAAATCTATTGAGTAAGAAAAAGGATAAAACTTGAGACTAATAGAATGCCTTCATTTAGGTGTCGAATGGAAAAGAGAAAAATTTAGAAAGGTAAGTCAAGAAATGAGTAAACAGTGACATGGACACGAAAGAAGAAACACTTTGGAAGGAAATAATGATCAAACTGGCCAAGACTGTAGACAGGCTGAGGTGATAGGAAAAGGTTTTGGGGTTTTGTCATTTCCTAAACAATTAGCAGTGATTTTGGAGAGAGGAGTCTCAATTGGGATGATAGAATAGAAGTTGTTTTGCTCAAAGGATGAAGGAGTAAATGGATAGGGAAAAGATAGGGAATAGTAAACAGAAGAGCCCTGATCGAATAGTAATTCCAAAATATATATTATATCAGTTTAATGGAGAAAGATATTTCTAGGGACACCAAGGGCTTACATTCAAAACTCATCAGCTGTTTGGTTCTATTATATGAAATTTCCTAGATTGACAATTTTTAACTACAAATAGGATAATTTCATATGATTCAACCCAATACTCAAAAATGACATGGGTTAGGTTTCTTATTGATTAGAAGTCAGATTCTCAGGTCCTGTGTGCTAAGTCTACAGGGAATACCTGGGCAAAAGCATTGCCAAGAATATTTCATAGCTCATGAGACACATGGATGGGGGATAATGAAAATTGAAAAATTATAATATCATTGTTACTCTTTGCTAATAATGTATACTCAACTATAAAGAATAACAATTTCTACAACACAGTATTAGAAATAAGCAGCTTGCTTTTTGTTTTATTTTCACAAATATCCTGAAAATAAAAATCTTTCTCTAGATCCCTCAGCTTTTAATCTAAGTATTTTTGAGAGTAAAAAAGCTATAGTAGAATGAGACTATGAATGGTAATTCATCTGCTAGAGACATTATTAAATGAAAGCAACTTTAGTGAACTTGATTATTTTGGACCTTACTCCTTGCTTCAATAATTCTTCTCAAATGTAATTGCTTCAAGGCCAATGATGAAGGGCATGTAAAATGCAATTAACAGATGAAAAATCTCTCTTGTGATTTGATATTAAACAGAAGTGATGGAGTGTGACATTAAAAAAATAGTATCAGAGGTGCACACTTTGCATTTCACTTTAATTATATCAATTTCAGATTCTGGAACAGTGCAGTTTCACACATGCTTAATTAAATTATGTCAGTACCAATACTTTTAGGTTAAAAAAATTGGGGGTGGAGGAAGTGTCAAAGACAGATAAGATGAGGACCGTCATTCATTGTGTTTCTGGCTACTGGGCCAGAGTAAGCACTTGAGAGTCTTTTTTTACCTGTAACGATCTGTGGTTTTAGTAGAAAATGATTTGAATGGAATTCAAAGCCCTAAAGACAACTGACATGATTTTAAGAAGACTTTGGGCTCCCAGAAAGGAGAGTGGTCTATACTAATTTCACTAACTCGCCCCCACTTATAAGTAGTTTCAGACTGATATACTTTTTGCAGATGTAAAAAACAAACAACAGAGAGACTAATAAAAGCTTTTATTTAACGATTAGATAATTAAATCATTAATTTTACTTCAAAGAAGAATTTAAAAGTTTGGGGCTCCTGGGTGGCTCATTTGGGTAAGCGGTTGCCTTTGGCTCAGGTCATGATCCTGGGGTCCTGGGATCAAGCCCCCTGTGGGGCTCCCTGCTCAGCGGGGAGTCTGCTTCTTCCTCTCTCCACTGTTCACGCTCTCGCAAACTTTAAGATATTAATGTTTAGGTTGTATCCTGCTGGTTGTATTGCTGACGTACAAGTTTCCCTATGACATATCACGTACGAAATTCCTGACCTACATGTTCCTTTCAAGGGATTCTGTGAATATGCAGGAATTACACATTTTCTTTCCTTGCCCCTGTTTATGTTAATAATGATGTTCTTTTTGCCCTTCCAGTACTCATGTCCTGTCCTCTTTTCCACTCTACCCTTTTCCTAGAGGCATTCCATGATGAAAGTTGAAGTGAAAGTTGTTGATGGAGGCCTGAAGTCCTCACAAGGGGGACGCTAGCTAAACCGTAGTACCAAGTAGGTCTTAGGGGCACATTCTGAAGAAAGTATCTGGAACCACAGAGGATACCCGCTCCAGACATTTTGAGATAGACCAGTTATTTGCTGGGGCCAGGACTATACTTTTGGAACTATTTATTTATTTATTTAATTTGAGAGAGCTTGAGAGTGAGATCACAGAGAGAGAGGGAGATCAGAGAAGGAGAGGGAGAAGCAAACTCACCACTGATTGTAATTTTGGAACATTTTATTTATTTATATTTATTCATTCATTTATTTATTTATATTTAAGAAAATTCATTTATTTATTTATAGATTTTATTTATTCGTTTGAAAGAGAGTGGGATCACAGAGGGAGAGGGAGAAACAAACTTGCCACTGAGCAGGGAGCCCGACGCAGGACTTGATGCCAGGACCCTGAGATCATGACCTCAGCTGAAGGCAGTTGCCTAAACAACTGAGCCATCCAGGCACCCTGGAACATTTTAACATGCAATAAAATCCTTGAGAACTTATATTTTATATCAGTTTAGTTTATTTAATTTGTTAGCAAATAAGCTAGGTTGTTCTATTCATAATAATTGTTACTGTTAACTAAATAATACGTGTTATTTAAAAATATATACATACATATCTAATCTAGTTAAATGGATATTATGATTCTTCTTTAAGGATGAGGGAACAGAAAAAGTAAGTGACTTGCTCAAGATCGTACAATTAGTCTCCAAAAGGAGCCTGCAGATATTTCTTAGTGATATGTCACCTTGTGGTCATTAGTGTGACCTTGTCATGTAGAAGACCAAAAGTTATTGTGGGACCCCCTCAAAATCCACGTCTTTAACTGCCAATTTTAACCAACTCTAGCTATACTCAGCTGACAGGTTAAAATTGACAGGGTGAAAACTCCAAGTTAGGTATCCCCTAACTAATTAAAATAATTTAAGAGACTCTTTTTATAAGCTAAGATCAATAACACATGTAGAATTTTATTGAACCATTGACTGTTTTTTCCCTGAGACATTTAAGATATTTCAAAGATATTTCACTAACACTTACATCTTCCTTTTAAAACTAAACATCCCTAATTAAAGCCTAACACTAGATAGGGACAAGTGCACAAATCCTGTGTGATGAAATATCATAATATGAACTCACCCATGTAATCTTCCTCCAGGTAGAAAACCTTGTCAGTACTCTGAAGCCCCCTCGTGCCCTTCCCAATGGTTCCTCCTTCTCTCCTTCCCAAAAGAAACCCTTGTCTTGACTTCTAACACCATAGATTAGTTTTACATATTTTTGAATGTTTTTTTAAGTAGAATATTCAGGTTTTTAATCTGTGCAGATTCTTTCACTCAACATTATGTTTAATAAATTTCATCCAAGGGCGCCTGGGTGGTTCAGTGGGTTAAAGCCTCTGCCTTCAGCTCAGGTCATGATCTCAGGGTCCTGGGATCGAGCCCCACATCGGGCTCTCTGCTCAGCAGGGAGCCTGCTTCCCCCTCTCTCTCTGCCTGCCCCTCTGCCTACTTGTGATCTCTCTCCTCTCTGTCAAATAAATAAATAAAATCTTTAAAAAAAAAAAAGAAATTTCATCCAGGTGGTTACAAGTAGCTGTAATTTCATTTTCATCACTGAATGCTGCTCCATCGTATGAATACACCACCCTAAAAAGTCAGTCTGCTGTTCATGCAAGTTCATGTTCTGTTCATACAAATCTGAGTTATTTCCATAGGGGGGCTCTTACAAATAGCACTACCATGAACAGTTTTGCACATGTCTCTTGGTATAAAAGTTCGACTTCAGTAGGTCATTACAAACAAATTTCCAAAGTGGTGGTACTAATTTACAATCCTACCAGCTGTGAATGAGGAGTCCTGCTTGACATTTTCATCCTAATTTTTAATGTTTGTTAGTAAGGTTGGGAGCCCAGAAGAAGCATCATCCTTGTCCAAATGCAGCGTAGGGATTTTATATATTTTACCCCAGGTAACTAAGCTGTCTTCTTGGTCTCTTGTCATTGTGACCTACTCCCGAGCTGTAACTGTTCACACTCTAACTGAAAGTTATGCTGTGAACCGAGACAATTTAATAGCATATGGCAGGGTACCAGTATGATGATCGCATGTATGAGTAACCATTTTAAGATCATCTTAGTAAATTGTAGTTGACTCATTGGCCTGAAAGGAGCAATGTCAAAGTAAGCCATTCAGAGGGTGAGGCATTAAGCCTGGACATCGTGCTAAGATGAACACTGTGGTTTCCTAACGTATCTTATGCTTATCGTAGTGTTTGAACGAAAGTTCTGAAGATAACAGAAGTTTTGCACTACATTACTCTAGAAGGTAGTGTTAATTAAACTGACAACAGGTGCCTAAAACTTTTTTTTTTTTAAAGATTTTATTTATTTATTTGACAGAGGAGAGAGATCACAAGTAGGCAGAGAGGCAGGCGGGGGCGGGAGGCGGGGGAGCAGGCTCCCCACTGAGCAGAGAGCCCAATGCGGGGCCTCTATCCCAGGACCGTGAGGTCATGACCTGAGCCGAAGGCAGAGGCTTAACCCACTGAGCCACTCAGGCGCTCCCCAGGTGTCTAAATTTCTGACCCATTCCTTAGGTCAAAACCTTTTCTTAAAGTTCCTTATCAATCCTAATAGTCTTATTTCAGAAATTCTTATAAACTTACCTACTTTTTACTCAGTTAAGAGAAAACCTGTGAGAGGGATGATCATTTACCTTAAATGATCCCAGGGCCAGGAACGATTTCAGAAATATATTTGCGAAATGAAATGTCTGTTACTTAACTTGTCTTCGAAAAGCTGAGTGAGACTTTGGAGATGCTGTGGAGAAGAAAAGAATCACATTCTTGAATTTATTTGTAAGTAATGTATATGCATCCATAATTTTTCTTCTTGCTGGTGGTAAGGAGAAACTGAACGAGCAGGTTAAGCCTGTAGCCTTCAAAGAGAACCTCCCTCCCTCCTTGCCTCATACACCTTAAGTAGGTAAAGAAGAGGAGATGTCATCTCTGAATAATAAATGGAAGATTAAGAGAGGCTTAATCTCCATGGTATTTCCAGTACCCAAAGTTTCTTTAACCACAAACTCCGTTCCCAATCTCTTCATTGTCTTTTTCTTTTTCTTTTAATTTCATGAATGGTCACTAATTTCCAATACATCATCAATGTTCTTCTTTACCTTTTCTTCAGCCCATGGAGTCATGTGAAGAATGACGCACTCATGAAGTGTCTGGTGATAGTAAAAAAAACCTAAACACACCCAGTAACCTAGAAGTGAGGTTTTCATGTTCAGACCTACTCATACTGTCTTCGTGCCATTTGCTTTCAGTAACTTCTAGCTGACTTAATTGATTTAAATAGTAGATTCAGCATAGAGCCCGACAATTTTTTCAAGAAATAGCAGAAATCCTTTGTAGATGAGGTTAAAAAAAAAAAAAGGAAAATAAGAATGGGTGTAAGGAAGGAAGAGGAAATGTGGGACAAAAGAGAGTGCCTCGTGGATATTTTCACAGGCCTAAGTCAGTACAGGTGTGGCTGGTAGGTTTCAAGAGGGGTCTCCTCGTTGTTCAGGCAGAGAGCAGCTTCCTCCTGGCCCTCAGCTTCTGTGCAGATTGAAAAACCTCCATCAGGGAAAGGTGGAGACTTCTCAACTATCCTTCTGCCTCTGAGAGTCTACTCAGACTTCTCTAGAGTTGGAGAAGAAAGGAAAAAGGAAGTGTAGAAAAAAATCTTATTTGACTGGAGTAGTTTAATCTGAAATTTACTTACATCTGAATAATAGAGTTAAATATATCTGGAATTTATTTTTCACTTAGTAGATATTTAAAGCTGACTTGTGTGTGTGTGTGTGTGTATGTGAGAGAGAGAGAGCTGTAACTGTGGATCTCATATGTAAATAATCACCCCCTTTCTGCCCTCCCCCAATCACTGAAAATTTCTCCCTGGCAGTTACACTGACTGCGGGAACTCTTCCATCTTTCTACTTATAAATACCCCCTCAGCAAGATCTTGCTGAAGGGGGCTGGGCAGTAAGAATAAACGTTATATTATGAAATTTGTTCAGGAGTCTAAGTCCGAAAACAGTCACTAGCATAAATTTTAATCTGCAACCATTATACACATAAATTAGATGACAAATGATTAAAAGACACAAGGAGGATTTTTTGTTGTTATTGTCAAAACAGCTTTCTTTCTAGATTGTTAAAGATGTGAAATTAATATATGTGTCTTTGAAACTTGATTTACTCGCTTCTCGTTTTACCCTAAAACAAAATGTAAGTTCATACAGCTACTTTGTAGCAGAGTAAATTCTAGAAAGAGGGTCTCCTGCATCCTCGGCCACTGTTCTTGCAACCTTGTGCCTTTAGGGTGGATATTTAATAAAATGATTGTTTTATGAGAGATGCTAGTGTTCCTTTGCTGGGCCTGTCTTAAAGTATCGAAGGGTGGTTATGATAGAGACAAAAGCTGCTCTAACTTTATTCTTTTTTTTTTTTTTTTTTAAGAGAGAGAGAGAGAGAGAGGGAAAGAGAGAGAGAGAGAGCATGAGAGGGGAGAGGTCAGAGGGAGAAGCAGACTCCCCGTGGAGCAAGGATCCTGATGTGGGACTCGATCCTGGGACTCCAGGATCATGACCTGAGCCGAAGGCAGCTGCTTAACCAACTGAGCCACCCAGGGACCCTCTAACTTTATTCTTAAATAGTCTTTTTAAGAGAATCTTTTTTCAGTTTAAGTGAAGACAAACGACAATTGAGGCTAGAGTTCGTGATATTTTTTGTAAGAAGTTTAACTAAAGAGCCTAAAAGTCCCTGTTACAGTTTAGATAGTGAGCAAATATAGAGGAAATCTATTTATATGACACATATTGTCATGATATATGGTTTTCGTGAGTAACAAAGGTGGAGGCCAAGCAATTGCATAATTAATTATAGTGTTAAATTCTCCATAGCTGCTTAAAATCCATATACTAGCATTGCTGTAATCATTAATCCATAGGTCAAATATGATTGATAATTTAACTTTTAGGCCAATCCTCTTGCCTTATTTTTCATTTTATTATTTCTCCTTATAAAATGTTTTTAAATGCTTAAATAATTACAGAATATATTTGGCATTCTTGGAAATCCTTTGATTTGGGATTATGTTATTTCTTACTCTGGAAAGACTTTATTCAGGCCCCAATTGCAGTTAGATTATGCAAATACACTAATTACGTTGAGTGGGAATGATTCTTTTTCAGAATGTTTTATAATAGTCCTGCTAAACAACTTCAAATCATTATTTGGTCCTTCCTAGCCCCTAAGCTTATTTAAAATTGAAAATGGAATTATTCTTCTTTTTCACTATTATTTTTGCTATAACTCATACCTCTTTCCCTCCATCCCTTTCTCTCCCTCTGTCTCTTTCTCTCCTTCTCCTTCTTTCTCTCTATCTCTCGCTATATATACACACACACATACATATGCACACACATTTTCATATATACACACACTTATATACATATACATACACATACATACTTTATAGAGTTTCAGTTCTCTCAGGTCTTTTATATATAGTATATTTGGGTATACAGATGAAATATCATCATCAAATAGTTCTAGGCCTTATAAATGTATGGAAGAATAAATTAGCCAACATCCTGTTATTTCAGAGGGTCAGCCTAAGATCAATAGCTAGAAATTACTGGAAGCAGATTTCAGCACAATAAAGATTATGGCTTTCTCCCGATCAGAACTGTTAGAACGTAGAAAGGGCTTCTTAGGGAGGAAGTGAGGCCTCTATCACCAGAAGAATTTAAGTAGAGACTGGTTTTATTTGTATTGAGTTTTATTTGTATAAAACTTAATAGGCTTTGGTTGAAGTAGAAGACTTCTATAATTCCTCCGAACTCTAGGATTTTAAGATTCCTCTTTAGTTCTGAATCCAAGTCACAAAGGCATATGCAGAAATGAAACTATAACTTTAAAGGATTTGCTAATAATATGTATGCTCAAGCGACAACCAATTGGGCCGAGATCAGGTCTGACCAGGAATTATTGCCAAAATGTGCAATTAAAAATTATACAACTTGGGTGTGGGCACCAGAGATCAAGTTTTACTTCTGAATAAGTAGTGCTAGTGACTTGAACTAGCTAGGTTCCCTAGGAGCACTGAGGACTTAAGGCTTTGGGTTGAGAAAGATCAGTGTGTGAGAAAGAACTAGAGCCTTACCCTATGAAATGAGGGGCTGCAGCCACCAGCTCAGGAAAACTTAAAGGGAAACCTGGTGAAACCTTGTGAAACCATTTTTCACAAGATTTAGTGTCACTGTTCACGTTTATTGGAAAGTGATAAATGAAAGGTTTGTTGAATTCTGAAGTGATTTTTTACTTTAATTATGATTTCTATCCCCACCTGCTTTCAAGTGAAATATTGGATAGTTATGATCTTCTGTTCCATAATGGAACCAAACTTTAGTTTTGGTAAATATACATCAGGAATGGTTATGCCAACCAAAATGCAAAACTACAATACAATGGAAAGGCAATTAAAACAACACTTTTTTTTTTCATGTGGTAGATGACATAAATAACTTTCATATGGTAAGTAACATTCAAAGGGATACTGGTAAATGACACTCTTTCCTGTTTCTAGAAGCTGGTAGTATTCTAGAGTAGTAGAAGAAAAGAGACTTTCAGGATATATTTCAGTTTAAGGTGTTCTTTGCAAGACTGGTTTGGGTCTGCAGCTTTTAAGAGGATTCATTATGATACCTCTATCAGATTTTTTGTTGTTGGCTTGGTTTTTTTGTTTGTTTGTTTGTTTTCTGGACTGACACGAGTTTTTACTACTGTGCACGATGTACTGATAACACAGTTGCAGACGTGATACTATTTTATACCCTGCAACAAATACAATCGAACTCATCACAACAGAGCCACATGCTTCCCCCAGGAACCGCCTATAGTTTCTAATGAAAGATATAGGCGTCAGAGCATGTGTGGTAAAATTATTAAGCTCTGCTTCTGAGCCTCTTCTCTTCAAAGACCATATCAACAACATGAGAAAGGGGCACAGCAGCATCTTCTGGTCCTTACCCATCTGGCTGGGGTGGTGCGGGATCCCTGTTTTGACTTGTACATTGGCAGATTTTATTTTGCCAGTTGTATATCTCAGCAAGCACCACAACCTTGGGGACAGCCAAAGTGTCAGTTTATTCTCAAGTTTATGGGGAGGAACTCACTTGAAAACACAGGGCGAGCTGGGTAGAGATGTGGGTTGCATCATGGTCTCTAACCCAGTATCTCTCAGACAAGATCTTTCTAATCTGCTGATTAGATGGTGGCTTTGTGGCATTTGGCACATTCGTCTTAAACAGGATGTATCCATTCTGTACACCCACCTGGTTCCTGCCAAAGAGATGACCTATTGAGAAAAACAAACAATACTCTAGAGTTTCCAGGATACAACCGAAAGCAGTCAGACTATGTATCCCCTCCCCAACCAAAAGACTGTGGAAAAGTCACTTAACATTAAAGAGATAAAATGAGTTTTTCTGACATTTTCAAAGACATTTAATGCCTGGAAATTTCCAGAATATGCTGAACTAAAGCAGAGGCTTTTAAATAAATGTTGATTAAATGGGGGGAAAAAAAAGGCAGTTCCTTAGCTGGTGTAAGCTTAGGTTAACAAACTCCTTGAAGACAAGGGCTAAAAGTCATTCCACGTAATTGTTAGGTGATCTAAAATTGCAGTCGGACTTGAATCAGAGCAACCTGTCTTGTGTCGACAGCTCCGCAGGCCCTTCATTTGTGGGTAAGCAGAGCAGCCCACACATGAAATGTCTGCAAAATGCCATGTGAGCAGGGACAAACTGACTATGGCCCTAGAGCACCTTTTCCCTCCCGTAGAGCAAACTTTAGGCTTTTCCGTTAGATGACACTAGAGTGCCATGATAATGCTGTACCTGCGATATAGGCTTTGGAGCTGCCTGATAGGTAAGAATTAGAGCTCACAGCTGTTCACCCAACATCATTCGATCTGAGATACTTGGAGTGAAAGAGAGCGCTATTTGAAATGATGCCTGGACAACACCATTTTTTGGCTTTGCAAAAACCAGAGCGCTCGGTCCTGCTAGCCTACTGGTGCAAAAAGGCCATTAGGAACCCCAGCTTTGTCCTGTGGGATTAATTAATATATTTTGAGGCTGAAAAATAGGTGACAACATTTGAGATTTGTAGCACAAATATTCTTTATCCCATCTTCTAAATTAGACCCAAACCAAGATCATGGTTGCCCTCCCTGGGAACACCCACCTGGTCTTCTAGTCCTGTGTGAAGCCACGGTGTTTAGCCAACCCAGAAAGCAGATTCTGGTTCTGGTCTGGTTCATTGGAAACTCAGAATGGTTTCTCATTATTTGTTAATTTGTGAGCCACTTAATTGAGAAACTCTTGCTGTAAAAGGAGGAATGCATGAATAGATGAGGCAGGAAAGCACGGGGACGTGCATGAAAGCAAAATAAACCTTTCACTACATGCTGTTGAATTTATATCTTTAAGTGTGGTCAATGCACAAGCGAGCCAGTGAACAAAAAGTTCACAGTGGTGTTTACAGGTAGATGAGCAAAGGGATCCATCCTGCCTCTTGGCTCCTTTAGAGGAGTGTGCGGAATCAGCTTGATGCTGTTTTTATAATACTCTGCTTGTCTCTGAGGGATCTAGAGTAGTTCTTCCCACCACCAGGTAAAGAAGATGAGAGTTGGGATTGAGAAAGTGTCTTTGGTCAGATTTAGGTAGGTGACTAAATTCTGATGATTCTTTTTTTTTTTTAGATTTTTATTTATTTATTTGACAGAGAGAGAGATCACAAGCAGGCAGAGTGGGGGAGGCAGGCTCTCCACTGAGCAGAGAGCCCGATGTGGGGCTCGATCCCAGGACCCAGAGTACATGACCTGAGCTGAAGGCAGAGGCCTTAACCCACCAAGCCACCCAGGCGCCCCCTGATGATTCTTCTTAAAAACTCATTCAGACGAAAGGAAGTGATGAGCCTGACCCATCAGGATAAACAACTTAGAAGGAAGCAACCCCATGGTTTTCTAGATTTGACTTTAAAAATTTAGTCTTACAGATAAATATTAATAAAGAGAAATGATCAAATGGCGTTAGTGTCTGGGGGGAGAAAACCTTAAATCACATGGAAAGTGAGACTGAAAAATGAGAAAGTATAATCTGCAAGAAAAGAATTTGGCCTCTTCCAGTGGGAAAAAAAACAAATTTGGAGGTTTTTGCTTTTGCAATTTTTAAAGCGAATTTGTGTGTTCTTGGAGCTGGGCCAGCCCCAGACTTTGTACATAATATAATGTATATTGGGAGAGGCAGTTTTGTTGGAGGTGGGTGACGAAGTTGAGGTTGCTAGGGGATTTGTTTTGAGACAGATCTGGTTGTCTGGTAAGCACATTGTTTTTACTAACATTTTGTGCTTATTGGGGGCGGCTTGACGAGTCTCTTCCTGTTCTATTTCAAGATGCCCCCCTACATGTTGTTTTAGACCTGGAACATTTTGAATACCACCCACATGAGGCATGAAAAGGCTGCATATTTCTGCAATCTGTTGCCATGAGCTAATGACAAATGTAATTCCCAATAATGTATATGTCTGGACAGTAGGAAGAAACGGATTGATCTTCTACTGAGATGAGCCATTATACCCTTGGCCTTATTTAAAACGAAAAACCTTTATTGTAACTTTTTTAATTTTAATTTTTATTGTCACTTTTACAATGTCTCACTTTCTCTCTATTCTCACATCCCATCAATTTATCAAGAACATCCTTAAGATGAATTATTTAGGCAACTAGAAAGTTGTTTTGTTTTTTTTTAAGATTTTACTTATTTATTTGAGAGAGAGAGAGACAAGATAGCGAGCACGGAAGAGAGGAAGAGGTAGGCTCCCCGCTGAGCAGGGAGTCCAATGCAGGGCTCAATCCCAGGACCCTGAGATGATGACCTAGGCCAAAGGCAGCTGATTAACCGACTGAGAGACTCAGGTGCCCCAGCAACTAGAAAGTTTTAATGGCCATTCATTTGCAGACATGTTAGGGAGGAATCAAACTGTTTTAAGTAAAAGGACAAAATGCATGAAGTAACTCCATTTTTATAAATGCTTTAATGAGAAATACTCTTATTACCAAAAACAAAAGAAAACAAGCTTCCCTTGACAAACGGTAGCTCGTTGTAGCTGGATACACTGAAGTATTTAAAACTTCGGGGCGAGGCGGAAGCTGCCTGGCTTCCTGACTTCTCATCTGGCAAGTTCCACTGCTACAGACAACTGACAAGATACAGATCCATGCTCTATCCACTTACCAGGATTTTCTTTTGGAACAGATTCCAAATGGGATTTTCTCAAGGACGATGTGGTTTTAAGCGGGGTGTACACAGCACGAGTGAGCAAGACATGGAAGAACTAGGGTCAAGAAACCTGGTTATAAAATTTAAGAGAGAAACTAGTTTCAAAATAACGGATTATCCTCCCTCCCTACCCCATTTGAAGTCTTCTGTCACACTTTCTGGTGAACAGACAGAAACATAGCTGCCTCAGATTAATTAGAAAAAAGTCCAAAGGTTGAGTAAGGTAATTTTTGCAGTGAATTTGTTCAGTTTCTTGTCTTTTCTTTTCTTTTTTTTTTTCTGCCTTTTCCATATATTTTTAATACTTTTATGGGGATATAATCAGACATCCTTATGCAGGGAAGTAAAAGTCCCCCTGATGTGTCAAAGGCATATGCAAGTTCTTAACAAACTTTACAGCTTTGCTATTCAAAGCATGGTTCCCAAACCAGCAACACTAGCTTCACCTGGGAGTTTGTTAGAAATGATTGTCTTGTGCCCTGCTATGGAAACTACTGAATCTGCATTTTAACAAGATCCCCAGGTAATTTGTTTGCACACTAAACTTTAGAGGTATTGTCCCTTCCCTGCCTCCTTTCTTGCTTAACCTGCACATGTACTAAGAAAAGACTCAGTTGCATGAACGTGGATTGCCTTGTGTATTCACATTTGTGTTTTCATATTTATGTATCCAATGATTGATCTTTCTCTACCAGCTGCATACTTCCCGGCCACCAGTGCTCACGGTCCTTAGGAAATGATTATGTACTACAGTCAACTTTGTGGAAAGCACATTTATCTACACAAACTGTAACAAGGGAGTTGTCTTTAAATAAAATCACACAATACACGCCAAACTTATGTGTGAGTTTGTGGGATATGGAGCTGACCAACTACCAACATTCATCAAAGGCGAGGGAAGGGAAATATTCTGCTTTACCACTAGGTGGAAATAGAGTAATTTTGAGTATATTTCTCAGGACCATGAACTACTACTACAGGAGATAAGCTGAGAAGGACCTAAGAAATCATTTGCTGTAATTCTTTTCTCCTTAAGTTCATTGATGAGAAAACTGAGTTTCTGGAGATGTTAAGTAAAATTGCATCTGTCTCACAGATGGTGGTCGTCTAGAGCTATGGAGGGGGAGAGTTACTGGTAAGTTTTGATTCTTCAACCATTTTCATCTATATGGATAACGTGTCATTATCCTCCAGCATGAAAGGAAGACAGGCAATGTAACACTTACATTGCCTCAGTGCTACTGCTAAAACTAATAACCAGCACGGTCACTTAAATTTGTGAGGACCGGTTTAGAATAAAACAGGTTTTCCTCGTCCCTGTATTATAACATAATTAATCTCAATCAAGTAATAATAATTCTCCCTTTTTCCAATGAAGAGATACTCAACCAACCTGTAACGTCATACAAGATTTTAATCAGATTTGTTTTTACAACATTTTTGGTTTTTAAATTTCATATTGGGTTCAAGTTAAGTAGCCTGGAACAGAACTTCAGTTGGCAGCTTAAGGAAGTACTTCATGTTTTTCAGAACTTGAAATCTATTTCCACTATTTTTAAGAAAGGAAGGGAATCTGAATTCAGGCCTTGGGGGACATTAGAAAGAATCTACTTGGGTCTCTTTCCATGTATCTCACAGATGAGAAGTCCCAGAGAACACGGAATGAAGTGTGTCACCCACAGTAGCAAAGCCACCACCATGCCCTTCTTCTTTGTTCCAGGAGAGACTCTAGCACGTACTTTGGCCTGTATCTTTCTATTGTTCATCGGTGTGTGTTAACCACAAAAGGATTATTTCCACTCATTACATCAAAGGGTGTGTTTAAAAGTTAACTTTTAATAACACCTCTAGTTTAAAAACTCTTTCCTAAGTACTTAAGTATTTGGTACCATAGTGCCTTTTTCCTTTTGATATTTCTGTGACATGGTTGATTATGATCATCTAAAAATTAGTATTCCAGTCCAGAGTCCTGGCTAGTATTACTATATTCTATACAAACGTGGATAAAGCGTGTTGAGTCAGCATATTAAGTATACAAGTCCAAACGCACCGGAGGAGCTGCCTCTCTAGGAGGCAGGGGCAGCAGGCTGTCCTAAGTGTCTAGAAGTCAGCACTTGCATCACTCAGCAAATGACATACTTAGCTGCCTTCAGAACTTGAACATTTTCTCAGCAGTGGAGCCTCAAGTGTGGGATATCCGGGCTCCTAATGGCACGACTATACAGCCTGAGTCCCTCAGCATTAAAATGGTACCACAAGAAAAAAAAAAACACCAAAAAACAAAAAACTGGGATGATCCTAAAACTAGGGCAGGAATTTGAAATGAAAAAGATACAGGGGCGCCTGGGTGGCTCAGTGGGTTAAAGCCTCTGCCTTTGGCTCAGGTCATGATCTCAGGGTCCTGGGATGGAGCCCCACATCCCAGGATGTGGTCTCTCTCTCTGTCAAATAAATAAATAAAGTCTTTAAAAAAAAAAAAAAGATACAGTGCAGGGGAATAGATGTCCTGAGGCATGATGGGAAATGACCAACCCCAGATTTCAGTTTGTAGAGGATGGAACACGAACCTGTGTCTTGGTATGTATGGTTCAGGAGACTAGCTTCTACCCTTAGCTCCTTGAGTACAGCGAGCCAGAGGCAACCAGGTGTGGTCCTGTTTCACAAGGTCTGAGGTGAGGACTGGACAGGGATTCTGGTTTTACCACTTTGCAAACGTTCCCTGCCTCATGTCCTCGTTCAAAAAATTGGAAAAAATTTAGTGGAGCTCCGAGTTAATGGATGGAAAGTGCACAGGAAGCAGGGCATCTAGCACAATAAATGGAGCTTATCTCCATCAAGGCAGCTGGCCTTTCTGTGTGGCAACTTTCTCACCTCAACCAAATCACTCCCACAGGGACTAGGATCACTTGGTAAGATACTGTGACAAGTACACTTTGGTTTGTTTTTGTTTTTTTAAGATTTTATTTATTTATTTGACAGAGAGAGAGAGATCACAAGTAGGCAGAGAGGCAGGCAGAGAAAGAAGGGGAAGCAGGCTCCCCGCTGAGCAGAGAGCCCGATGCGGTGCTCGATCCCACGACCCTGAGACCATCACCTGAGCTGAAGGCAGAGGCTTTAATCCACTGAGCCACCCAGGCGCCCCAAGAGCACACTCTGAAAAGTACAATACCCTACACGACAAATGGGAGGGTATCATTGTCATTAAAGGCAAAGAGGAAAAGTACTGGAGTCTAAGTATTTGGGAGTCTGAGAAGGAACTATGAAGGGCTCACGCAATAGGAATGTAAAGGAATAACATTCTTTTTTTTTTTTTTCAAAGATTTTATTTATTTGACAGAGAGAAACACAGCGAGAGAGGGAACACAAGCAGAGGGAATGGTAGCGGGAGAAGCAGGCTTCCTGCAGAGCAGAGAGCCCGATGTGGGGCTCGATCCCAGGCCCCTGGGATCTGACCTGGGCCGAGGCAGACGCTTAACGACTGAGCCACCCAGGGGCCCCAAGGAATAACATTCTTGATGGGTTAGCAATGGCAGTCACTTAAACTGAAACTTAAGGAACTTAAGGAGTTTTAGTTCGGAAACTGCCTACCTTCTGATAAAATCATCTAACTCAAATCAGGTCTATGTTGGCCCTGAGGCTCTAACTGGGCAGGGTTGGAGGAGGGAGCTGAAGAGAGTGGTGTGTGTGTGTTGGGTAGGGGGGGTTGTCCTGAAGGTGGGGAGAACAGGTTCTCTCAAGAAGGTATGGGATGTGGGTTAGTCCACTGAGCAGGAGCAGAGATGAGGGAGGCAAAGAAGTTTATCCATCAATCAGCCAAACCACCGATCAATCAGTTCCTACCTCCAAGCCCAACCAGGGCTAGTGAATTCATTGAGGGTATTTCGAATGAAAAAGAGTGGCGGCTGGGAGGTAAAACGGTGGGGCGCTAGAGAGGCGGGGCCGGGCTCCCTACCGGCTCCTCTGGCTTCCCCGCTCCGCGGAGGCGCCGGAACGTGCAGGCGCCGGCGTCCGGGACGGCGTGGGGCGCGCCGGGCGAGTCCCCGCTTGCAGGAAGCGCGGGGGGAGCACCCCCGACCTCCCTCAGTCCCGGGGCAGGTGGAACGGGTTCGCGCCCCGAGACCCAGGGAGAGAGGCCCTGGGGGCGTGCGGGGGGCGGGGCCGGGCGAGGCGCGACTCTCATTGGCCTCTCGGAGCCGCCCCGGCGGGCGCCGCTTTTATAAAGCAGCCACGCGAGCCAGCAGGTTGCAAGCCACGCTCCCGACGCCCCACTCCGTTCTGCTCGCTCGGCCCGCCCGCCCGCGCCCACCATGGCCACCATTCAGCAGCTGGTAGGAAGATGGCGCTTAGTGGAGAGCAAAGGCTTTGACGAATACATGAAGGAAGTAGGTGAGGCTCCCGGCCAGGCGGCGCCTGTAACGTGGCGAGTGTGTGTCTGTTCGGGTCCCCTTCAGCGTGCCGAACTCGGCGGGGGGCCTGCCCGGCTGTCTACCCCAGACCCCTGTACCGCCATCCACGTCCCATCTCCCCACCAGCACGTGGGCGAGCAGCCGGCAGGGCGGCGTGCGCTTGCCGCCCGCCTGCGGATTCTGAGATGTTCCGTCTCCGGGGCCACCCAGCTTTCTTCTACTTTCCCCCAGCCCACGCGGCAGCCACCCGCACTGCTTCCTGTCCTGTAGCGCGCTCCTCTTCCTCCCACCCCAAGGTTCACTTCTTTCGACCCCCTCCAGACAGCCCCCGTAACTCTCCCCTTTTTTTCTTTTCCCTCCACTCATCTTCCCTCCTCCCGCCGCCATCCTGCCTTCCTGCCTCTCCTGCTCGCCCCATCCTGGCCGCGCCCACCCCCTTTCCCACCTTGCTCCCGCATTGCCGCATCTTTGTTCCTAGATGGGCACGGGTCCCCTCTGCTCCACAGGGCGCGGTTTCCAGCAGAAGGTCCAAATGGGGCGACAGTTTTGGCCTTCGTTCTGCGGCTCGGCCGCCTCTCCCCCAGGCCGCAGGCGCTCTGCTCGCCCTCACGGGGTGAACCCGGCCCTTTGGTTTGGAGCGGCTCCTGGAGGAGCGTCGGGTTATCCTCGCCCGCGGGCCGCAGAGCGGCGCTCAGAGGCGTGGCGCTGGCGATGCGGACCGTCTGGCACTGCCCGCCCTGAGCGCCGCGGCGGGCAGGTGGCCTCCCCGAGGGCAACGGGCGGGGCCTGCTGTGCCCACGGAGGGCCGCTCGCGCTGCTGCCCTGCCCTCTGCGCCTGCAGGGTGAGGGGCCTAGAGACGGGGAGTGAGTTTTATTGGGAAAGCCGCTGCGGAGCCCTCCTGAGGCTGCTTTCTAACTCTATGCAAGATGGGCGCGACCCTGCGGGAGACGATTGCCTCCCCCGCCCCCTCCAGCTTAAAGCCTTTCAAGGCAGTATGAGTCTCTGTAGGAAGATTCCAGTTCTTTCTTTCAAAATAGTACTTGATTCTCTGTTATTGTCCTCTACTAAGCCAGTGACAACGATTGTATGCTGGTTGACACATTGGGTGGATTAGCAAACAAAAGTGAACCTTTGTCACAGGCCACTAGGAAATGGGATGGAGGGTTATAGCTTGGATCTTCTCAGAAAAGGGGCTTCCAGCCCTGAGACAACTGCTGGGACCCTGAGGATGCATTAGAAGCTGCTCATTCCACAAATGTTAACATGACTGCTTTCTGGTGCAGACTTTACTACAAAGACCCTCTGCAGAAACCTAGTCCCTGTGGCACTTCAGAAACCCACCTTTGTTAGCCTTTATCCCAGACAGTGTCAGGTGAAGGCTGGTTCTGTGGTGAATCTTGAGTGTATTTATGATTCTCTGAGTAAAAGTAGAATGCAGTCTTTTTTGCACTAAAAGTCTAGATCAAGGTAACTTTGGAAGAAGCCAATTACTGCGCTCATAGCCAAGAAATGTCAGTGTGTGTTCAGTTGTGTGAGGACCAAATAAAGAAATGAATGTGTTCATTCTGCCCTTTGAAAATGAATGTGTTCATTGGGTGGTTTGTTTCCAGGGTTCTAGAGTCATGAAAGTTGTCAGGGCTCAATTCACTAGAGAACAATCAAGGTGTAGGAAGAGCAGAGCTCTATATTGTCCAAAGTGAGAATTAATAATGACTCATCTAACACGAGGCACCAGCCCCCACACTAGCAAAAGAGAAGGCAACCAGAGGACATTGCAAGCCTAGCTGAGTTTTTATCATCAAGCTAGTTAGTCGGCTTAGGTTTAGTCTCCTCTGTGAAACCAGGATTTGGCCTAGTTCTAAGTTTCCTTATAAATGTTTACATTAGGGAGAAATACATAGATTATAAATTGAATATGATATCAATATAGTAAATGAGTTACACAGCCCGAAGTGCTTACTGTTTTTGAGGATAAAACTTTCCCAATTTATTTGATCATGATTGTGCAGTTAACTCTTAAAACACCGTGCCCTTTAAACAGAATTGATTTGGATCTGATGTAGTTATTAATCAGATATTTATCAAGAGCTTTGTATGTGTCAGACTGTGTGCTAGAGTCGTATAATACAATGTTTGGCAGAATTGAGTAAATCCATTTTGGAAGTCCAGATTTTTTCCCTAATTTTCTGAAGGCCAGCATAGCATGGTGGCCAAGAGCTTAAGATTTGGAGCCAAGCTGCCTGCTCTGTTGGTTCCAGCCCCATCACTTCCTAGCTGAAAGAGCTTGGGTAAGTTACTTCAGCGCCTCATTTTCTCATCTTGTAAAATGGAGACAGTACTATCCAGCTATCACAGAAGAGTTGCGAGATTCCCATTAATTCATATGTTAAGTGCTGGCACACCATGGTAAGCACTGGATGTGTGTTAACACTCGTTATTGAGAAGTAAATAAGTGGAAATAGATACCATACAGTAACTACAATTGAATTACTGCATTTATTATGTAAACCAAAGCCTCGGTCTTCCTATTATTTAACACGATAAAACATTCTACAGGAGTGGGAATGGCTCTGCGAAAAATGGGTGCGATGGCCAAACCAGATTGCATCATCTCTTCTGATGGCAAAAACCTCACCATAAAAACTGAGAGCACTTTGAAAACAACGCAGTTTTCATGTAACCTGGGAGAGAAGTTTGAAGAAACTACAGCTGATGGCAGAAAAACTCAGGTCAGTCATCACTCAACAAAATCACAGAGGCTTGTAGAATGATATATTAATAATATTCTTACTGTCTGTAGGCAAAACTTAATGGAAAAGTAAAAGTACTTTATGAATTGAATTTGACCCATTAGTGAAAGCATCAGCTTCATAACTTTTGGAAAAATAGTTTAAGGAACATGAGAGAGAATAAGTGTCTCTTACAGGGGTCTAGATGGAAAAGCATAAACTGTGTTATTCATAAAATCGGTATGGGTTAATGAAGTGGACCCAGAAAGGAGAAGATGAAACAATGTTGATTAAGGAAGCGATGAGCCTTGACGTCTCCCCGGTAACATACTTTAGAGGATTCAAAAGTGTATTTTTGCAGACTGTCTGCAACTTCACAGACGGCGCGTTGGTTCAACATCAGGAATGGGATGGAAAGGAAAGCACAATCACAAGAAAATTGGAAAATGGGAAATTAGTGGTGGTAAGTGCCAAACTTCTTATGTCTTTTTAGGCTTCTTGTTTGTATTCAGAGTTCACATAAGTATTCAATACTGATCATGAACATGAGAACTAAGTTTGGCTAGAAAAATACTGCAAAACAACAAGGTAAACACTAGTACACTAATAACTAAGAAAGCCCTTTGTGTGGGTAGAGACTTGAGATGATGTAATGTAGGTTGTACCTAGAGCTGGGTTTAGTCTATGCTCACCTCGGCTTTACAGTTAGATCTTGGGCAAGCTACTGAACTCCCCTCCTGGGCATACATCTTTCCACTTCTTTAAAATAAGGGACAACATTTGCCACAAGATCAAATGAATGCTTTAGATTTTGCAAATCAATAGTTTGTAGTAAAGCTTACACAGATCATAAGCAAAATAACAGGTTCTAGCTTTTCAAACCCAGGAATTCTAAAATTCATTTTCTCCATCTATGAAGTAGATTACAAAGTTTTGTAGGATGCCGATTCTTGTATTTAACTACCATTTCTCTGCGATGCAAACCTGACCTAATTCTTTAATATTGTTCTTTCTTCTAGGAATGCGTCATGAACAATGTCACCTGTACTCGGGTCTATGAAAAAGTAGAGTAAAAATTCCATCATCATTTTGGACAGGAATTAGCTGTGAGGATGAACAAGCTCAGTTCAATGAGCAAATCTCCCTACTGCTTTTTTTTTTTCCATTACTGTGTTGTTATCTTTATCACAAACATTTTACATGCAACTATTTCAAAGTGTTGATTTAATTAGGATCATCCCTTTGGTTAGCAAATAAATGTGTTTGTGCTATGCCAGTGTTGTATGCTTTTTTTAATGTCATAGGAAATTAGTGGTGAATTTTAAGTATGAATTGATTCAATTCTCGGGTAGTCTTGGGGGTATTATATTGAGATCATATTTTAGTAATTTATGTGTGGAGCTACTTTTATGGAAAATACACTACCAATCATTTAAGCTTTCCCTACACTATTTGAACTCTGCATCAACTCAAGAATCTTAAATTTCTGGCAAAAGACTATTCTCATTAAAAAAGAGCTACATAAACATTATGACTTAAATAATCAGAATAAAAGTTAAATGACCGTCATTGACGAAATATCATACTTTTAATAGTGCACGTAACTATTATTCAGGAATTCTGCAACCCTAAATTCCTTTAACTTTCTGAGGACCTCCTGTGTGCCAGGCAGTGTTCTAGAGGTTGAGGCATATCTGGCCACAAGGTCAAATCATTGCCATCACCGTGAGGAGAAACACCAGCTTTAGAAGAACACAGTGGGTTCCTTAACAAAAGCCGCAGCTCTAAAATTACTTCCTGTAGGCATATATAAAGAATAACTAGGATTCTAAGTGAACACCTGTTCTGCTTCTCAAACCCAAATACAAACACTTGCAGTTCACATTTGGAGAGATAGTTTGTAGACAATGGGCTAAAGCCTTGTGTGCATGATCACCAGAGCGGTGCTTAGGGGAACTCGTCCGTTATCTCTGCTCAGCAAGTAAGAAAACGGTTTTGACTAGCTAACCTGTTCAAGGACACAGGAATTAGTACAGCGGGTCTGGGAACCTGCATCTCACGGACTCCATTCCGTCATGCTCCAACACTGCCTCTCATCAGCTGGTATTAAGATCCTGAGTCTGTAGTGCCCTTCAGTGTACTGAGACTTGTGCAACCACTCGAAATGTTAGCTGGTCAGAACCTTAAGACTTACTGAAAGCTAGCAGTCAGGGAAGGAGCTCAGCTCACTGACACACTAGGCCTATCCTGTGCAGTATATAGCCATGGGCCCCAGGTGGCTACTGAACACTCATAATGTGGCTTGTCTCAGCTGAGATGTGTTGAAAGTAAACACCACCATCTCCTCTGCTTTCCTGTCGGCACTTTTATTCTCCTAGAGCTATCATTTAAAAGAAAACATTCTTAAAATACATACTCCTGTTAAGAAGCTAAAGTCTTTCCAGAGGTCCCATTCAGTCTTGTCTGTGTCTCCAAACTTCCCAACATCCCCTCCTGATTTCTTCTACCACTCTCCAACATTTCACTTCAGCCACGGACTCTTGACACAAGTGTGCTGCCTCAGGATGTCAGCACTCGTTGCCTCTTCCCGTAACCGTCTTCCGTGAGCAACCTGCAGCCCAGGCCTCTCAGCCATGTCACTTCCTTCAGGTCTCTTCTCAAATGTCATCCTAGCAATGAGTCATTCCCAGATCACACTCCATGTAAGAGCTATCACCCCTCCCCCAGACTCTCTATTCCCTCACCCTGTCTTTGCCCTTACCACCAGTCCTAACTATACTTTAAGAAGTGGAGCAGAATTACTATCAATCTCTTCCACTGGAAAGTAAGCTCCATAAAGAAGAGACTGTTTTTACAGTGTTCTCAATTAGGAAGCAACTTGGCACACAGAAGGTACTCAATAACATTTGTTGAATGATGAAACTCTTTTTTAAAAAAGGTTTTATTTATTTGTCAGAGAGAGAGCACAAGGAGGAGGAGTGGCAGGCAGAGGGAGAAGCAGGCTCCCTGCTGAGCAAGGAGCCTGCCTGATCCTCAGGACCCTGGAATCATGACCTGAGCTAAAGGCAGACGCTTAACTCATTAAGCCACCCAGGTGTCCCTAAATTCTTTAATTAATGGCTTCTTTGTACCTGGTTACATATTTTAATATTACTTAAGACCCTTTATGATTTTGCCTCAATTTATTTTTGAAAACTATATTACTTACCGTTAATACACATCATTCAAATTTCATCAGGTCTTTTACTTACCCTAGAAGTAACGTGCTTGATGACTGTAGAATATGAGTGAAGTAGGGGGCAAGGAATTCATGCCCTCATTTTCCTGAATTTCTGTGTCATGACGTTCTGCTCTACCAGGAAATAGGCTGCCCAATCTCGGTCAACATTTAAAATTTATTTTACTACAGCTGAGTACTACCAGTAGGCAATGTCTGTTGGAGAACTTTACCTGAGTTGTTTGTGTTCCCTGAGTTGTTTGTGGAACACCGTACAAATTAGATATAATTTGCTACAAATAAAATGGTTTCACATAAATCAAACCCTCACCAAAGAAAAATGTACAGGCAAGAGATGACTTCACTTTTGGATTATGCCCTTGAGTGCTACAAGGCCTACAAGTTCATACGTTTCCTTTAAACTGAATCTGAGTGCCTAAGGATGAATGGTTATGGTGAATCACAACCGTGTGATCTTTGTAGGCATTATGAGGCTTTGTTATATGCAAGCTTAATTATATTGCATTTATTAACTTACTCAGTGGTTTCTTGAGTCTTAATCTCAGCTGCTTTCTCAAAATGTGGTGTTTGTGCTATAGTCAAAAAAAGGTTGGGAAGCATGTGTTTAGTGCCTAGATTTTAATGCTGCCTACATAACTTATGTTATCACTCAATTCCTGCTGCTTATTGATCCATGATTATTAGTGTTTGTTGTATTTTAAATTCACTTTTAAGTTTATGGGAATAATGGTGGCTTTTCCCTGGGGTTCATATAGACCCTGTTCTCCTTTCTTAGTGTTGCCCTCTTAGAATTCACTGCCGTTTGGCGGGTCACGTGTACTGTGGGTTAGTAGGAAGAAATGATGAAACTGATAGACAGGTTTAAAAAGCTGAGTGACACATATTTTGAAATATTGTGAAAGGCAGGGTGATATGACTCCTCACTGGTCCCGCAGCAACTGGAAAATAACTTGAGTCTTATGACATCTGGTCTGTCAGGACCAGTCACCAGATCATATGTGAATATTTACTTGGGATCAAGCCCATCCCTTCTTCCCATATCCCCTTCTTCCACTTTGTACACTTTAAAAGTGTCTGAGAAGAGAATAATAATATTTTGAAAAGAGTATTCACTATGGTGTTGGTGCTGTATGATATGGTGAACAAGACAGACAGGGCCAGGGGCCTTTTTCATGGAACTGGCATTCTAGTGTGAGAAGAGGGAACACAAACAGTGATAACAAATGGCATAGAGTGATAAATGCAGCAAGAAAAAATATGAAAACAGTAGTGTGATAAGCACTGAGTAGGGTTGAAGCTACCTTATTTGGGATGGTCAGGGAAGTCCTCTAGGGAAGGTAATGTTTGAAATGAGACCTGAATAAGGAGCAGAAAATAAGCCAGTAAGTATCTGGGGACATAGCATTGTAGGCAGAGAGGTTAGCATTTACAGTAGCCCTGTGTGGGGACAAGCCAAGTGGGAGAGTGACAGAAGTTTATCCGAAGAGAGGCAGTGATGGACAAAATGTGGTCTAATATTTAGGTGGGAGACAGAGCACGTGGGATCTGGTAGCTGCTAGTGAGGCATCTGGGATTATCTGAGGGTCAGGAGAAACCACCGAGGGTCTGGGTAGGAAATGACAGAAGACGAAACAAAACAAAACAAAAAAAACCCCCAAACAAACCTAGTTTCACTTTCAGTAATGGAAAACTTGATATTTAGTAATAACTCTCCTATGAAAAACAACTGAAAATACTGGACAAGATATTTTTAAAAATTTCTTTAAAGTAACAAAAACGTAATAAAACAGTGAGGAATTCTTTGGCATAGATCTGGGAATCGAGAGACGCAAGTTCCAACTGACAAGACTGGTTTCGCCATGGATCATTTATTTGTGGATCTAGCAGTGGCGGAGAGGCTGAACTGTACTTTTGGCAACAAAGGAGATAATTGGTCTTTGTCTGATGGTAGATGACCTACCATATTGCTTCATCTTCTACTGAATTAGAAAAAGAGTTCTAATAGTTGAAAATTTAGATATGAGGATGTTCATGTTATGCTATTTACTCTAGAGAGGACTGAAAAGCACAGAACTTTCTAGAAACAGGTGATTGCTTAAATAATAATGGTTTGAGCATATGATAAAATACTAACAGGCATAAAAAAGACTACTAAGATCTTGGAGAAAAGTCTCATAATGCACTGTAAAGTGAAAAAAATTCTGACTATATTTTTTTTTTTAAATATTTTATTTATTTATTTGACAGAGGGAGAGAGATCCCAAGTAGGCAGAGAGGCAGACAGAGAGAGAGGGAGAAGCAGGCTCCCCGCCGAGCAGAGAGACCGATGTGGGGCTCAGTCCCAGGACCCTGAGATCATGACCTGAGCCAAAGGCAGAGGCTTTAACCCACTGAGCCACTCAGGCGCCCCTCTGACTATATTATGTACATATTTCATTTGGGTAACAATACATGCATATATGTAGAAAAGTATAGAAAAATTTTAACAATGGTAATCTCTTGGGATTGGGTGATGTTTACTTATTTACTTGCTTATCTGTTCTAAGAAAAATGTGAAACCATTTTAACATAAATAGCTTTATTCCTATTTTTAATGATAAATAGTATATTAGAAAATATTACAGAGAAAATACTACAAAAGACTACAAGAAAATAAAGAGCCCTGGAAGTCTCACTTCCATAGAATATCAATATTCATATTTGCTTATGAATATTCAAATAACTCTTTATACATTTATGTGCATATAGACCCTAAACACTTTATACATGGGATCATACAAACCAATATTCTACTGGCAATGCTTGTTTTTTAACTCAAATATTTACTTTTTAAAGTAATTATAATTGACATACAACATTATATTAGTTTCAGGTGTACAACATAATGATTTGATATTTGTATGCATCAGGAAGTGATCATCACAATAAGCTTAATTATCATCTGTCATCATACAAGGTCACAAAAAAAATCAAGTGTTTTTTCCCTTTTGATGAGAACTTGCAAGATCTCCTCTCTTAACAACTTTTGAATATATAATACAATATCATTGACAATAGTCATCATGCTGTACATTACATCCCCATGACTTAATTTGTTTTATAACTGGACGTTAGTACCCCTTGATCTCCTTCACCCATTTCACCTACCCCCCAACATGCCTCCCCACTAGCAACCACCATTCTATTCTCTGTACCTTTGAGTTTTGTTGTTTGTTCATTTATTTTTTTTTTTTTAGAGTCCTCATATAAGAGAAATCACATGGTATTGTCTTTCTTGTTTTATTTATTTCATTTAGCATAATGCCCTCCAGGTCCATCCGTGTTGTTGCAAGTGTCAAGATTTCATTCTTTTTATGGCTTAATTGTATTCCGCTTTATATGTATATCACGTCTTCTTTATCCATTCATCCACTGATAAACATTTAGGTTGTTTCCCTCTCTTGGCTACTGTAAATAATCCTTCAGTGAACATGGAGATGCATATGTCTTTTCGAATTAGTGTTTTTTGTTTTCTTCAGAGTACTACCCAGAAGTGGAATTGCTGGATCATATGGTAGTACTATTTTTTATTTTTGAGGAATAACCTCCATAGTGGTTTCACCATAGTTTCCACAGTGGTTGCACCAATTTACATTTCTACACCAATTTACATTTTACATTACAGGGCACAAGGGTTCCCTATAATTACATCCATGCCAGCATTTGTTATTCTTATATTTTTGATAATAGCCATTCTGACAGGTATGAGATTATATGTCATTGTGGTCTTGAGTTGTGTCCCCCTGATGATGAGTGATGTTGAGCATCTTTTTATGTGCCTCTTTGGCCATGTGCATGTCTTCCTTGGAAAAATCTGTATTTGGATCCTTTGTTTATTTTTAATTGGGTTATGCATTTTTTTGTTATTGTGTTGAGTGAATTCTTTATATATTTTGGATATTAACCACTTTTCATATCTATGACTTGCAAATATGTTCTCCCTTTCAGTAGGTAGCTTTTCATTTTGTTGTTTCCTTGGCTGTGCAGAAGCTTTTTAGTTTGATGTAGTCCCACTTGTAGATTTTTGCTTTTGTCACCCTTGCCTTTGGAGTAGAGTTGAAAAAATAGAACCCAGAGCAATGTCAAGGAAATTACTCTCAGTGATTTCTTCTAGGAGTTTTATGGTTTCTGTTCTTACAGATAGGTCTAATCCATTTTGAGTTGATTTTGTGTATGGTATAAGGTAATGGTACAGTTTCATTCTTTTGCACGTGGCTCTTCAGTTTTCCCACCACCATTTATTGAAAAGACTGTCCTTTCTCCATTGTATATTCTTGCCTCCTTTGTTGTAAATCAATTGATTATATATGCAGGAGTTTATTTGTGGACTCTATTCCTTTCTGTTGACCTATGAGTGTGTTTTTATGCAAATATTATGCTCTTTTGATTACTATAGTTTTGTAATATAGTTTGAAATCTGGGAATGTGATGTCTCCAGCTTTGTTGTTCTCTCTCAGGATTGCTTTGACTACTCCGGATTTTTTGTTGTTACATACAGATTTTGGAGCCGTTTGTTCTATTTCTGTGAAAAACACCTTTGGAATTTTGATAGGGATTGTATTAAATCTACAGATTTCATTGGGTAATATGGGCATCTTAATGATACTAATTCTTCCAGTCCATGAGCACAAACTATCTTTGCAATTTCTTTCGTCAATGTCCTATAGTTTTCAGAGCACAGGTCTTTTTACCTCCTTGCTTAAATTTATTCCTAGGTATTTTACGCTGTTTGATACAACTGTAAATGGGACTGTTTTCTTAAATTCTCTTCTGAGAGGTCATTGTTAGTATATAAAAATGCACCAATGGCCTGGAGGGTGGAATGCTCACCTGCTGACTCTAGAGAGATAATGCAAAAAATGGCGCCCGGCCACACCTGCCCCCGCTAAGCAGAGGAAGGGTGCAAAGATGGTGCCTGCCTGTGCCTCCAGTTCGGAGAGAGTCCCAGCAAGCTTCTGCACCTCCCGCAGATTACTTAAGGTTAGCAAATGAATTTCCCTTACATAGATACGGTTTCCGCGCTTTTCAATCTGCCGTTTTTTGTGCTGCGTCCTGGAGCAGCTGAGTCTTGTGTGTGAGCCTTCTAAAAGTGGACTCTCTGTTCCCTACTGTCCTGTTTCTCCCAGAATGTAAGCCCCATTGGTTTTCGAAGCCAGATATTTTGAGGGCGCGTCTGTCTGGTGCAAGCCTGAAGCGTTGGGGTGCCCGATGTGGGCACATACCCTCAGGGAGAAGCTCAGCATTTGTGAGGTTCCTCCTGGCTTCTCCGGATTGTAGGTTGCGGCGCTGGGGGTGGGGTTTTGGAGTAAACCTGTCTCTGCTTGCCCCATCACTATTGATGTGGCCTCTTTATCTTTTGCTGTGGAGAATCTGTTCAAGGGGTTTTCAAGTTTGTTTGTTTGTTTCAGAGAGAATTGCTGCATCTGTAGCTCTATTTGTTGTGTCCATGGGTGGAGCCTTGTTCAGGGTCTTCCTAGACTTCTGTCTTGTACCACCCTATCCCACATTGTTTTTGAAATCATAACATTTAACTTTACTTCGACTCTATTATCTATTTTATTGCTTATTGATAACTGTTCAAGCTTTTGAAAAATTTTCAGTCATTAACTATGGTTCAGTGAATATTTTTATACGTTAATGTAATAAAATCTTTTAAAAATATTTAAAAAGGGGGCGCCTGGGTGGCTCAGTCGTTAAAGCGTCTGCCTTCGGCCCAGGTCAGATCCCAGCGTCCTGGGATCGAGCCCCGCATCGGGCTCTCTGCTCTGCAGGAAGCCTGCTTCTCCCGCTATCAGTCCCTCTGCCTGTGTTCCCTCTCTGGCTGTGTTTCTGTCAAATAAATAAAAAAATCTTTAAAAAAAAAATATTTAAAAAGTATTTACCCTTCAGCTAGGTCCCCAGAGCCCTTACTCAGCCTTCTTCATAACATAGGCCAGGTATTGCCTGGTTGCAACACAGCTGACCTCAAACAGTTGTAGAATGTACCTGATTAAGGAGACTTCTACCCTACAAAATATTTTGCCTCCAGGAGGCACTTAAATTACTTTAACAAGGAACGCGTTTTTCCCTTATACAATTAAATAAAGGTAGAGAAATTTTTAGTCTAAAGTCAACCCTCATAGACAAGTTGAAGGACAAGTGTTTTATTTATGATGAGACAATTTTGCTCTTTCTCATTTGATGGGCTTTACGAAAGGCTGTGGTATTTACTTGGGCACAACCCGAAGGGCCTGTCTTCTTATTCACATCTGTGTGGATGGCCCCGCTAGGTCATGTGAAATCTGTGTGGTTATGCCACCGAGGTCCTGGTGTTTGGTGTAGTTTGTTTCTTGCTTGGTTGGTTTGTTGGTTTATTACTTTCCTAAAAGAAATACAAGGGAGAAAAATCTCAGCGATGCTTTCAGAATTTCAGGATAGTAGCAATGATGACAGTGTTCACGCAGTTTGGAGAAGTTACACATAAGAGAACAAAGACTTCTTTCATGATTTAGGCAGAGTTGGTTTGACAAAAGTTTTCTGTAAATCACACCACCGAATATAGAAACTAAGCTTGCTGACTCAGGCTGTTGCACTAACCACTAAATTCAGCTTCCTTCCTTAGCCATGCAGGGCAGAAACAAGGGAAAAAACTATGCCACCCTTTCTGGAACTGGTAGACTCTGGAAAACTGCCAATTCTGGAGGTTGACCTGTGTAATGCATCATTTTACAAAATGCATACCACACCCAGAAACCTTGGAGAAACCATCATAACATAGATGAGATAACCTCAAAACCTGCTGATTTCATGTTGAAATGACTAACATGTCAGTGGAAGGTTTTTAAATTCTTTAGAAGGAACTTAAATTCTTTATTCTGGAACTAGGCAATAATTTTAGGATCCCAGAACATTTAAATCAGTGTTGATTCTGTGTGTTTGGGCAGTTGATGGGGAAATAGTACTATTTCAATTCCACAAATCAGGGGCATAAAGACACACTAAAATCAGAAATAAGGCACCAGACCAAAATGAGTCAAAACATGTTAACAAAGGCAATAAATCCAAGAAACGCTTTTGGAAAAATGTCATCAGCATATTTGCCAAGTAGAGAATCACATTATCTCCATTATGTCTCATTTCATTATACCTAAATTCTATGTACATGCAGTCATTCTAGGAGAAATACTCTACACCAAGGACAAACTTATATATGACTTTTTTGTCTCATATGTAAGTCTTATCTTCCTTATTGTATTAGCTTCGATTAGTTAGCTGATGAGATCTTTGAGTCCCACCCCAATGTCAGCATGTTTGAGATGGATTAATTGATTGATTCATTGGTTCATTCACCTCGACAAATGTGTGTTGAGCTCCCATATGTATCAGGAATCATGCTAGGCTGGGCATACAAAACTGAATAAAGGTGAAAAGTTCTTGACCTTATGGAGTTTAGAGTCTGGAGAGAGAGACGGACAAAAAACCAGAACTCATGTAATAATTATAGATTGACATGATTGCTGTGAAGGACTAAACAGGATGTTAGGATGCTTGATGGAGAATAACAGCAGGATGGGCAGGCTGGGGATAGCCTCTCTGAGTAGAAGAAATTGAAGTTAAAACCTGAGGGAAGAAAAGGAGCCAGGCAGGAGATGAACAGGAGAGAGCCTTTGCAGCAGGAGGCAGTGGCCAGACGATAGAAGGAACTTGGTGTGGGGCCGGGTGCATGTGAGGAGGAAGAAGCGCTGGGCGCTGGGGAGGGAGGACAGGGACTGGGACTGGGTCCAGCTCTGCTGGAAAGTTACTTGGAGGATTTGAGATGAGATGGAATCATAGTAAAAGGTGGACACACATATCTCAATCCCTAGGGCCAGATGTATTTTTGAATTCAGAATTTGTTTTGCATTTAGGAAGTCAGTTTAATGCACACATGAAACCATATAGTAACCCATCTATTATGTAACTGCCGGAGGCCCCTGGGAGTGAGACTGTGTAATCAAACACTTTAATATACCTGCAGTGACACATGAATATTCACATAAAGTGAGAATAAATAAAGACTACACACGGCCCTGCATCAGTTTATCTCAGGCTTTGCTGCCAAATGAGTTCAGCTTCAATTAGATTTCACCACCAACTACATTTAAAAAAAAAAAAAAAATCAGTTTTCAGAGCTTTTGGAATTTTGGACTGGGGTTGACAGATGATAGATCTATAATTATCCCCCCTTCCCCAATCATTTGACTAATACTCTATAATTCATTAATTTGACCAATTATTTATTGAGGGCTTTTCTGGCTGCCAGGTAGTGTTTTGATTGTCCAGAAATGTATTAAACATGAACAATTCATATATTTTTATGTAGGAAAACTTCTTTCAAAAATTAGCCATGTAAAAAAATATATATAGCTATATAAGTTTTAAATGTTAGTTTTCTATGTAAAATATTATTAATAATTAATAATTAATATTATTAACAACCACAGAGGCAACAAACCTGAATCAGCTAGCACAAAGCCTGTTGGTGTGTAGGCTAACTTAGAAAAGCTTAGTGCCAAGTTCTTGGTCAGAGGGGAGTGAGGTACTAGAATCTACAGTTGGCTTCCCTGAAGTTCCTCTAATACGTCCAGAGGAATTTCAGAAATTCCTCATACTCACATTTGCCTTTGCTAATTAACAGAGTGTATCTGCCTGTGATGAAATATTTGTGATATAGAATTTAGAGGAAACATGTAGAACACAAGAGTATATTTTGGAAAATTCTTGTTCCAAATAATGAATTTCAGTACTGTTCCTGCAATAGTGCCAGATGAGGTAAGAACTTTGCGTGATTTCATGTAGTCCTAAAAAACGAGGTAGATATAAATATTATTTCCTTTTGAAGAATCAGAGAACAGGGGTTTAAAAGCATGCAAGGTGCATACTAGAGTCGCACCTACAGAGAGGAAGACATGCCTGGGAGTTGACCCCCCAACTCAGTACCCATCCTGCTTCCCACGCGGTGAATAAACAATGACTGACAGGTGTGGGAGCGTGAAAGCTCAGGTCCCTCGAGTCAGGTTAGGACAACTCTGAGATGTAGGTGACACTCGGGCGGGTTCCGTGCTGCCTAAGTTGAGCCAACCCTCTGTAGCACCTTGCCTGAGATCACATCCTTTCTGGGTTTCCTTTTACTGATCCTGCCCCCCCTCCACTCTTTCCCTCACCCTTACTGGTCTCTCCCAAGCACTGCCTTTAACCAATGGCTTGCACAAAAATTCTTGCTTCGGCTTCTGGAGAACTCAGAGTAGCCTTGCTGAGCCCTGGGGAATTCCTGACCCGTGGAAACCATGGGAGGTTAAAAAAAATGCTTAAATGAGCTCAAATGCTCAAAAATGATCAAACCGTGATTTGATCCATGCAGCAATAAGTAGTTAGGACTCCCAGCTGTGCCGCAGCAGCTGTGCTGTAGGGAGCTTTCCAGCTCTTTCTCAGAGGGATCTATGGCTAAATTCATCATCCTCAGGTAGACATATATTCCAGATAGAGGGTTTCCCCTCTTGCTGTAGGGTCTCGGCTACCACTCTCCAAGGGCCCACAGAGTGCCCGGTCTGTGAAGCGACATCACCATGGCTCAGGGCACCCGCTTTCTGGTAAATGAGGTGTGACAAAGCGTAAATGACCATGGAATCCACTGATCCTACCACGAACCAGCTCACTCAGAAGATTTTAGCCTGCTAGAGCATGGGACCGTCTCTTGAAGGCCCCGCTAAGAGTGGGGTATCTGACCCCTCAGGATGTGGTTTGTCCCACTGAGCCACAGCCATTACATATCGCTGAGGGCCCAATGGGAGAAATATGGGGGTTCAGGAACCAGAGGCAGGAATAGGCGTGGCCCTGCTCACCATCACTCCCAGTGACCTACCTCTTGTTCCTCTGGATATGTTTTTATACCTTCCTTCGCTTGTCTGGCTTGAGTATTCTTCCAGAGCCGCAGCCGTGGTCCCTCTTGGCCGGACGGTCCACACGCCGCTGGACGCTTTCTACTTAAGAAGGGCTGGATGTGCCTGAGAATTTATGTTCCCCCGCTTTCCCCACCAGTGCTGGCGGTCTGGGTGTGGGGCACACAGGCCTAGCTCCCTTGCCACAGATCGGAGCAACGCTGAGGCTGAGCTTGTCCTCTGGACCATCCTTGCGGGGCAGTCTCTGCGTGAGGTCTCATCCTTGCTTGCCTTCCTCTGCTGCTTCTCACCTAACTCACTTTCTAGGGTCACAAACAAAATCGTGGAATCAGGACCTTTATTCATTCTTTATCTGAATTTCAAATTCAACAGGGTGTCCTGTATTTTATCTGGGAACTGTATCAGGACACTAGCCCAAGTCTGTCTTATTCCATTACCTATGCAATTTTTAAAAATGAAATCATTTTCAATCTGTAAATAAATTCAGTGTACATATTATAAAATTCAAAATATAATATTATGGAATTAGATAGTAAACAGTAAGTCTGCCTACCATCCCAGTGCCCAGCCACCCAGGTCACCTTTTTAGAGGCAATCATGGTAAACTGTTTCTTGTTTATCTTTCTAGAAATATTCTTTGTAAATGCAGGCATAATTGTGTATGTATGTATCTCTGTAATTTGCTTTATTAGTTTAACAACCTGCCTTGGAGATAGGCCCTTATCAGAACATATAGAGCTACTTTGTTCTCTCTTAATAATTACATATCTACTTTAAAAAGACTCAATTAATAGTTATGTGGATTGTTTTTAGTTTTTTGCTCTTATAGATAACCAAAGTCTGGGCTATGTTGTTTTATTCAATTTAAAGAGACTCCAAGGTCTAAGTATTAAAGTGCAGATCAACATATTTAACTGCTAAATACTCCTAATAGGACTGAGGAGTGATGGGGTTTATTTGATAATAAGGTAGAACAAATTTCAGTGGATGCTATCTATGCTATCTGACATTTAAAATTATTCTTCCCCCAATTGCTAGAATTTTTTGGTGGATATGAACACGTGTTTGCTCCTGATCCTTTATAATAACTCCCCAAGAAAACTAATAACTCTTTACCAATATAAATATCATTATCACTCACCATAGGGGAGGG
>CM053606.1:118363417-118380048 GCA_028646535.1 Procyon lotor
TACGCCCTGATAAACCTCCAGAAAGGCAGGCTCAGGAAGTAGGAATTTAGTTTAAAGGGGAAGATAAAGGTTCTGCAGTCACTATGTATATCCTGTGTTTCCCTCCCTCCACAATTAATATCTTTTCACTACCTTTAAAAACATGTTTATTACTTAAGGAAGAACCAGCTTTGAAATGTTAGATGAGTGTGTGGAGTTTTCAACCTAGTTCTACGGTAAACCTATTATTGGGGAAAAAAAACAGTAGCAGATTTGACCCCATCGTTTTGCCTTTTTTTTTTTTTTAACACTCTTACATTGACCTGTCCACCGGTTCAGGGTGTGGGTACACCCCGACTGATGTGCATAGTGTATGTTCGCTCACACTTTATATGTTAAATAAATATCACAGGAACTGAAACAATCTATGTTTCCCAAGGATAGGGATCCTCTCAACCACAGGATTTACTTTAGCACTTCCTGAGAAGTGCTATTGTAAATACACAACCCATGCCACCCACTTGCAATTGGCACTTGAACACCACGTGAATGAGTCTCTCGAAAGAACATGAAGGGGTTAGGTTGCAAAAAAACTGCAGTCTAAAAACAAACATAAAACACACCCCCTCCCACCCCCAGCATTGCTTGGTAATACTAGTCTGCCTACTCTCTTTCTTATTTCTTACTCTTTCTAAGCTACCTATATTTCATTGTTTCTTTACCAGGTAAATTTGAAAATGGGAAAAACAGTGAAAATGATCTTTATTCTAAAGCATCTTCCCTTCCTGTCTTTATTGGTCCATTAACTGGTTTTCCTGTTCTTATGGATTGGCGAGAGAGGGGGGGAAAGGTTTTCCTTACTCTTTTTAGGGTTTCTGGCTGGGTCTGAACGTTAAACTGACAGAGACAGAAGAACAGGTAAAAAGCATGTGTGTTTTATTGAATTTTTACATGTACATGGAGCCTAGATGAGAGAATGAAGACCAGAAGTGACAAGAGCAGGAAGCTTTTATATCTTTTACACAAAGAAACAATAAATTTGTGGAGAATTGACAAAGGGGTTCGGGCTTAAGGCAGTAAATGGTGAAGAAGTTACTAGGAAGATAAGGGTTTAGTTTAGTAAGGTTTGTTTGCAGATTCTTCTGGTGCCTTCTCTGGGCTGATAAGAGTTTATTTCCAGGAAAGGAGACTTAAGTCTTGTGTTTAGGCAGAAAAGGGGCAGCTTTGTCTGCAATTACTGCTTAATTGTTCTCAGCCCAAAATAATTTATATGGCAAAGAGGCATTTTTTTAGGGTGACATATTCTGGTTTCCTTCAGCAAATAGGGGTCATGGAATCAAATGACTTCAAGCTCAGGGACACTTGGAAGGGACATCTGGTAGAAAAATCCAGGAGAAATAAATATAGAATCTTAGATTTTCAGGGCTGGAAGGAACCTTAAGGAGAACTCAACCCATTATCAGATATTTGAATCTCTCCGGAAATGTGCAGAATTGTTTAAAAAACAATTTCTGGTTTGTGTACCCTTGCGTCCTGAAGCCTACTTCCTTCCCACTTTTGAATAGTGAATTAACAATTTCTAACTTTCCAACCAGTAATGTTTAAAACTGTCATAAATTATTATACATATCACATAAAACTAATATCATATGTCATTGCCTACAGTAAGTTTGTATTTATTTTTCTTTTTCAAGCTAATCTTCTGACACATTTTTCTGTTTTCTATTTTCTCATAGCAGTGAGAATACAGATATTATCACTGTTTTCCTATTCTCGGTTCAAATCTCAAAGAGTATTGAACTGGGAACTTGAGCATAATTAGCAGAGATAATACAACAAGAAAAAGTAGATACAGTAAACTATTTTAAAAATCAAATTCTGAAGCCAAAGGGCACTTGAGTTAGATTTCATTTAGCAAAATATCTCCATTTTAGAAGATGAAGAAAGGAAGACCAAGAATGATTGTGTGACTTGTCTGGTAATACACAGATGGTTATGAGGAAGCCTCTGCTAGGTCCCCTTCTCTTGAATTCCAGAAGGGCTATCAGGCAGATCTCAAGAGAAACTTCGGTGCATGAAAGGTATTCTGGCTTCTCCTTCCTGAAAACTTGTTTACTAAACCTTTGGATTCTGAGAACTTGATTTCTTTTTCTCTTTCTCTCACTCTCTTTTTTTTTTTTTGCACATCAGTTAACTCCAATTAAACTTTTAGCCTCAGAGTAATGAGAAATATGTATCCACTGAGCTGATTAAATTCTCAGAAAATTCTGGGTCTGGAAAAGTTTCCAGAGACTCCCAGTTTCTGGACTCTCTTTGGGCTATTTATAATAATGAAGAGGAGCAGTAGAAAACATAATCTGAAATAATAAATGATTCTTAAGAAATCGTAATTTAAATATGGAAATTAGGGGCACCTGCGTGGCTCAGTGGGTTAAAGCCTCTGCTTTCGGCTCAGGTCATGATCTCAGGGTCCTGGGATCGAGCCCCACATCAGGCTCTCTGCTCAGCAGGGAGCCTGCTTCCCCCTCTCTCTCTGCCTGCCTCACTGCCTACTTGATCTCTCTCTCTGTCAAATAAATAAATAAAATCTTTTAAAAAAATAAATATATATGAAAATTAGGCTAACATATTGAAGGGAAATATCCTTCTTAGACTAAGCAGATATATGCAGGATATTTAGGGCTTTGCTTTCAAAAAGTGAGGACTTACATAACTCCATCCACCACCATCCCTACGAACTTGTAAGAGAAACTTTGATAAAAGAAGTGATATTCTGGAATATATTTCAGATAGGAGAGGTCTCAGCAATAGGTTGTGGCTTGTTTTAAAGGATGGAATATATTTAATTTATGTAGAGAGGTGGATAGTAGAGCTAATAAATTCTCTATGATAAAATTCCTGGGATGGGTCTCATTGAGAAATGCCATAAAGTTGGAAAAACCAAGAGGAGTGGTCACTTGTAACCACTTCTAGGAATATTATTAACAGGGCTGTCTGTGTAAACAGGTGTGCTCATTCCCACCTGCACTCCTGCAGTAAATTGCTTTTTGAAATCTATCTCTGTGTATCTTCTCTTTTATTATCCTCTTTCTGATTATCAGTTTATTTTTTTTTAATAGAAGAGGTAATCTACTATTCTTCTTGAAAAGGAACTCCAGTTTACATCCCTTCTCCCTGGAGATTTTGCAAGCTCGATTTAGCATGAATAATCGAGAGTTTACTTTTGTTGGAAATACTTTTTTATGACTGCCTCAATATATGGAAAATAAAAAGATGCTGACGCAAAGTTAAGATATTGACCTGCCGGTTCACTAGTCCTAAAGACCAGTGTATCCCTGTGTGCTTGGACTGAGCCATGGCAGACCACAGATGTTCTCGAATGATTGCTTTTCATAATGTTGGGTAGGCAGAACACAAATGAATAAAGTTCTTCATTCTCTGTAGATGTATTTCCAGATTCTTTAGACTTTCTCTTTTTAAGAATCATTTCACACCTTGTGTTTTCTATTTTCTTCACATTGTTTTTCTTCTTAAATACGAGACCTCAGAATCAGACCCCGTTAGGGTAAGTGTTTTTGCTAAAACAGCGTTTCCTTTAAACTATAGCCTTTCTCCTTCAGGCCATTTCTACTTTCTCTTCCATAAATATTCCATTTCTCAGTTTTTGACCACTAGGTGTCATGAGTATTCACACAAATGCCTCAAAGGTGTAAAAATAAACTGTCTCTTAAAACAAACCTCTGAGTATCTTGACTTTCCATATAAGATCTTGTATCACTTGGGCTCACGTAGTAGTTCACATTTGTATGTGATTCAAACTCATACTAGAAAGTTCAGAAAAACTGCCAAACCCAAGGAAAACAAAACGGAAATCTTTGTGGCACCTGAATGGTTTGTCAATGTAGCTTTAAACTTTGCCGAACTCACTCCTTCCAGACTCCCTTCCCCGTGGGCTTCCAAAGGTGCCCTTAGCCCCACCACATGAGATTAACAGGCATTTCCTTCAGGGATGGGCTGCACTAGACAAGAGCACATTGATTGAAATACCCTCTAGAAATCTTTGCATTACTTTGTAATTGGGATACACACATGAGACCCCAGGACTCACTATCATTCTACTCACTCGTATTTCAGCTGAAGTGTCTGATAGATTAAAAAATTATTTTCAAATGATGCCTCTTGGGAGCTAGAAGGATCCTTAGAATAATCAATTCTAACTTTTTGATTTTGGGTTGGGGAAATGAAGCCTGGAGTATTTTGCTCATTGTCCAAAGATGGTAACGGAACCAGACCTTGGACACACATCTTCTGACTCCTACAAAGAATTCATCCTCTTTGTAGTGATTACTCTTCTTAGGGCAGATTCACATATCTACCTTGGAATGCTGAAGAAAATATAAATCAAAATATCCCTTAGTCTACGTTCAATATTATAAGAAAATCAGCTCAGTAAGCTTCCTTGGTGGAGATGAGATATTAAAAAACAAAAACCCAAATCAGTCTATTAATTATTGTCACGATGACAAGAAACAAGTCTTCATTCTCTCATTATATAAAATTTACGGATCGCATCTTAGTTCAGATGGAATGGCTGTTCCATTTAGTATTTGTATTGCTGCCAGATCCATACACATCTTTCAATGAAGTTTTTTTTTTTTTCTTAAAGGAAGATGATCATGTTTAGTGGAAAGGTATTCTAAGTCTAAAAGAATATTATTGTTGTTGTCACCAATGTGAAAAGGAAATTAGCTCAGTCACCTGGATATAAATGGAGTGAAAAAGATTCTATTTTACCAAGTAGCCATATCATAAAACAATTTTGTTTGTGTAATGCACGTTATAAGCAAGGCCATTCCTGTGTGACCAAAAGGTCGACAGTCACTTGTTTTGTGTGACTGCGTCATAGTCACATGAAGACTGCCTGACAGTTGCAAAAAAAAGTGTTTACTCACTTTCCAGGGAGAGGATCCTATAGATTCATCTGGTAAATGTGGCTCTTTTCATTCTGACTGAGATTTCCATAGGAAACCCAGGTGCAGAAAACCTTTGAGTAAAACTTTTCACCTAATTATAATACTAAACAGTTGCTTTGGCTAAATTTTCTTATAAAAAATTGAAACACTGATTTAAGAATTCTCTGGGGACAACGGTTCATGGAAACTAGTTACACGGGTCATTTCAAACAGTGTTTGAAATATTCTACCCAAAAAAGTTACAGCATAAAAGAAGTTGGTGAAATAAGTTTGTATGCTTAAAACCCTTCCTTAGACATTTATAGTTTTCCTATAGCATATTATAGATCGAAAAATCTTACAGTTAGGGAACTTTTATTATAAAAGGACAAATAACATCTGGTGAAAAACAGGTTGAGAAATTGCCAAAAGGACATAAAATACTTGATTGATAAATCAACCACTCTGTGTCTTGTCATGTGCAACTCTTCTATTTGGTTTTTATCTCACTTATTGGCAGTATCCTGACAGTTTCCCCCTTTGCCTCTATGGCCACTTTCTGGCCAGTAAGATTCGTAATTGCAACATCGAAGATTGAAGCCCTTCCAAATTTATCCACAGAATTTCCCAAGTATCAATGTCCTGCTGACAGATGCCCTGTTTTAAAATATTACTTTCATGTGTTATAAAACAGTTGTTTCCGTTGATTTCCTCCAACCCATTTATTTCTTTCACTTAATGTAAAACGAGGTCAAGCCAACCTGGGCTAAAAATGCAATTGTTTTATTTCCTGGGAGTTGAGATCATGGTTGTTGACTGGGGGTAGGGATAGCTTGCCTATTCAAGATAAAACTTGTTTTATCAACTAATCAAACTAACTTGTTAGTGTGGCATCAAAGGTTGAGTGCATTTGTTTCTAAGGTGGCGTGGAAGTGGTGTGCCCAGATCACTACTGATAACAGAGCTTTAGCACAAGAAATCAAAATAAAACCAGGTAACCTGAGCTAATGTCTTACTTTCTTGTTATAAATTGGCCTTAGGTCCTCATACTTCCTTAACTCGGTTCTTCCGTAAGCCTGATGGAAAATTGTAACAATATTTTTGGACTGTTTTGTTTGTCACTATAGCTTCTGTGATCTGCTTTCTCTGTGTTGTCTATTCCTCCATCCCAAGAGAGAGGACTCATTTACATTAGTTTGTCATCACCCCATATAAAGAAATCTTACTAGGCGGTTTTATTCCAAGCTACTGCAGAAGCCATCGACTACCCTCAAGTTCAAGTTCATTTTGAAACTCAGTGCCTTTGGATTTAGACTAATCCCCACCTCTGTTAATTTTGTGCTGAGTATCAGCATTTTCTTCTGATACGTATGCCGTGAATCATAGCAATAAGTTCCCTAAGGAATTACTTACCCTTTCTGTCATCAAAGGGGATACGAGTGTGGTCATGGGAACCCAGAGTTTCCCATCTGCTACTTCATCTGATCTCCATTGCCCTTCTCCTTCCTTCACGAACAATAGATTAATTTCTTTTCTCTAAATATTCTGTGCCGTGTGTTGGGCATACACTTCTGTCAGTGCCGTTTCCTTCCTTTATCACACAATAAATTCCTCTCATAGTTCTGGGTTTGGTTAAAGCAGTACCTTTCCTGTGCCATCTTTCGTATTCATTCTGAGGCTCACAGAAAACTTCCTTTGCCGTGAAAAAAAAAAATTAAGATTAAAGATTGAGGAGTTAGTGCATTACTGACGATAGGAGTAGCTGCTATAAATATACTCCTCAAAATGTATAATTGTTCAAAAATGTATGATAGAAGTTTCTCTCTCAATCCTATAAACTCCCAAAGAGATCAGGGGCAGTTCTCTAACTAGTGATCCAGGGTGTTAGCCTCATTCTAGCTTCTAGATTCACCATCCCTAACACTGTGCTCTCTGCATCTACTAGTGGAATAAAAAAAAAAAAAGAGAGAGAGTGAAAGAGGTATGACCACTTCTTAACAACCTTGATCTGGAAGTAATACACATTACTTCCACTCATTTCTATTTATAAGCGCAGCTCAGATGGCCCAACCTAAATGTCTTGAGCTTGGGAAGTGTGGTTCCTGACTGGGTGGCGGTTTCCTGGTGACAAAACCTACTGTGGGTGGGAAGCATGCATGTTGGTGATGACAGCTTATCTCTACTACAGTGAATATTCTTACGTTTGCAAATGATATAAACCTCAATTTAAGAAAGGTTAAACAATTAAGTGGTTTAAATGAGGCCATTCTGGGAGTCATTCTGAAATGTCTAGGAAGAGCTGCAGGGATCAGGGCAACCCTGGGGAATTTCGGATATAGGATCTGGAGACAACAATGCCACTACAATTATCTTTTGTCTTTGTTGGAACTGCTTGCTAAATTTGGTCTTTCACAGTGCGGAACAGTCACTTCCTACCTGTGGTGGGGGTGGGGAATTAGCCAGCTCCAGCCTTAGCATCTCCACGTTTGGTGACTCCAGGAAAAAGTGAGAATGTGTGTTTACCCATTTTGCTATGTAAAAATCCCAGGAACAGACTCTGGCCAATTTGGCTCATATGTTCCCCCTCTGGACCAATTACCATGGTTACTGCTAAGAAGTGCTCTGATTGGCTAGGCTAGAGTCATGTGTCTCCCCCCCCCCATTTTAGCCTTGGCAGACACTATGATGATAGTTCTATACATGACAAGACTAAAATCAAACTCTCCAAAGAAAGGTAGGAGCCGATATTACCAAAGAATGAACAAGGATGTTCTGAGTAGGACAAAAAAAAAAAAAAAAAAAACCCACCAAAACTATTATAGAAAAGCTTTTTAAAACAAAACAAAACAAAACAAAACAAATTAATAATGAATTGAGACTCTGAGAGTTTATTATAAAAGTCAGTTTTTTATATGTTTTCCTAACTTCTATAATAGCAAAATATCTTAAATTTGATAGTAATCTGAAGAAAAACTTCAATCTTCTCCATATTTATGTTAGTTGCTAAAAGTCAAATTTCATTTTATTTGATGTCTCACTTTACCATACCATGAAACTTTTATAAGGGGCCATAATATAGGAATGAGATGAAAAATCTATTCTTCCAACTGCACATGGGTCAGGATTAGTACAATCATGTATTTTGGTTTGCTGGTGACAGTTGTGTTTATATCCATTAGCATGTGCGAAATTTTACAAAAAGTGTATTAGGAAATAAGTTCACTAAATTGCCACTATTTAACATTGTCTTCTCTGCATTGCCGTTGTTAAACTATGACTCCAAGGATTTTGCAAGTTTCTGTACTAAGAGAAAACAGTGCTTCCTTAGGTTCCTTTATTTTATTTAGTCACGTCTAGTGGGGTCTATATAGCACTTTAGATTCCTGTTCCTGGAACTTCAGCAAAAGTAAAGGTGATATGGACCATAGACAAGGTAATTGGAAAGAACAAATTTCTGGAAATTAAGACTGTGTTGTTTTAGTAAGTATTTTTCATTAACTAAACTATATATGTATATATATTCTTGGGCATATTCTTGATTAGATTCTAGTCTTTCTGGTACACTAGCTATACTCCCACCTATGAATAATGTGAGATAAAATTTAGTTATTCTTCAGTTTTATAATGAGCATTTATTATATACTAATGCCATTTTCTAGGTACTGAGACTAGTCATAAAAAAAAGTGAACAGGGGTGCCTGGGTAGCTCAGTTGGTTGAGTGTCTGACTCTTGGTTTCAGCTCGGGGCATGATCTCAGGATTGTGGATGGAGCCCCACATCAGGCTCCACACTCAGCAGAGAGTCTGCTTGAAATTCTCTATGCCCCTCCCCCTGCTCTCTCTCTCTCTCTCTCTCAAATAAATAAAGAAATCTTTTAAAAAAATCGTATGATCTACTCCATAGGTGAAGAAAAAGTACTTACCAGAATTCAACATTTTTTTGTGATAAAAAGTCTCAACAAACTGGGAACAAAGGGAATGTCACTCAACATAGTAAAAGGATATCACAAGCCCACAACTAGTATGATACTTGATGATGAAAAGATGAAAGCTTTTTCTCCAAGGTTTGGCACAAGACAAGGATGCCCACTCTTGCCACTTTGTTCAACATAGTAGAAGTCCTAGCCAGAGTCATCAGATAAGATAAAGAAATAAAAGACATCCAAATTGAAAAAGAAGAAATAATATTATCTCTGTTTGCAGATGACATATTATATACAGAAAACCTTAAAGACTTGAGAAAATAACTGATAGACCTAATAAACAAATTCAGTAAAGTTCTAGAATATAAAATCGATATATAAAAATCTGTTGTTACTGTACACTAACAAACAAGGATCAGAAATAAAAGTAAGAAAACAATACCATTTATAATTATATCAAAAATAAATATATAATTATCTATCAAAAATAAAATACTTAGGAATAAATTAACCAAGGAGGTGAAAGTTCTATACACTGAAAAATTTAAGGTATCAAAGAAAGAAATTGAAGAAGACACAAATAAATGAAAAGATTTTCATGTTCATGGATTGGAAGAATTAATAAAATGTACATACTATCGAGGGCAATCTACAGATTCAGTGCAATCTCTATAAAAATTCTAATAGCTTTTTTCACAAAAATAGAAAAAAGAATCCTAGGATTGTATGGAACCACAAAAGACCCTAAATTGTCAAAGCAAGTTTGAGAAAGAACAACCTAGAAGCATCACACTTTCTCATTTCAAACTATATTCCTAAAGCTGTAGTAATTATAATACATGACATTTTCATAAAAACATGTAGATCAATGGACCAGAATAGAGAGCCCAGAAATAGATCCATGTAAAAATGGTCAATTGATTTATGACAAAGTATCCAGGAATATACAATGGTGAAAGGGTAATTTTTTCAACAAATGCTACTGGGAAAACTGGACAGCCACATGCAAATAAATGAAACTGGAACACTATCTTACACCATGCACAAAAATTAACTCAAAATGGATTAAAGACTTGAATTAAATTGATCAAAATGGATTAAAACAAAAATAAGTGGGACTACCTCAAACCAAAAAGCTTCTGTACAGTAGAAGAAATCATCAAGAAAATTAAAAAGCAACCTATAGAATGGGAGAAAATATTTGCAAACCACATATTCAATAAGGGGTTAATATCTATAATATACAAAGAACTCCTACAACTCAATGGCAAAAAACCAGATAACTCCATTGAAAAATGGGCAAAGGAACTGAATAGATATTCTTCCAAAGAAGACATACAAATAGCCAACAAACACATGAAAAGGTGATTAGCATCACTAATTATCAGAGAAATGCAAATCAAAATCTTAATGAGATATCACCAAACACCTATAGAATGGCTATCATCAAAAAGACAAGAGATAACATATTTTGGCAAGGATAAGGAGAAAAGGAAACCCTCGGGTTGGTGAAAAAACACTATGGAGTTTTCTCAAAAAATAATAATAAAACTACTATATGATCCAGCAATCTCACTTCTGATTTACAAAGGAAATAAAACCATTATCTTGAGAGAGATCTCTACTCCCACATTTGTTGCAGCATTATTCACAATAACCAAAATATGGGAACAACCTGTCTGTCATTAGATGAATGGATAAAGTAAATGTAGTATATAATAGATAGATATAGATATATTAATATATAAATGAAGTTATTTATATCAGAAAGAGACCATTATATAGAGAAGAATAGTATATATAACTTAGACTTAAAATGAAAGAAATTGTTTCATTTTTGATAACATGGGTGAATCTGAAGGGCATTATACGAAGCCAAATAAGCCAGACAGAGAAACACAAATACCAAATGACATCATTTATATATGGAACTGGAAGGAAGGCAGGAAGGAAAGAAGGTAGGAAGGAGAAGAAAAAAAAACAAGGAAAGGAAAGAAAAAAGAAAAGTAAAGAGAAACCTAACGCATAGAAACAGAGAGTGAAAAAATGATTGCCAGGGTCCAGAGTGGGGGAAATAGGTAAAAGTGTACAAACTTTCAGTTTTTTCATAAGATGAATAAGCTCTGAGAATTTAATGTATAACATGGTGACTATCATTGTTAGTATTGTATAATTGTGTTTGTATTGTATTACTGAAATTTGCTAAGAGTAGAACATGAATGTTCTCACCCCAAAAAGGTAAATATGTGGGATAATAGATGTGTGAATTACCCTGATAAGGAAAATCTTTTCGTAATGTATATGTATATCAAATCATCATGTTGTACACTTTAAATATCTTCCAGTGATACCTTAGTAAAGCTGAGAAAAGAAAAGGAGTAAAAAAATTTTGCCAGTGTTTCTCAACCTTCTTTTCATTATCACCCCCTAATGAAACATTTTGGACATTTTTTTTCTTATTACCCATACCCCCTATGAAATTTTAATACCATAGATATTATTTATATTTGTTTGTGTTCTGTGGCTGTTCAGAGGACCATAAACCACTGTAGTAACTAACAAAATGTCTTATACACCCAAGGACCAATTTTTGCTAGTGGGGTGTGCTGCCCCCATTGTGAAGCTCTGCCTTCGGTGTCCTCATAATTAGTGGAATAGTGAAAACAACATTTAATTTATAGTCAGTTGCAGATTATGGAGGATGCCAGCTCTACCTTGTACTATCACTCTTATTTTAACAAAAATATCCAATTTCCTTGAATGTCAAATGTTTCCTGTGTAAAATAGGGTAAGGTAAAATAATAAGCAAACAAACAAGATGGAAAACATCTTATCTGCCTAACATCGCAGGTTTGTTGTGAGAGCAACTTTTCCTGAGATAAGTTTATTTATCAAGATGGCACTCACCAGAAGGTTGCCTATCAGCACTTCCTTCACAAAACTAGAGTCTTGATGTAATTGACATAGGAAGAACCTCAGACGTGTGCGCGGTAGAGATGGGAACATGGCCATAAGCTCTGCATTTCAGTTGAGCGTGCAACCAGATGATAAGGGTCGTCTGTGGAATTTGTTGAGATACGAAGGAGTACTCATGCCTAATGGAGTAAAAAGTCACAAAGGGAAATCTTGGAATATTTTCTGTTTAGGAAATTTGGAAACTTGAAAATTTGAAATTTGAAAACTGTCAAACACTGTTTGACGTCAGTGAATTATTTGCAATCAAGCACTGGACTGGATGATTGCAAATCATTCCTTCTAATATTTAATTCATTGCTTTTCTATAACAAATGTAATTACCTTTAGGCAACCTAAGATATCAACGTAAAGTTTTATTTCTAACCATAGTTGATAAAGTATAACGTCTGTTCTTATAAAATTAGTTGAATTGGTCTAAAATAAGTTAATTAAGTTGGTCTTATAAAGTTTATGTGACTTTTAATTCTCCACAACTTCTGAAGTAATCTGTTGAAAAATAATAAGATGTGGGGGTGCCTATGTCTGCTGTAGGTTGAACAATTGACTCGTGTGGATTTGGCTCAAGCTCTGATCTCAGGGTGGTGGGATCGAGCCTGGCCTCCAGCTCCGTGTTGAGTGCAGAGATTCTCTCTCCCTCTCTGTTTCCCCCTTTCCACCTGCACTCACTCTCACTCACTCTCTCTCTCTCTCTCTCTCTCAAATAAATAAATAAACAAATCTTTGAAAAAAATTAAAAAAACCAGTAAGATGTGTAACACATATCGAGCTCATGGTGTGTGCCGGGCCCTAGACTAGGTATGTTACAGTCATGGTTTCTGATCCATACAGCAACATGAAGAATTAGTAATACACACTGTACCAGTGAGCTACTGTAGCAATCGTCATTTTATTGACTCCTGGTTCTGTGTGTCACCTAGGTTGTGCTTGCTTAGGGGCACTCATGTGGACCCAGTTGGTGATCAGGTTGCCTGGGAGCTCCTTGGTCTAGGGAGGCTCAGCTAGGATGCCTTGTCTCAGCTCCACACGTTCTCTCTCTCTCCAACAGGTCAACCTGAGCTGTCGGATCCCAAGAAGGCCACAGTGGAAGCGGCAGGGCTTCTTGAGACCCAGACTCACAACTCACATGTCACTTCTCTTGCATTCTGCTGGTCATGGCAAATCACAAGACTAGCCCAGATTCAGGGAGTGTGGAAATAGATTCCACCTCTTGGTGGGAGAAATCTCCTAGCGAAATCTTATTCATTTATTACTTGTTTATCTTCACCGTCATCCACAGAGCACAACAAAGAAGTAGGATAAAGAAATAAAAACTTATAACACGCTTTGCGTGCCGTGACCCAAACAAAAGAAAGCCATTCTTACTGCTGAGAACTCCATGAACTCTGAGTTTTAGAGATAGGCTCAACAAATATATTTGAGGTATAGACACTTCCCTGAATGTTGCTTCCATCATGGTTTATCCTATGGGGGGCAGTGAAGAAGGCTGGACCCAAGGCCATATGGAGATGTAGATGTAGAGATCTGGGCACTCTGGAGCCTTGCTTGCCCCTGAGCTGAGGCTGGGTAGTGGGCCCACCTGTGAACAGGAAACTGCTGCGTGAGCCTGTCATGGGCCTATCTCTTTGGAACAGTCCCCTTACCTCTTCTTTGTTTCCAGAGCTGGTGAAGAGATAGGATTTTTGTGACCACTAAATAACGAATGGCATGAAAGCATCAAGCAGAGTTCACGGCATTACTTGGTACTTGCTTCTGACATGGTGAGTTATGAGTAGAATTAAATGAAGTTGAATTTTAGTTTTCATAGATAGCTTATGTTGCCTCACGGAGCCATGGGTGATATTATTATTATTTCATGTGTTCAAAAAATATTTATGAGGCCAATTCTGCGTGCTGCAGACACCACCAGGTGTTGGGAAGACGAAGGTCTGTGGTCTCAGGTATGAGTGCAAAGCCTCATTTGAACAAATTTGACCACACAATTTGTGTGCACATTAATATTCGCGAAGCCTGGCTCTACCAAACCTTGGGTGGCATCTATGACATTCTCCTCCATTTGGTACCTAAAGGTCTCCGGGGAGTGTTTTTGCATTTAAGAAGGTGGTAAATCTGAGATACAGAACTGAAAATGTAGAGAGAATCAGCCACAAAGAGTTTGGTTTTAACTTCCTTAATCTAGCAGAAAGAAATCAAGTAAGGCGTACAGGCCAACGTATTAAAGAGAAAATAGAGGACGAGAAAAGCAATAAAAGCAGGGGCTTGCATATTCTTGGATTCTTTCTCTCATCCTCATTTCCTCGTTTGTGCAGGATATGGTGCAAGCTTTGACATTACCAACCCCATCCTGTCCTACGATCCCCACCCCCAGCCTTGCCGTATTTAAGGGCACTTGTTGAATGAAAGATGTGGTTAAGCACTTTTCACTGCTGGACGTGGGAGGTGCTCTCACTTGCTGAATGTGCCCCTCCCTGGGTCCTCTTAAAAGATTTTTATCAATGACGTGAATGAAGTCATAGACAGAAAGCTCTTACATTTACTAAGAACACAAACCTGGGAGGGTGTGAGGGACACTGCTAGTTGTCCACGAGTAGCTGTTTCTCACCCTCTTACTTAATAATAGGATGGTTCTTGGAGCGCCTGGGTGGCTCAGTTGTTAAGCGTCTGCCTTCGGCTCAGGTCATGATCCTGAGATCCAGTCCCACATCTGGCTCCCTGCTCCATGGGAAGCCTGCTTGTTCCTCTCCCACTCCTCCTGTTTGTGTTCCCTCTCTCGCTGTATCTCTGTCAAATAAAAGGATGGTTCTTCTTATCCTGAGACTCAGCTGCCCAGAATAGAGGGAGCATTTTTTTCAGCCTCTCTTATAAGTAGTTGTGGCCAAGTGGGTGCATTCTAACTAATGAATAAAAGATACGAGAGGCAAAATTTTGCTCTCTCTAAAAAAAAAATAATCATTTCTTAAGGGTTTATAAATCAAAGTGTTATATGGGGCGCCTGGGTGGCTCAGTGGGTTAAAGCCTCTGCCTTCGGCTCAGGTCATGATCTCAGGGTCCTGGGATCGAGCCCCACATCGGGCTCTCTGCTCAGCGGGGAGCCTGCTTCCCTGATCCTCTCTCTGCCTACCTGTGATCTTTCTCTCTCTCTCTGTCAAATAAATAAATAAAATCTTTAAAAAAAAAAAAAAATCAAAGTGTTATATGGAATGGCATTTTGGGGTGGTCATCTTAAGTAGGCTGGAGACAAACTTCTTGGCTCTTTCCTACTTCCTGTTGGCTAGAGAGTGGGTAGGACAGCCGAATCCTAGCCTTCATCTTGAACTATGAAGTGAAGTGAAGTGAAGGAGGTGTTTAGGATGATAAGACCAAGTGGAAGGGACCAGGGTCCCTGATGATCTAGAGTTATCACTTCAGGGCTGAAGTGTTTATCTGTGGTCTTTGTTCACATGAGACAGGACTGCATTTCTGTGTTGTTTACATTATGGTCTCTCAGTGTCCTGTCTTCATAGCCAAATCTAATCCCAGCTAATCTGGGGAGCTGGCTTACGTACTAAACAATGAAATCAAGATCAAAAAGTTCTTGACATACTGAAATGATAGTCAAAACTGTTGTGAAATAAGATGGAATAAAATGGAAATGCCAACACTTAAAGAAATATTTCCAAATATAAAAGTGAGAGGAACTGGCTGAAGAGTAATTCAGATACAACAGACATGAGTGTGTGTTAGGGGAGGGAAGTTCTGCAATTTGGATAATAAATAGCAATTCTGACTTGGAAAGGAAATGCTGCCAAGAATTTAAAGGGCCAGAAGATGGTTCCAGAGTTATCAGGTGATTCATCGATCTGCCTACCCATCCATCCATCCACCAACCAGTAATTCACTCATTAAATTATTCATTTATCAAACATTATCTGAACATAGACAGGCTAAGACTTATGTTGAACTCTGATAAATCAAAAAATTGTCAGGGAACAGAGACACATTCCCTGCCTTCAAAGAGTTTGTAGTCTAGTGCAGAGTTTTTCAAACTCAGAACTACTAACAGCACAAGATTAGTAATTCTTAGTTGTGAGAAGCTGTCTTGTGTATTGCAGCGATGTAATTGTTTTTTTCCCTGAAGGCATACTTATGACCAATGAATGAAAAGTACTAGAGGCAAAATTCTGTTCTATGTAAGGCATAATTTCTCAATAGCTAAGTCTGTCTTCAATGAGAATGCACTGCTTTGTGAGGTGGTAAGTGTGATCATTCTAGAATCATGAGTGCTCACCTTTATTTAGTGCATTCTATGAGGCATGCCCTTTGTATGTGTTATTTCATTAGTCCTCACAAACCTGTGAGGCAGGATGTCTGGGTGGCTCAATCATTAAGTGTCTGCCTTTGACTAAGGTCATGATCCCAGGGTTCTGGGATTGAGCCCCACATCGGGGTCCCTGCTTGGCGAAGAGATGGCTCCCCCCACCCCGCCCGTATCCCTGCTTGTGTTTCCTCTCTCGCTGTGTTTCTCTCTGTCAAATAAAAAAAAAAAATCTTTAAAAAAAACCTCTGAGGTAGATGCTACTTTTAGCTCTATTTTAAAAATTTGTGAGTTGAGGTTTAGAAAAGTCAAGTAACCCACCCAACATTATTTGACTGGTGAAAGGAAGAGCCAGTCTCTGGTGTTGTTTTGCCCTCCCCCTCTTGTCCATTCATGGACGTGCTCAGGCAGGCATGGGCTGGCAGGACTATGAAATTCCCGAATTAAGCCACATCTGGAAAAGTCTCCATTTCTTTATCTTGAAAACATTTCCCTTCCCTTCCCTTCCCT
>CM053606.1:118380548-118408503 GCA_028646535.1 Procyon lotor
AAAAAAAAAGTTAAGAACGGACAAAGCACAACACAAGAAATTAATGCAGTGGCAACCAGAGAGGTCAAGGCTGCTGCAGTGTAGAAGCTGCAACGGTTTAGGAAAACAAGTGAAATTTTAAAAGCATGTATTTGTTTGTTTGTATTTAAGGTTGGGAATTTGTGAGACTTCAACATAATTTTCAATATGATCAATATAGTTTTTAGTATAATCGTGGTTGAGATCATCGTGTCTACTATTTTGCTAGGGTTGCCGCGACAAAGTACCTAAACAAGGGAAATGTATCAGCTCACAGTTCTGGAGACCAGAAGTCCCAGATCGAGGTGCTGACAGTGTTGGTTCCTTTCTAGGGTTCCAAGGGAGGATCAGTTCCTTGCATCTCTGCCAGCTTTGCTGGCCATCTTGGGCATTCCGTGGTTTGCAGGTGTATCACTGGATCTCTGCCTTCATGTTCATACGGAGTGCTCTATGTGCGCATGTCTGCCTCTGTCCAAATTACCCCTTTATTGTAAGTACATAAGTCAGGTACTTACATGGTTGGAAACCCTAGTGACTTTATTTTAATTTATCTCCGTAAAGACCCTATTTCCAAATAAGGTCACATCCTGAGGTAGTGGGGTTAGGGTTTAAACTTATCTTTTAGGGGGATGTTATTCAACTCTAAAAGAGAGGATGCTTGTTATCAATCAAGAGTAATACTTCATCATTTATAATATCTTTTTCTGGGGACCAAAAAGCATGTTCAGCACTGTTTAATTTTTAGGAATAGCTTGGTTTGTGAGAAGGTCAGTGATTTTCCTGGGCTCAAATAACAATAGCAAGACTGCAGATATTAGTTCCTGAGGTCTGAGCTTGGTTAAGTCTGCTAAGTTCATAGTTTCATGTTTACTGCGAAATATAAAGTCCTTCCATAGAAAAATATTGGCTTTGTCACATGCTATTTAACATCTTTATTTTTGTGTGTATGTGTGGCACAAAGAAACCCAACTAATTTTTTAAATTTTTAAAATTTAAATTAATTCACATGTATTGTATTATTAGATTAAGAGGTAGAATTAAGTTGTTCATCAGTCTTATATAATGCCCAGTGCTCATTACAACACATACCCTCCTTAATGTCCATCACCCAGTTACTCCACACCCCTACTCCCCTCCCCTCCAGCAACCCTCAGTTTATTTTCCATGATTAAGAGTCTCTTATGATTGTCTCCCTCTCTGATTTCATCTTGTTTTATTTTTCCCTCTCTTCCACTATGATCCTCTCTTTTGTTTCCACATATGCCTGAGATCACAATTGTTTTTCTCTGATAGATTTAGCTTAGCATAATACCCTCTATTTCCATCAATGTTGCTGCAGATGGCAAGATTTCATTTTTTTTTTGATGGCTGAGTAGTATTCTGTTGTCTATATACACCACATCTTCTTTATCCATTCTTTTGTCAATGGACATCTGGGTCTTTTCCATAGTTTTAACACCTTTACCTTATTTAGAGTTTGCATTTCTTCGACATTTTTTAAGATTTTACTTATTCATTTGACAGAGAAAGAGAGAGAGAGTGAGCACAAGTAGGCAGAATGGCAGGCAGAGGGAGAGGAAGAAGCAGGCTCCCTGCTGAGCAAGGAGCCCAATGTGGGGCTCGATCCCAGGACCCTGGGATCATGACCTGAGCCAAAGGCAGACGCTTAACCAACTGAGCCACCCAGGCACCCCCATTTCTTTAGTTTTAATCTCAGTTTTCCAAGACTTCTTGGGGATTTTGCTCTTGTTAATAATTTTTTGGTCTTTAAATGTGACATTGTTGGTAGGAAGGATTTGTAGGTTTGGAATTTAACAATAACAACTAACATGTATTAAACCATTATTATGTGCCAGGAACAGAGGAAGATGTTTATATGGGTTATCTCATTTAATTCTTGAATTATTCTCACCTTACACATGAAGAAGCTGAAGCTGTAGAAAGTTCCATGAAAGTCGAAGTCTGCAGCTACTAATAGCGAGAGAGAGTGTGGACGCAGGCTGATTCTAAAGTCCAGCTGTCATCATTCTACAGGACTGCTAATTAAACAGTTTCAGTAAATTAAGATTCCCCCCAAATTTGTCTTTCAATTTCTTGCTCACAAAGGAGCAAGTTTTATTTATAACCAGAAATTATCTGAAATGCTTGCTGGGCAGTAACAGCAATATTGCAATCAACTGTTGTGCGTATCTTCTGGAAAAGAGCTAGAGGAAAGGGAAGAAGGGTGGGGAATGGATGGAGGGAGTCTAGCCTGTCACTGGGAAGTTTTTCAGCACACACAGGGCAGTATGAGAGCACTCCTTTCCCCTTCTTCCCAGAAACTCAGGAGGGAAGGGAGAACTCTTCCTTTCAGACAGGGGTCAGAGTGCCAGGCCCCTGGCTAAAGCTGACTGGCTGACAGCTGGCTTAGAGCAAGTCAGAGCGAATAATCCTCAGGGTAGAGTCTATTATGTCAGCAGAACATTCTTTAGGTACACTTTACTGTAAAATGGATTATTTTTTCTTTGGACCCAGATTAGCACTTCTCTGGGTTATTTCCTATAAAACGTTCGGTGCTAAGAGATGAAGTTGTCTCTATCCTATCCCTGCATCTCTTTAAGCTTCTGCTGATTTAAAGGGGGAAGATAGGACTGCCTCAAATAAACTGTTATCTTCTATAACTGGTAATGGGTGGGGAAAAAACGAAACTGAATCTTTTTCTTTTTAAAGATTTTATTTATTTGACAGAGAGAGATCACAAGTAGGCAGAGAGGCAGGAAGAGAGAGAGGAGGAAGCAGGCTCCCTGCTGAGCCGAGAGCGCCCTGCAGGCTTGATCCCAGGACCCTGAGATCATGACCTGAGCCGAAGGCAGAGGCTTTAACCCACTGAGCCACCCAGGTGCCCCCTGAATCCTTTTCTTTCCAAAGGCTGGAGAGAACGGGGAGAGGGAAAGCAGTCTATAGTAAAGTATTAGGCGAGCTTCAGCTGTGGAGTAGGTCCCAGGCCTTACCCAGGAAATATGACACATCAAGAGTGCAAGGGAGTGCAAGGAGAACTTAATCTCGCCATCAGGAGCACTTAGCATTTGGAAATTCTCTATTTCAAAAAGCATCAGCTTAGAAGAGGCCTGCCTGTTTTCTTCATTATCTTTGCAACACAGCACAGAATTTCCCTCCTATCCTAAAGAAGGTGATTTGCTTTTTCTCTCTCTTTCTCCCTGATTGTGTGCAAATACTCTGGCCTTCAGCAGAGGGGCTTGAGAGCCATACAAAAAAATCCCTAACGAACTTTCAAACGTGTCCTTTCCCCCCTGGAATGTGCTGAGGTGTCCATGGCTGCCTGCCATGTCAGACAGTAAAAGTGGTGTGATGATGACCGAGTTGGACAGCGAATGAAGGATGCTAGACACCAGGTACCTGCCAGCCAACAGACGCAGGCTCGTCCCAGGGCTGCGGGCGAGTTGCTCCGTAGGCCAATAGCGAGGCTGCAAAGTGGCCTGATGGGAACAGGAGCCAGTCCCTACCCCGCCCAGGGAGGCAGCCCCCGCCCTCGTTGCTGACAGCGCAGGGCGGCTCTCACAAAGCCCTGCCTGTCCGCTCCAGGCATAGACCTCCCACACCTACAGTTACAACAGAGGGAGATTAACACGCATTAGAGAATAAGCAAATAACTTAAAGGATTTTTTTTTTTAATGCTTGCCAATCTAGATCCTGACCTTCTTTATTCCAATTCAGGGTGTGCAAACAGGACAGACACCTTGTGATACTTTCGGTCCTGGGCCATGTGTGCTAAAACAGCACCGGGCCTCTGTGGCTTTGGGGGTCTGAATCTTATTTGGGGGCCAGTCAATGATCAGGAAGTACGCAAAATAACTTTAAGGCGGAGTCGGGGGGCGTGGCTCTACTGCAGGGCAGGGCGTCATGGATGAGTGCTCACAAACTGAAGTGGGGGAGGGGGGTGTTTCTTCCTTTCCTCCAGGAGCCCTTGACATTGGGCAAGACCGAAGTCGGAAGTATCCTTGCAACAACCGCCAAAGAGATACAGGGTGTCCCAACAGGCTTTCTTATGAATTGTCATTTTTACATCTTTACTTTGGAAATGCCTCTGTAATCTGTTAGGCTAACTGAAAAGTATGACACATTCACGTCATGATATCGAAAAGCAAGCACTTCGCGATCAGATACAAAGTGCTGAGTGCTTACAGCGTGTCATCCGTATTCAGTAAGGGTTGTTGAATTTTCCAACAGATCCTTTCCTTATCCTCACATTCTGACTTTACATTTATTCCAAAAAGAAAAAAAGAAAGAAAAAAAACCACCCGGACTGAATGTTTGAGTTACTATGACGTCATACTTCTGAACCTCCACGACTGGAATGGTTGCCTTTGCTGTGAGTTAAGAGGTAGGTTCTCGGGGCACCTGGGTGGCTCAGTCGTTAAGCGTCTGCCTTCAGCTCAGGTCACGATCCCAGAGTCCTGGGATCGAGCCCCACATCGGGCTCCCTGCTCAGCAGGAAGCCTGCTTCTCCCGCTACCATTCCCTCTGCTTGTGTTCCCTCTCTCGCTGTGTTTCTCTCTGTCAAATAAATAAAATCTTTAAAAAAAAAAAAGAGGTACGTTCTCCTACCTCCCTTGGGGAAATGGTATTTAATATCTCATATTAACCAGCTGGTTCCAATCTACTTTGGAAGCCAGTTCTATAGAAATAAGTATTCTTATATATCCAAAAGTTTTGGATATATGAATATTTTGGATATATCCATATATCCAAAAGTATTCATATATTCAGAAAATGATGTTCCCTTTACCTTGGAAAATGAGAGCAGCCAGAGAGTGGGTCTCGGACTGCTTCTTTCTTCTCTGTGTTAACGTTTCAACTGAGGAACCTCATTACTCCCCAGAAGTCGGTGCAGAAAACACCACAAGCAAGTGCTGGGACAGGGGAGCACACAGTGGAGTGTGAGTGGGAAAATGTTGGTCACCCGCTGCTGTTCTCTTTCCCGGCTCCCGACTCCTTGGTCCCTGGTGGGAAGGCACTCACTCCCTCTCTAGCTCCACTTTTTTTTTTTTTTAAATCACAGGAAAAGGCTTTCCCTTAATGGTTTGCACATGGCGTCTCAAAAACACCTGTGTCTGGGGTCTCAGTATTTGGAAAGACTAAGCATCCTGATCCCTTCATTCTCTAAGCACACGTTTCCAATAGTGTCTGCAGTCTCCAGACTCACTTCGTGGAGGTCCCAGATGTTGGGCAATCTCTTGTGTAGTGTTTAGATTGAGGAACCACATTACTCTGAGAGGAGTGTCATGATCACAGCCTTTGGTACACATTACCCAACACAGTTCGCCTTGGGCACAGTCAGGACTGGGGCATTGTCGCTGTTGCTCCAGGAAACAGTCACACACATGCCATGCGGACCAAGGAGCTTTCCCAAGGAGTCCCTGTTTCTAGGTCAGAGATCATAACTAAGTACTGAAATCAAAGGCTGAAAAAATGTAAGGGAAAGAAGCTTCCAGGGAATTTTTTAGAGAAAAATTCTTGACGAACTCCTATCAGAGTAGCCAGCAAATTCATAATGGTTTCATCACAGATCTTGTCTCTGGCTCCGAGTATTTCAGAAATGCACCTGCTTTAGCAGAATCAGGGGCCTGGGCACTCGGCAGCAATTTATTTATTTATTTTTCAATGTGCTCCCGACCATAAGAATTTGCCACTGTTAGTAATTACAAACTGTAAGACATCAGTAATGTTGGAGCAATTGTAAGAAATGACCCAGAAGCCAGTTTTTATGTTGTCAGAAGTAAGGAAATGTTAGAGCCTAATCTATTTGTGTAAGAAAGTCCGGGGCAGAACACACAAGTGCGAATGACTCAGACGAAGCAGCAAACCACAAGCACTCAATCATGTACAACGTGTATAACTTAACCCCAGTGTTTCACTTCTTAGTCTGAGATCAGGTTTCTTAAAGGAAGTGTGGCCAGTTCAGATACACAAAGGGTAAGAAAGAAAGTCATCCCAGTGAAGAGAGTGGTTTTTATAGGCAGGAGAGTTGCTACCATTATTATTAAGCATCTGCTACTTAACAAGTCTTGTTCCTAGTACTTTGCATATCTGATTTGGCACACTCATCCCAGTAACTCAATAAAGGTGGTATAATTATCTCTGGATTTCAGATGCCTACCATGGGGAAAGTTAGGTAAATTTTGCCAAGTTTCACGTACAGTAAATGCCTTTGGAGAGTCCCAGATCGAATCTGATTCCAGATCCCAGAGTGTGTGCTTCTGTTGCCCCTCTTCTAGGCAAAGGTCAACGGCACTCAATAAAGGGGAAATGAAATCCCCATAGGACTCCTGGGCAGCTTCGAGAATGAATGGAGGGAAAATCTCCCTGCTGGGCTACAGAAAACACATGAATTCTACTCACCTGTCTTTAAGCCAAGCCAATCCTCAGGCAAAAAAAACCCTACTGCCTAGTATTCACACGCCCAGTCCTGAAGTTCTTGCAAACTCCAATTTCATCCTGTTTCACTGACCTTGGTTAGCTTCCATCACTGCCTCTTGCTTCCTTCCATTCCCAGCTGCTGTCATACCTTCCCAGTTTCTCCAAACATGCTCCCTTACTAGGGGTTCCGTGATTCTGATTTTTGTGTTTCAGCTTCTGCCTTTCACTCTTAGATAGGACAGGCCACACAGATCTCTGTCATGGGAAGGACACTGTACTCTGTTCAGAAAAGTATATTTAAGTCATTAGTAACTCTCTAAACATTTTTCTAAGTTATTAAGCCATTGCTTTTAAACTTGGTAAAATCCATAGGAGTCGCAAAACAAAACAAAAAACTTGGTAAAATCAGGGGCGCCTGGGGGCTCAGATGGTTAAGCATCTTCCCTGGGCTCAGGTCGTGATCTCTGGGGCTCCAGCCCCACCTGGAGCCCCACACTAAGCTCCACGTGGAGTCCCACTTCGGCCTCTGGCTCAACGGGGAGTCTTCTTCTCCCTCTGCCTCTCCCCACTGCTTGTGCTCTCTCTCTCTCCGTCTCTCTCTCTCTCAAATGAATAAATAAAATCTTTTTAAAAAATTAAGAAATAAATACGGTAAAATCATTTAATTTAATTTAATTTAATTTTTTTTTTTGGTAAATCATTAAGTTTGGTTCCTTGTCCGATCTTTTGGCAACTCAGTTCTTTCCTCATTTCCCAGCGAGCAACTGGGAAGTGATGGCCGAGCCAGGCTCAGCCTCCGCGGCTTCCTTCCAAAAGTTAGGCTGTTTTCCTGGAAGTGGAAGAGGAATTCCAGAGGAATTCTTGCCTCTAGGGACAATGTGGCAGAGGCAAGGGACACAAAGAGCCACACTATCAGGTGGCTGGGAAGAGCGGGTCTAATTTCCGACAGGTCAGCTGGTTCTGAATAGTCCTGTTATTTTAGGAGAACCCTCAGGATGTTTTCATTCAGAAAGAGGCAGAATTTAAAGGCATTTAAATCACTGATTTTCCTTTTCTTACAGGAGTCCTAGATGAGTATGCTGAGAAGTAATAGTTTTAAAAGGAGTGGTTTAACAACTTTTTGTTTGTTTGGGGAGAGAGAGAGAGAGAGAGAGAGAAAACATATGGGGAAAGGTAGAGGGAGAAGAAGAGGGAATCTCAAGCCAGCCCTCCCTTGATCTCAAGACCCTGAGATCATGATCTGAGCTGAAATCAAGAGTCAGACACTCAACCAGCTGAGCCACCCAGGAGCCCTGGGAATGGCTTAACAACTTTTTGAAAAATGTCCAAATATAGTTATGATAAGTAAATAGGTTTTTCTGAACACAGTTAATATTTTGCATTTCAAGTGGAAAATTTTTAGTTTATACTGATTTTTGTTGCAGAATTTTATTTTTTTTTTAATTGTTTTTAAAGATTTTATTTGACAGAGAGAGAGAGAGCACAAGTAGGTGGAGTGGCAGGCAGAGGGAGAGGGAAAAGCAGGCTCTCCGCTGATTAGGGAGCCCAATGTGGGGCTCGATCCTAGGACCCTGGGATCATGACCTGAGCAGAAGGTAGATGCTTAACTGACTGAGCCACCCAGGCGCCCCTCAAAATTTTAAGCATCTTGTTGGATTGCTATATCGTACACCTGAAGCTTATGTAACACTGCATATTAATGACACTGGAATTAAAATTTTTAAAAATTAAAAAATATTTTCAGCTTGCTAACATTTTAGCATCTAAATTTTAATATTCCTCGGATTTCTAACTCATTTTCTTATCTTTCCTTTATAATTTTACGCCATGATTAAACATCAGATTAAACACAAATCATCCAACCCATTAAAGTGTTCCCTTCTAAATATCCTTGCTTCCTTCCTGTTGATTCAAGAAGTTTCATATATTTAAATTGAAACTTTCTATAACCTGCTACCCAACTTTCTGTTTCTGAAATTCTTGTTAGAAACCAATATGTCAGCATTTTATCTCTGATAGGACTCTTGGCTAATTCTGATTTATTTCATATGATCTTTAAATTAAATTTAAAATTTTAATTTAATGAAAATTCAACTTAATTCTAATTGGAAATCAATTTTAATTAAACTCAGAATTTTCTGTGCTTTAAAACTTAAATTAGTCAAACTAAAAATCACTTGCTAAAAATGTAAATTAAAGTTGATATGCCGTTTGAGGAATTGGCAAAATAAGACTAAATGTGCTTAAATTTTCAAAAAACAGTCACATACTGAATGCCAAAATTGTTGATGGAAAAAGTGGTTCATATTGATACTTTCAGTGAATTGGGGATTTGCCACCATTTAGCATTCAGTTAGGATTACTTTATCAGGTGGCCAGCCGAGTTTAGTTTAAACCATATACAAAAGAATATATTTGATGATAGGCAATCAAAATCAAAATTTTTTTTTAAGATTTTATTTATTTGACAGAGAGAAACACAGCGAGAGAGGGAACACAAGCAGAGGGAATGGTAGCGGGAGAAGCAGGCTCCCTGCTGTGCAGAGAGCCCCATGTGGGGCTCGATCCCAGTACTCTGGGATCATGACCTGGGCCAAAGGCAGACACTTAATGACTGAGCCACCCAGGCGCCCCCCAAATCAAATATTTTTATTAAAACTGGTAAAAACTGCATTTATAAATTTTGGTCATTCTACAAACTGATTCTTTCAAGAACAGATTTCTAGTGGGTTTGCCTGCCTTTGTCTTCAAGACCCTGTAGTTAAAAATACAAACCAGAACATCAATAATAATTGATGTTGTAATAAAATTACAACATTTATTGTAAATAGACAGTGAGCCAGCATCGAGCCAGAAACTCCGCAGTAGTTGTCTTCCTTTGATCCAAACCCCTTTTTGAATTAGGTAGTATTATTACTATTTTCATTTTACGTAGAAGGGATCTGAGGTTCAAAATGGTCAGTCATGTAAATTGCCCAAGGGAGGCAGGATTCGGAGTACTTCTCTCGGAGGCCAGGGTGCGAGGCTGTGAAACACAGGATGGAAACCGCCCACCTCTGCCCTCGATCTGCAAAGTGGAGAGGAGGAAAGAGGTGCTCTCATGTCATCGCCTAAGTAGAAAAAGCTCAGCCTCTGTGGCTTTGGGGGCAGCTAGCAAGAGGGCTGGAAAGATTTCCAGCCACCTGTTGAGGGAGAGGGTGTGGCCATAGAAGTGACCCAGCGATGGGCGTGGCCCAGGCATCCAGCGGGCCGTGGGTGCCACTTGGCACTGAGCACAGACACCGGACTGCTGGTCCCTGCCTCCACTTGCCCCCGTGAGGCCATTATGTCTACCGGACACCCAGGAATGGGCTGTCGCTCCTGAGGGCAGCCTGGAACTGGTTGCTCTCTGGAATCATGCCTGTCAGCCCTGCATGGCGGGCAGGCAGATAAGAAGTTTTCTTGTCCTATAACCTCAGAGCAGAAGACTGAAGGGCATGCGCACGTCTAGCTCAGGGGGTGCAGCTCTAGGGGTCATCACAACAAGAGGGATGCACGCAGAATGGTTTTGACTGTCATCCACCAAGCGTCTGGGTGGAGCCAGATGAGATGTGTGTGGGTTAACCTGTTGTGTAGTCCTAGCGCGTTATTAATACCGGCTAGCAAATACCGATCCTCCTCCTCTTCCTGTCACCTTCTATGACTTTCCCTATCCAGCCTGGAGTGATTATCCTGAATTTTTCTACTCCAGTGACAGACCTGGGTGGAACCAGGGGTTGTCACCTACTCTCTTGTACTTGCCACACACACATACTGCTTACTCTATCCTACTGCAGCTTGAGAAAGGAGAGAAAGGGAACTGGGAAGGTTTCCTTTCTTTCTGCTTGGGATGACATGATACCATATCTATGAGATTAGTTTTCTTTTCCAATCTCCTATCCTTCTCAGGTTGAATGTCTCTAGTTAATGAGATGGCAAGTTTATATAGTTTATTTTTTTAATTTACAATTCAGTGGTTTTTAATACATTTACAAAGTTGTATAACCATCACCCCTCTAAAAACAGAGCATTATCACAACCTTGAAAAGAAATTCTGTTTCTTTTCTTTTTTTTTTAAGATTTTATTTATTTATTTGACAGAGAGAGAAATCACAAGTAGGCAGAGAGGCAGGCAGAGAGAGAGGGAGAAAGAGGCTCCCCTCTGAGCAGACAGCCCGATGTGGGGCTCGATCCCAGGACCCTGAGATCATGACCTGAGCCGAAGGCAGAGGCTTTAACCCACTGAGCTACTCAGGCACCCCTACTTGGCATTATGTTTTCTATGTTCATCTATGTTGTAACCTATGCCAGTATTTCATTCCTTTGAATGGCTAAATGATATCCCACTGTATAAATACACAATGTACAATATTTATCCATTTATCAGGTGATGGAAATTTCAGTTGTTTGCACTTTTTGGCTACTATGAAGGCTGCAGCTGTCATCCTTCATGTACAGGATTACATTGTGGACGTCATTTCATTTCTCTTGGATAATACCCAGGAGTGGGATCATTGGGTCATGTGGTGCTCCATGTTTAAATTTCTGAAGAACTACAAAATTGTTTTTCCCGGGGGCTATACCATTTTGCATTCCCACTAGCAATGGTACATAGTGCAGCCAAACAATAAATTAATGCCAAGTAAAGGCAAGTAAGTTACCGAAACTATAAATGGACAATATCATTAGTGTGTTATATAAAAATGAAAAGATATTCAGTCACTACAAGGCCAGAAATGAGATGGTGTTGCTTAAAAGGAGATATTAGAAAGCATTTCAATTAATTGCATGTAAGTGTACAAAGTGTGATTTATACAGGCAACACCGAGCTAGGACATGCAAGAACAAAAAACTAAAAGAAAGGATATCCTGAAATATTCAAGGAAGCTTCCTATCAACCTGAGAGATGACAATAGGGGGTTGCAAAGAAGAGAGACTTTAAATGCTTGTAAACTATTTTTGTTCTGTCAAAGTTCCTTGGGTGAATAAGGGAAATCTACACAAATGGTAGAGATCTCTGATCCATTTAGGAAATGGAAAACAATGCCCAATGGTAAGAGTTGGACAGATCCAAACTGATACAGAAGTGTTGGAAAATTCCATCACCATCTGAATTTTTACCCTTCCTAAGACTATGGCAGAACATCTATTGCTAACATTTAGTCAGTGGAACACTGAATTAGAATGATTTAATCAAATACCATTACTCAAATTTTTACCCCCAAGTCCAGGAAGAACAGTATTTCAGAGATGTTTTATTCATAGATAGAAACACCTGGAAAAGAAATAGTTTCTGAGGTAACTATGAAGAAGCTTATTTTGGCTAGAATTACTTATTTTGTAAACTCTGGGACATTAGTCTTGCTCTCAGGATATTTGGCATAAAATCCTGAGAAGTTTGTAAGAATTAATACATTAAGTCAGACGTCTGCTCACCCAGAACAGGATTAAGTCCCCAGTTAAGACCACAGGAATGGTTTATGAGATGACAGTTGGGTTTCTGGCTCTCAACCATGAAGACGAGGAACAACTGAGAAGTCTTTCTAGTTATTTTCAGAGCCCGGTTTTGGATCTGTCACACCAGCTTTATATAAGACTTTTATAAAATTCCATTATATTTTGACTCACCACCCACATTTGTTGAGTTCGGATTTCACTACATGTTAGGGTCCTGGAATACCAATGGCTTAAACAAGATGGAACTTTATTTCTTTCATGTAAAGTTCAGAGGTGTGCAATGCAGGGTTGATAAGGCAGCGCTGATCCATGGTGTACCCACTGATCAGGGACTCAAACTTATCCCAGCTCACCAGGTTACCTTCACGTGTGTGTGCCCCTTCTATCACGTACAGATGGCACCTCTGTGCTCCAAGAAGCATAAGAAGGAATGGATGAAAGACAGCAACAGGTTTGCCTGAGCTCATTCATAAGGAGTATGAGAGAAGCTGTCAGAGGAAACTTCCACTTACATATCATTGGCCAAAACACCATCGTAAGCATATGACCACTCATACCACAGGGAGATTGGGAAAGGCAGTCTTGATGTCTTGAACCATTTGCCCTGCAAAGAAACGGACGTTTCTATTTTTGGTAATTTATCTCCATTACCATGAAGCAAAGGGAGAAGACATATTGGGGGGCAGACTACAGTATCCGTCATGCCACATTTTGAAAATAATGTGTTAGTCCGGGTTGTGTAATGTAATTCTTCCTCCTAATGTCCCTACATTTGAGCTTTAGTGTTGTCCCCTGCTTCCAATGTAACTGGCTTCATATTGGTTAAGAAGTAACTTGAAGGTCCCTGAGGGCTCTGGCCATGGAAATGGGAACTAGAGCGGGGGGGGGGGGGGGGGGGGGGGGGGGGGGGGGGGGGGGGGGGGGGGGGGGGGGGGGGGGGGGGGGGGGGCACTAAATGGAAGGGACTCCGTGTAATGCGGTTCCTGCTCAGTATCACACTATTAGTTTCCAATGGTCGTGCTCACCACTTGTGTACTTGTCCTGTGATCATCAGCTTTAGTCATTGAACCTTAAGCAAATTACCAAATCTAACTACTCACAAATCATCTTTCCACACAGATTCCTAACTTTGTTGTTTGTGTTTACGTAACAGTCATTTCTACATCACTGTTAATACTTGGGCTGCTCTGCTTGGGACCTTCTGAAGCAGGGATGGGTCTTTTTTGGTAGATGTTAGAACTGAGTGACTGAGCCTTCCTCAGTGCAGAGAGAGAGAGAGAGGAACTTTGGATCATTAAAATTCACCAGTGATTTAATGGACCATTCAAAGGAGATTCTCTGTGGCCAAAGAGACGGAAATAGATGATGTCATTTAAAACATGGGGCTAGGGGCGCCTGGGTGGCTCAGTGGGTTAAAGCCTCTGCCTTCAGATCGAGCCCTGCATTGGGCTCTCTGCTTGGTAGGGAGCCTGCTTCCCCCACCCCACCTCCCCGCCTGCCTCTCTGCCTACTTGTGATCTCTCTCTTTCTGTCAAATAAATAAATAAAATCTTAAAAAAATAATAAAATAAAACATGGGGCTATAGCTAAGAATACTGTATAGTATATCTTAAAGTTGTTAAGAGAGTAGATATTAAATGTTCTTATCACAAGAAAAAGTATGCATGGCATTGGATGTTAATGATGCATTATGGTGATCATTTTGCAATATACATACATACCAAATGACTATGTTGTACATCTAAGACTAATTAATAATAAGACTATGCCAATTATATCTAAATCAAAAAGAAATGAAATGAAATGTGGGAACATAATTGCAGGAAATAGTGAAACATCATAAATGTTGAAAGGAAACTTGCTTCAGGTGCAGATTAAAGACCACCAAGTTAAAGAGAAGAAAAATAGTCCATTTAAACTATATAAATGTAAGGAAGATAGATATTTTAAGAGCGGATTATCCTTAAAAGTTATCCATCCAAATCTTTCTATTTTATGGATGAGGTTACTGAGATGCAGGGAAGTGAGCTGGAAACACTCAGGAAATTAATTACAAACCTCTTGGGAAAAAGATTTCAATTTTTGCCACTATTGAAGAAGAGTCACCTGTAAACGTAAGATTTGGTCAAAGTCTCACAAAAAATTAAAATAAGGTAGATTACTGATAAATGAGAAAAGTTACAAACGTAAATCTTGGAGCAAATCCATAAACTCCTAAAAAGGAGTGGAAAAATTATTCATAAAAATGACATAGTTCAGAACATGAAATTAAATATAATATTGTCTTATTTGTGCATTCAAAAGAGCCAGTCAGTATTTAAGTATGGCTATCTGACTACTTAAATTTCAATGTAAAACAAAAACAAACTCAAAAATCCTCATCATATACTTCCTACACTTTCGGTTTGCCATACTTTGGTAGGAAAGGCATCAATTTGGGGGTTAAATCTAATGAGGAAACTCACCAACCTGGCCATCAGGACATCTATACCTAACAATTATAGGTTGTATTTAGTTCCGCTTATTTTTCCATTAGCTACTTCTTTTCAATATATTCTTCCAAAGGAGCACTTTTAAAATCTTTCTTCTGCTTCTTGCTTTGATTGGGTGATAGGAAACAGTCACCTGATCTCCTTAAACAGACCATAGAAAATTTAACCATGAAGCTAAAATAATCATTGACTTTTTATCATTTCTGCGTCTTCCACAAAACATGGATAAAGTCAATACTGATTCCTGTCATTGCTTTTTATCCCTGATCAATATGCTCAGAAAACTTAAGCCAGAGCACTAAAGAAGTAGTTCCCAGTTCTTTTTTTTTTTCTTTTAAAGATTTTATTTATTTGACAGAGAGAAACACAGCGAGAGAGGGAACACAAGGAGAGGGAATGGTAGCGGGAGAAGCAGGCTTCCTGCAGAGGAGGGAGCCCGATGCGGGGCTCGATCCCAGGACTCTGGGATCATGACCTGAGCCGAAGGCAGATGCTTAACGACTGAGCCACCCAGGAGCCATTCCCAGTTCTTTTAAGAGCACCTCTGTCATTTTGCTGCTGTGGATATTGATCTGACCTTTAAATTCCCTAAATTGAAATGGAAGACTTTATGAAGAGTTATTATTATAAGGTGATATTAAGATATAATAGCCTCGGAAATGCATTACCACTTTCTTAACAAATGTTACCGGGATGGTAAAATAAAAGAAGAAACAAACACACACAAAAAATAAGAACAGAGGGCATTCTCTAGGATTTGTGTCCGGTTTATTCATTCTTTTTCCCTTTTTTTCCTTTCCTTCCTTCTTTGGAATTAATTACTGAAAATCTGTTACTTAATAATTTTATAATATCAGTACATGCTCTGGCAACATCTCAAATGCTTGAAAGGATTAACAGGAGGAACTGGCTGGCAGCTTGCTCAACTCATTTAAAAGACAGCAAGTGCTATGGGGGAAAAAAAAACCCCACAAAAACGAATGCTTGATATAAGTATGCCTTGTGGAAAGATCACCACAATCAAGCTAAATAGCGTATCCATTACCCCTGCATAGTAAACATGGGTGGGGGGGGGTGATTTAATTCAAGATCTACCTTCTTTTTTTTTTTTTTAAGATTTATTTGAGAGAGAGAGAGAGAGTGAGAGAGAATGGAGGGGAGAGGGTCAGAGGAAGAAGCAGATTCCCTGCTGATCTGGGAGAGAGAGAGAGAGAGAGAGAGAGTGAGAGAGAATGGAGGGGAGAGGGTCAGAGGAAGAAGCAGATTCCCTGCTGATCTGGGAGCCTGATTCGGGACTCCATCCCGGGACTGCGGGATCATGACCTGAGCCAAAGACAGTCCCTTAACCAACTGAGCCACCCAGGTGCCCCAAGATCTACCTTCTTAGCAAATTTCAAGTGTATAATATAGTATTGTTAATTATGGTCACTGTGCTGTACCTATATCTCCAGTACTCTTTCATCTTGCGTAACTGAAGCTTTGTACCCTTTGACCAATTATCTCCTCATTTCTTTCACCCCCGGCAACAGCCATTCTACTGTCTGCTTCCATGAATTTGACTCTTAGATTCCACATAGAAGTGAGATAATGCAGTGCTTGTGTTTCTGGGCTGGCTTATTTTACTTAGCACAGTGCCATCCATCTTCCCGACTGAGTCCGGGGTCATTGGTCCTGGGTACTCTGCCCCTTGGGTCTTTGCTCTGGTCGTTCCCTCTGGTGGGGTGCCCTCCGTTCCTCTGCAAAGTTTGCTCAGCCTTCCAGGCCCCGTTCAGCTTTTCATGACCACTTCCTTGTACTCACCTCACCTATCTGCTCCACTACTAAACTGTAAGATCTAAGCTGGAGGAAGTTGAGAAATCCGGGCTCTAGGCTCAGCTGAGCCATTAATAATTGTGTTGCAGAGATAAACAGTAAGCCTGTTTTTCTCAACTGCCCCCGTTTTCTCAACTGCTACATTTTGGGGAGACTCATCCTTGTGCAGGGGCCATGCTGATCTTCTCTGTACCATCCCAGTGTTAGTATATGTGCTTCTGAATGGAGCACTCATTGGCTACATTTTTAAAAACAAGCAGCCACGTGTTAAAACACTGGAGAAGAAAGAGTCACTCTTGCTGCCTCTGTGTTCTTAAAGCAGGGAAACAAGTTCTCTCTTCCCTGTGTAAATGAAAATGAATATTTCAAGTAAATATTATGATTGTCCCCTAAGAAATATAAGTTTAGTGGAAAAACATTTATTGAAGTATATGAGCTAAACACTGGGAACTATAAATCTAAATGATTAATATGAAATCCCAAGTTTCGTGGGATATTTAATCTTCCATTCAAGCAGATAACTTGTAAGTTGGTTGAATTCATGAACTTTTATTGGTAGTCTTTCAACTTCAGTAAAATCCTTAAAATTTCTTAAATAAAATCCTTAAAAAATACTGTTTGTAACATGAGATATGTCTTATGCACTCTCGAGGAGGGATTATGAAGAGCTTGTGACCTTATTTAACGGTTAAAATACTCAGTACATAATCACCAAGATGCCTTTCTAGGAAAGAATTTCACTTAAATCCAGTTAGAGTAGACTTTAATATTCATAAGAGGATAGAATTATTATCTGGATAAATCTATCATGCAGAGTGTGGTGGCAAGAATTAAATAAAGTCCAGGAGAATAATATTTTAGTGGAAAATTTTCCCTCAAGAACTGGAAATAAAAATAGGAATAATTTAGCCTTTCAGGTCATGGAAATGAGCTTATAAAATTCTCAGACCACAAATGTTAAGGTAATTCACAAAACAAGAAATAAAAAGAATCATTAAAGTTTTTATGCAAATAATTTTGAAAACCTGAATAAAATATATTTTGAAAAATATAATTTACCACAATTCATCAAAAAGAAAAAAAAAAACACCTTAGCAGAGAGATTTCCAACAAAGAAATGAAAAACGTACAAAGTTGCTTTTGTTCCTCCAAATGTTTTCCCAGGGGAATTCCACAAAACCTTTAGAGAGGATGTAATTCCAATGTAATTTAAATTGTTTTAGATCATGGGGGGGGAAAAGTCCCTAAGTACATTTTATGAAGCAAGTATAACATTAACTGTTAAGTCATCATTTGATAGATTCAAGGAGAAACAGCATATGATGATCATTAACAATCATGAAAAAAAGCACTGAGCCAGTGGTATGTTTTATGGGAAAACTCAAGAAGCATTCCGTTGACATCAGGAAAAATTAAATAATGTTCACTGTCACATTACAGTGTAACATTGGGCTATAACATCAACCACTGAGCTTTTAAGAAAGTAAAAAAAAAATTAGAGGTTCTGACATTAAAAGGAGTTGAGAGACAGAGAGAGAGAGAATAAGCAGGAGCAGAGGGAGGGACAGAGGGAGAAGCAGACTCCCTGCTGAGCAGGGAGCCAGACTCCAGGCTTGACCAGGACCCTGGGATCATGACCTGAGCTGAAGGCAGACGCTTAACTGGCTGAGCAACCCAGGTGCCCCAATCTGGTTCATTTTGAAAAATGAACATACCTGAAGCATATATCAAGACAAATTATTCCAAATGAATAGTGTTTAAATGTAAACAATAAAACAATAAAAATGCAATATAAAAACTTGAGTAAACTCCTATAAAGAAGGTCTTCTAATTATAGGCTCAAATCCATAAGCCATAAAACAAGAATATAAAATTCAACCACATTAAAAAATAACTTCTGCTTGAGGTAAAATATTATAAATAAATATAAAAGACAAGTGATAAACTGGGAAAAATTACTTGTAACTCACATTATAAAGGAAAGGCTCACCTTCCTTTTACAGGAAGACATCCTTGAAATAAATAAGAAAAAATATGTAAAAAATAGACCAGGGGATGAACAGACAGTTCAAAATAGGCAATATAAATAACCTTTAGGTTTTTGAAAAGATACGCATCAGCACTTTTCTTATTTTCATAATAAGAAAAATGCTAATTCCAACATCACCACATTTGTAGTTTCAAAACATGGCCCCAGAATTAGCTAGCATTCCTCCCATGTTCCCTTGAATCTAATGTCTGTAATTTTCTGACCAACAGACTCTAGCCCATATGAGAAGCAGCAGACTATGTAGCAGAGGTGTTGCTGTGATAGTATTGTGGTTTGCACTACCTGTCTCTTTCTCTGAGAACCCAACCACCATGCTGTGAGGAAGCACAAGCCCCCCAGTGGAAAGGAACCAACAGCTAGTACCAAATTGTCAGTCAGTGAGTATGCCAACTTGGAAGGAAGCCCTTCAGCTTCAGCTGAGTTGTCCCAGCCAACACTGCGTGGAGAAGAGTTGAGTTGTCTTTATTAAGTTCTGAGATTGAAGATTTGTGAGCAGATTAAATGGTTGTTTCATTTTAAGCCATTATGGGCCAATTCAGGGTGGTCTTTTGAAACTGGTAAGGAGGAAGTAAAACTTTCACTATTTGAAGACAACACGATACCGTATATAGTAAACCCTAAAGGCTCCACCAAAAAACTACTAGAACTGATAAATGAATTCAGTAAGGTCACAGGATTCAAAATCAATATACAGAAATCCATTGCACCTTATATACTAATAATGAAGTAGCAGAAAGATTAATTAAGAAAACAATACAATTTATAATTTCACAAAAATAATAAAATGCTTAGGAATAAACTTAACCAAGGGGGTGAAAGACTTGTGCTATGAAACTAAAAATTATAAAATTATGTTGATGAAAGAAATTGAAGATGATACAAACAAATGGAAAGATAGCCCATGCTCATGGATTGTAAGAACAAATATTGTTAAAATGTCCATACTATCCAAGGCAATCTATCTACAAATTCAACGCAATCCCTATCGAAATACCAGCAGCATTTTTCACAGAACTAGAACAAATAATGCTATAATTTGTGTGGAAACACAAAAGACCCCAAATAGCCACAGCAATCTTGAAAAAGAAGAACAAAACTGGAAATATCACTGGAATCCCAGATTCCAAGATATACTATAAAGCTATAGTAACCAAGAGTATGCTACTGGCCCAAAAAGAGACACATAGATCAATGGATCAGAATAGAGAGCCCAGAAATAAACCCATGATTATATGGTCAATTAATCTTTGACGGAAGAGGCAGGAAAATGCAATGGGAAAAAGACAGTCTTTTCAATAAATGGTGTCAGTATCAATATGTCAATAGATAATATCTATAATATCAACACAGTAGGATGTCAATAGATAATATATTTTATATATATGATATATATATCAACAGAGTCGAATGTCAATAGATAATATCAAAAATTGTAAAATCTAGAGCTGACTGCGTACAGCTATTTAGAGATAATAGCATTTAGAGAAGTAACTACTACAAGAAACAGGAAAATAGTTAAAGGATGATTGTGGAGATAGGAGAGGGGGACAGAAGAGATTAGTCAAGGATCCTCCGTTTTAGATTTCAGTATTTAAGTGGCTCAGGTACTAATAGGGTCACAATCTAGAAGGAACTTCTCCCAAGTTCACGTTAGGAGGCTGCAAGTCAGTCCTTCCTGAGGCTTAATGGTGAGAATTATTGCCTCCACCCTGAACTGCAGCTGGGTACTTCCAATCACCTGGCGCAATCAATCCTTTCCGTGCAGTGTGTGTTTGAGGAACCCTGTGTGTGCTAGCTTCCTGGGTGGTAAACTGCTGAGTAATTTCCTTCACCGCTAAATTTTTTAGTTCTTCTCTCTTTCTTTCCCCATTGTCCTTCTCTCCAGTTCCTTGTTCTGTTATCTCTGTAACTCCCAATTACAAACTTGAAACTCACCAGTGCTGTTTTTGTGAAAGAGTTTTATGTCCTTCTGAAGAAAAACACTGAAGCAATTTGTACTGAATCACATTCTTGGAATCTCTTGCTCTAGTGTGTACTGGAATATTTGGGGAAGTCCAGGGGTATCTCCAGAACAGCAAAGCTCTTCAGAGTGGGCTTTGTCTCCTAAAGGGAGACACGAAGTAATGATCCTACACTATAGACATTCTGGAAGGATGATAATGGAATAGAGACCGCTGAGACTCATATGTTTCCTCCAGCTATGTGGGTCCACCGTTTGGACCTACAAGTGTCAGCCATCAGCCTGACATATTATTATGCTGTTCAAGGGAGAAAAAGACATAAACTTATTTTGCAGAACATTGTGGAGGTTGTAGTGTGACTGATCATCTTGGTGTTCCTGGGACCATCACAGTTTTAACGCTGAGAACCCTACATCCCAGGAGGCCTCTTAGTCCCCAAAACACTGGGATAGTTGATCACGTTATGGTTAAGGTATCTAGTGTAAAGCCAACTGCCTAGAATAAAATTCTAACTCTACCATTTACTAGCTGTGTGACTTTGTCAAAATCACTTACTCCCACTTTTTCTTAATTGCCCTATATGAAAATGGGGATGGGGCGCCTGGGTGGCTCAGTGGATTAAAGCCTCTGCCTTTGGCTCAGGTCATGATCTCAGGGTCCTGGGATCAAGCCCCGCACTGGGCTCTCTGCTCAGAGGGAAACCTGCTTCCTTTTCTCTCTCCCCGCCTGCCTCTCTGACTACTTGTGATCTCCCTCTCTCTGTCAAATAAATAAATAAAATCTTTAAAAAAAAAAGAAAAGAAAATGGGGATAAGGTTAGTACCTAATTCCTGGGATTGTGATAATAAATGACTTAAAACATGTAAAAAACTCAAAATGGTGCCCTGCCTGTGGCAAGCACTCAATAAATATCACCTAATATCATTCCATAAATGTTTTTTATTTTTTTATTTTTTAACTTTTAAAAAAAGATTTTATTTATTTGTCAGAGAGAGAGAGAGAGAGAGAGAGAGGAAAGCACAAGCAGGGGGAGTGACAGGCAGAGGGAGAGGGAGAATCAGGCTCCCCACTGAGCAAGGAGCATGATGTGGGCCTCCATCCCAGGACCTTGGGATCATGACCTGAGCCAAAGGCAGACAGTTAACCAACTGAGCCATCCAGGTGTCCCTAAATATTTTTTAATAATAAAACCAGTCATAACATTACTATTTTCAAATGGAAAAATACTTTATTGTGTGCCAAAGTAAAGAGAGTTGTGGAAATAATTTTTTTGAGGCTGATAAGGCCAAATAGGACCAATGGGTGTTTGGAAGTATCTGCTCTATCAAAATCAAGTATTTTCATGTTTAATCCTATAACCTTTGCAGAAACAGCCTTCAGGAAAAGCAGCACCCCTTTACTCATTGGAGCTGTAGACAAAACTTTCATCAATAGATGATATTAAAACTGTAAAAATGAAAATGACTCTCCTATCTGATCTTAAGCTGTGAGGGTATGTTCATGTTGATGAAATTGAAGTGGACATCAGGTATTCACTGTCGTCAGGAGAGGTAATAAAATATGGAATACAGTGACATCGGGCTGGGTATCATTGATTGAGTTGTTCTCGTATTTATCTTTTTGTTATTAGGTACATTCAAGTCTTCCTGAAATTGAGAGTTGTAAAAAAGGTACTATAGGCATTTAATTCTCTTTGTTGGTTTTGTTCTTTGCTATTCAACATCTGAATATCCTTCCTTTCTTTTGATTCTTCTCTATTCAACATCTGGACATCCTTCCCTTCTTTTGGTAATCTCCAGCATACGGGCATTGGTCTCACTTTTGACATGAAAAAGCTAAACACTGTTTCCGCTTGCCCTGTTGTAGTGAAGATGGCAGTTATAAAACCTTAGCCTATATGCATCAGAGTCACGAGAAGGCTTTTTTTCACATGGAAATAGATTGCTGGGCCCCATCTCTTGGGGGTTTGAGAACTTACATTTCTAGCAAGTTCCCTGTGGTGTTGCTATCTTTCAGGTAGGGATCAAAAAAGATCACACTTGAAGAACCAGTGAGCTACAGTGTGAACACATGACTCAGGTCAAACAAAGATGCATCTTATTGGGACTTGAGACAATAATATAAGCACAAGGTCAGCTACGAAATTTTCTGTGAACAGAGCAGGCATATCAGGAATCCAGCTCTGGTAACACCACGTGTTCAATAGCAGATATCAGAGTGAGTAAGAAGATAGTTCCCATGAGTGACCTTGGCTCTCTAGCCTTCCTTGATTCTGGCCTGTTTCCTAATTCTCACCTTTCTGTCAGTTCTGTGAGCTATCCTGTCCTTTCAGTGAATCATCCTTCTGGGTAAGTTCACGGGGGCCAGTTTCTGTTGGATGCATCTAGAATCATGGACTGAAATAGCAAGACTGTCAATGAGCAACAGGGATTTGAACTACTGTCAATCAGAGCAAGTGACAATTGACTATAACTGAATCAGTGCAGTGACCCAAGAATGTTCTGAGCATGACATGAGCAACAAGGAGAGGATTTGACTCTACTAAGTGCTGGGCAATTGTGGTATGGGAAGTAGGAGAAGAGCATGTTTAAAGAGGGTGTTCAAGATAGGAAATAGCAGTACGAAACTGGAGATTTAAGTGGGAATGAGGTATTGGAGAACTCTGCCCTACAAAGTGAGTTTAGGCATTGTTTGGCAATATTTAATGTGAATATTTCCCAAACTTCTCTGATCATATGAATCACTCTGAAGATTCTAGTGTTGGGACATATGATCTAAATGTTTTATGATTTTTATGATCAAGCATGCTCAAGAAATGTTGCCGTAGATTATGAGAATCATTCAAGAATTTTCATATGGAAGTAACACGACTTTCTAGACTATTTTCTAACAGCATGAAGAGATAGCTTTGAGGAGTAGAAGATGGGAAACAGGCAGACCAATTAGGATGTTGCCCCAGTTATTGGGACAAGAAATGATTTGGGTCTCCACAAATGCAGTCCTAAGAAGGAAAAGGATTTAGAACATACTAGAAAAAAAAAAAAACAGGCCTTGTTGATGGGATAATATTCAGTAGATGATGGGATTCAAGGTAAGAGAGGGGAAGGGAGGAGTCCACTGGGACCACTCCCAGGACTTAGATTTAGGTCATGGATTGACATGTAAATGTTACCCTTTTTTTAATGTTCAGTTAATCTACATATAGTATATTATTAGTTTTTGATGTAGCGTTCAACGATTGCAAATGTTGCTTTTTACAATGTTGGAGGCAAAACTAAGGAGCAAGGCAAAGCAGGGGAGAAAGACAGGGTTACAGAAAGGCATTGGTTTTTTTTCTGGTAATATAAATGGTTTGTAGAAGGGGAGAGTGCTGAGATCCTAGACACATATGAATGTGGTTGCATAGACTCGTGCCAGTGTGTGTGTGTGTGTATGCGCACGTGCACATGCTGGGGCACACATTTCCTAATATGAGTTCACAACACAATCCAAAGTTTCTATATGTGTCCTTTGACATGGTCTCAGATGAGGGCAGAAGGTTGCTCAGTCTTTCCTTTGTAGTAATAGTGCAGTCAGGAAAAAAGAGCGAGATGTAGCCAAAGTGGAAAGTTCAGATGAGGGAGAAGACACTGCTGTGTGTGCAGCCCAGAAGGGTGATAACAATGTTGCTGAAGGCCCCATGGAAAGACTGGCCTGAGCACTTGATCCCACTACAAGCTCTGTTGACTGTGGGGCTCCTTTGTGACACAGTGTGAATCACCCAACTTTCAGTTCCTTGATCTGTTAAGAGAAATAATAAAGGAGGTAGTGATTCTGTTGTAACATATAATTAATTAGAATAAAAGAATTTTCATGCATTTACAGTAGATACGTAGAGCATTCCTGTTGAGAGGGCCACAGGGTTGGCATATATAACAAAAAAATAGCGCTCATCAGTATCGCTACAGGTATTTAAGATCTCCCTTCTAAACTTTGTTCCCCATTTTGTGTTGTTTTATTCACAGCACCGATTTGGTACTGATACATGTTAATTATTTTTCCTTAAAAGCTCTAATTCAAGAGATTCTAACTTCTTTCTAAAATCCAAACCAGAAAAGTGAATAATTGGATGCTAGTTAACTTAGTCTTCCTGTATCTTTTGCTATAAATAAATATTATCAAGGGAATAGCAAAAACAGTACAAGCACACTTGTATGGGGCTATGTCTCCTTTGACCTTCATAACCTTTCACAGCAGATTTTATCCTTCAACACAGAGTAACTGGTACCATACAGCTAAAATGTGTTAAACAGTGAAATATGAACACTGACTGTACATGGATTGTACTTATTTAATGCTCACCACATCCCTTTCAAGTTATTATTATGATGATTCCGATTTTACAAGTGAGGAAACCATGACACAGTGAATTTAAGTCACTTGGCCAAGGCCGCACAGTTAACTACATTTTACAACCAGCTTTCGAATCCTCATCCGATTTCTACCAAGAGAAAGAAAATAATAATAATCTGAGAAGATTTGCATGCATATCTTCTTGGTAACCAGCTCACTGCCTAGTTAGTGTGTGGCCTTAAGGAATGGTCCTCATTCCAGATATTAGCTAAAACATTCAAAAGAATTTTTTTTTTTCCTTAGAGCCAGAAAGGTCTTGGAAAAAAATGTTTTCTAAATCAGCTGTTATATGTTTGCTACGAAGAGGAGTGCCGATACAAACCCATTTCATATTACCATCAAATCTTAAGTCCCCTGCTTGGAATTGGAAGGAATTGCTCTGTTTTGACATTTCTGATTGTGAGAAATAGAATAGCATCCTCCACCTGGCTCCCTGCTCCAGATGCTTCTTTTCTCCGTACATTTCCACCATCTTCCCTCACTCAGCCCACACCCAGCCTCCTGGGCTTCCAATACCCTTGCCGTCACCTCAACAAACTTAAAGAAGGCTTACTCCTTTCAGTGCATTCTACCTATTTCTGCCAATGTCTCCCTCTTTTCCTGCCCCCGAATGTTAATTCAGTCATGTTATACTTCTTCTTGGAAACCTTCAGTGGCAATTTATTGTTGAAAGTATAAACTCTTTATCATGATTGGTACTGATAGATTAACCTAGAAACTGAGAAGTTTCTAGAAGATCTATGATTTTTCCGTATCTTAGTTTCTCTTAAAACATTCCTACAAGGAGGATAGATGTCAAATGTTCCCCTAATTGTAAATTGGAGAATAGAGGGGAATTGCTTTCCAAATGTAGTGGAACCAAAGGCAAATTATGTTTCTTAGTCTCTTGTTTTGCCTCAAAAAAACAGATTTTTAAGTCATTTATATTATCATTTTGACACATACAATAAATAACTCTCACGTATGCCACATATCCCCACATGCATACTTGTAACATATCTAATTGGTGGATTTTTATGAAGTGTCCCTTTTCTCTACCATTCATGAAATTCTCTCAGAGCATGCACTGAGTAAGAGGTAGTGTCCAGGAGAAGAGGGCAAACTTAATAGTTACATAGGTGGACATCTGTCGAGGCTCTGACGCCTATAGTTATAAGACTCTGAGGCAAATTGTTTAACCTCCTCGAGGCTTGAGGATAATACAACACAGGTCTTAGAGATTTAATGAGAATGCAATAAGATGTTTGTAAAGTTCTTAGCACATTAGACACATAGTAAGTGTTCAATAAATGGTAGTCTTAAATGGTGTTGTTCTAGTTTACTTAGTAATTTCTTTTCAGGGGGTTTGAACTCTACTTGAGTAATAATTTCCTTAAACACAACCTCCTCATAGACCAGGATGTAGCCATGTGTGATGGTATCACTTTCTATATAATATATCATTAAAAGATTTAAGTGGTTGGGGTGCTATCCAAGTCCTCTCATGTAGTCTGGCCTCTTCCAACTCACGCGAGCCCAGAAAAGAGGTGCAGAGCACAGTAAGAATGTGGTCTGGCCCCTGCTGTAGAGCCCCCCAAACTGCTAAAAACAGAAATGTGGTACCAACTTTGAGAGTGAATCACTACAGTGAATAAAAGCTTTTTTTCAATAAAGCTTTTGAAAAGAACATTCTCTTTTATTAGGACTTCATTCTGGGGTTAATACATATTATACAACCATCTAAGAAATTCTTTTTTTTCCCCCAAATATGTTTATTTTATTTTTTCAGTGTTACAAGATTAATTGTTCCTGCACCACACCCAATGCTCCATGCAATACGTGTCCTCCTCAATACTCATCACCAGGCTCACCCCACTTACCCCTCCCCTCCAAAACCCTCAGTTTGTTGCTCAGAGTCCACAGTCTCTCATAGTTCATTTCCCCCTCCGATTTCCCCTCACTCACCCTTCCTTTCCTTCTCACAATGCCCTCCATGTTTTTCCTGATGCTCCACATGTAAGTGGGACCATAAGATAATTGACTCTCTCTGCCTGACTTATTTCACTCCACATAATCTCTTCCAGTCCCATCCACGTTGAAACAAAAGTTGGATATTCATCCTTTCTGATGGAGGCATAATATTCCTTTGTATATATGGACCATATCTTCATTATCCATTCATCTATTGAAGGGCATCTTGGTTGTTTTCACAGTTTGGTGATTGTGGCCATTGCTGCTCTGAACATTGGGGTATATCTGGCCCTTCCTTGTACTGCATCTGCTTCTTTGAGATAAATACCTAGTAGTGCAATTCCAGGATCATAGGGTAGCTCTATTTTTAATTTCTTGAGGAATCTCCACACTGTTTTCCAAAGTGACTGCACCAGCTTGCACTCCCACCAACAGTATAAGAGGGTTCCCCTTTCTCCACACCCTCTCCAACATTTGTTGCTTACTGTCCTATTGATTTTGGCCATTCTAACTGGTGTAAGGTGGTATCTTAGTGTGATTTTGATTTGAATCTCCCTGATGGCTAAAGATGATGAACATTTTTTCATGTGTCTGTTAGTCATTTGTATGTCTTCTTTGGAGAAGTGTCTGTTCATGTCTTCTGCCCATTTTTTGATGTAATTATTGGTTTTGTGAGTGTTGAGTTTGAGGAGTTTTTTTTTTTTCTTAAAGATTTTATTTATTTATTTGACAGCGAGAGAGGGAACACAAGCAGGGGGAGTGGGAGAGGGAGAAGCAGCAGGGAGCCTGATGCGGGGCTCAATCCCAGGACCCTGGGATCATGACCTGAGCCGAAGGCAGACACTTAAAGACTGAGCCACCCAGGGGCCCTGAGTTTGAGGAGTTCTTTATAGATCTTAGATATCAGACCTTGGTCTGTAGTGTCATTTGCGAATATCTTCTCCCATTCTGTGGGTTGCCTGTTTGTTTTGTTGACTGTTTCCTTTGCTGTGCAGAAGCTTTTTATCTTGATGAAGTTCCAAAAGTTCATTTTTGCTTTGTTTCCTTTGCCTTTGGAGACATGTCCTGAAAGAAGTTGCTGTGGCTGATGTCGAAGAAGTTACTGCCTATATTCTTCTCTAGGGTTTTGATAGATCCTGCCTCACATTGAGGACTTTTATCCACTTCGAGTTTATCTTCGTGTATGGTGTAAGAGAATGATCAAGTTTCATTTTTCTATATATAGCTGTCCAATTTTCCTAGCACCATTTATTGAAGAGACTGTCTTTTTTCCACTGGATATTTTTTCCTGTTTTGTCAAAGATTATTTGACCATAGAGTTGTGGGTCCATATCTGGACTCTCTATTCTGTTCCACTAGTCTATGTGTCTGTTTTTGTACCAATACCC
>CM053606.1:118415889-118487284 GCA_028646535.1 Procyon lotor
TTAATGCAATGGAAAAAATGTAAACCAGACATAAAAAATAAATTAATTCCATTAGTAGGTCCTATATTAAATCCAGAGAAGTCTAAATAAAATCAGGCAATCAATGTGATGAAAAATGAAATTTATCCAAAACAAAAAAACCAAACTACAAACTTCCAAGTAGAAGTCTTAGAATATGAAAGTCAGTGCCTTACTTTCTTAAAGCTCAGTTTCTGGAGCTGTTAATAAAATAAAGACTGATTTTATTACTTTATACTCTTAAAAAACACAATTCTCTGCCATTTTTCTTAAATGAGGAAAACCAATGTCCTACTTATTACCCCATTTTATTACATGGAGTACCTTAAAGATTCCAGTTTTAAAGTGTTTTTAATTCCTTTTTGGTTCAGTTTTCTTGGGAGTTTCTACTTGGGGTAGACTATGAGACAGGAGATGGTTAGGAGTGGCACTAGTCAAATGAAGTCACAGGTTCCAATGCTAGATTAGACACAGAAGTTAGAGACAGGGCGGGGGCGGGGGGTGGGCAGGAAAAGGGAGTAGAAAGGAATGGATGTGGTTAGAAAGGGGAGGGGACACTGAAAAGTATGAGCCCGGAGATGTAAGCATTATGAAGCGGTGATGATTTTCAAAGGTTATCTAAATTCCTAAAAAGTTGACTAAGAACTGTATGAGGCCACCTGTGCAGTTAACTGCCAGCTCTCCCCCAGACTTCCCTTCTCCCCTGGTAAATTATGGGATGCACAGTCTTTTTTTTTTTTTCATTTTACTATTTTTGAACAATAAAAAAAAACATTGGGTGGGGGAGTGTTTTGATTCTGCAGCTGCGGGACCATTGTTCTCGTCCACTTGATGTGATGATGGATACTGAGCCCAATTGCCGTGATCGTGATGACATCTGGCAGGCAGATTTAGAGAGACCTCTGGGGTATGCGTGACACAGGACATGTTTTTCTGAACCAAAGGGAAGCACGTCAAGGTTTTGTTATCTCACCTTTTGAAAAAATGGCCTGTAATGGACACAGAGAGTGACTGGAACTAAAAAAATGTATATCAAAAGAGCTACGGGCTGTTTGATTACAAGATACAGAATAGAGGAGGGTAGTCATCACAGGGAAACAGAGAAACTGACTTGTGGCATTGCTGTAAAAAAAAAAAAAAAAATCCAGAGGAAATGGAAATACTCTCTGGTGTTGCTGTGAAATGAGGCAGATGAAGGAAATCTTAAAAATCCTTAATAAGGTTAAGAACTCGAGGCTCTTTTTCATTTGGGAAGGCAATATTGATCTACTTGTTCAAAATGGTAGGAGAAGAAGAAGGACCCCAAACTTCTTCCATGTTTCCTAGATTTATATTTGCTACTGGCATGGAAACCAGCCAAACAGTTTTAACCCCTTTGAATTGAGACATTCCAGGTAGAACCGGCAGGAGCAAGGGCTCGCCTCACACATGGGACTGCTAAATGGATTTTTAAGTGTCAGATATCGAATCTGCCCCCAAAGACCTCTCCTGCCAAATGTAAATCCCCAGTATTGGTATTAATAATGAATTAGGCACATCGTCTCTATACTCTTGTCACTTGACCCTCTCTTATCAGTTTATTTATCTGATTATCACAAGAAAATACTTTCTGGGAGAAAACAGGACCTTATCGAGCCCCATGGGAGAGGTTAGGCCCTGGGCCAAAGGGTGACCTCAGTGCGTGCCTAGGAAGAGAACAGTGGCTCCAGAGGGGACTGGGTGGGGGGAACCTTGAATGCTGCAACCTTGTTTGCATAGTTCCAGCTCCTCCATTGCTCTTTAGTAAATTATAAATTTTGGAATTCTATATTACTCTAGTCTTTTTTTTTTTCAGTTAGAGATACTGATTTTTCTTTTTTTTAAAAAAAAATTTATTTGATTATAGTTGACATGAAACGTCACATTAATTTCAGTTGTACAACATAGTGATTCAATGCCGCTACACATTATGCTATGCTCACAGGTGTAGCTACTGTCTGTCCCCACACAACACTCTGACATTATTATTGATTATATTGCTTATGCTGTGCCTTTTATTCCCCTGACTTACTCATTCCATAACAGGAAGCTTGTATCTCCCACTCCCCTTCACCCACCTCCCCTCTGGCAACCATCAGCTTGTTCTCTGTATGTATAGGTCTGATTCTGCTATTTGTTTGTTTATTCGTTTGCTTTTTTAGATTCCACAGAGAAGTGAAATCATAGGGTATTTGTCTTTCTTACTCTGGCTTATTTCACTTAGCTAACACCCTCTAGGTCCATTCATGTTGTTGCAAATGGCACAATCTCATCCGTTTTTATGGCTGTGTAATATTCTTCTGTGTGTGTGTGTGTGTGTGTGTGTGTGTGTGTGTGTATACACACCATATATATATATATACCATATGCATACACTTTATCCATTCATCTATTGATGAACATTTAGTTTGCTTCCATATCTTGGCTGTTGTAAATACTGCTGCAATAAACAAAGGGGTGCATATATCTTTTCAAATGGTATTTTCATTTTCTTTGGGTAAATATCTACTAGTGGAATTATTCAGTCATATGGCTTTTCTATTTTTAATTTTTGAGGAACTTCCTACTGTTTTCTACAGTGGCTATACCAACTTGCATTCCCACCAACCATGTAGGAGGATTCCTTTTTTTCCCACATCCTCAGCAACACTTATTATTTTTTGCCTTTTTTATTTAGCTACTCTGGCAGGTGTAAGGGAATACCTCATTCTGGTTTTTATTTGCATCTCCCTGATGGTTAGTGATGTTGAACATCTTTTCATATGTCTATTTGCGATCTGTATGTCTTCTTTGAAAAAATGTCTATTCAGGCACTCTCCGCATTTTTTTCCCTTTTCATTAACATATAATGTATTATTTGTTTCAGGGGTACAATTATTTGTTGGTTTTTTTTTTTTTTTTGGTGTGGAGTTATATAAGTTCTTTATATTTTTTGAATATTAACCTCTTATCTAATATATCCTTTGCAAATATCTTCCTCCATTCAGGAGGTTGTCTTTTAGTTTTGTTGATGGTTTCCTTCGCTATGCAAAAGCTTTTTTTTTTTATGTGTTCTCAATAGTTTGCTTTTGTTTTTGTTTCCCTTGCCTTAGGAGACATATCTAGAAAAATGTTGTTAAGGCAGACTGCCTGTGTTCTGTTCTTTTATGGTCTCAGGTCTCACATTTAGGTCTTTATTTATTTATTTTCACATTTAGTTCTTTAATCCTTTTGAGTTTATTTTTGTGTAAGTTGTAAGAAAGTGATCCAGTTTCATTCTTTTGGATATAGCTGTCCATCTTTCCCAGCACCATTTATTGAAGAGACTTTTACCCACTGTATATTTATTCCTCCTTTGTCAGAGATTAATTGACCATATACTTGTGAGTTTATTTCTAGGCTTTCTAATCTGTTCTATTGATCTTTGTGTCTATTTTTGTGCCAGTACCATACTGTTTTGATTACTGCAGCTTTGTACTGTGTCTTGAAATCTGGAATTGTGATACCTTCAGCTTTTTCTTTCTTAAGATAGCTTTGCGGTTCCATTACACATTTTTGGATTATTTGTTCTAATTTTGCAAAAAGAAAAAGAAATGCCCTTGATATCTTGATAGGGATTGCACTGAATTTGTAGATGGTTTTCAGTACTATGGACATTTTAACAATATTCTCTAATCTATGAGTATGGAATTTCCATTTGTGTCCTCTTCAATTTCTTTCATCATTGTTTTATAGTTTTCAGAGAATAGGTCTTTCACCTCCTTGTTTAAGTTTATTCCTAGGTATTTGGTGGGGGCGAGTGGGGGGAGACACAATTGTAAATGGAGCTGTTTTCTTAATTTCTCTTTATGCTACTTCATTGCTAGTATATAACACTACCATATATTACTCCAGTCTAAGAAGGATAAATTTTTCATCAAGTTTTGTTCCTGGGAAGTGAAATCTAGTTATCATTGGTGGGGGGGATAGTAAAGAAATCACTCAGTGCTATTTTAGCTCCTGAAAAAAGCATTACTGAGCTTGAGTTTCCATTCCAATAAGAAGTGGCTAAGAAATTGGTTCTATGCTAGAAACCCCCAGGTCATGGAAAAGGTCCAAAAATGACAGTTTCTTCCTGCACATTATCAAGATGAGCTCCACCCTGCTTTCTGTTCAAATGGTTTAGTTACTGAAAACACACACACACACAAAACAACACAGAACAAAACAAAACAAAAACTGAAAAGAAACACGGAAGAAGCATTTGCTTGCCTTCTCACTAGGCTTTAATTGTATATCTAAAATGGGACCAGGGCATGAAATTCCCCCAGGTAGGAGTATTATAGTGGAGCTAGATGGTGAGGTAATGAATAGATGCATAGGTGAGGTATTGAAATGGTAGAGAATTTTATGACTATAAGTGTGTGTGTGTGCATATATATATATGCATGTATGTATATATATACAGATATAATATCCACGCAACATACATGTATATATGTATATACATAGGTACATATAGGTACATATAGTATATGTTCTTTCTGTGGGAATGAGTTCATATTTTTCATCACCTTCTCAAATAGAACCATCATCCAAGGAAGGTTAAGAGCTATCATAGAAGATTTAAAATTTTGAGCAAGTGACTGCTCTGAGGAGAAAGGACTGTAAAGGAAAAATTTATAATGAGGAATTTAATAATGTCATCTAGTGCAACACTGAATAAAATGACACTAGAATGTACAATCATCATTAGTTTGTGGCATATCGCCAATATGCACCATCCCTTGGATCCTGTGTGGTATATGCAACTACGTGTTGACGTAATTTGCACAATGTGGGGCATTTAGGGGAATGGATGCTGATTGGATACCTTTCTGAAGATCACTTATCTAGTAGGCGTTACGAGTGTTTTTAAAGATGGTGGAGGCTGAATAGCATGATTTAAGGGAAGAACTTTGTATGGAATAAAAATTCCTACTCCTTTCATGTTAGTTTAAGTGACTGCCTAATACCTCACACTAAAATATGAATGAATTATAGGTATTCTATAGGTATTCTATAACTCCTCCCAGACCTATTCATTCGTGTTGGTTTTGATGATTAAAAGAGAGCTGGTACAGTTTTAGCAGGAGGTACAATGAGGATATTGGTCAAGTCCTGAATAAAGTTACTTATGATATCATCCTCCCATCTTTCCCCTAGTGTAACATTTAATATTCTAACATAACAACATTTCATGATTATTATACCCTTTAACTGAGGTTAAATGGGAAAATAATATGAAGACAGATATGAAATTACTTATTATCTATGTTTGTAAAACCACTTAATAGAAAACACCGGCAACTTACTTTTCATTTAAAAGGGAAAAATAAATTTTCAGGAGTTAACAACTATTTAGTAATATAAGTTTTATTCTAAGTGATAATTTCCAATTAAGTTGTTCCATACATGAAAAGTAAAACAGAGACTCTGTAGGTAGCATAGATGTTAGAAACTTCAAAATATGCAAGTTTGAAAAGAAAACCAATTTTATCCAGATGGTCAGCTTTGACCTATCGGTGTTTGTTGACTAATTTGATAGATAAGCCAGCAGAATTAAAAATAACAATATTTTGAACATTTCACTATAATGCTGTCTCTTATTCAATAATTAGAAGATGTGGAATGGTTATTTTTAACAATAATATTTAATAAACATTTCTTTACCAGAAAATATAACTTCATTTTTTGTAACTACTTTTATCAAAAGCTTTAATACTTAAATACTGTGTAGATAAAAGTGTTTATGTAGCAGTTATTGCAGGATGGTGTTTTGTACTGTCCTTCAATGGCAACATACATTAGCTACTTAGTTTCCCAAGATAAATGTGTTTTCCCAACAATTCTTCATTTAAAGAAAATCCACTAAAGATAAGCAAGGAGCCAATTATGACCACTATTGTTACTGTGTTTGGCTCTCAAATTGTATCCTATGTGCAGAGTGAATAGAGTAATATAGTTGAATCAAATGCTAAATAAGTAACGAGTTATTAAAGAATGGGGATTGGGTGGCTGACATGACATGAAAATAAAGGTATTAGAGCTTAAAGAGTCGGGGGGAAAAATGCCTCTTGTCTAGTAAAAAGCAGCAAAAGGTTTCTAAAGGTCTCCTAAGCTTTGCAAGATCTGGGTCAGCTGGAAGACAAAACTCCCACATACTTGTAGTTTCAAATGTAGGATAATTATATATAGTGCTTTAAATTTGACAGAATGCTTTCAAGCATGTTGTTGCATTTGACCCTCACAACAGGCTTTAGGCATTTTGAGGACACGGTCTCTATTTCTGTCACTGTTGTTTTCACTGTGCCTCGTATAAAGTAAGCACTCCATAATTTCCCAATAGATAAATGAAAGAAAGGTAAAGTCATTGCGCAAGACCACCAGTGTGTAGAGGAACTTGGGTTCACTCTTGGCTTTCTGATTCCAAATCCCTCGTCCCTTTTATAATTTTTAGATTTCTTTTTTTCTCTACTGAGAACCAATCAATCTCTGTTTTGCACGGAGTGCAAAATCTCTGTTTTAGATTTCAAAACAAAATCTTGTGAGTTCTTTAGAACTCATAACCTATGATTTAATAGTGAAGTTGGCAAGTTAAATCAAGTGTCAGCAAACTTTCTCCATAAAGGGCCTGTTAGTATTTTCAACCTTTTGTGCCATATACTCTTTGCTTCAGTGTTTCAGCTCTGCCATTGTGGTATATAAATAATCATAGACAAAAAAGTGAAGGATAGGGTATGGCTGTGTTCCAATAAAACTTTATTTATGGGGGCGCCTGGGTGGCTGAGTGGGTTAAAGCCTCTGCCTTTGGCTCAGGTCACAATCTCAGGGTCTTGGGGTGGAGCCCCACATCGGCTCTCTGCTCAGCAGGGAGCCAGCTCCCCCCCCCCCCCCCCCCCCCCCCCCCCCCCCCCCCCCCCCCCCCCCCCCCCCCCCCGCCTACTTGTGATCTCTCTCTCTCTGTCAAATAAATAAATAAAATCTTTAAGAAAAAATTTATAAACACTAATATTTTAATTTCATAGAATTTTCTGAGTCACAAAACATTATTCTTTTGATTTTTAAAAGCTATTTGAAAGCACAGAAGCTGTTCTCAGCTTGTGGGACCAGCAAAACAGGAAGCTCGCTAGGTTTGGTTCACAGTTCCGAGCTTGCCCATTTCTGGTTTAAATAATGATGGGAAGAAGAGCTCAACTTCCCTGTATAGAAGTTAATTAAAATCAATGTGACCATGCCTACATTTGGGAATTTGTGTATCAAGGAAAAAGATATTTATTTTCATTTTTTTCAGTGGTTTCTATTTAATACTACCTCACTGGCAGCAGGTTATAAAGCTCCTGATGGTACAGCATTATATCCTTTGGGACACTGAGTGACAAACAGTGGCAGGGTGATCATGAGAAAAAGAATTTTCAAAATATTCTTCTGTCCATTTCTACCATTTGGGGATTCGAACTTGGATGATGTCAATGTTGAATTTATCCAGGATTACGGGCAAGGAACTGTTAAAGGTACAAAAGAAGGGCACCTGGGTGTCTCAGTTGGTTAAGCGGCTGCTTTTAGCTTAGGTTCCAGGATCCAATCAGGCATCTGACTCCCCTGCTCAGCAGGGAGTCTGCTTCTCCCTCTGACCCTCCCCTTCACATGCTGTCTCTCTCAAATAAATAAATAAAATCTTTAAAAATAAAGAAAAAAAGGTACAAAAGGAAAGTTTTCCTACATAAAAACACAAGACATACTATGTTTTATTATTTTTTGTTTTTTTAAAGATTTTATTACAAATCTTTGACAGACTTTGACAGCGACAGAGAGAGGGAGAGAGAGCACAAGCAAGCAGAGCGGCAGGCAGAAGGAGAGGGAGAAGCAGGCTCCCCGCTGAGCAGGGTGCAGGATCTGGGGCTCATCCCAGGATCCTGGGATCATGACCCGAGCCACTTAACCGCCTAAGCCACCCAGGCACCCCAGAACATACTATTTTTAAAAAGCAAAATATTTTTTTATTTGAAAACTAATGTGTCTGTCCTGGCATATTTACAGTCGACAAGAACGAGTCACAAAAACCAATATATGCGCGGGAAAAGCATAGAAATCACGTTCTGTTTCTAGAGAGCAATGAAGAGTATAATCAGTGAAAAGGGTACCAAATGCTGCTCAGGGGAAGGAGAAGGAGTGGTGGAAGAAGAGAGAGATTTCTGAAGTTAAAGGGGCAAGGACAAGAGGCTTACCTGATGCAGAAAGAAAGGTGCTGGCTTTTTCCAGGGCTGTGAATTGCAGCCTACTGTTAGACTTGCTTGTTAAAATGCTAATGCGGTGTCAGAGCAGGACTGTAAAGTAATCTGCATGAAATCGCATGAAAAATGGAAATCGAGGATAGGAATCTTTGCATTCATTCATTCACAGTTCTCTGGGGTTAGAGGGAAGCTGAGAAGAGAGTGAGAAAGTTCAAGTCCCAATCATTTCATTAGGAGGCCCTGATTTTTTGTCAGTTTCAGTTATGTTTTCAGTCCCATTCATTCACTGCCAGCTCTCAAGGAGCATAAATAAGTTTCTTTCGTCTTGGTGGGGAAAATTAGATTCTGAAAAGCCCGTGGGCTCAGTTTTCGATTATTTTCCTGGTTCCAGGGAGGACACAGCTTTTGATTAAATAAGTAGCTGCTAACTTGACAATGACTTGTCATCCTGTTGAAACAAAGAACTTGTTGTGCATGTGAAATGATAGCGCCATGTTCCAGTGAAGGCCTGGTTAGCCATTCTCGTGGGAAACCTGCATTTGTGTGGGAAACCAGCAGACATCCCCTCCAAACTGACCTTTGATCTCATGGAAAGACTGCCTTTATTCCAGTCCACAAATCGGGACAGGCTGAGCTCTAGCAAACATTCCTGCTCATCTGACCTCAAACCTTTGTGGTCGTTTCACTCAATAGGAGGTAAGAGATGAAAACATGGCCAGACACAAGGACTTTTGAAACACTCCGCAAGCGAGTCTGAAAAGCTGCTTGCCCAGCACAAGGTTTATATTTAATTTTTGAGTGTTTACTTGATCTTGTATGTAAAGCCTCCACCCCACCCGTCAGTGTTGATTTTGGAAATCATATACATAGTTCAGATTAGTTCAGATTTCTTCTTGCCATTTGCAGATGTTCGTTTCTGAAGAATTAATGAGGGCATGTTTCCTGTGTGTGTTGTAGAGGTTTCTGTTTCGTCTCCTTTCTCCTTGAACCGGACTATTAGACTATGACCCCTGGGCTTTGTCTTCTTGAGCAAGTTCTGCATCTCCTCAGGAGAGACTTCATGAGCCAAAGGGCATTCACTCCATCTTTACACAAGTTCTGAAAGGGGTTAAAGGAGAAAAATCTATTTGGAGAATGTCCTGTTCAGTGCTCAAAAGGCCACACACTGGGTCGCAATGACAAAACACACTGGTTTGTGTCAGCTTTACCTTTAATTGCTTTGAAACATTGAGAGATTGACCAAATATCTTTCAGCTTTTTCACCTGTTAAATGAGCTGCGTTTCTGTCAGAATAGGCTTGGTTTTGCTGAGGTAACCAATATGCCCCAAATTTCAATTATATAGAAGAGCAAAGGTTTTCACGTGTCTCTCATGGATTAGCAGGAGATCTTGGGTCTGAGTAGTCAGCCACTTAACAATTTAGACTTAGTACTTCATTAAATGTGACCCAGAGCAACCAACCCATGCTCCTGCTATTCAGTTTTTAAGCCTCTTCCCAAGACCTTGAGGTAAGTACGTCATATGCATCCAATTTACTTCAGGTAAGGATTTACTACATGTTTTGCTGCTGAAAAACACAGAATGGCATCCTTTAGGCCTCCACTCTAGTTTCCTTATGAAACACTTCTTGGTTCCTAAACCAAAGCTGTATATTTCAGTATGGTGCGCTATCCAACTTGTATATACTAATTTCGACGTTCATCAGGTTAGTACGAATCATGCTGTGACAGTGAATAAGAACCAAAAAAGTTAAGGACTTGAAAACAACCAAGGGTTAGTTCTCACTCAGAGCACATTCCTTTAAGCGCTGGCTGGCCATTTACTCATTGCCGCCCTCAAGGATCCAAGCTCAACGAAACCCAACCACTGTGCCAACCACTTGGTTACTGCTGTACCAATGAGCAAACAGAACTCTGGAGGCTCTCACACCAGCAATGAAATACATGGCCTGAGAGAGTCACATGTTCCTTCTCTTCAGAACTTGGTGACAAGAAAAAGTCCCATACGCTCAGCAAAGTGCTTGTTGTGGGCCCAGATGGGGCAACTCTCAAATATCTGATGAAAAGCACCAATGGCGATCACAAGCTGGTCGCTTCTAGTCATAAAATTACATGATGATATTATTCTGACTGTGGTTCCAAGAAACCTTTGGGCGACAACCCTACGCCATAGAATGATAATCATTAGGTGTGCATGAAACAGTTTGACATTTAAGGAAATATTCCTGGATCTATAAAGGCTGTGTAAGTTTCAGCACCTGCACAAAGGAAGATGGCTAATCATGACTTCACAGAAAGTCTACTAACTCTATTTGCATTCAGCTCATGCATCCCTAGTTACTCCTTTTATGCCTTGGTTTCTCTGGGACAAACGTAGTCAATTCCAGGGAAACCTGAAGTCAGGGCTAGAAAAGTTACAGCACCTTCAGCTGGTTCCTATCCGGTGTGTTGGCTAGCATTGACGGCAGTGAATTTGTCGCCAGCCAATTTCCCACTTACCTCCATTACCCAGAAGTTCCGAGGGGATTGCTGAGTCAGCACTCAAGAATAGAGGCGCCTTTGTTTGGCCATAGTGTGAGTTGCACTGATTGGTGTCCAACCCGGAAAACACTATACCTTCATTGTGCAAAAGTTTGGAAGCCCATATTTTTTTTTTTTTTTAAAGATTTTATTTATTTGACAGAGAGAAACACAGAGAGAGAGGAAACACAAGCAGAGGGAATGGTAGCGGGAGAAGCAGGCTCCCTGCCGAGCAAGGAGCCCGATGCGGGGCTCGATCCCAGGACTCTGGGATCATGACCCGAGCCAAAGGCAGACGCCCAACGACTGAGCCACCCAGGCGCCCCTGGAAGCCCATATTTTGAAGCCAAAGATGGCTAGTATAATGGGTGGCTAGGAATAACCTCCAATTCTGTCATCCTATTGTCCTTGCGTTGCAGGGCAAGGGACACGAGCAGGCAATGAGATAAAATAAATGTCACATTCTGTGGTTAAACATGAAGATGGTAATAGTTATTAAATTTCAGGTAAAAATTGAAAATTTCCTCCCCAGATATGCCCCCGTAAGCTTGCAAGCAGAATAATGCAGCTAATTGCTTTCAATAGGATAAAACACAGCCTCACAGTTGGGGGAAAGGACAGAATGGGCTGCGGTAGAGTGTTTGATGTCCATGTGGCCATAGCTGTGACCTATTTTGGAATCTTCAAGTTCCTGAAATCTAACCCATTCCTGACTTGTGATCACATCCCACAGAAATTTAGTCTTCCAGACTAGGAGCTCTAGAGTCATTTAATCGCTCTGGGCCTCAGTTTCCCCATAAGTAAACATGTCATTAAAGCACCTAGTCCATAGTAAGTACCTAAACCACCTTAGCGTGTGGGTTCCGAAATCATTAGTTTCTGAGGAACAAGATAATATCCAGAGCAACATTACTTCTAAATTGTGAATAAAGGAAAGTTCTCAAAGTTTATTAATTTAAAGATGTCTTTGGAACAGATAACAGCTCTTCCAGAGCTTTCGGCAAAGCTTTGGCTTTAAGAGTCTCAATATATTTCTGTGTTCTGAAACTTAAAAGGTGTGACCACAAAGAGTCAAGTTCAGAATTCTCTGTATCCCAGAATATTCTAAAACACGGAAGTCATGTTTCAAACACTTGTCTCAATAGTTTTTTTCAGCCTTCATTAGGAGAAAAGAATTTTCCATTCCTGAAGAGCTGCCCTCAACATTGAAATAACTCCTCATAATGAGTCTAACCTAATTTAGAATATGCTGTCTTAGACCATTTTCCAGCTCTCGTAAAGTAATTCCCTGACTGAATCAGAGATATCTCTCATTCCAAAACATAATCAGTTATTGTATTTTTGGAAATACCCACAGAATTTCAGGGAGAATAGAAGGCTGGAGGGGGGGGAGCAATTTAAACTTAAAATCAAGTAAACTCTTTTATTTAAAGTTTTGTAAAAGATAAATAAGAGAATCTTGTATAGGCATATTATTTGGAATGTAGATTCGGCAGCTGTAATAAAGAACGTGGACATTTAACATGAACTCTTGTTAAAGTCTAAGCCACATGGCAGCTTTCTCCACAAAGTCAGAGGGGGCACCAAGTCCCTTCACCTCCTGGTTCCTTTATCTGTAAGAGCTTGCCCTCATCACTATGGTATAAAACAATGCACTGCCAGATCCTCATTTCAGGCACCAGGAAAGAGTTAAAAGAGAAGGGAAGGCACAGCCCTCCTCTTAATGATGTGTCCCCATTAGAGAAGATGGGCTACTCTCACTCTTACCCCATTGACCCGCACTTGGTCATGTAACCATGGGTGCTGATAAATGTTATTTTCATTCTTGTAGGTCAAGTGCTCAAACTAGGAACTGAAAGAAAAGCATAGATACTGGAGGAAGAGCAATAGCCTCTGCATGGGTAGGAGACAGGATGTTGGCAAAAAGTCCTGTACATATACATTCATATACATACACATATACGTATATGTATACTCTATACATATACATATCTGATACCCACAGTATTTTATGAATTACTCCTTGTATCTGTGTGTGCATTATGAATTAGAAAGTTATTCCTGATCCCCTCTGAGGAATCACCTAGGCTTTCTGTGTCCAACCCTCCCTAATTGCAAAAATAGGACAATCACATTAACTACAAAAAGGATCAAGAAATATTTGTTGACTTGATAAATCTTAAATCAGAATTTAAAAATAAGTAAAATAATCTTTAAATCTAGCTCAATGGGGCACTTGGGTGGCTGAGTCAGTTAAGCACCTGCCTCTTGTTTTTAGCTCAGGTCATGATCTCAGGGTCATGGGATGGAGCCCTGCTGGGGCTCCCATGAGGCTCTGCTTGAGATTCTCCCTCTCTCGTCCTCTGCCCCTCCCCCCCCCACACATGCTCACTCACTCTCATTGTCAAATAAATAAATGAATAAATCTTTAAAAAAAACTCAACCATGGAGTTAACATTATTTTTTTTATTAAAGATTTTATTTATTTATTTGACAGAGAGAGATCACAAGTAGGCAGAGAGGCAGGCAGAGAGGGAGGGGGAATCAGGCTCCCTGCTGAGCAGAGAGCCCGATGCAGGGCTCCATCCCAGGACCCTGGGATCATGACCTGGGCCGAAGGCAGAGGCTTTAACTCACTGAGCCACCCAGACACCCCAACATTTGTTTTGTTTTGTTTTGTTTTAACATTATTTTTTTTTAAAGTAAGCTCCACACTGCCTGGCCTTGAACTTACAACCCTGAGATGGAGACCGGAGCTGAGATCAAGAGTCAGTCACTTAACCAATTGAGCCATGCAGGTGCCCCAAGTTAACATTATTTTTTAAAATAGTTGATTTTTTGTTATTGCTTATAGCCAGTGGTTAAAAATGGAATTTTTCTTTTCTTTACCAATACCTGTACCCCTTAAAGAAAGGTGCCTGTTTCCAATTTAAAGTCAGATTTCAGAATCAAAGAATCTATTTCTCAAACTCAAGGAATGCCTCTCAGGCTTTAACACCCACATTGTATGATAATGAGTATGCATAGGTAGAAGAAAATTTGATGAAAAATTTGGGTTTGGTTTAAAGAATAGTAAAGAAAGTGAAGCCAGATTTAAAAGATTTAAAATCTTTAAAGCCTTGATATTAGGACTAAACAAATAGGAAAACTTAATGTCCATTCACTCATTCAATATACATTTATGGAGCACCTACTTTGTTGTAGATTAAAAGCTGGATATACAAGGATAATGAAGGTAGACAAGATTCCTGCCCTCAAGCCTTTGCATAGTGCCAAGAGACACAGGCAATAAACAAGAAAACACAGCATGTAATAATAGATAAGATAATGATAACTACTTATAATATAAATAGTATATTTTGATAAATAACAGGGGCATCTACTTTAGATAAAGCAGTTGAGGAAGGCCTGTCTAAGAAGGTAACATTAAAGAAGAGACCAGGAGGAGAAGCCACCAGACTTGGAAAGAGGAGAGAGAAGAAAATTTCACACAGACAGAACAGAGATCTGGCACAGAAAATATGTTGGCATGTTCGGTGTAAATGATAAGGCTAATAATAAGCGCCAGTATATTTGTTTGCATTATGATTCTCTGAAAAGTATCCATGGTTAGAATTGTTACCTACATCACCTCATGGTTATTTCTTTTTATTAGTTAAATAATAGAATTAAAAAATAATTGTGATGTGATGAGCATTGGATGTTCTACACAACTAATAAATTATTCAACACTACATCTGAAGCTAATGATGTACTATATGTTGGCTAATTGAATTTAAATTTTAAAAAAGATGAAAAAAAAAAATAAACCAGTAGGTATTTATTATATTTAGGTATTAAAGGTTGATGGCCAAGAGATAATCTATGCAAGTAGAAACCACTAGAATAAAGTAGTCCAGAAATGAATAGAACAAATTGCTAAAAAGAAAAGAGCAAAATACTAGAACATGATTAATTTTATTTGCGAACTTCCGGCTGTTGCCAGTTTTTAATTGAGTACTCCTAAAACAGATCTCACTTGAATTTTGTGGACATGCTGTCACTCCCATATTTAGCTGGGGATGTGTTTACTTTGTGATTGGAAGAATTATCCATTCCTAGTTCTGATGGATTTAAAGCAGGATTGTTTTCTCCATCTTGAACGTAGGGTTCTTACCCAGTTTGAATCCCCAGAGGGAGGTGCACCTCTATATCGGGAAATCCTATCGAGCTGAGCACGCCTCAGCCCTTCCGTTCTTTCAATACATCCTCCTCACTTACAGAACAGATGCTTGAGATACGGTTTGCAATCATGACCACCCCTTTTGCGTGCTGACCCTTTCTTTAAATATCGAGGAAAACATTGCGCAGTTTGTTATCAAGAAGGTTTGCGTTCCCAAATTTACTCGGGAACATCCTAAGTTGCAAAATCATCTTTTACCCTGAAACTCTTCAAAGGAAAACCTAGAGCCATTTGGTGATGAAATTTGTTTTGTTTTGTTTTTCAAAACTGTTCTAATTCTTTTGTCTTTTAATGGATGATCTACCCAAGACATGCATACAGAACCCCTGGGCACAATCGCTGTGGCCCATGGAGAAGGCGTTTGACTCTTCCCACAGCTCCGTACAATGGTGGGATGTGTAAGCACAAGATCAGGGACCAGAACCAGCAGTGGATTTGGCTGAGAAATTTTCTTCAAAAAACTTGCTTATCTTTTCCTAATGAGGAAATAGAAGAAGGAGGAGGAGGAGGGGGAGGAGCTGAAATATTTCTGTTTTGGAAGCATAATATGTAAACTTCGGGGGCGGGGGCAGGGGAGGGGTGGGGAAGGAATCACACAAAAGCAGAAATGTATTTGTAATGCAAATGTGGCTTTTGCCTGGAAATCTCTTCAAAACCCACAATGGTCGCATGACATCTGATTGATGTGAGTAGTACATGGACCAGGTGAAAAGGGGCATCACACATTTCCTGGAGCACCTATGCTGGGATTGTGTCTCCCCCGGCTGCCTCCCACGGGTTCCTGCTGTGGTGTTTGTGAGAATCCTGGGCCGGAGGGCGCTAGCTCAGCACAGCCTGTCCTCCTGCTTATGATTATATTTAGCTCCTAATCAGGAAGGGCTGAATATCTTTTAAAAATATAGTCGATGTGTTTGTATATCCTGATCATCAGGGAATGAAATTTTAGATAAGGCAGTTATGGATTACATAATCCATTTTCCGCCAACTTTTTCCAGTGATTTCCACCTCAATTTTGTGTCCTGAATTTATTCTTCTCCCCAGCCGTTTCTGTTTTTAGATCTTCTGTCCAAACATCCTGGTGTAGTAGCAAAGTAGCACTAGACTTGGAGTCAGAACACTAGTCATGTGTGATTCGGAACAGGTCGCTTTCCATCCATCAGCCATAAATGTCTAAATTATAAAATGAATTCTAACACTTGCCGACCTCTCAAGGATACTGCGAACATCAAGTGGATTTGATTATGAAAGTGTGTTTAAATTATAAAGGGTTAAACAAATGTTGGTTGTTTCTCAGTTGTCTTATTTTGGCTGGGGGGAAGAGAGTTCATTCTCCATTGTGAATTTTTTGGACGACAGTGAAGATAATAGACATGAAAATACCAAAAGAGATCACTGCACTGTTTCCCCGTCAGCAGGACAAAGTCTAGATTTAGGAGGATGCCCTATATACTTTCACGTGCACAGGAATCACCCAGACAATCTTGTCAAATACAGATTCTAATGTGCAGATTTGAATGGGGCGGGAGACTCTGATTGGCTTCAGTCTCCCAAGGGATGCTCATGTTGCCCGTCCCTTGACAGCACATTGAGGACCAGCAGATCAGAGAAGGGGGTGAAGGGAGAAGGTTATACAGGGAAAGGGAGGTGAGGAAGACAGAGCCTTCTTGTCTGTTGCCTCTTCCTCTTGGTACCCTATCAGTGAAATGAATTAGCATAATAGTCCCTTGGTAAGAGATCTTTCTGTTAATACAATTAAGGATCTGAACATGACTTGTTCTGAACCAAGTATATTTCCTAGGGAGTAATTCTAGTGCAAGAGATACAAGGAAGAAACTGTGGCCCCGCTCAGAACATACCCGCCCTGCTCAGGATCTTCTACTTACATGGTAAGAAACTAGAGAAATTCAGTTTGTAAAAGAAGTAGTCTGCATTCTGCCAACTGGGAACCGATCCAATGCTGATAAGATCATTAGCTCCTGTGACCTTAGCTGTATTTAAAGGGTATTCTCTTGGGACCCTAGTATAATATGTCTTGATTGGACATTGTAAACTAACATCCTTGTCATTCACATTTAGAAGCAAATGACTTCCTTCTAGCATTTTCACAGCCATTTGGTAGCCTGCCATAATATTATGCATTGTTCAGAATATTTTTCCATGTTACTGAGGTTGATTCCCTTGATTTATAGCTATTTGTGAAAGTTGGCTCTCCAAAGGGGTAGAAAAGTCAGGAAGAAAATACCTTTATAATACACCAGTCCAAACAAAGAGCAGATATGAAATTCTTGAAATACAGTTAGAATTCTATAAAGAAAAGGCTTATGATATATAGCTCTTGCTGACTTAATTCAAATGTGTAACTATTGAGCTTTTCATTTTTGACACACAGTGGTATCTTGACTCCTTGTTAGCTACTAAAATAACTGCTCTTGAAAACGTGCTGTTATGATTTGCAAGAAAGGTACACAGGCATAAACTTTGTTAGGCACTATTCTCAGAGCTCTGCTGTTTACCTCATCCCTCCACTTATATTAGCAGAATCTTGGTTAAAATTACCTATAGAAGAAATATATGTTCATACCAATGGAATGACATACCAATATTACCAATGGTCTGGGAAGCCACTTAATTACAAATTCAGAAGGACAGCAAAGTCCCATTATATGATAATATACTAACAATACCAGTGGAATAGTGAGCATCCTTTAGCTCACTATTCTACACTGAAAAAAGAAAATCAGGAAAGAACTAATTTTGTTGAGTGAATCTCAACTATATAACGAGAACTCTAACTTTGTTCTCTACTTTTGTTTATTGTAGGGTTTTTAAGATCATTAATATGTAAAATTGAAGGAAGCAGAAATACCCACTGGTTTGGTTCTGTCATTTATTTCCTATTTCCTTTAAAAAGATTTCCTCAGGAGCGCCTGGGTGGCCCCAGTTGGTTAATAGTCTGCCTTCAGCTCAGGTCATGATCCCAGAATCCTAGAATCAAGCCCCGCATCAGGCTCCCTGCTTGGTGTGGAGACTGCTTCTCCCTCTCCCTCTGCTCTTCCCCACTGCTTGCTCTCTCTCCTGCTCTCTCTCTTTTCTCAAGTAAAAAATAAAATCTTCTTAAAAAAATTTCTTTAGGTTCTTAGCTAAGTGTGGCTAAAGGGCAGGTCTGTGCCGTGGTGCAAACTAGATCCAAATAAGTAGTTGTTACTGGTACCCAAATCCATTTCATGTTCAACATTAGGCTTTTATTGCTCTGGAAAGATCACTTCCAACTATAAGGATTTTTAAGAAGAGTAACGAATTCTCATTCTTCTAGTCCGTAATTTCTCAGAGGTCAAGTACTGAGTCTTCACCAAGTATATTTCCATAGTTTTAGCTTTTTCTGTTCTTCACTACACAGAACTTAAAGAAGTGCCTTATCCCTCCAAACGCACTGTGGGCTAGCAGTTGTCTCCTAGCTGGGATGGCTTCTGCCTTTCAATGTTTCATCTGACTCCGGGCGCTAGTGACTTTGCTTTCCTTCTCAATTTGTACTTAAGTGGTTTCCCAGACCAATGCAGTTTGGTAAAAACAGAAAAGACCCATACTGAGTGTCCTGAGTGTTTCTGCTTTTCCCCAAAATAGGGACTGCCAGCTATCTTCTTTCAACACAGGCAGATTTCCCATGTACCTATATAACCCCGAACTTGCCATATCTGTTTGTCAGGACTGGTGACGAGACTGCCAGAAAGCCAGCAAGAGACGGTCCTGAGCATGAAGACTCTCAGACACCCACGTCTGTGCACAAGGGCAGGGCAAGGAATTCACCCTATTTATCAGGCCCTCCTGGGCCACACAGCAGTCCTAAGGGAAATGTAGATTCAAGTGGTCTTAAGAATGCCTCAGCTATTGAAATGCTGATGATAGAACCACTAATGGGTCTCCTTAGCCCTTAGAATTCTTAGGATGACACAGTTTAGCATGGCTCAGTGTTTGTGCTTAAGGAGATAGATCAAGTACCTTCTTTCAACCTGTATTCAAAGAAAACAGGACACTCGTTACAGTTCTGTTTTGGGTTCTCAATTAAGCTCCCTCCACGTATTTCTGTCCTTCCCTCTCATCTAGCTTCCTTCGCCCTGTGGAGTTAATTAACTACTTGAAGGCAGGGCTCTCTCATTTCATGTTTGTTGAGTGAGTGACTGACTGCCCATTGAATTAGACTGGGATTTGCTGAGCGGGGTGCTTGTTCAAGGTGGTATCTAATGTGCTGTGATTAACTATTACTGTGTAGAAAAGAAAATATTTTCCCCCCTATTCATTGAGATCAAGAAAGCAGGGTGGGTAGGAGTGACTGGTATTCTTGTGGCTTAGGTACCATACTTCTACTTTCTGGAGTACATGCTGCAAATAATTGAATAGTCGATATTGCCTTCTTTCTGCTTTCCCCAGAGAGGAGAGAGCCTCCTTTACAAGAATAGATTTATGTTCCTTTCCGTTCACCTGGGAGTTAGTTCTGTGTTTACTGAGCAGTTATTTCAAACACCTTCTCTCCATTCCTACGTCTACTGATAACCACAGAGTTTTGACTGAAAGGAGGAAATGATGCTTCCATTTAGACATTTGCTGAAGGTAGAATGGTCTGCAAGTGATCTCACACATCTACCAGCTGAATCAGCAAAACAGATCTAAATCAGTAGGAAGACTGTGTGGATCTCATGAATCCTGCAGGAATTCTAGATTCAATGAGTTATAAATGCAGTTTACAAATACACAGAGAACCAAAAGGTTTCCTTCTTGCTTTTCATATTCCCCATGTCTTCTCCACCCAAATGTTTTTGCGCTTACACCAATAATTCAAAAATCTAAAATCAACATGAATTCTATACAAGGTAAATACAGTGTATGAGTTGGAAATCGTAGATCTAATGTATTTTCCATGTTACAACGGAAATAATTCTTAATCATATTACTAATTCATGGACTAACCTGTCTTTCATGATTTCTAAATAAGAAAATCCCTCAGTTTTTCTGTGGAGCCAGGAATTTAACGGGAATCTTGTTAAATTGGGTTTTTAGTCCTCCCTGGGTTATGCATGTGACTTATCAGAGAACAGAAAAGCAGACAGATTTCCTGTTTATAGTTTAACATTCCAGACCTAACCATTTTAAGAGGAAAAAAGGGAAAGTTCGACGTAACGGCATATTTTAATGGCATCTCATTGCTCCTCATTGTCTGTGAAACTCGGAGAAAAAGTTATCTAACCTTATCTAACCTGTGTGAAACCTAGCCCTCTGTTTTCCAACTCAGGATAGACGGAGGCTGCATGAGCAGGGTAGTATGGTGGGATTGTGAAGTGGTACTCATTCGTGCCCTCATTTACTCAGCAAGCATTTATAAAACCTCTTCTAAGAATCAAACACCTTGAGCTGGAAATTTTTTAAATTAAATAAATTCAGATGTCTTCACTTGAGCTTTTGATCAGAATTAGAGGTTTAAATACATGGTTATATTGTAGTGGAAGCACTGTGGAGGGAATTCTTAAATTCTCCTCCTTGGAGGCAGGTCAAAGAGGTTAGCATGGGATCTATGTCTCTTGAAGGTGATGTTGGATGGGAAACAGTGTGGGGTGGGGAAGGGAAAAGGTGTAAATGAGTATCTCTGCCTACGTGGAACTTCTAGAAGTTGGGGAAGCAGATAATTATTCCAATAGAAAAGTTCATGAAGTTATTTCAATATTAAAGAGCCAGTCCTATTAGATACAATGATATAAAATATAGAAATAAGTGAAATCTTAAAGATCATCCAGATCAGCCTCTCCTTTTAAAGCTGGAGAAACTGGGGATTTGCAATGGAACTGAGCTACAGAAGGTCACCCAGCTGGACAATAATAGAACCAGGATTCCAGCCCATGACTTCAGATGCTAAATAATACCCTATTTAATGGCATTTTATAGGATCTGCTTCCCTTTATTAATGGATTGAATCAAGGTTGTAGCATATTGACTTTATTCAATTTTTTCTAACATCTAATCATTTAGGAGCCTGATAAATAAGAAAGGTTCTACATATAGTCATTTTTTGGGGTGCTTCTCATGCACACACACAGACACACACAAAACAAAACAAAAAACCTATATGCTGAATAGAAGGATTTGAATGTGTAATATAACAATAGACGTAATGATAATATTTTACATATAAATAATGCATTGCACTTTACAAAGTGCTTTCAGATGCATGAAATATTTCCTCCCTCATCAACTGTGTGAAGTAGTCCTTATTGCCCCTATTGTACAAATTAGGACATTGCAAGTGGCAAAGCCAGGGTTCAGATCCATATGTTCCCAATCCACTTACAGGATTCTTGCCTGCAAATACCCTCCCATTGCCTCTCTAATATATGAAATAGGCAATAGATGCCTTGCACCTTCCCACATCCGTCAGGTCATTAATTAATAGTCACTGGGACCTAGCACGGTCCTGGAAGCCTTCACGGACACAAAGCAATTTTAAGATTTGGTGTTGTCACCTTCAACAGCAAACTCTCAAAAGTTCAGAAAAAAAAGTAAAACCAGTGAGGCACCAATGAACTATTAATTAGTAAAAGTTTATTGTGTAGACCCCAAAATGACAGTTTGCCAACCAGGAGCACCCAAACCAAAACATGGAATGATGCTCAGAGGTATGTTGTTATAAAGCAGCTCACATAATATGGAGGCAGTAACTGTTTATTCTTCACAGCAACTGGTTATAATATTAGAATTTTCTTAAATGAAATGGACTTGGTCAGTGGTTACTTCCTCTCAATTTTGGGGTACAATTTAAGTTCCGCTCATAATCATCACAGGCACAAGTGAAAAGCAACCCAGGTCAAGTGAGCCTCCCTTGTCTTGCAAAATGAGCTAAATTAAGCTTTGTTGGTAATGGTTGGACTAAACTGGTTTTGTTTGCTCAGGGAATTTTCAAGTCTGGTCTCTGTGTTTGATTTTAACAGTGCAGTCTAGGGGTGCCCGGGTGGCTAAGTCAGTTGGGCGACCGGACTCTTGGTTTCAGCTCAGGTCATGATCTCAGGGGTGGTGGGATCAAGACCTACGTTGCTTTGTGCTCTGCAGGGAGTCTGTGTGAGATTCTCTCCCTCTGCCCTTCCCTGTGACCCCTTCACCCCCACCCCCCTCCGCGTGCTCATGTGCACTCTTACTCTCAAATAAATAAATAAATCTTAAAAAAAAACAAAACAAAACAAAAAAACACAGTGCCCTCTAGCTGAGGGAAACAGGATTGAGATGAATGAAATGTGGTACAACACAAGATAGGTTTTAATAAAAATCCAAACTTTTAGTTTTGGCTGGCTTTAAGTGCAGTCAGCATTCTCTAAATGCCAAATTACATCAAGGAAATCCAATATAAGGCTGCCAATGATTTATTTTGGAAATCCTAAATCTGAACTCCATCATCAATTTATTCTACATTATTTACCTCATTTTTAAAGATTTTATTTATTTATTTATTTATTTATTTATTTATTTATTTATTTATTTTTATTTATTTATTTAATGTTAGAGAGGGAGAGGGAGAAAGGGAAAGAGAGAACAGGAGGAGGGGTAAAGGGGGAGGGAGAGGGATAAGCAGACTCCGAGGGGAGCATGGAGCCTCACATAGGTTTCTATCCCAGGACCCTGAGTTCATGACCTGAGCTAAAATCATGACTCAGATGCTTAACTGACTGAGCCACGGAGGCTCCCCTACACTACTTATCTTACTTAATACAACTTCCATGGATTGAGTTGGATTAATAACTTGAAAATAAATGCGATTATAGAACATCAAGAATAATCCTACTATAATGCCAAATGCAAGATTGTGCAAAAATTCATGTCCATCTTAAATTCCAACAAAGGAATGATATTATTTGGTCATAATGAATGTGAAACTTAGACTTGTCACATATCTAGTTTTCAAAACCCTTTAACTATGGAAGCATCAATCCTTTGGTGTTGCTGGGATATTCACTTTGCACCAGCAGACCAATTAGAACTATTGCATAGGGATGCCTGGATGGCTTGGTGGGTTAAGCATGGTACTCTAGATTTCTGCTCCATCACAATCTCGGGGTCATGAGATCAAGCCCTGCATAGGGCTCTGCATTCAGTGGGGAGTCTGCTTAAGATTCTCTCTTCCTCTCCCTCTGCCCCGCCCATCACTCTCTTTTTCTCAAATAAATAAATCGTTTAAAAAAAAGGAAAAAAAACTGTTGCATTGTAGTTGGTTACTAAGGGGAAAATTTTAGATGGTACCCAAATTCCAGCCTAGGTAACTGAGATCTGAACACTTGCATGTCATCACTGATTTTTTTAAATAGCAAAATGTGCAAGTTGCTATTTCAAAAATTAGTCCCATACTACATTTTCTGAGTAATTTGAACTTGTTTCCTAAATTCTGCTGAAAAAATTAGTTTCTCATTGCAGCAGTTTTAGCATTATTTTATAGCTCTGTTTTCCCTATTGCTCCACATTTTGCTATTTTGAAAACTTCACTTTTCCATGTCATGGATAATGGCCAATTGTGTTGCCTTCTGTGGAAGTAAAGATAAGAAGTAAACAGTTGCTTTCCTAACAAAAGACTTGATTACATCTGAGTTGATTTTACCATAGTATTTTCACTATGGACTGTTATTCAGTGTCACATTGGGGACATTTGGCACTCCTGACTTTGATGACATTTCACTCCATTTTAATGGACGGCAACATGATAATAGCCTACATTAAATTTCTAACTTTGGAAGACTTTGGCACAGTGGTTCCCAAACTGGCCACCCATTGGAATCACCTGGAAAAATACTGATGCCTGGTCTCACCTGTCACCCATAGACTATGACTGAGTGGGTCTGTGGTACAATCTTGGTATTGGGATATTTTAAAATTTCCAGATGATTCTAATGTGCAGCCATATTTAAAGAGGTACCACTTAGTTTAGAAGAAACATGGAGGGCATTGTGAGAAGGAAAGGAAGGGTGAATGGAGGAAAATCAGAGGGGGAGATGAACCATGAGAGACTGCAGATTCTGAGCAACAAACTGAGGGTTGTTGGGGGGGGGTTGGGGGGTTGGGCGAGCGTGGTGGGGGGTATTGAGGAGGGCACATATTTCATGGAGCACTGGGTGTGGTGCATGAACAATTAATCTTGTAACACTGAAAAAATAAAATAAAAGTATTTGGAGGGAAAAAAAAGAAATATTCCCAAAAGCTAAGCCAGAGTGACTTAGTCAAAAATAAGAAATATTACAGTCAACATGAAACTAAAAGTGTTATTGGTAAAATCTAAGTACTATATGCTACATCTAGGCAGTGGTGTGCTAGTAGTAAATTTTTGGGTTGTTTTATGCTTGTATAAATAATATTTTTAATAACTTTTGCCACATGGTGTGTAAATCGATATCAGCAGCTCTGAGATCTTGTGAATTCTCTTCATTTTGAGGTGTAATGAAATGACCTATTAGAACATCATGTATGTTATAAGGTAAATAATAATACAAAAGACATTTCTCTAAGTCTTTTCCTATGCCAAGGACATTACATATTTTAATTGATCCATCCCTCACAACTCTCTGAGGGATATTCTACTTTTATCCACATTTTTACAAGGAAGGAACTGAGGGACAGAGAGATTAAGTAACTTGTGCAATGACACATAGCTAGTAAGCAGCAAATTGGAATTTGAACCAGACAGTCTGATTGCTCTTAGGCCCCGTGTTCTACCAAAAAGAACTTTTTGTTCTATCAAGAAGAATTGAGAATCACAATTATATTCTGAGACTATTTTTGAATACTGCAGAACTCTAGCTCCCTCCCTGACTTCTGGTTGTTTCAAAATCTTTTTCAAATCTAGCAACATGTAGCACCTGCTGAAATGATCATTTTTTTCTTTCTCGTTATGAGTGCAGTTCCACTTTTCCTGTTACAAAAACAGAAACTGCTCATGACTTTTGTATAATAGAGCAATTATGTTTATTGAGGAATACATTTTATTGCAAATCGTATTACTACAGCCTCTAAAAATAACACCACACTTTTAAAACTCCCCTTTTTTATGGGTTTATCTGGCTGGAGCCAAAAAAAATAAATAAAAAGCCACACCTCGGTTATGATGCTTTTCAGACACATGTTGATCAAATGCCCAGGGGCAGAGAAGGACTTGCCAAGTGTAGCTTTAAAAAAAAAATTTTTTTTTTTTAATTGGAAATAACTTTAAGCTTGCAGAAAAGTTGCAAAAACCAAACTGTTACAAAGAAAAGATGTATGGGTTCCTAGTCAGATTTGTCTATTAAGTTTTACCCCCATTTGCTTTATCAGTTGCTCTCACTAGTATATATACACACAGACAAATACACACACTTTTTTTTTCAGTTTTTTAAAGTAAATTGCATGTATTATGGCCTGTTACCCCCAAATACTCCAGTGTGTATTTCCCAAGAATAATGATATTCTCTTGCATAATCCCAGTACACTTCTAACCTAATTTGCCATCTATATTTCAACTTTTTTTTTTACTGGATTTAGTCATCACATATTTTGAATGTAACTTAATCTAGAAATTTCCACAGAGCCTTTGTCTCCTATGACAATGACATTTTTGAAGAATTTGACCAACACCACCCTCCTCTTTTTGAATAGACCGTTCTTCATTTGGAATTTGTGTGATGTCTCCCCATGATTAGGGGAATTCCTATCCTCAGATAGGGATTCTGGACTGAAAGACTACCTAAGTGATGTTCCTTCTGAGGGTATCACATTTGAAAACACATATTCTTCTGTCCCTCTTTGGTGATGTCAGGGGCGATTACCCACTTGAGGAGTTGTCCCGTTTTTTCCACTGCATAAACTTTTTTTCCCCTCATAATTAATGAGCAATCTGTGAAGAGATACTTTAAGACCAAACTAATATCCTTCTCCTAATCTAAATTTCTCTCTAGATCTAGCATCCACTGGCAATTCTTACCTGGACCAATATTTACTGTGATAGTTGAAAATGATGCCTTTCCACTTCTAGCACTCCGTCCACATGTACTGATTCTATAAGGAAGACTCTTCTCTTTCTCCCTATTATCATTATGGATTCATGGATCCTTATTTTTCCTTCAGTGATTTATAAGTTATGATTTTTTTCTCAATTACTTTATTTTTCAAATTGTCACGGTTTTAACCTAGGTGAACACTTCCAAGCTGGCTTCCATATTTTTGGTATGCCTCTATTATTTTTTAAACACTTCCATACTTTCTGGTATAACAAGACATTTCAGGTTCATCTTGTACCTACCCTGACCCCACAATGGAATTAGTTATTTCTCCAAGGAGCTCTCATTCCTTTTAGTGGGTAATGACATTGGACGCCAAAGACTGGGCGGTAGGTGGACTCATTCCTATTGAGGTGTCATTGCTTTTAAGCTCTTTGAGCAGATACATCTGGGAAATATATAGGTGTGTGTGTGTGTGTGTGTGTGTGTATATATATATACACACACCCACATAAATGGATGCAGATATGCATGCACAATTACACATACATGTGCACATATATACACATGCCTTAGAAACCACAAATTTACATCTATTCCAATCCATTCTCACATGATTCTTTCTTGCCTCCCTCATTCGATATTTGCATTTCCTCTTCTACAGTGAAAATCATGGCCCCTAACAACATCACCACGTTTGTCATTTGCTCAATCATACAATACATCTGAAAGAGTGAGAGTTTCCTTATTACTTAGGCACAGTAGTCCCTATTCCTGCCTGTCAAAAATCAACCAGACCCAGTAATACAATGCCCAGTTATTTATCCAAAAGGAAGGAATTCATATGTCCACCAACAGCCTTGTACAAGGATGTTTATAGCAGCTTTATTCATCAAAATACGTTTGGCCAAAATGTTTTGGCCAAAAATATTTGGCCTAAAACTGGAAACAGCCCAACTGTCTTAAGAGAAGAATGGATGAGCAAACTGGGGTGTATTTATGCAATAGAATACTGCTTAGCATCAAAGAGCAAACCACTGCTACATGCAACAATATGGATGAATTTCAGAAACACTATGCTAAGTTTAAAAAGGCAAATAGTGTGCATCATGCACACTATCATAATAGTCATAATAGTCATAATGCATGACTCCATTTATATGAAATTCAAGAACTGGCAAAAAATCTCTAATGGCACACTTTTAGAGATTTTACAAGAAACAGACATATTTCTAATAGACAGGTGTGACCAAGGAGACAAAATAGAGTGAAGATTTAGCAAATGACCTTTCTTCATTCTCTACCACTTTAGGACTTTGCACAAGTTACTCTACACTTTTTCATCTTTTATAAAATAGGGATAGTAATAGTATCTACCTAATAGGGTTGTTGTGTGGAATTACATTAAATATGGCAACACGGCATGTAAATCGTCCAGTAGAGAGTCAATGAGCTTGGCACACGGCACACATGTGACATTCGGTAGCTGTTAGCATCAGTATAGGACCTGTGTTCATGCATTGCCCTACACATGTATACTGCTGGTTCCTTATCACTAACAACACTCAGGAAAACAGTACAGAAATATTCAGAAGGAAACCGTCAGGTTTTCCATATTCTTTAACTTACTAATCCCTCTCCTAGAAAAGGTATTCAGCACAATCAGATATGTACATGAAGGTAATTGTTGCAAAATAGTCTATGATAACTCCAAACTGGATGTAACATAAAAATAGAACCATTACATTATAGGATCATAATAAATTATAGTATAGCACCTGTTGAAATGTGGAAAAATCTTTGTTAAAGTCACAAAAAGCAGGAGGTTAAACAGTATGAGCGCTGTGGTTATGGATGAATACGATATGTTCACGTGTGCATGTGATGGCTCATATTGTGCGGCAAAGGAGCAGTTGGCTTCCTCTTTCAGAGTCTAAAAAATGTCCTGGTTGTCTTTTCATTTAAGAAATGCATACTTTTCTGAATTAAAAATAACCTTTCTTTGTAAAAAAACCCCACACATTAAAGAAAAGTGTAATGGGAAACCCAGAAGACAGAAGCCAGATGACTACTTGCTTCTGGTGGCGGTGGGGCAGGGCAGGACCCTGACTGGGAAGAGGCAAGAGAAAACTTTCTGGGGGTAAGGAAATGTACCCTTATCTTGATCGGGATGTGTTTATATGGGTGCGTGCATTTGTCACAATGGATTAAACTCTACCCTTAATATCTGTGCATTTCTGTGTCCATAAATGACCCCTCAGATTTAAACATTGGCTGGAGTAGAGGCTGCCTTTTAGATGAAATAGAACTCTGATTTAAAACAGCTCCTTCTTGTAGTTTGTCTCACTTCTGATCTTCCTCCCCATCATGCTCCTGCTACCCGGATCAATACGTTCACTTACTTTTACCAACCAGTTACTTGTCCTTTCGATATACAAAGAACAACATAAATTAGAATTTCACAGCTAATTGAATGACATTATCAACTATTCAGGTCTGGCCAATATACATACTTTAATGTAGTAAGGAAATGCATGCAAACTGAAAATGTTTAAACAATGCTGAATTTTAGATTAATCCGCACTTTAGGGCTTTACCTATCTGATCTAGTAAGACGAAAGCAAAAACAAAAAAACAGATTGCAGAGTAGTCAGGCCTTGCCAACGAAAACCGTTGATTTCCGACATAAAATGATCAAATATCACTTCAGTGAGGAAATGATTTTCTCAGACCTTCTCATAAATTCTGGTGCAGACCACGCCCTTCATTTTACATTCCTTGAGAAAAAAGAAAGAGTCACTGAATATCTAAAACTCAAACTAGGGAACAGCAAATTTGCACATAGCAACAGAAGATAAAAACAAGCTCGTAAGATTAAATTTAGAAAGGAGTAGAACATCATCAGTATGTCAGTCTCTGGCAATTCGGAATTATGACCATTGAAATAGGAGAAACAGTTTCAACCTCATTTATGTTACTTTGGAAGAATTTTGTTAAAGTAACAAGTTTTTATGCATAACTTGTGTGCATTTAAATTCACTAAAAGTGGATTTAAAAACTATATGTGTATTTGCATCATCTGAGGAACATTTAAAAATACTGATGATTCCTTCTCCCCCAAGAGATTTGCATTTAATTAATCTGTGTTGGGAGCCCCATATTGGTGTTAACTCCCCTTGTAAATCTACTTTGTAGCTAGGGAAAAGAACCTCTAAACTAAAGGGAAAAAAAACATTTAAAATGACGTGAATCTATATTCAATGTATGTATTAGGGAGCACAGAAGTAAAACAAGAAAATTGCTAGACATCATCTCACATAACCCTGGTCATCATTCTTTTTTTTTTTTTTTTAAATATTTTATTTATTTGACAGCGAGAGAGGGAGCACAAGCAGAGGGAATGGTAGCCGGAGAAGCAGGCTTCTTGCAGAGCAGGAAGCCTGATGTGGGGCTCGATCCCAGGACCCTGGGATCATAACCTGAGCCGAAGGCAGCCGCTTAACGACTGAGCCACCCAAGCGCCCCACCTGGTCATCATTCTTGATGATGAGACCTTAAAAGGTCTCCTATGAGCTGAGCTTAAATTACTGACATGATGGAGTCCAAGTTACTTTGGATTCTTGAAAGCAAAGCACTTAGATACCTACAAATATTATACAATTGAGCCATTCGGCAGGGTTTGTTTTGCTTTTGTAACATAGCCTTGCTTTTCTCTTCGTGAGTCCAAAATGGGGAGATTTAGCCATACTTTCTTTGACTTACTGTTATATTTTTAGTGGTGTTTTTTCTAAAATAACAAATGGGCTTTGTTGTTTCTAAAATATTAGACCTATACTCGAAGTACCATAGAGGAGTCTTCAGGATTGAACTATCATCTAACCATTAGCTCTGACTTTATTCTTAGCCACTCTTATCCATAGCTATTGCAAAGAAAAAATATTTGGAAAATATAACCTATTTCTCTATTTAAATGCCATTATTTTTGTATTTAGAAGTGAAAATACTCTTACCACTACCATTTTCCCATCCACCAGCTTTCTTTTTATTGTCGTCTCTTTACCATCCCATTTCTGCACTTGATTCAGTGCGCCTCTTGACAAGGTTACGATGCTCTGAAATGACAAGTTCACATAATCGAGTTGCTCGGACTTTAGTTGATTAAAGAAGCTGTTCATTTGGTATTGAGCTGTTTTCATAATAGACGTCTCATGAAGAACATTCATTTGCTATTTAATTTATTTTTCTATTTCATTTTCTATGTAATTTAATTTACTTTTGAGCCACACCCAACATGGGGCTCAAATTCACAATCCTGAGATCAAGCAAGATGCCTCCAAGGCACATTCATTTTCTTTTCTTTTTTTTTTTTTTTTCAAGATTTTACTTATTTATTTGTCACAGAGAGAGAGCGCATGCATGAACACGAGCAGGGGGGACGACACGCAGAGGGAGGAGCCGGTTCACCACTGAGCAGGGAGCCCGATGCGGGGCTCAATCCCAGGACCCTGGATTATGACCTGAGCCAAAGGCAGACACCTAACTGACTGAGCAACTCAGGTACCCCAATTTTTGATAAAATGGGAGAGTCTACCCTTTTGAACATTATCAGGAATTATCTTCTCAAGCCAGAGAATGAGCCAACTTTGAAAAGAAATGTTAAAATTTACCTTTGTTTTCCTGTTGTCAGCTGTGGTTTCTTCAAATTCCTGACCTAACTTAAAGGAGATCTCTGTATTCTTAAATGTACTTTCAGTCCTTATAGTTATAATATCCCCTTTCTTGCTGATGATCACGCGGGGTTTGGCCAAATTTCCCAGTTTTCTGGTGGCTAACCCCACACCTAAAAATCAAGAGAGTGTTAGAATTATGTTGACAAAAAGATGTACCTATAGAGACTACTTGTGGCCACACTCAATGCCCAGCATCACGGACTACTGAGGACCTCCTCCCATGTTTCACCCTCTAATGGAAATACACGTCCATCAACTTAAATATTTTCAGTTTTACTATTACAAGAGTAATATCTGCAGATTTTAAAGATAAACATGTTTAACTTAAATAGTGCAAGTTATTCTCTTTTACATCTAATCCCACAGTCTTTGAAAATCACCAGTGTTTTGGAGGAATCATTCCAGACATCTTAGTTTTTACATATAAATATTCTAGGTATTTTTAAAATGCAACTGTGACAGATGCACACTGTTCTTTGATTTTTTTTCTCCTTAGTAGTATATTATAGATAAAGAAAAGTACTCTCCCCACATCCTTAATAGAATCCTATTTCTGTGATTTTGATGTGGCCCCTAAATTTTGAGTAGGAAAAGTCTATCCATCTCCTCTCAAGATCTGTATCATTACATGTAATCATAAACTAATTTTTTAAAATTTTTTTGTCTGAAAAACAAAACAAAATTAGACTCTCAAGTTTTATTACTATTATTACTAAAACTATAGAACTACATGGAAAAAGAGAAATATCAAATGAGAGAAATAAATGAAGGAAAAACTAGTTCCATAAAATATATGAATATATATATTCTATATAATCTTTTCAGTAGAGCCTAAGAATCCACACTATGCCAGACACTGAGGTGATCTTACGCATTCTAAATTTGAAAATGACAGAGTTAGGGAGTCCTTATATTTTGCTTCTTCCTCAGCTGTAAAGTCAAGTCCATAAATCTAACCAACCTCACAGTACGGATCTGTCCCCATAAGTTCTCATAGTTTTCTAGGCAACATAACATGATTTTGCTCATTTCACCTAAGAATACAACTCTTCTCATAAGCTTTCTGAACAAGTAAGTAAAGTTACAGGATCTTTGTCAAGCATAGAAACTTGGGTCATTAGAATCACTTTCAGTTATATTTATATAGCGCTGGAAATTTCCAAAGACTGTTCATACCTGTTGTGCTCATATCATGGAACATTCTCTAGAAATAGTATAAAATAAAGTTGATAAAACTAAGGACTGGATTTTCCATCTTCATCCATTGCTTCAACTCCAGGAAAGTCTGATGTTAGCCTAACATAAATTAGTGTAAACTTCTGGTTTAGCTAAGCACCAAAATTTTAAATTGAGATTTTCTATTAACTTTAGTATTTTCAATTCCTTATCTTATAAGCCCTTCAGATGTTATAAAACGAACATTCAGGAAAGCCAGAGGATGGGTTGCCTAAGCCTCTAAGATTTCTTTCCTCTGAAAGCAAAGCCTTACTGATACAAAACCGCCTTTGAGATCAGTGGGGGTTCCACGCAACTAGGCAGCTCTTAGGTTAAAATCTATTAAAATTTCCACAAATGAAATGCAAGAAATTATTGTCTTGACAAAATAGAAGATTAATTGCAGAAAAGGATTATACTTCAGCCTGCGCAAACTTCCCCAGAGTCCTGGAAAAGGGGTTAGAAGGAACTAGTCATGCAGCTTTCTCAGAAAAGGATCTTCTCAACCAGAGCTACAAGGAACATTTCTTACCGAGAGCTTTCATGTAATCATCAAAGTGCTCACTAGAGACAAGTTTCCAGGTGCCCAAGAATTTGTTGCTCATTGTGATGGATGAGAATTCAACACAGTTCTAGATGATTTTCAGGAGACTCAAATGAGATGCTGCAGCCTGAGAAGATTCTTTTCAAAGATGTCCAGAGCATGTGACTCTCACAGAGAGCCAATGGGGAAAAGCTGTGTCAGGACTGGGCAAGGAATCATCCATTAGGACAAAAGAAAGCCCCACATAATGTTTCCTTTCGTCTCCAAAAATTTTTATAAAGATCAATGAGAGTACTATTTGAACCTTCAAAAAAAATTTTGGTCGATCTTACATTTTTAGGACGTGCTTAGTCTTTAATGCTTTGGAAAAGATTCCATGAATTGAATCCTATACCAAACTAAATTATATGAGCATGAATGAGAGTGTGTGTGTGTGTGTGTGTGTGTGTGTGTGTGTGTGTGTGTGTGTGTGTTTAGGCATCTTGGTCACTCTCAATCCTGAGTCTGCACAATTAAGAATTCTTATTGAAAGAGAAGAAAGAGAGGAAAATGTCCATGAGTATTGTGATAACCGCCTCAAATATGTTGTGGGAGAGAAATGCAAGGAAGCAGTGTGAGGAAGTATTCATAGGTAAGGGAGGCTTGGCATAGTTCACATATCCCAGGCAGGCAGAGTAGGCAGACAATACGGTCAGTCTATTACAGCAGAGCACAGAAATTGTATTCATGGGATGGATAAGAAGTAGCGCTAGAAAATGATGTGGCTTTGGCCACAGCAAAGATTTTCATCTAAAAACAAAACAAAACAAAAAAACCTTACGTCCAAATTAAGCAGGTTCTTAATTAATACAACAACTTTGAGTTCAAGCCCTTTAAAATAAATCTTCAGTTTTATAAAGAGAAGGATTTTCTATATAAATAATACTAATGTATACTGAGGGATCGTTATGGGCCAGTCACCATGCCAAGTGCTTAACACGGATTATTTCATTTAATTCTCTCAATACCTCCAAGAGTTAAGTACTATTATTACATCCATTTTACCAATGAGAAGGTTAGGTAACTTGCTCCCAAAACTTGAATGAGGAGAGGCAAGGTTTGGACCTGGCCTTGTTCTCCAGGCTGGACTTGGGGCCATTATCTTACACGGCTCCCTTTATAATCACACAAGCACAGAGGCCTTGGCCAAAGGTCAGGTGATATTGACATCACCATGTGACTAAACAGATATTCATTTCTGCCCCAAAATCAAGAGAGGTGGAAGTCAAAAGATATCCAGGCTAGTATGGTATACCAGAGCCCCCGTCTTTGACCAGAGGGAGCAGACATAAAACTACTTCAAATGTAGGGGTGCCTGGATGGCTCAGTAGGTTAAAGCCTCAGCTTTCGGCTCAGGTCATGATCTCAGGGTCCTGGGATCGAGCCCCGCATCAGGCTCTCTGCTCAGCAGGGAGCCTGCTTCCCCCTCTCCCTCTGCCTGCCTCTCTGCCTACTTGTGATCTCTCTCTCTCTCTGTGTCAAATAAATAAATAAAATCTTTAAAAAAAAAAACAAAACTACTTCAAATGTAAGTGTTGCTCTTGGGAATACCTTCTTGCTGCCATACCTTTTCCTAGTGGTTTTCTATATTGGCATCAATCCTGACTGTGAGACAACTGATACTACTAGGTTGTAAATATTTGTATACAGATTGGCACTCTTCACAACAATGGGATATTTTCCCATGATCAGTTTGCTCATTAACAGGTAGAATTGCTGGCTTCCCGGGCTCAGGTAACCAATGTCATAGGTGAGCCATAACCATTGCATTTATATCGTTAAAGTCCAAGTTGGATCCAAATATGGAATCATATACTGTGAGTCCGAGTCTCACCTTAGATTGCTCGTGCATCGATAACTCAAAGTGGGAATGAAACAGTGACTCGAAAATATCCTCAGCTAACCAGCTAACCCAGTCCTAGACCCAGGAGAACGTAACTGGAGGAAGGACATTGTACTGGGATAGAAGAAACACCTACGAAAAAAAGGGGCTTTTATTAGAGATTTTTTTGTTTTGTTTTAAGATTTTATTTGAGAGAGAGTGAGAAAGAGAAGTGGGAAGGAGAGGGATTGAGAATCTGAAGCAGATTCCATGCTGAACGCAGAGCCCGACCCAGGGCTCAGTCCCACAACTGGGAGATCATGACTTGAGCCAAAACCAAGTTGGTTGCTTAACTGACTGAGCTACCCAGGTGTTTCCAAGAATGTGTTATTTTCTTATCCAAAACACTTAATAAAAATGAATGATGATATCACTTGTGTCCTCAAAAAAAATTTTTGTGACACTACTTTATGGAGAAGTGTAGCATTCAACATTTAGGTGTTCTGCCTAAATCTGTGAAGGACTCTTCAACCACCCCACTTGAGCTGTGCTCTTATATTCAGAGGGACTGATGTAGGGGAGTGGTATGAATTTTCAGCAGTCCCTGTATTGCACATGAGAATAGCTGTGGAGATAAAATATAAACATTGAGCTAAGTATTGGCAGAACTTGTAACTTTGAGGCAATTTTAAACAAAGAAGAGAATTTTCTATTTTAGCTTATTAGCAATGTACCTGACTGTTGGAATGAACCAGATGTATCCAGACAAAGATAAAATGTTGAGGCTCATGTGTGAATCAAAGGCACAGATCAAAACAATGAGCAAATATCCAGACAAACCAGGCTTGAGACATTAAATCAATTCTAGCTAAGAAAGTCATTAATATCCTAGTGAAAAGGAATTGATAATAAACACCAGAACCATATTATAACTAGATACAAATATTTAGACTTGTACTAAATATTTATAGTAGTAGTAGTCTGTTTACAGTATGGATTCACCTCTCATAGATTTATTCCCTATGTAAATTCTTGTGATAAGGAGAGCTACTTGAATCATGCACTAAAAAGAACACCCAGAGGTCCAAACAAAATAAAGATTGCTCTTTATAGTAGAGTATGCAAATCTTCCTCACATAATTGTCTTCAAGCTACATCCAATTATATGTTTGGAAAAGTGTTAACCAAACGTCCTATGGTAAATGAACAAAGAATTCATGATCATCCACTTGAGCGCTAAAGATCTGACTCCCTTCCTTTCATTTATTTAATTGCAAAAATATTGAGAACCTACTAAGTGCTAGGTACTGTTCAAGATTAAACATAATTGAACAAAATTCCATGCTCTTTTTGGAACTTATTTTCTATAGTAAAATTATTGTATTTATAAAATAGAAATACTGTGATCATAACTGGTAGCATGAAAAACACACCAAATAATGTGTTACTATAAATAAAATGGTCATTTTTAAAAATAATTAAAATAAAACATTATTTTAAATATAAATATGTTATTTTAAATAATTTAAAGTAAAACAAAAATGGACTTCAGAATTTTCACTTCCTTATGATAGATGAATTAATTAAGCTAACTTTCCAACTATGATGTCTTAGAAAAAAACGGATGATTTTTTTTAATTCTTCAAGGCATTGGAGGGATAAAAAGGCAGAGAAAAATTAAGGGTCTAGGATTTGGGTGAAAAAGCCAAGGCCAGAGAAACAGTCACAATATCTGGAGCTACTGCCTGTCTAGGGATTAATGAATTCTGCAAAAGGCAGATGAGAGGCAGAAGTGTGAGGAACATTTATGACCATGTTACAAGGTGTAGGGGAACAATGAAGGAGAGTCCTGGTTAATCATCACGCTTTGGTTTGGGACTTTGAAAGGTTGCAGCATAGGGAAAGAGGTGAATTAAATAGGCCTGTGCTAATATCAATTCAATTCTTAAAATTAGTTTAGTGTGATTTGGTTAGCCAGTGAACCTAGATTACAGTCAGAAACAAACTTTCTCCAAAAGAAGATAATGTCACCATAAGTCTAAATTATTTCCACAACTCTTCATGTACACTGTTAATCAAAAATAAATAGAGGGGCACCTGAGTGGCTCAGTCAGTAAAGCATCAGACTCTTGGTTTTGGCTCAGGTCATGATCTAGGGGTCCTGGGATTGAGACCCACATGTGGCTCTGCCATGAGCATGGAGTCTACTGGAGATTACCTCCTTCTCCCTCTCCCTCTCCCTCTGATTCTCCCCCGTTCATGCATGCTCTCTCTCTCTGAAATAAATAAAATCTTAAATAAGTAAATAGAGCAAAGAGATAGGAAAATATATTCAAAAAGCAAAAGAAACAGGAGTCCACAGAACTAGATGATTAACAGAGAAGATATTAATAAAAACAAACTTATTATAGAAAATATCATCAAAACCAGCATTCTTTTTAAAGAACGATAAAATTGAGGGCCACCTGGGTGGCTCAGTCAGTTAAGCATCCAACTGTTGGTTTCAGCTCAAGTCATGACCTCAGGGCTGTGAGAGTGAGTTCCCCGCTGGGCTCTGTGACCTGCAGTGACTCCACTTGGGATCCTCTCTCTCCTTCTACCTCCCCACCTGCTCACACACTTGCATGTGCTCTCTCTATAAATAAATACAATATTTTAAAAAGAAAAAGACTGATAAAATTGGCAAACTTTTAGTAAGACAGGCAGACTTAAAAAGAAAGAAGGCAAAAGTTATTGATTGCAGGAATAAAAAAGGGCATATCAGTATATCTTAGTTACTAAAAAATTAGTTACATAACTTACAGTAATTAAACAGATTGTAAGAAAATAATATGAGCTACTTCATGCCAATGAATTTTAATTTAAAAGCAATTTTATAAATTCCTTAGAAAACACAATTTACCAAAAATAATACGTGAAGTAAAAATGTGAGTACTGCCAAAACCATTATTATTGAATATATAATTAAAATTTCTTTCATGAAGATACTCCAGGCCCTTAAGCTTCACTAATAAAATCTTACAAATATTTACAGAAAAAATAATACCAATTTTACACAAAGTCTCCCACATAAAAGAAAAGAAAGTACTAATTTCCAACTTGCTTCTACCATGGTCTTTGCACATGCTCTTCTTTGAATGTCTAACCACTCCTGTAGAGTTAATCCTTAAACCTCAGCTCAATCATACTTTCCTACCTTTGGGTTGACATCTGTTAGATTTCAACTCAATCATCTTTCTTACCCTTTTTCTAGGATAACATCATTGAACAGTTACTGCAATGGCAATTTTTATTAATTTTGGGCTTCATTTGATTAGTATGTATATTGCCCACTGAAGTCTTGATTCCATATAAGTGGGGACAACATATGACTTTCCTCATGTAGTATCCCAAGTCCATAACACCATGCATGGACACGGTTAATAAATACTTGTTGACTGACTGAATGAAAAAAGTATAAAATTTTCTACTTATGGGGGTTACTGTTTGCATTAAGTCATATAATAAGTATTATGAAAGCATCTAAAACTAGTGCTTATGATCAATAATGTTATTCTCCTAAGCTTCCTTCCCTCTTCTCCCTCCCCTGCCTTTTCTTTCTTTCTATTTTCATACCCACTGGATGAAAGAAAAAGAAAAGACATGAGCCGTGGGTCATATCAAAGTGTGAAACTTAATTTCAACACTCATTCCTTCATTTGATCAGTGGTAAAAGCAGGGGATTCTTTCCATATTCAGGATGACATGATTGTAGTATACCACTAGGAAAGCACATATAAGGTAATTCCAAGATTCATTGTACATATTCTCACCTGCATGCATGCAGACTATTACTCAATACAAGTTTATTAAACTGAACTACATGGGAAGGAACATGGTGAGTGAAGCAGCAATAGTTCCTGCCCATATGGGTCTTCTAGTCAGGAAGACAGACATTAAGAAAACATTCAGAGACATAGTAGAATATCCAATTATTATTTTCTTTGTTCCCCAATTATTATTCTCTATCACTTGCAGATGGAGGTAGTGAGGATACCATTAAAGAGCCAATGAACCATTATTATGTAGAAAGATCCCTTATGGAATTGTTTAGGCACCAGATGTTATGAGACTGATGATGGGATTTATCTTCAGGACTCAGCCACTGAGACATCTGCTGTCACCCCCCCCCCGCCCCCCCTCCCCGCCCAAGGAAGCTATTTGACAAAAAGTGACAATGGCACTTCAGGCAAGATATCCTCCTGGTACAGGTTTCATGTGTTTTTCTCTAAGATTAAGAACACTGAGATTATAGTTGCTTTCTTAATGCAAATCATGTCTTAGTCACCAGTGGATATTTGACCTTTTGGTTGCTATGGTGACAGTTGCTGTGACATTTGTGCTGCCCAAAGGTGGTTAATAGCTTTTCTTTTGTTGAATGTCAATAAAGAGAGGGAAGTGGCTTTTGATTCCTCCAAACAATGCATTTAGCTTTGTTTTTACTAGACTGCAACAGACAAGGCCTCTTTTTCAAAATCTAGTCTAAGATTTCAAATCGTTATTCTTAACAGAACACCTGAGAATTAAAGTTCCTCATTCACTGGGGAGGAAATAGAAGGCAATTTCTGTATTTCCATTTCTTTGTTAGTCATTATAGCATAAACCAAGCCGGCCACAGTTTTTCTCTTCCATTTGCATTTTTTCCCTCTTAGTGAGAAAGTGACATTCACAGCATTAAAGAGGCTGTACTTTTCAGGCATTAGCATAAAAAGCCATAGAAAATACTTTTTAGGACTCAGCCATCTGCTCCCTTACATCTGATGGGAGAAAGAAATCCCTGAAAAATAATTCACTTGCAAAGCATAGTGAGAAGTGTTTGTGTGTCTAGCTTTATTTCATAAAGAACAAATATAAACTCATAAAAGTTGAAGTGATTTTCTAATCGTGTGTTATATAGGTAACCTACCTTGTTTCCTACTTTATTTCTTGATTATATCTTATAAATGTTTTCAATAACTGAGATGGTATAAAGACCTTGAGAGAAAACATTATTTACATACATGTGTACACACACACACACACACACACACACACACTGTATTTTCTCTAAATGTTCAATTTAGAAATCTTAAGACTTTGGGATTAGGTTATTTCCTGATATCTTACCCTAATTTTCCATCTACACAACTCTGTGAAGTAGATAGACTCCTGTTTTGCAAACCAAAGTGGCTAAGCAGCTCGCGCATGCTCACATAGATGTCCACGGCAGAAGCAGGATTCAAGTCCTGCTCTGACCTTTCTTAAACCCCATTCAATCCACTTCGCTGCGGTGCATCTCTGGGGTAACAGGCAAGTCCCCTTCTAGCATGGGGTAGTGTCTAGATGGTTCCTCCCCAGTCTTATCCCTCTCCAAAAATTACACAGGATCTAGATAACAAACTTTAAAATGGACAAACTATGTTTTCCCCAAACTTCAATTTAGAAATCTTAACCTGTAACTTTGGGATTAGGTTTTTTCCTGATATTTCATCCTAATTTCCCATCTATTCTTGGTTATTATCTTTGGAATTGTCAGTTATCTTTTGATGGCCAGTGGAGAAAATCATGGACTTTTATGTTTATTGCATTTTTGTGCAAAAGGTATGAAAAATAAAGAATGTTCAAAACCAATCATTTTGCTAGTGATTTACTAAGTAGTTTTGGGTAGCAAAAAAGGAAATCTGGTGAATTATTCTTTGGTAGTAGTATTAGTCATGATTTTATTATGACTGATCTTTGGGTAATTAATACTTTTGCACAAACTTCAACATGGATTTGAAATATGATGGAATTTGACTTACTACTAAGTCACTTAGGTTAAAAATATTCAAAAATAAAATATATTTCCCTGTGTGACTTATAGAAACTACTCTCACTTCCTTTATTTCAAACCCCTTTGGAAGGTGAATAAGTAATGGTTTTTTATTGCTCAAATCACTATAATGAGAAGTTCCATTATTTCCAACACAAGTTAACAAATGTAACATACTATTTTATAATTACAGATAAATAATGATAAATCCAGTACAACTTGACAAATATGTCATGTTATCATTTACTTCCAGGTAGGCAATGACTTTTGAAGGCAAGTCAGACATACCAGGAGACTGATCATGTGAAAGTCCTTAGCAAAGACAAATGATTTTAAGTATGAACTTAAGTGAATTTTTTCCTACGGAAATTTTGGCATGAGCTGACTGAGAGTAAAAGTAAAAGTAATAGGGTTTCTGTCAAGTTTGAATTGGCGGTGGAAAAGAGGAGCCAGGCAAGTAGAATCAAGGCAAGCTTTAATGGAAGCACTCTCAGGTGGGGTTCCTTGGTCCTGGGTTAGGACAGGGCCAAGGAAGTTGTGCCGAGGGGTAAGGCTGAGGAGTTTTTAATTAGGGGCCTTAGGGTGTGGAGGGTTTGCTGGGTATCTGATTGGCTGAGGTTTATGTATATGAAGGATATAAAATACACCAATCAGTTGTGAGCTTATTATACAGAAAAAGGAATGCAAAGTCAACCAGTCAGATTGTTTGTCATCATTGTGGGGTGATCTGGAAAGTCTCTGAGATAGGAAGCCCCATGGCAGAAAGTCCTAAGCCACCATCTTGTGAAACTTGGTGGCCATCTTGTCCACTCTTGGTGTCCCTGGGCCCACCAGCCTAACAGTTTCAAGATGCTGGGCTACTTATAACATCAAAAGTTGTGAACTCCATGCCTAATATGGTGCTATGTTCCAGCACCTAACTTGGTTTTGAACAGTTGTCATATTAAAAATTTATTGAGTGAATGGTCTCCTCAGGAGGAGTGTGTTTGATTCAACTTACTAAAGACTCAACATCAGGCTTTTGTTTCATTTAGGTTCTTTGTACCTTGAGAGAAGAGAAATAAGTCTTGAAAATTCAGAACTAATTATTTGTTTCTAAATTATGCCTCTATAAATCCAAAGATTAATTTTTTTAAGAGTTTATTTATTTGTTTGTTTGTTTGTTTGTTTATTCGAGAGAGCACATGCACAAGTGGTGGTGAGGGGCAGAGGGAGAAGCAGACTCCCCATAGAGTGGGGCACCCAACAAGAGGTTCAATTGGGTTCAGTTGGAGCTCAATCCCAACACCCTGGGATCATGACCTGAGCTTAAGGCAGATGCTTAACCAATAGCCACCCAGGCATCCTATAAATCCAAAGATTTAAATGAGTAAGTGCCTAGTGCTTTTTTTTTTTTTTGAGTTTTTTTATTGACATTTTATTTATTTTAAATCTCACTGTTCATTTTTTTGCTTGTTGCTCATATTTTGAAAACAAAAAAAATTCCTTAGATATATTAAACACAATTATTTTATATTCCGTGTTCACAAAACCCCTCAGTTGTGAGATACTTGTATTTAAATTCTTGGCTTGAAGGTTTTTGGAATATCCAGGAAGAATGGATTTAGCCTGGGGACCCATACAACAGCTGAATTTTGGTTGAGAATTTTCTTTTTTTTAAATTTTTTTTATTGACATATAATGTATTATTTGCCCCAGGGTACATGTCTGTGAATCATCAGGCTTACACATTTCACAGCACTTACCATAGCACATACCCTCCCCAATGTCCATAACCCAGCCACCCTATCCCTACCCCCCCACCTCCCAGCCACCCTTAGTTCGTTTCGTGAGTTTAGGAGTCTCTTATGCTGTGTCTCCTTCCCCATCCCATCTTGTTTTATTTCTCTCCCCCACCCTCCCACCCCCGACCCTGCCTCTCATATTCTTCATATCAGAGAGATCATGTGATAATTGTCTTTCTCTGACTAACTTATTTCGCTTAGCATAATACCCTCCAGTTCCATCCATGTCATTGCAAATGTGCCCAGTGCTTTTTAAAGTAGTATCTTTTTCCTGATGGTTGCAAGAAGCCCTTCAACCCCTGCTCTGAGGGTGGTGCTAAAGTAGCTGTCATCTGTAACCACCTTGCAGATTGTCCTCTGATTAAAGAACCATTGGCCTATGTTTCTCTTTGTGGAAGGACACCTTGGGGGTTGAGAGTCTCTTTGACTTCTAGAAAGCAAGCATAGTTACATTTTGTATACACTTGATTCCTTAGGAAGGATGGGCACAAGTCATGTAGAAATGAATGTCACTGCCCACATCCAGCAGCTGTGTGCCCACCACCAAGCCCATCACGTCAGGTGCACAGCTGTATGCTTCTGGTTTTAATAGGACAATCCTAGTTCCTCTCCTTAGCCTCCTTACTTTCCTTGATTCATTCCTTGCCCCAGCCCCATGCTCAGTGATTTTGTATATTACCTTTCAATTTCATCCTACTAAGCTGGCCATTCCCCCCAGGTTGCCAAGGGCAGTTCCCATTCATGCCTGTTGTCTGAGTGTAATTACTGATATAGCCCTTTTCCACTCTAGACAACAAATTACATGGGCATTCTTAGCATATATACTTAGCATATATTAAACGTAACTTAGCATATATTAAACGTAACTTTCTGGACTTATTTTTGATCAACTACTACCTATTTTTAAGTTTAAGATACAATATGAGATTTACATAATTGTTACTCTTCCCCTTTTTCCTCCCCTCAGGTTTTCAGTCCTTACACTTTCATTTTACCTATATCACTCTGTTTTGCTCTAAGCGCTGAGAGTACTTCCTAGCAACAGTCCTTAATGAAATTATAAGGGACTTTGTGTAGCTCTAACAATTATATTCTTACAAGGCATTTAGAAATTCAGGACTGGCACTTAACATAACGTCATTCTGCAAAGACTAAGCTGTAAACAGTGGTGAGAGATTCCCTAGCCTCATTATTTTAAATGGGCTTATTAATAAGTAAAACAATAATTGTTTTAAATGTTCTTCCATAATAATTCAACCACAGTGTATGAGGTGCAGGCTCTATTTTGTGTTCAACCTATCTCGATAACTTTAAACAGAGCCACTTTATGCTAAAATCAAGAGTCAGTAATGTCAGTTTTCAGCATCTGTGTCACCTAAAGTAGTTTCCAGTGTATTAGACCCTCTATGAGGTCCCAGGAATTTCCACAGAGTGCTCTTTGACAGAATGGTCTTAACCTAAATGGAGTAGGTCCATCGGAGGGAACTCAAGGATTATGGAAGTCAGGTGGACAGAGACTTAGGGGGACTATAGTGCTCTTATCATCACACTGTAAGCAAGTAACTTCTTACCTCAGCAGTTAATCCGCTTGTCCCCAACCCTATCACACAGCTCCAAAACTGCACTTAATTTGTTGGTTTTATTGAGCAAATTTATGTTGGACAATTTTTTAAATCACCAGCCCTAAGGCATATCTTCAAGTCTGAACAGCTGGTAGTGAACAAGTTTCCACTGATACAGACACTTCCTTCATACCTTTTCATAAATGCGAGTGCTGATAGTTTTATTCATGATATATTCCTAAAAGCAGAAAGAGATCTTTTAGATTGGTGGATGACAGTTGCAACTTGCTCTGTCCCTCCTTCCCCAGACTCTCAATTCGGGATGCACAGCCACTGAGGAACTTGAAAGGCATGCATCAAATAGGAGTATTTTTAAAAATTCAACTTATCAAAAACTCACCACTACCATTTTTCCATCTACAATTTGTCTTTTGATTGTTGTCTCTTTGCCAAGCCATTTTTGGACATGAATCATTGTACCACTGTTTAATGTGATGATGCTCTGTAAATGCATAAAGGAATCAGTTAGGAATAGCAATTCACTGCACTCTAAGCTACCGAAGACTAGATGTCTACTTTTCATTTCTATTTTGACATTCTTTTCCCCCAAATTCCCCCCTCAGTTCTTGTCATAATTTAATATCATCAAACTAGAGAAGTCTCAAGAGATTATTCAATTAATGCTCTCCTTCCCCAAACAATACCTAAACTGTGAATGATTGTTCTCTTCTATATCCTCTTTAATACAGTGACAAAGAGAGATCAGAAAAAAGTGAAAACATGTCAAATTTTTTGGCCCTGTTAACCATCAGCATAATTTCCAAAGGGGTTGGCTTTAGAGATGTTCAATAGTAATTAACAAAACAAGCCCAAGCTGACTTGGTCATTAATCAAATCAAATGAACCATGCTCAACAACCTTCTAGTTTTTTTTCTGAGACTGTAGAACACCAGGAAGGTTTTGTTCCTACCTTTACTTTCCGGTTGTCTGCTGTGGTTTCATCAAATTCTTCCCCCAGTTTGAAGGAGATCTCAGTGTTCTTGAAGGAACTTTCTGTTTTGATGTTCACTTCATCCCCATTGGCACTTATACTGATTCTTGGCTTCGCTAACCCTGCCAGATTCCGGGCGGCCGTGCTCATCCCTGTAAGGCAACACGCCTTCAGAAAACATTTAGGAAGTACTAACAACCCTTTTGGAAAGCACTTTGAAGAGAATACATACTTCCTCCATTCAGGCTTTAAGTAATGTGCTGTAAGTTCTTTAGTGCTCACTGTGATAGCGGGGCTGAGCCAAACAAGCCCATTCAGAAGGTATATCAAGTAATTACATTTGATATTTTGAAAAGCTAAATTCACTTTTTGAGGCTATTTTGCCTCATCTAAAAATCTTCCAGACTCGAGCGTCATCTTAAATGTGTATCTGTTTGGTACCTTTCAGGGGATCAGAACTCATGCTTTACCTCAAGGGGTGTTCTAACAGCAGTGGAGAGGGTGTTATTATCCCCATTTTAGAGATGAGTACACAGTGTCCTAGAGACATAGAGCAGCTTATTCTAGGTGATGTGTCTGGTAAGAAGCAGAGCTAAGATTTAAACACAGGTTTTCTAATATTTGTAAGAATTTTAGCACACTTAAAAAAATAAAAGCAAAATAAAAAATACAATTTTCAGAGTACCTAAACTACTCTAAAAGATTATGACTTATAAAGTCCAAGCTCCAGAGTGCCTGGGTAGCTGTCGATTAAGTGTTCAGCTCCTAAAGGGGAACCCTCCTACACTGTTGGTGGGAATGCAAGCTGGTACACCCACTCTGGAAAACAGTATGGAGGTTCCTCAAAAAATTGAAAATAGAGCTACCTTACAACCCAGCAATCGCACTACTGGGTATTTACCCTAAAGATACAAATGTAGTGATCCCCCAAATGTTTATAGCAGCAATATCCACAGTAGCCAAACTATGGAGAGAACCTAGATGTCCATCAACAGATGAATGGATAAAGAAGAGGTGGTGTATATATATACAATGGAATACTATGCAGCCATCAAGAGAAACGAAATCTGGCCATTTGCAATGACATGGATAGAACTAGAGGGTATCATGCTAAGCGAAATAAGTCAATCAGAGAAAGACAATTATCATATGATCTCTCTGATATGAAGAATTTGAGAGGCAGGGTGGGAGGTCATGGGGGGGTGGGGGAGGGAAATTAAATAAGATGGGATCAGGAAGGAGACAAACCATAAGAGACTCCTAAACACACAAAACAAACTAGGGTTGCTGGGGGGTAGTGGGGGTAGGGATAGGGTAGCTGGGGTAAGGGCATTGGGGAGGGTATGTGCTATGGTAAGTGCTGTGAAGTGTGTAAGCCTGATGATTCACAGACATGTACTCCTGGGGCAAACAATACATTATATGTTAATAAAAAAAAAGCGTCCAACTCCTGATGTCAGCTCAGGTCATGATCTCAGGGTGGTGGGATTGAGCCTGTGTCAGGGTCCTTGCTCGAGGTGTCTGCTTGGAATTCTCTCCCTCTCCCTCTGCCCCCTGCCCTGCTCTTTCATGCTTTCTCACAAACAAACAAACAAACAAACAAACAAATAAACAAACACACAAACAACCTTACAAAAAATAATAAAGTCCAAGCTCCTCTCTTATTTGTGGATTACATTCAAATCTGGTCAAGTAAAGAGGAAGGAGGCAAACTGCACAATTTGGCTTAGAGCCTGGCCCTGTTGTTCAGGTTGGGGATTGCCCATTGTCAAGCTTGATTCCTGTAATGGATAGGCCGAAGAGCTGAGTGCTCTCTCTCAGTATCAATATCGAACTTGATTTCACATTTAGATTGTGAACCTGACAAGATACACCTGACTACAGAGAAGCAGTGTTACCTACCGGTCATAAAAGAGAGGAGAGCTGGGCGGTTACAGTGCAGGCTTTGTCACCTGTGAACTCAGACATGTTATTTCCCTTCTCTAACCTTCAGATTTCTCAGTAGTGGAACACACCTAACTTGCCTCTTAGGTGTGCTAGGAGATGAAGTGAAAGGATTTAGCATGGCGGTGGCACATAGTAGGCACTCAGCTGTTAGTTTCTGCCTAAGCTCAGCTCCCAATCAAAACAAGTGCTACTCTTGCCATAAGCCCAAAGTTTCTTATATGCCCCCAAATTTAAACTCAAAACAGGTGAGTCTATGAATCCATAAAGAAACAGGGAAACATGTTTCTTATAGATCCCTGAGAAAGTTAATACTGAGTATGAAAAAGGGACAAATGTTACATTATGAACACAATGACTTGTTATGCATTGATCATTTCAGCCAAATTTAAAGAAGAAAATTCTTGGCTTTATATATAGTTTATTATTGCAAGAGAGACTTCTTTTAATTAAATATTAAAAATTACTTAATCAAATATTAAATAATTACCATTCTTCTAGCATTAGTGAGAATAGTTTAGGTATTATAGGTCTGAGCCATTATAATGTTTATTCAACTTGAGCATAGAGCTAAAGGGTGAACAGAGTTTATACTTCTGAGAAATAGCCAATGGTGAGTAAGAATGTTCCATTTCTCCTATAAAAAATTTGAAATTCTTCAAAATATTTTTAAAATATCTCCCATATATATATATGAAGACTCTAAGTATTAACCAACTAGAAATTTCATTTGTTTCTCTTGTTCTTTTGAAGTCATGACTTAAAGCAAACCGTGAAACAAATTTTAATGATAAATTTAATTATAGATATTATTACCATCTATAAATTTGAAGCTAGGACATGCTATTAGTTGAAATGATGAAGCTTGAGATAAACTCTATCCAGGGCTTAGGATGAAGAAGTATTTTCAAAAAGGATAAGTGAACTTAAATATACAGATAATGACTAGAAGGAAGGATCTGTGAGCCTCATATTCCACAAAGAGACAGTTATTTGCTACTAACAAAAAAAAATCAAAAGCAGATACATAAACTTCGTTAATCTTACATGACTATTTCCTAAGATCACAAAAGAGAGAATTACAGGAAAATTCATAGTAAAATGCAAACCTAACCATATCACAAAATGTGTTGCCAGTTTCCAAGTCTTGTGATGGTATTTCTTACCCAGTTGTTTCATATATTCCTCAAAGTTTTCACTGGAGATCAGTTTCCAGGTTCCCAAGAAGGGCTCAATCATGATGGAAAGCTTGCTGAGAAGAGGCACTCACAACCAAAAGCCAAAGAAACTTAGGGAGTATAGTGCTACCAGTATCCTGATTTAAAAGGCATCTTCATCATGTGACTTTTCTGAGTTGACCAATGGGCAGCAGCAAGACCAAAGATTCTAGGTACCAGCATGACTCATTCTATTTACCTCAAAATTGAGAAATAGAAAATCAACATATAAAGTTGAATTTAAGTCAATAATTATAGCTTCTAGGAAAGAGATTTATAGCCCCAAGTCACCTGATAAATATTATTTGTGGAATGGAGGCAATTTTCAATGCATCAGCCCTTTGAAATTTGAATGCTGAGTCAACTCTGAAGGAATATCCCCACAAATGTCCAATAAACACCTGACTAAGGTTATTGTCCCACCTGATAATAGAAGCACATCCTTGCTTGGTCCACCTCAGCTCTTTTTTTGTTTGGACACATCATGGTACCAGAGTAAACTCTTCATTAAAATAATATCCTCCCCTCCCTTCCTCGCAGGCTTGATGAATTGATACTAGTTAATGTAACTGAAATGTCTTCAGTTGCTTGGAGTGAGGTATAGAGTATTATTAATATTATCATTGTTGTTCATCAACAGTAATTGCCCACTGGGAAGAAAGGTAACAATTACCATTGACAGGTGTTTTGTGACTTAAGCCCTAAAAGGGAGGTGGAGCTATTGCTTGGAAAATTCATCTTTTAGGCTCACAAGGTAATCTTGATTATTAAAATACTAGTTGAAAAAAATAAAAGATATCACTTGAAATTGTGAGGGGAAGTTTTAGAGAGAAAAACAGCATCTTGATATGTGCATTCTAAAAGACAAAGGCAGTAGAATTTAAATCTCTGTACAATGACTTCTGAAATCATCTTCTATAACTCACGTAATATGGGCTTTGCAATTTGCCTTTACTGAAAAGGATTAGGTTCAGAGGCTTGAGATTTATATCTCAGCTTTGAATTCTAGTTGTTTTGAAAGAGGCTGGAAAATTAGGCATCAGAAGAATATCCATACTATATTCTGCGTAGGTCAAATATTTCTTCAATGCAGAGAAATACTTATTTAAATCATCTATTTGTGGAAAAAAACAAATATTAAAAAAGGTTGACATTTTGGCTCCATAATGTTTTCTTTTCTTGTGTGTGTGTGTGTTTTTCGGATTTCTTCTTCTTTTTTTTTTTTATTAACATAATACATTGTTTGCCCCAGGGGTACATGTCTGTGAATCATCAGGCTTACACATTTCACAGCACTCACCATAGCCCATACCCTCCCCAATGTCCATAACCCAGCCACTCTATCCCTACCCCTTTACCCCCCAGCAACCCTCAGTTTGTTTCTTGAGTTTGAGTCTCTTATGGTTTGTCTCCTTCCTGATCCCATCTTGTTTCATTCCCCTCTACCCCCCATGACCCCCTGCCCTGCTTCTCAAATTCTTCATATCACAGAGATCATATGATAATTGTCTTTCTCTGATTGACTTATTTCGCTTAGCATGATATCCTCCACGTCGTTGCAAATGGCAAGATTTCATTTCTCTTGATGGCTGCATAGCATTCCATTGTGTGTGTGTGTGTGTGTGTGTGTGTGTGTGTGTGTGTGTGTGTTCTTTATTCATTCATCTGTTGATGGATATCTAGGTTCTTTCCATAGTTTGGCTATTGTGGACATTGCTGCTATAAACATTCGGGGGCACGTGTCCCTTTAGATCACTACATTTGTGTCTTTGGGGTAAATACCCAGCAGTTGGCACCAGAATGTTATAACTTAAGTGGGATAAAGAATTTCTTTTGATGAAAACACATAGAGAAGAAATTTACAATGCAATATCTTTATAGATGTAATATTGGAGGGCAAAACAGGGGAAGCGAAAAGCCTAGAAATCAATTTCAGGAAACTGAGACCTCTCCCCAAAATAAGTGCCTTAGCAGTTGAAAATATACTCAGAAGTGATGTTCAAATAAAGAACAAATGATCAGATCTTGCTTTCCTGGTTCTAGATGTATATTTACATTGTCTGCTTGAAAGACGCAAGCCACCATGGCTATATATGTCTGTCAGTGGGCTAAAGTGACATTAGTGTAATCTTCCTTGTTCCAATTTCCCTTTCATTGATTGATCCAGAAATCAACACTGTTGTCCATTTAGAATGCGTTTAGTTCTGCTGTTATTACTACTAGCCTTTGGCCCTTTTGTTTGATTATAAAACCAAAACAAAACAAAATGAATAAACACCATTCCCTCAAGTAAATATTTTTCAAGTTAGAATATTCTTAATGGCTAATCCCAGCAAAGGAACTGAAATACAGTAATTTGTTATAGAACAATCACAAATCTTGTTTTCATGACAGTTACAATGCTAATTTCTCCATTATCTCATTTTTATATGTTTCTCCAAAATCTCACCTTCTATATTAACTCTTTTCTTGTGACATTTTAGATATTAAGTAGTTTTTAATAAGGCTTAATTTTGAGATGCCACATTCTTCCCTGGTGAGGAGTAGTGGTAAAAAGTAAAAATATACTGGCAGCTACAGAAGTATTCAGAGGTACATCTGGTAATTTATTGCTGTATAGATACTATTTTAGCTGGAGCCACACTAGATTTATTTTCCAATTTTTTGTTGTGGTAAAATGCATGTAGCATAAAATCATCTGGACCATTTTTAAATGTGCAGTTCAGTGGCATTAAATATGATTCATATTGTTATACGACCACCACCATCATTTCCAGAACTCTTTTCCTCTTGCAAAACTGAAACTCTGTACCTACTAAACAATAATCTGACTGTCCCCTTCTCCCAGCCCCTGGCAACCACTATTCTACTTTCTGTCTCTACAATTTTAACTGCTCCAAGTACCTCACATAAGTGGAATCATACAATATTTGTGTTTTTGTGACTGGCATATTTCACTCAGCATAAATTCCCTAAGTTTCATCCATGTTGTATCATGTATCAGAATTTCCTTCCTTTTTAATACTAAATAATATTCCATTGTATGTAAATATTGCATCTTGCTTATCCATTTGTCAATGGACCTTGAGTTGTTTCTACATTTAATTATTATGAATAATGTTGCTATGAATATGGGTGTACAAATAGCTCTTTGAGACCCTGCTTTCAATTTTGGGGGTGTATTCTCAGGAGCAAAATTCCTGGGTCACATAACTACATTTTTAATTTTTTGAGGAAATGCCATACTGTTTTCTACAGCGGGTGTATCATTTTGATTACCATCAATGGTGCACAGGGTTCCAATTTCTCAACATTTTCACCACCATGTTGTTGTTGTTGTTGTTGTTTTTAAGATTTATTTATTTATTTTAGAGAGCGCAAGTGGGTGGAGGGGCAGAGGGAGAAGGAGAGAGAGAATCTCAACCAGATTCCTCACTGAGGAGCTCAACACAGGCTTTGATCTCAGGAACCCAAGGTCATCACCTGAGCTGAAACCAAGAATTGGCTGCCCAACCCACTGAGCCACCCAGTGGCCATCTTAATGGATGTGACATGGTATCTCATTGTAATTTTGATTCACATAATCACTATTGATTGGTAGTGTTGACTTTCTTTTTGTGTATTTATTGGACATTTGTACATCTTCTTTGCAAAAATGTCTTTTCAAGTCCTTTGCCCATTTTTGAATCAAGGTGTTTGTTTTGTTACTGAGTTTTATGAGCTCTCTATATATTCTGTATATTAATTCCTTATCAGACATATGATTGCAAATATTCTCTCCCATTCTGTGAGTCGACTTTTTACTCTTTTGATAGTATATATCAACACAGTAGATACATACCAGTTTTTAATTTTCATCATGTCTGATTTGTCTATTTTTTCTTTTGTTGCCTGTGCCATTGGTTTCATATTCAAGAAATCATTGCCAAATCCAGTGTCGTGAAGTTTTTACCCCATGTTTTCTTCTTAGAATTTTATAGATTTAGGTCTTATATTTACGTCATGGACCATTTAAGTTCTTTTTGCTTATGGTGCTAAGTAAGGGTCCAGCTTCATTCTTTTTTTTTTGTTAAAGATTTTATTTATTTATTTGACAGAGAGAGAAAGAGATCACAAGTAAGCAGAGAGGTAGGCAGAGAGAGAGAGAGAGGGAAGCAGGCTCCCTGTTGAGCAGAAAGCCTGATGCGGGGCTCGATCCCAGGACCCTGAGATCATGACCTGAACTGAAGGCAGAGGCTTTAACCCACTGAGCCACCCAGGCACCCCTCCAGCTTCATTCTTTTGCACGTGATTTTTTTCTAGCACCATCTCTTGAACACTGTCTTTTGCCCTTTCATTGGGTACATTCATTGAAAATTATTTGACCATGTATGTGAGGGTTTACTTCTGAATTTTCTGGTCTATTCCATTGGTCTATATGTCTGTCGTTATACCAGTACTACATTGTTTTGATTATAGCAGCTTTATAGTAAGTTTTGAAATCAGAAAATGTGAGTAATCCAGTTTAGTTCTTCTTCTTCAGAATGTGGCTCCTTGTAGTCTCTTTATATTCCATATGAATTTTAGAATGGGTTTTCTATTTCTGCAAAAAATGTTGGGGCGCCTGAGTGGCTTAGTGTTTTAAGCCTCTGCCTTCAGCTCAGGTCATGATCTCAAGGTTCTGGGATCAAGCCCCACATCGGACTCTCTGCTCAGCAGGGACTCTGCTTCCCTCTCTCCCTCTGCCTGCCTCTCTGCCTACTTGTAATCTCTTTCTCTCTGTCAAATAAATGAATAAAATCTTTTTTAAAAAATGTCATTGGGATTTTGATAGGAATTCCACTAAATCTGTAGGTAGCTCTCTGTAGGTAGCCCAGTACTACTACTGGGTAGTATTGACATCTTAACAATATTAAGTCTTTCATATTAAGTTTATGAATATGGGATATCTTTCCATTTATCTCTGTCTTTTAAAAATTTATTTTAGAAATGTTTTGTAGTTTTCACTGTACAAATTTTTTACCGAAAGTTAATTCCTTTAATTAAGGTAAACTAATTAAGTTAATTCCTACATATTTTATTCTTAAGTGGAGATGTTTTCTTAATTTACTTCTCGGGTTGTTTATCATTAGTGTATAGAAACACCACTACTTTTTCTGTGTTGATGTTATATCCTGCTGTTTTGCTGAATTCATTTATTCTAACAGTTTTTTTTAGGTGGGTGGAATCTCTAGGGTTTTCTTCATATGAGATCATACCTTCTGGGGCGCCTGGGTGGCTCAGTGGGTTAAAGCCTCTGCCTTCGGCTCAGGTCATGATCTCAGGGTCCTGGGATTGAGCCCCACATTGGGCTCTCTGCTCAGCAGGAAGCCTGCTTCCTCCCTCTCGCTCTGCCTGCCTCTCTGCCTACTTGTGATCTCTCTCTCTTTCTGTCAAATAAATAAATAAATAAAATCTTTTTTTAAAAAAAAAAGATCATACCTTCTGTGAACAGAAATAATTTTCCTTCTTCTTTTTTAGCTTGGATACCTTTTTTTCTTGCCTAATTACTCTGTCTAGTACTTCCAGTAACATAGTAAATAGAAATAGAGGTTGATATATCTGTCTCATTCCTGGTAATAGAGGAAGAACTTTTAGGAGCTTTTCACTGTTCAGTCTAATGTTCAGTGTCGAGTTTTCATATCTGACTTTTGTTATATAATAATATACTACTATTCCTAGTCTGTTGAATGTTTTTACATGAAAGAATACTGAATTTTGTCAAATGCCCTCTCTGCATCACTTGAGATGACCATAGAGTTTTTCCTCCTTCCTTGTGATAATACAGTATATTACATTGACTGATTGTTGTATGTTGAACCATGCTTACATTCCTGGAATAAATTCCAATTTATTGTATAAATTGTGTATAATCCTTTCAATATGCTGCTGAACTCTGCTAGAATTTTGTTGAGGATTTTTGCCTCAAAATTTATATTGAATATTGCTCACTAATTTTTTTCTTCAACTGTCTTTATCTGAATTTGGTATCTGGATAGTATGTTTCACAAAATGAATTAGAGAGTCTTCCTTTTTTTTTTTTTTTTTTTGTTTTGGTTTTTGTTTGTTTTATTTTGGAAGAGTTTGAGAAGGATTGGCATTAGTTCTTTAATTTGGTAGAGTTCACCAGTGAAACAATTAGCCTCCAGTACTTTTCTTTATCAGATATTTTTTACTGATTCAGTCTCTTTACTAGTTACAGGTCTATTCAGATTTGCTATTTCTTCATGCTTTAGTCTTAGTAGGTTTAGTATTCCTAGGTATTTGTTCATTTCATCTAGGTTATCCTATTTGTTGGTATACAATTGTGTTCTCTAATCTTTTCTATTTCTGTGGAATCAGTAGTAACATTGCTAGTTTCATTTCTGATTTTAGCACTTTGAGTCTTCTGTCTTTTTTTCTTAGTCCATCTAGCCAAATTTTGTTGATCTTTTGAAGAACCAAAGTTTGGTTTGGTTGATTTTCTCTCTCGTTTTCCTATTTCCTATTTCATTCATCTCTGCTCTGATCTTTATTATCTCCTTCTGCTAGCTGTGGGGTGGATTCAGTTTTTTTCTTGTTTTTCAAGTTTCTTAAGTTGTCAAGTTAGGTTATGGATTCAAGAACTTCTCTCCTTTTTTTTCTAATTCTCTTTTAACATAAGCATTTTAGCTATAAATTTCCCACTTAGTACTGTTTTCACTGTGTCCCATAAGTTTTGTTATGTTGTTTCAGTTTTCATTCATCTCTAAGTATTTTCTAATTTCCCTTGTTATTCTTTCTTTGATCCGTTGTTGTTTAATTTCCACAAATTTGTGAATTTTCCAGTTTTCCTTCTGTTTTTGATTTATTACTTCATCGCATTATGTTTGAAGAAATTTTGTATCTCTATGTTTTCAAATGTATTGAGACTTAATTTATATTCTTTCTATCACAGAGAATGTACCATGTACACTTGAAAAGAATATGTATTCTGTTGTTAGGTTGAGTGTTCTATATATGTTTGTTAGATCTAGTTGGGTTTTTGTGTTTTTAAAGTCTGTTGTTTCCTTCCATGTGTTCTATCTGGTTGTTCTACCCTTTATTGAGAGAGATTTGAATTCTCCAAGTATTATTGTAGAACTATCTATTTCTCTCTGTAATTCTGGAAGTTCTTTTTATTGAGATATAAAAATTCTGTCTTTTTTTGCTTTATATATTTTGATGATCTATTACAAGGTGAATGTTTATAATTATTATATAATCTTAATGTATTGAAATATTCCTTAATGTATGATAAGCCTATTTTGTCTATTATTAGTATAACCACTTTTCTACCTTTTAGGTACTATTTGCATGGAATATCCTTTTCTATCCTTTGGCTTTCAACTTCAGATCTTTGGATCTAAAGTCAGTCTCTTGTAGATAGCATAGAGTTGGACTATGTTTTTTTTATTCTTTCTGCCAATCTCTGTCTTTTGATTGGAGTAATTTATTTATATTTAAATAATTACTGATGAGGAATTTATTTCTGTCATTGTGCTGTTTATTTTCTATGTGCTTTGTAGCTTTTGTTATCCTTCATTTCCTGCATTACTCTTTTCATTTTTGTTTAATTGATTTTTGTAATGAAACATTAAAATTCCTTTCTTGTTTCCTTTTGTATATTTTCTATAGCAGTTTTCTTTTTATTTCCACGGGGATTACATTTAACATTCTAATATTATAACTAATTATAATTTGAATTTATACCAGCTTAACTTGAAAAACTTACAAAATCTGCTTGGTATTTGCTAAGTTGTTCTATCATAAAACTCACTAATAAGCAATTAATTACTGTTATCTTTTATGGCCTAGCTCAAATACATCTTCTATGTTGTAAATCTCTCTGACTACTCTAACACATGTTGGTCCTGCTTGTCTTTGGCTTCCTTCAGTCCATTGAATATACCACATAATTTAGTGTATAATTCATTTCTTCCCCTACATTGCATCTTCATTTATGTTGTTAAAGTTTATTGAGGGATTACCATGCTTTAGGCACTGTGCTAGATATATATAGATAGATAGATATATCTCTCTGTCTTATATATATATATATCCAGTATGTATGTATGTATGTATGTATATATATATACACACATATATATGTAAGTGACCTGCTCTAGAGGTGGTGACAACCCAGTGAATGGGAAAGATGAGAAATGGGAATGTGGTAATATCTTGTTATAGTAAGAACACATACATTTTTCTGTGGTCATGGGGAGGAAAGTTTTAACACTTCCTAGATTTGGGGGGTAAGGTAGAGGGAAGAGAAGGAAATATCAGGACAATTTTCTGAGGTAATGTGATGGTATTCATGCTATTTCTCTACTGCATTGAGGATATGAATACAAGTTGTCACTTTTTCTGTGTTCCATACCACACCTAACACAATAAAGATAGTTTTCTTACTCATCCAAGAATTGTTTATTAATCTCTGACTCTCCTGTTCACTGTGCCAGGGTCTGAGGACCCAGCTACAAATTTGACACAATCCTTGCCTTTGAGATGCTCTCAATAACTGATTTTTTTTCCCTGTACGTACCATTTTCTGTTTGACTCCATGTAAATCTTTTTAATGTATTCTGCATTGAGGTAGCATTAGTGTATGAATAAATGGATAGATTCATAATTGGATGTAAAATCAATATGGTGTTTTTTACATGTAACTACTAGAGAGATGAACATTGATGAGCTATCCAAGTGCTGTGCCCCTCACTCCTTCCCCAGCCCTTTCCTGTACCCATACAATCTGGCTAGGAGTGCTATAAACACATTGCTAAAAAGCTAGACCCCAAAGATAAAAAACACCACTACCTGACAGCCATCTTGGAAGTTTACATGTTCCAACTCAAGACTTTGCAATCTTTCCCTTCAATAGCAACATACCTGAGAGATAACTTTCACAAGTGCTCACTAACCCTTGAGTAATTCTCATGTACAAGTGATAACCTCTTTCTCTCTCACTTAAGAAAGCAAATAGAAGAATAATTTTGTGGAAAAAAACCAGTATTTTACAGGATAATATTGAATTTAAGTAACTTATTTTTAAAAGTAAAATAATTCATAAATTTTTATATTTTATTTGGATGGTAACTTATTTTGACATACCACACAATGGTTCAGTCACAATAATGACTTGTGCAAAAATCACTCTTCTAAACAGGCTAGGTCACCTGTTCAAAACTGATAAGTAATTTTCAAAGAAAAACATAAGTCAGTATGCTTTGGGCTTTGGAAGAAGTATTTTTAAGCCAGAAATTGTAGTTTAATGATGGTAGTGGTGGGAATTGGAGAAAAGAAAGGATATGCTGGCCTATCATGTTGTCTTGATTCTTACAGTTTCCAAAAACTAAGTGAATAGTTTTTGAACCTTTCATATCTACTTCAAGATATAGATCAACTCTATATCCATACATCTATTTTTCTGAGAAGTATTTTCTTGATCCTACCTCTCTTCCTTTAAGTATAGAATTTTCTCTGTGTTTCTGTATATATGTTAGTAAAAGCAGTGTCAGACAATAGAAAATTCCGTGAGCTGCAAAGAAGTCCCAGGAAGAATAAATTTGAAAATTGATACTCAAAGACATCTATTGTATCTGTGGCTTTAGTTTTATGAAAATATAGGAGGAAGAAATGAACTTATCTAGCGAATTTACATTGGACTGGATCTTCTTACTCTATGCTTCCATACCATTTGAAAAATAAGAATTAAATTTGAAGAGTAAATTTTCAAAAATAACTAGATCCACAAATACACATAATTAGAAGTGGTGCCTAGTGCAACTTTATAAAGGAAAGAAACATTAAGGGATTAGGAAGTTTCAGGATGAGGGAAGGGAGAATTCTAGACAGAAAGAAACAGAACACACACACAACTAGAGGCAAAAAAAAAAAGTATGAAAATTGCTTGGTATGACTGAAGCAAAAAAGGTAAGGACAAGACCAATGATAAAACCAGAAAGATGAGAAAAGGCAAGCATAAAATAAATATGCATGCCGTGCTACGGAGATTAGACCTTCTCTGACTACAATGGGTGCCACTTAAAGGTTTTCATCAATGAGTGTCCAGGTCAGATTTTTATTGTGTAAATATCATTTATGAAGTCTACAGGGCTTGGAAAACAGAAGAGAGAACTGAGAGTAAAAAATGGGAGATTTATTAGGAGAGCCCTAAAGTAATTTTAAAAAAAAATGTTTGGTGGTATTGGCAATGGGTATGAGAAAAGCAAACATTAAAGAAATTTTAATAGAACCAACATGATTTTTAAAAAATAAAACGGATGCTGTGGAGTGAGGAAGAAAGCATATTCGATGATGATTTTAAGATTTATGGAATGGGCAATTAGACAAAACATTCTGACATTCACCGAGCTTTGGAAAATAAGATGCTGAACAAGTTTTAGGGAGTGGGTGAAAGGGGGCAACAATCGCAAGTTTAGTGTAGAACATGTTGAGTTGAGGTGGCTGGGAAATCCACTTGATCTCCTTTAAGTCTTTCTTTTTTCTAAGTCTCCCTTATCCTTGGATGATCTTGTCAGCATTTATGAATTAAGTTACCACTGGGATACTGATGGCTCCTAGATGTATATTCCAGCCACTGTTGCTTTCTTGAATTTCAGATTCTGTGTCTATTCCCTATTGAGCTTTATGCACTTAAACTCTAAACCTCAGTTTCCTCATCTAAACCTTAGTATTTCTCAGTAGGAGTACTAAAATCTCCTTATAGGATTATTTTGATGATAAATGAAGTAAAGCATGCAGAGTACCTGGGACCAAAGTGAGCGCTTAATAAATATTAAGTTCATTAAAAATTGTCCTAATCAATCTCTATAAGTCTTCTCTTTTGGAGTTCTTCAATCCTCCAGCAAGCCCAAAGTGAGAGTATGACTCTCTGTTTTTGCAAAGAAGGTAAATTCTTATGATTAGGAACTTATTTCACCTCTTCTGGCCTCTTCATATCTTGGTGGTGTGCATAAAATGAATATTCAGAAAATAATGGACTTATTTTTAAAGGAAGCATCACAAGCGGAATTATAGCAACTGCAACACACTAACAGACTTCAGCTAAACTATAAAATGTAAGGATATAGTTTAGAAATTTTAATCTATGGGTGTGGAACTCCAATACTTTCTAGAGTAGCTTCAAAGTTTCCATAAAAGGCAGAAGAATCCTCTCTCTCTCTCTCTCTCTCTCTCTCTCACACACACACACACACACACACACACCCCTCGGCCTGGGAAGTCTTGTTATCACTTTTGTCTGGTTTTATTTTCGTTTCTTAATTGGGGATTCCATGGAGATTTTATTTGAATAAAAAGTTCCGGAACTTATTCAATATTTTATTTAGTAAAAAAGTTCCCTAGCAGAAAAAAGAAAAAAATTGGAAACTACTATAAAGAACATTTGCATCATTACTCATTAAAAGCTCTCGTCTCTTTTCTGGAAGGAACATTATGGGATTATTTGCACTTAATTTTTGAGAGATTCCAGAGATTGCTCGGTTTACCAATAATTTTGCAGACTGAAATTTATTGTTCCGCAACACTGTATTGCTGCACTTTTTCTCAGTGTTCTAGGACCGGGAGGTGTGAAATGGCAGGATTTGGCCCAGCTGGCTGTGGGCTACTCCACTACATTTAAAACTACCTTAGGTCTTTGAGAGATAGTTACTTGACTATAAACATGCTACAGAAGGACTGCATATTCAGTAATAACAAATTTATCATTTCTTACCTAAGACAATGGAAAATTCATGAATATTTATTTTTACCTTGAATTACCATGAAAAATCATATTACATAAATGAGAAACAAAGCAAAAATATAATTTTCTATTTCTTTCATTAGATTATGAGTAAGAAATGATCCGTCACAATAAACCATTACATCACCTTCTAAATCTAAAATGTTTTATTTAATGAACACATCCACATTGAATAAAATCAGTTTGGGGAAAATTAGTTGCTTGCTAATTAGTAGAAAATAACAATACATATTTGGACAAAATATCCAATGGAAGTGCGATGCAAACTTCAGCTCGATGTCCCTTGAATTATGCTCTCTCATAAATTCTGGTAGAAGTGACACCTTTCATGACACATTCCTAGACACACAAAAAAATTCCTTGGTCAATCACGGGACTAAGCCATGGGTTATTTACTGTCTCCTTTAACATTGGGAAGGAAGTATTTATTTGAAAATATTCATTCTGGGATCCTATATATACTTGATAGTATAGTAGATTAAGGAGATATAAAGACCCAAGAAAACACAAAGAACCTTACAATGTATAAGGTGAGTGAGAAATATAACCAGAAATGCATCATACCACATGCTGTGTGCTGAGAACAGTAACAGCATGCTTCTTGGGGGACAGCACACCTCGACTGAACTTAAAAGCATGAAGGGCAATTGCCAGCATAAAACCATAATCCCAATGGAATCACCTTTTTTGTTCTATGTAAGCAAGCAGGACTATCTGTTTCTTTGGTAGAATAGTGCTTATAAGATGACCTAGCAGTAGAGTCTAGAATTAAGCAACTAGAAGAGACTCACCACCACCAGTTTATCATCCACTCGTTTTCTCTTTATGGTGGTTGATTTCCCATCCCACTTCTGCACCTGTACCAGGGCACCTCCATCTAAGGTTATGATGCTCTGTGAACATAATTAAAATGATTACCGTTGGTATATGGTAGAGGAAAACAAAATTGAAAAATACATCACCTTTGAATGGAGGAATATTTTGAGGTCATTAGTCATTCTAAATTGTAAGGATATATTAAAACAAAAAATGAGTGTCAAAAACAATAGCATACAAATAATACATTTTGATCAGAATATTATACAAAAACACATACTTGAAATAATACTATAAAATATAGATAATAAATTTATGTTGAGATGATAGTCTTATAGGTGATTTTTCTTTTTTTTCCTTCCACTCTTTTATAAACATTCTCTAACATTGTTATATTATTTTATTTTATTTTAAGATTTTATTTATTTATTTGACAGGGAGAGGTCACAAGTAGGTAGAGAAGCAGGCGGGGGGGGGGGGGGGAAGCAGGATCCCCGCTGAGCAGAGAGCCCGATGTGGGGCTTGATCCCAGGACCCTGAGATCATGACCTGAGCCGAAAGCAGAGGCTTTAACCCACTGAGCCACCCTGGTGCCCTGTTATGTTATTTTAATTCACCTCAAATAATCTATATTGTACGACAAATAAATTGTGTTAATCACTTTTATGAAAGAATAAAGACAACTTTATAGAAAGGAGAAGATTCACCAATTAAATATCAAAGGCAACATGGTTGAAATCTTGGAAGTCAGGGACCTTTGACCTGTGATAGAATAGTCTCCCCTCCTTTTATACAAAATGGCTTCATATAGGCAGCAGTCTTTTAGAAAAAATGCTTTTAATCTGCTCCAATTCCTTCTTCCTCACCTTGACTTTTCTGTCATCTGCAGTAACTTCGTCGAATTCCTGGCCCAGTTTGAAGGAAATCTCAGTGTTTTTAAAGGTGCTTTCTGATTTAATGGTGATCACATCCCCATTCACACTGATGATCATGTTGGGTTTGGCCATGCCAGCCACTTTTCTGGTGGCAAATCCCACTCCTGCAGTTGGGAAAAGAAAAAAAAAATGTGAAGTTCACAATTTTCCTTCACATCTTTAATGAAGTCAGAGCTTCAGTGTGTGTGTGTGTGTGTGTGTGTGTGTGTATGTGTATAGGTGGGTGTGTGTACATAAAAGGAAAAAGACACCAGTGAGTTTCTTAAAAGCCTCATAAAACAGCGGCTGCAAATAAGTAAAGCAGACTAATATTCAAAGAAACCCATGGTCATTGCACTCTGAAGCTAACTGTCCATCTCAATCATTAGGGCAGCAACCATCATTTTACTCAACTCATGAAACACTTGGGTCACCGTGACCTTTCCTTTTTAGAAAACAAAAATCCATAGTCAAAGACAGAATTCTCAGTAAGATTTTGAAAATGAATATAGAGTTACTCCATTTAAAAATAATCTGTTTGGGTGTACAAAAGTCACATTTCATGGCATGTGTTGCCAAGTCCTATTTTCTTGGCTTTTTTCCAAATTACTATGAAATGAAGATTTTGATCAATTTCTCCAAAAGACAAAATTTTAAAGAATCACTATTTTTAGTAAGTTTAGAATTCAGTACCTTGGCTCTCAATCACCTCAGCTACAAACCCCTTTTAAAAAAGGAATTTTTTTTTGTAATGTAAGTAACATAAAGGATGAACAATTTACAACTTAATGTAGACAGTGGGAACTTGATGTCACTGCGTATATTATACAGAATTTATAACAGTTGTAGGTTTGTTGAATTTCTTAACACGTGTACATAAACTTAAGCTACTTATTTTACTAAAGACTACTTATCTGTACCAAAGGTTAGATATAGGGGATAAGAAGGAGAGAAATGGTGTACAAAACGAGCAATGCTGAGGTTCTTATTTAGCTCCCTGTCTGGAAAATGGCTGCAGGTGGAAAGATATATTGCTTCATTAAGTCCCGGCTCTGTTACAAAATATAACTTCACATACATGGAGTGAGTCAGTATAAGGAATGGATGCAACAAGTATAATTCCAGACTGGCTGACCTTGGGAAAAATCACATTCTCCACAGTCCTTCTTTGACTGATGGAACTAATACCTGTTTACTGATCAATTAGAACAACTAATTTCAGGAGATATCTTATTGACTTTCGTTAGCACCAGTACTTTATAATTTTAAAACATAGTGCCATAAGAATTTAAAGATAAATGTTAAAAGTGTAAAATATTCCTAAAAATCAGGAGCAAAATAACCTCCAATCCTGACATTTCTGTATCAGCATGTACTTATTAGTTTATTGAATCATGACTAGTTGATAGTCTAGAAAGTTAGGTCTCACTTATGCTGAAGTCCCTAAATTCCCTCCTGTCTGTAAACACAGAAAATCATGATACTTACAGGAAAGGAAAAAATATATATACTATATGATTTAGGGAAAGGTGAAGTCTTAAGATGGATTAAATCCTAACTCCTGTAAACCACCCTTCCTCAAATTGCTACCCCTGGATAGGACCTTATCATTCATAGGAGTGTGAGGAGAGGGGCTTTCAAGGTAGAAGCTGTGTAAGTGAGAACCAGTCTCTGCAGCTTCACCACAGTGATAATCCTATGGCATCCCCTGTAATTCCTAGCCAAAAAAATATTTAACCCCTTAAAGCAACATATTTCCTGAAATTAAGATTTTGGCTCCCATGAAACAACCACACGTATTGACAGATTGACAGTTGAGAAAATAAAATAATTAATAGATGTTTACTTTAAAATTACATTAAAAAGAGAAATACAGTGTTTCCGACTTCAAATAGAAATTATTGAATACTAGGAAATAGATATAGTCTTATTTATGTTGTATGCAAGAGAGAATGAAACAGCAGCAGGCAAAGAGCCAAGTAAAACAAAGATACCCCAGTTTAGAAGTGACATAAAATCTTATCATTTCTGTGGACCATAAAAATTCCAGTTAGACCCTTTTTCATATTGGCTCACCTGTAGGAAGCATTAGTTGTGACTTTGGTCTAGGAAGTTTCTACAAACAATTGATTCTCACTTGCTACTTTTATAGCCTCTGTATAGAATGCAGCATTTCCTATCTGGCTAATACTTCCAGAATGAAAAGCAGCCGTAAACGCTCTTCCCCCAGAGAAAAAGGTATAAATCCAGTCACCCCCGCGACTGATTTTCTTACCCACTTCTTTCATGTAATCATCAAAGTTTTCACTGGACGTAAGTTTCCAGGTACCCACAAAGGCATCACACATTTTATGAACTTTCTAGGATTATCTTCAAGATGAGAAAAAAGCTGTAGCTCTCGGGAAGGTGCTATGACCTTCTTGAGTCCAGATAACTTCCTTTTAAAGATGCCCAGATCACGTGATCTTAGGAATGACCAATTGGGGGTGATACTGTATCATTTCCTTCATTACCAGCCTCTGCAATTTTCCCTCTGAGTCATGTTTTTAACAGAAATTTCTCAACTTTGTTTCTCCCTGGCAAATGGTCATTTGACTTAGAGTACAAATTATTTTTCAGCATGCCCAAAATACTTTCAACATTCCTATTTTGACTTTAATGCTCAGTGCATTAAATGTGTATGTATTATTTCCATACATATTTATCCCACTGTAGAGTAGGTGAGTTATCTTGGGATGAATTTTGACCCCCTTTTCTGGGGTTTCTATTAAAATTAAAGTTATATGGTTATTTTGAATTGAGGAACATAAGAATTATCTTACAGATTCTTCAGTAACTGCAAAGGCTCTTTGGGACAGTTCTGTCTTGGGAATTACTTGCCAATTAAAACAAAATAAATAACGGCATCTTAAAGTACCTCAGATTTCTCATTTCAAATGTTTTGCATGAGTGAAAAAGAAATTATCCATCAAGAATCTGTCAATTTAATTAATAATGATTCAATCTCACTCTTTCCATCCCCTAAATGAGAGCATGGTATTTATTTCCATAGTGTTGGGGCCTTAAAAAAAATAGGCCCTCTTCCAAAATATGCTCCTCATACTGAGAAAATCCATTCAGATCCCGAACTATGTTATTATGATCTCAAAATTTATCCAGATCTAAATGGTGTTGCTTTACTTGAAAATGATCAGAAGTGGTGGTGGCCACACACTATTAAACTTTTATTTCCTTCTTTTACATAGTGAACAATTCATGAGATTACTTTCCTTCCCCCCCAAATATTTTTATTTTATTTTTTTAGTGTTACAAGATTAATTGTTCATGCACCACACCCAGTGCTCCATGCAATACTTGCCCTCCTCAATACCCACCACCAGGCTTGCCCAACCCCCCACCCCTTTCCAAAACCCTGTTTGTTGCTCAGAGTCCACAGTCTCTTATGGTTCATCTCCCCCTCCAATTTCCCCCCATTCACCCTTACTTTCCTAAAGTATTCCTGTCTTTCAATCTCCTACCCCACACCAGATGGATAGAAGATGTTCGTATATGCATCAAACTGCCATGAACATACACAGATTTTAGAAAAGAAGAAAGCAATAAAAATACTGCATCATGATGAATCACTACACTGTATACCCTTCTGAGTAGCAGTTACAGCACACACAATTGATCTGCAGACCCTTGTAAGTATCCTGAGAGCTCCCCAGAAATGTTTGAGGCAGAATAAAGCGCAGGTTTCTCTGTAGGCAAACAAGTTGCTATAAGGGCCTAATAAAGTCATGTTACAATAGTAAGTTTTAATTGTTGCATTTGTTAATGGCACGGTAATAATGGTCATCCACTCTGGATGGTTGCATAGATACATGGACTGTGGGTGCCATTCCGGGTAGAATTTTTATTCTATTAAAATACTCACCTGTTCACTATTAAAAATTCACCTGTTTCCCACTGAACAAGTAAATAAAAATGATCAATCTTAATACAGTGATAACTTGACAATGTTCTCAATTAATAATGGTTTGCTTTTTCGTTTTGGCTTGGTTTGGGTTTATCTTTTTAAAGATTTTCTTAAGAGGAGTTTCAGGTTTATAACAAAATTGAGAGGAAAGCACAGAGGTTTCTCATGTACCCTCTACCCCCACACATTCACAGCCTCCCCGTTGATCAACATCACTTATATTTTTTACCAAGGATGAACCTACATTGACAGATCATAATCACCCAAAGTCTATAGTTTATGTTAGGTTTCACTTTTGATGTACATTCTGCGTGTTTGGATTAAGTATAATGATGTGTATCCATCATTATAATAGCATAGAGTAGTTTCACAGCCCTAAGAATTCTCTGGGCACTGCCTATTCACCTCCTTCCCACACCCCTAAGCCCCCAACCCATGCAAGCACTGTAGTTTTACTGTTTCTGTCATTCTGACTTTTCCAGAATATAGTTGTGTATGTGGCCTTTTCAGATTGGTTTCTTTTACTTAGTAATATGCATTTAAGTTTCCTCCATGTCTTTTCATGGCCTCCTAACTCATTTCTCATTACTGCTAAAAAACATCCCATCGTCTAGACATACTATAGTTTATGTCATTCACCCACTGAAGGACATTTTGATTGTTTCCAAGATTTGGCAATTATAAATAAAACTGCTATACACATCCACATGTAGGTTCTTGTGTAGACATAAGTTTCCAACTGCTTTGGGTAAATACCAAGGAACATGAAATAGTAAGAGTATGTTTCATTTTGTAAGGAAGCACCAAACCGTCTTTCAAAGCAGCTGTACTGTTTTGCATTCCCACTAGCAACGAATGAGAGATACATTCTCCACATCATCGCTAGTGTTTGATGTTATCAGTGATCTAGATTTTGGCCATTCTAGTAGGTGTGGAGTGGCATCCCACTGCTGTTTTGGTTTGCATTTTCCTCATGATGTGGAGCATCTTTTCATATGCTTATTTGCCATCCATACATCTTATATGGTGAGGTGTCTGTTAAGGTATTCGGCTCATTTTTAGTTGGGTTGTTTTATTTTCTTATTGTTGAGTTGTAACAGTTCTTTGTATACTTTGAATAATGGTCCCTTATCAGATATATTTTTTGCAGATATTTTCTCCAGCCTTTGAATAATGGTTTACTTTTCAAAATATATGTTGATGCTTTACCTTTAGTAACAAATTGCTTCAGATTTTCAAGTGACTATCACACCTGAATAATACAGCATGTGTATTTTAACACTGCAATTTAAACATTTTTTTAAGAGATGGACTGCCCAAATACTGTAGTCTTTAGTCACATGTGGTTCCTGAATACTTGAAATGTGGCTAGTATGACTCAGAAATTGGATTTTTAAATTGAATTAAATTTTAAGTTGAATTTATTTACTTTTAATTAAAATTTAAGAAATTATTCCCATACAGTTACTGGGAAACTTTTGAAATATGTAGGAGAACCTGAATATGTGAATCTACTCTTCCAATTATAGAAACATCTAAATTTGATGAAATCTAAATGTCAATCAAGTATTTAAAAAGAAAATTTAGAATCTGAATTGGAATCTACTAATAGGATAAAATGTACACTGAACTTTGAGGACAATATAAAAAAGTACAATATCTCATTGAAAATTCTTGCACTGATTACGTAAACTATGAAACATTGAAATTATGACATTTTTGGTATATTGGATTAAATAAAATGCATCACTAAAATTAGTAAATTACTAAGATTAATTAATTTAATGTTTATTTTTCACTTTCTTAACCTGGCTACTAGAAAATTTTAGATTACACACATGGCTCCCATGATGTTTCTATCGAGTAGCACTATTTTACAATCCCATAGTGACATCAAGATTTCTTGGTTTATTCAACATGTGTGTCAGACACTTTGCCAGCCACTGGGGATTCAATCTGGGCAACCTTACCAGACTTGCTGGCTCTCATAGAGCTTACGTTCTAGTTCTGGAGAAGGGAATATGTAAGGAGATAAGTAAACCAACATCAGGTAGTGATTTTTGAGAAAACAGAACAAGGTATCTGACGTAATGACTGCTCTGAGGGTAGGCACACCAGATGGGGCAGTTCAGGGAGGTCAGTCAAAGGAGGTAGACATGGAGCTGAGACCTAGAGGATGAGATGAAAACAGTCATGGAAAAAGGAGACAAAATATGCTCCAGACACAGGGAACAGCAGGAGTTTGCGGATTCCATTCTTGTTTTTGACAATTTCACCTCAACATGACCACAGCACCAACCCATGACACGCATAGACATATGTTCCTATAAATCCATGACGAAAGTACAGATATATGTTCCTTGTGAACAGAGTCCAAGCTCCATTAAGACAGGAGATTTTATTATGATTATTTACTGGAACATACCCAATAACTGAGTATTCGACAAAATTGAATTGAGAGTCCAGTCATACTCCTGTAAAATTACCTCATGAATATTTCCATGGGCAGGGTCCTCATTTTCCTATGTTAACATATTTAGTGTCTGATCATTGCTGGAGAAATGGCATATTGAAATTTTCTAGAAACAACGCTGGTTCCTTTAATGATTTCATATCAACAAAAATAGTAACCTATAGTATAGGAACTTTGTAAATTAAATAGCAATGAAAGAATTAATATATAAGAAAGTTGTTGGGTCTACATGAAAAAATTTCATGTTATCAATTGTGTAGAATAACAAAATAAGCTTTCCAGAGTTATTTAAGGGGATGATGTCTTTTTTTTTTTTTTTTAAAGATTTTATTTATTTGACAGCGAGAAACACAGCGAGAGAGGGAACACAAGCAGAGGGAATGGTAGCGGGAGAAGCAGGCTTCCTGCGGAGCAAGGAGCCCGATGCGGGGCTTGATCCCAGGACCCTGGGATCATGACCTGAGCCAGAGGCAGACGCTTAATGACTGAGCCACCCAGGCGCCCCTAAGGGGATGATGTCTTTAAAAGCAGCTCAGTTTATGTTCCAAACACACGGGCGATCCTGTTGAAGGCTAATATTCTATGAGCAAGTCCACTAAGTTCTGTATCATATAAGATTTCCCTCAAACAAGAAGCTTTCCAGAAATTATTTTTAAGTTTTTTATTTTAATTCCAGTGTAGTTAATATATGGTGTTATATTAGTTTTGAGTGTATAATATAGTGAGTTAGTAATTCTACACATTGCTCAGTGCTCATCATGATAAGTGTACTTTTTAATACACATCACTTATTTTACTCATCCCCCCCCACCGACCTCCCCATCCAGTAACTATCACTATGTTCTCTATAGTTAAGAGTCTGTTTCTTGGTTTGTATCTCTCTTTTTCCCTTTGTTCATTTGTTTTGTTTCTTAAATTCTACATATGAGTGAAATCATGTGCTATTTGTCTTTCTCTGACTGATTTTGCTTGGCATTATACCCCTCAGCTCCATCCATGTTGTTGCAAATGGCAAGATTTCGTTCTTTTTATGGCTGAGTAATATTCCCTTATATATACCACCTCTTCTCTATTCATCCATCAGTGGACACTTGGTTGCTTCTATGATTTGGCTATTGTAAATAATGCTGCAATAAATATAGAGGTGCATGTATTTTTTTGAATTAGTGTTTTTGTAATTTCTCTGTAAATACCTGGTAGCATGATTTACTGGATCGTAGGGTAATTTTATTTTTAATTTTTTGAGCAACCTCCAAAGAGTTTGGCTACACCAGCTTGCATAGCCACCAACACTGCACCAGAGTTTCTACATTTCCACATTCTTACTAACACTTGATCTTTCTTATGTTTTTGATTTTAGCTATTCTAACAGGTATGGGGTGATATCTCATTGTAGTTTTGACTTGCATTTCCCTGATGATGAATGATGTTGAACATCTTTTCATTTATCTGTTGGTCATCCAGATGTCTTCTCTGGAGAAATGTCTGTTCATGTCTTCTGCCCACTTTTAAGTTGGATTATTTATTTTTTGGGTGTGGAGGTATATTAAGTTCTTTATAAATTTTGGATGCTAACCCTTTATCAAATATGCCATTTGCAAATATCTTCTCTCAGTTAGTTGCCTTTCTGTTTTATTTTTTCCTTTGCTATGCAGAAGCTTTTTATTTTGATGTAGTCCCAGTAATTTATTTTGCTTTTGTTCCCCTTGCCTCAGGAAATATACCCAGAAAAATGTTGCCACAGCCAATGTCAGAGATATTACTGCCTTTCTTCTCTTCCCAGACTTTTATGGTTTCAGGTCTCACATTTAGGTCTTTCATCTATTTTGAGTTTATTTTTATGTATGGTTTAAGAAAGTGGTCCAGTTTCATTCTTTTGCGTGTACCATACCATTTGTTGAAGAGACTGTTTTTTATCTCATTGATTAATCTTGCTTCTTTTGTCAAAGATTAATTGACCATATAATCATGGGTTTATTTATGGGCTTTCCATCCTGTTCTATTGACCTATGTGTCTGTTTTTTTATCGGGACCATACTGTTTTGATTACGACAACTTTGTAGTATAACTTGAAATTTGATTGTGATACCTCCAGCTTTTTCTTTTAAAAAAAAGATTTTATTTATTTATTTGAGAGAGAGAGAGAGAGATCGAGGAGAGGAGCAGAGGGAGAGGGACAGGGAGATAATCTCCAGCAGACTCTGCACAGAGTGCAGAACCCAATACAGGGCTCCATCCCAGGACCCTGAGGTCATGACCTGAGCTGAAACCAAGAGCTGGACTCTTAACTGACTGAGCCACCCAGGAACCCCCAGTTTTTCTTTTTCAAGATAGTTTTAGCTATTCGAGGTCTTTTGTGGTTCCATGTAAATTTTAGAGTTATTTGTTCTAGTTCTGTGAAAAATATTATTGGTATTTGATAGGGATTGCACTCAATCTGTAGATTCTTTGGGTAGTATGAACATTTTAACAACATTTGTTCTTACAATCCATGAGCATGGAATATCTTCCCATTTGTTTTTGTCATCTTCAATTTCTTTCAGCAGTGTTTTATAGCTTACAGAGTACAGTTCTTTCACCTCTTAGGTTAAGTTTATTCGTAGGTATTTTATTATTTGTGCTGCAATTGTAAATGGGATTGCTTTCTTAATTTCTCTTTCTGTTGCTTCACTATTAGTGTATAGAAATGCAACAGATTTCTGAACATTGATTTTGTACCCTGTGACCTTATTGAATTCAGTTATGAGTTCTAGTGGTTTTTTTTTTGGTAAAGTGTTTTGGGTTTTCTATATATGGTATCATGTCATCTACATATAGTGAAAGACTTACTTCCCCCTTAGCAATATAGATGGCTTTTATTTCTTTTTGTTGTCTGATTGCTACAGCTAGGACTTACAGTACTATGTTGAATAAGAGTAGTGAGAGTGGACATCCTTATCATGTAAGGGAAAAGCTCTCAGTTCTTCCCCATTGAAGATGATATTCTCTGTGGGGTTTTCATATATGTCCTTTATTATTTTGAGGTGTATTTCCTTTAACCATACTTTTTTGAGAATTTCTAATCAGGAATGGATGCTGGACTTTGTCAAGTGCTTTTTCTGCATCAATCAAAATGATCATATGGTTTTTATCCTTTCTCTTACTGAAGTATCACATCAATTGATTTGCAAATATTGCACTACCTTTGCATCCCTGGACTAAATTCCACTTGATTGTGATGAACGAATTTTTAAATGTATTGTTGGATTTCGTTTGCTAATATTTTCTTGAGGATTTTTGCATCTATGTTCATCAGAGATGTTAACCAGTACAGTTCTCTTTTTTTGTAAAGTCTTCATCTAGTTTTGGGATCAGAATCATGCTGGCCTCATAGAATGAATTTGGAAGTTTTCCTTCCTCTTCTATTTTTTGGAATAGTTTGAGAAGAATAGGTAATAACTTTCTTTGAATGTTTGGTAGAATTCATCTGTGAAGACATCTGGTCCTGGACTTGTGTTTGTTAGAAGTTTTTTGATTACTAATTCAATTTCACTGCTGGTAATCAGTCTGTTCAAATTTTCTATTTCTTCCTGATTCAAATTTGGGAGGTTGTATGTTTCTAAGAATTTATCCATTTATTTCTAGGTTGTCTAATTTGTTGGCATATAATTTTTCATAATATTCTCTTACAATTCTTTTTTTTTTTTTAAAGATTTTATTTATTTGACAGAGAGAAACACAGCGAGAGAGGGAACACAAGCAGAGGGAATGGTAGCGGGAGAAGCAGGCTTCC
>CM053606.1:118487384-118503411 GCA_028646535.1 Procyon lotor
CACTAAAGGTTTGTCAATTTTCCTGATCTTTTCAAAGAACCGTAAACTGTCCAGAAACTTAATCCAAAGACCCATATGTCATATTTCATGTATCTACTTTTCAGCATAACTTGGAATATAAGCAACTGCCTAGTGCTTCCCTAAATTACCTTCATCTCAGTTCCTAAGACTTAACCTTGATGTCTAGATAAGATAGAATGTGCCCTCATCAAATAATCACTATCATTCACTGCAGTGTTGGTGGATTGTTATATGAACAGACGGAATGCAATAAGGAAAATCACACTAGAAAACAATTCAACATTACAACTCCTTGGATTCAACATTTTATGAAGACTATCTTCCTTGTGTATTAATGAAGAAAATTCAGATTTAACCAAAAATTTTGTGGTCATCCTTTCTTGAAAACTAGTAGAAATTATACCATTCACATTTTCAAATCTTGTTTCATTGTTTAAAGCTCATACTGGCAAATTTTTTTCACAAATTTTTTTTTGGCAAACCAACTATGTCCAAGGCACTGTGCTAGCTGCAATGAAGGAACAAAGTAATAAATAAGATGTGATTTCTGGGCTCTTGGGTGGCACAGTCAGTTGAGCCTCTGACTCTTGGTTTTGTCTCAGGTCATGATCTCAGGGTCATGAGATCAAGTTCCACATTGGTCTCCGTGCTCAGCACCAACTCTGCTTGAGATTCTTTCCTTCTCCCTTTCTCTCCCCCTCTGCCCTCCTCCTTATACATATATAATGTGCACAAAATAAGTGATACCTTCATCCCGTCCCCAATCTCTCCTCATTCCGATCTCCCCTCACCATCCTGAAATTTATCTCAACCATGACTTAATGTTCCTTGTACTTTACTCGTTCACCAAATATTTGCTAGATTAATGCATTAGTTAACAAAAGTAATAAGGGTTGTGCTTAGGCTACATAATCATTCTTATCACTTGCATATGAGTTTTAAACCAATAAAGCCATAGGCCCTAATCTGTGTTTTACAAAGGTATAGTGGCACTAGGAAAGGTATATTATAAAGGATAAAGTAAGCAGATGTAATTTCCCTCACAAGGCACAATTTATGGGATGGTGAGGAGCTGAGCAAGGGTAACAGCAGAGAGATGATGGAAAGGCAGTAGAAGAAAGTAAGGAATGACATAGGAAGGGCAGAAGAAGCTCCTTCCTTCTGGGGGAACCTGGTCCCCATAAACAAGATACATGGGAGAAAATGTTCCTTTGGCTATAAAAGGAATTCTCATAGGAACAGTGACGTTTTTACTCACAAATATTCAAATAACAACATTAAAATGCACATACCAGACCATACTCTTGTTCCAGAGCCAGGGAGAAGGGGTGTTCAGTGACTAAAGCTTTCCTTTGCTCTGGAAATGTGGGAGATTAGGGATGTGGCCCGAGACACTCAGTGCTGACTGGGGACAAGCCCTCTCTGGTTCAGGCCGACTGCTTTGCCCTTTGCTCCACTATGGACAGCTTCCATGGAATGCATCCCTCTGACCTTTGCCTGTGTTTATTTCTTTTGGAGGAAATGAGGGTATTTTTTCTGACAATTTTTAAGGTGAAGAGGAAACATACCCAATCTTGGGATAATAAGGAGTAGAGACAAAGCCATGATGAGAGGGAGTGTTTTCACAGAATGTGTGTGATAGGTTAAGAAAGGGTTCATGCCAAGGTTCTCTTTTTATTTAAACAAAGTTCCTGTATTAATGTAATATTATTATCAACGTTCAGAGGTTTCTTAGAGCTATAAGATAAAATTTTGGGAGGTAATTTAGGCATATTTTGTTTGGCTTTCTCCCCCACAGATTGTTGGGAACTTTTAATATGAAGATTATTTTATATCTCCTATCCTAGGTTTAACAGGCAAAGTAAAGGTAGCTTTATTCAGTTTGTGTATCATTCATTGAATATATGTTCACAGTAACTAATCATTGACACTTCGATTTCAAATAGTGATAGTTTGGGGTAGAGTGACTAAGCCAGCAGGCTATGCATCAGTTAAAGAGATTGTGGCTAATTAGAGATTTGTGTTGTGACTTCAAGAATGTTACGTAACTTCCTCACTTGCCCTCTTACTCATAAAAGGGACTGTTCATTTATAGTGTATTAGGTACAAGTAGGAACCAACTAAAGAGCTGGCAAAGCACTTTCTGAATGTAGAAGATGTCCTGCTCTGTCTTTATTTAATAAAGCAAGCATCATTTTATTTAATGTAGAATGTGTCCTACTCTGTTCTACTCTGTCTTTATTTAATAAAGCATGAAGAACAGACTGTGGGCAAGTGAAAAAGTAAACCTGGAAAACCAGAAAGGAATGTACAAATGAACCAGTTGTGATATTAGAAGATATCACTAAGAAAATGTCCAGGAGGACAGACAGAAACACACAAACACACACACACACACACACACACACACACACACACACACACACGTTTGTCCTCTTCTTTATGTTCACTTAATATTAAGTTATTCCTTTTTTAATTCCTGGCTATAATTGCTGGCAGTAAGTGTTTTATTATTTGTCCTTTGATACCCCAGACTTAGCATTCTGTATGATGTGCAAGTTCTATATAGTTCATTGTTGAATTAGGAGGGAATCAGATTTGTTTAGATCATATTAAGGCATAAATGATAGCTAATACTGTAATATTAGTAGAAGTATTTGCATTTTAAAAAATAGATCCTGATTAACCCCTTGAGATTTTTTTATTAACATATATTATTTGCCCCAGGGGTAGAGGTCTGTGAACCATCAGTCTTACACAATTCACAGCACTCACTATAGCACATGCCTCTCCAATGTCCATTACCCAGCCTCCCCATCCTTTCCCCCTCACTCTCCAGCAACCCTCAGTCTGTTTCCTGAGATGAAGAGTCTCTTAAGGTTTGTCTCCCTCTCTGGTTTCATCTTGTTTCATTTTTCCCTCCCTTCCCCTATGATCCTCTCTGTCTTGTTTCTCAAATTCCTCATATCAGTGAGGTCATATGGTAATTGTCTTTTTCTGACTGACTTATTTCGCTTTGCATAATACCCTCTAGTTCCATCCACATCATTGCAAATGGCAAGATTTCGTCTTTTTTTGATGGCTGCATAGCATTCCACTGTATGTATGTATATATATATATACATATACATATGGTATACATACATATATATATACATACATACAGTGTATATATATACATATATATATATATATATATATACCACATCTTCTTTATCCATTCATCTGATTCATCTGTTGATGGACATCTAGGCTCTTTCCATAGTTTGGCTATTGTGGACATCGCTACTATAAACATTCGGGTGCACGTGCCCCCTTGGATCACTACATTTGTATCTTTAGGGTAAATACCCAGTAGTGCGATTGCTGGGTCATAGGGTAGCTCTCTTTTCGACTGGATTTATTTTTGACAGAGTCAAGGGAAAAATTTCAGGCGTGGGAAATATACAGTAGAACAGAAGAACTAGCCTGCCCTCTTCGAGTCAGAGTAGTATATATATTGCTACTTCTGCTTGTAAGAACTTTTTCAACCCACAAGGAATGAGCACACCCTGTGTTTTCCAAACTTCTGTTCATAACCTCACTTGTACCAGTCTCAGCCCACTTACACTTTATATACTTTTAAAAATTGTGCATGCATCACGTGGTTTTAATTACATAAATAGAACTGAAGACAAAGAAGGTATTCAGCCACGTATTCATCAAATGTCTAAGAAGTGTCAGTCATGGTGCTGGATGCTTGGGCACAAAACTGAGGAAGACTAGCAGGGGCAGGCACATGAGGACTAGGAACTTTCTGGAAAGGAGGGAGGGTGCACCGGAGGGGTCGAGAGCGGCTCTGGCAGACAGGAGGCGCAGTTTCTGCTTCATCAAAGACACTGAAAAAATGACGTTTAAGAGAGGGAAGAAGGAAGAGGTCAGGGAGAAAGTGGACTAGAAAAAGGAGGAGAAAAGGAAGAAAGGGAAGAGAGCCTAGGGAAGAGGGAGGAAAGGAAAGAGAAAGAGGATGCTTAAGATGAGCACCTGGGTACCCCAAGGCTGTAGACAAAATGAGAACGGCAAGGTAGAATGAAAACACCAGACAGTAGCAGATGCTGCACCAGGGCCCAAACTGTGACCTGATGCTGGTAAAGAGACAGAACAGGAGCAGCTCATCCAGGAACAATTTTGGTAACAAGGAGACACTGAGTATTCTTTCTGGGAGGCACTTTTGCTGTGGGACTTCTCCCCAGTGAACTTTGATTGAGTAAGAAAGCACGCATGTCAGGCATCTGTGAACTATATTTGCCATCTGGGTGTTAACTTCCCTTTTGACGAAAATCCTCTCTCACTGGGTGAAATGTGCATTCCTGCACTCATTGAGTGGCTTGCCAAGATTCTCCAAACCTAGATATTATTATTCCTGCAACAGGATTCTAGGTAATGATTTGATGCTATAAAGATAAATGTGTAGGGGCGCCTGGGTGGCTCAGTCGTTAAGCGTCTGCCTTCAGCTCAGGTCATGATCCCAGAGTCCTGGGGTAAAGCCCCGCATCGGGCTCCCTGCTAAGTGGGAAGCCTGCTTCTCCCGCTACCATTCCCTCTGCTTGTGTTCCCTCTCTTGCTGTGTTTCTCTCTGTCAAATAAATAAAATCTTAAAAAAAGATAAATGTGTATATCGTCCTTATAATTCTGTCACTATTTCTTAGAATTCTGTCATTATTTTAAAATAGTCAGTGAATACCAACATACCTATGACATTTTTGTGGTTGCCATATAAGCAAGTATTATATTAAAAAAAAGGTCCACAAGCTCTGGAGTTAAGACATATTGAAATTCTGTTTCCACTCTTCACTGGCTTGTGACCTTTGGCAATCTAATTAATTTCTATGGCACTCAGCTTTCTCATCTGTAAAATTGGAAAGCTGTATTTATGGTATTGTTTAAATTCACAGCCTTGATGTCAAATATTTCGCATGTTGCCTGGCATTTCATTGCATATGTTGCCGAGCAGGTACCTCACTCAATGTGTGGCAGTTAGTGATGGTGGTGGTGTTGGCGGGAGCAAGTAATATAGTCCCAGAAGATAAACCACACACTTGGGGATGTAAGTCTGGACTGGGAAGAATTGGGAAATTTTCTCTAATGCAGAATAGCCTTACTCACAGTTATCTTTTATTTTAGAACTCCCAAAAGGTTGAGCTTTCTCCAGCGATGATAATGAAATGAATCTTGATACCAGAGAAATTCATGAAATTCAAAAAAGTTTTCTTGATATTCATGTTTCAGAATAAGAATTTCTCTTCTCAAGAGATGATACCATGATAATACTCTTCCTCTCACTGTGGAAAATTTTCCTCCACAAATGGAAATATTTTGAATGTTCTTAAAAAATGGATGTATGCTTGATACAAAAACTTAAATAATATAGATATAGAGGAGAAAATCATTGTTCCACTGTCTGGATTATCACTTTTAATGATTCCAGGAATATCCTTTCAGGTTTTTTTCCTACATATATGTAAGCAAAAATATGGTATGAGTTTTTATTAAAGACATTGGATAATATGTCAAGATTTTGTGTATACATACTCTTCCATAACTTTCATCTTCACTTAGCGATACATCGTGGCTGTCTCTTCATGTCAGTGAATATAAATACATCTCATTTTTAAAAAATTGCTGCCAAATATTCCACTTGTATGTGTGCTATATTTTAACCAATAACTCCACTTTTCACTGTTAAAAATAATTTTAGTAAACTTTCTTGTACGTATTTATCTTTGTCTATTTGCTGTAGAGTAAATGCCCACAGGTAGAGTTGAAGGGCCAGTGGGTATATGCATTCTAAATGTTGATTAACATCGTTGACTTGCCCGCTAAGATGCTTATGCTCTCTAAACTCTCACTAGTACTGAATGACCTCACCTATTCTTTCAGGGGAACTGGCTTAAAATGGGACTTGCTTTCAGTGGGGCTTATCACTTGAAATAGTCACCTTGGGCACAAGGTAAATAGATAAGAGAACACAAAGCTGACTACTGGAACGCAGAGTCAGAACGCTACCCAGGGCCCGGTTTATGGGGCCAGTAGTCACTCAACACATATCTGGTGACAGACTGAGCATGATGTCTGACCCAGCTCATCAAGGGCCTGGCTCGGGAAAGGCCAGTAGATGGAATGAAGACAAAGCAACATTATGTACAAACATTAGCGTTCATAGTCTTCTGCTAAAAAAAAATGTATGAGTGAAGAGCTTGAAGCAGCTTCGCTTGAGAAGGCTTAAGGGAGATGGTTGAAACTTTTCCAACTCCAGTCAGAGACAGGTGGAGTATTCATTTTCCAATCACATGGAAAATGTGATTTTCAATATGCTTTCCAAATAAGGAAGCAGGAAAATCACAGCAACTATGCTTTGGTCGTAACTACTCCCTTAAAGCCTCATAAAATATGCTTTTCCCCCTTTGTGCCTTTTGGGTACCTGAGGACTTGCCTTTATAGTTCCCAATGGAGGTGATTTTCTTTATTTGTAAGTATAGAAAGCAGGTTTGAAATATTGTATTTTTCTGGGATGAAGAGTTACCGTGATTCTAATATTTTTAGAATCCTTCTTCTCTTTAGTGTATAAATATTCGGGAGTGACTTACACATATTACAGACTATGTTGCATGATGGGGTTTTCCAGTCAGGGACCTGGGTAGCCAAATCGAATTAAGTGCAAATCTGTTATAAACAAATGATTACATCAAATGGCATATTTAAATAGCATAGGCATTCCTTTAATGTGGAAACAGAGAAAAGCTAGCATAAAATCTGATTTAAAATTTAGGAAACTGTGGATTGTGTTTCCTAACATTCTGATTTCTCCGCCTGGGGGTGTACCACTGGGACCAATTGCCCTTTTCATGACCCTCCCAAGGTTGCACACACCATGAAGCTGCCTCCTAATCATTAATATTGCACAGAGCAAGGACTCCTCCAAGAATAATTGTTTTGCCTACTTAAAGGCATAAGTCATTCTTCAAAGACATTTCAATGAATACAAATGCTGAAAAACTCCTTTGAACATCTTTATTAAAAATTGCTGCTGGTGTCAGATATTGGTAAATGAAAACCTCCATGTAGTGACAGGTTCATCTACTACAAATAAAGTCAATCCCTTAATTAGTTCTGAGTGGATTAATCATTATGTCTGTGTGTGAAGAATCACGAATGACTTTGACATGGGCTGATTTTTTTTTTTTTTAAGGGGTTCTTTTTCTCCTTTTCCTCCCCTAGAGAAACCATTTTGGGAAAGATTTTGTAGAGGTTGCAACTTCATTTATACATTGAGGGCTGTGCCTTTCCAAGTAATTGTTGAAGTTCATATTTCTAATATTTATGTTGTTGCTCCAAGATCGTCCCTAAAATATGCTTATGTTCCTTAGAATTTTCTGAATTATTTATTTCTTAACTCCTCAAGAAAGGACTCCTGGTTCAGAGAAAACATCTAATGTGAAATGCATTCTTTTTTTCTTTTTGCTTTGCCATAATGTGCCTGGGTTTTACAAAACATGTTTCTTTCTCTGTCTGGGTTTAGCCAAAGGAAAAAATCAGCATCCTTCCTATAATATTAGCAGGCAAGACTGTGAGCTGAAGCACTCCCAGGGATGCCAGAGTGGAATTTCCCTTCATCTGAGTTTCTCCGGGGTTTGAGTCCTGACTGCCCTAACACTTGGAAGCAGCTACTGCAGCCCTTGCTCTTTCCCCTACTTATCTTGCCAAATATTGCAAATGTCATTCTTGCTTCCTTCCAAATCATACTCAGGGACATTGTCCTCACTTTTTTCTAGATGGCTTTTTTCCTCTTGTCCTTTGACATACTTCTGAGTTCCTCAGGACTACAGAATACAGACTATTTTAAATCAAGTCAATGACACATTCTCAGTTCCCATATCTATGTTTTTTTAAAATTCTGATACATGTATTGTCTTAATTCAAAAATAACAGCCTATTGAAAAAGCACAAAATAGTAGTCCAGAGTGCCAGAGTACAACCCATTTCATTGCTCCAAAGGCAGAGGCCTTAACCCACTGAGCCACCCAGGCACCCCAAAAATGTACTGTTCTTAGTTGTCCTCCTTCAATCACTATGATTTTACAATAACATCAGAAAATAATTAGGAAAAAGTCATAGAATTCTGCTGTTATCAGTAGCCTCCACTGCATTCTTTTTATCTTACAGATGAGGAAATATGTCCCCGATATGGTTTGTCCAAAGTTACATAGATAACCACTCAACCAGAAACAAAATGGAGTTCACTTTGTTTTTATATGAATGCTTTTTTCCATATGGAAATTACATTTTCTCCGTGTTATTCTGTTTTCCCTAAAGTATAGTCTAATGTGTACCAAGTTAGAAGTTGCAATATTCACCATCCGTATCAGACACATTTAAGTACCTGCTTCGATTTTTCATGATGGTGTCCTCTCTTGGACCCTCTGCCTTAGCCTTCCCAGCAACGGAGAGACAGTAAGTCATAAATAACACTTCACTCCCAGAAGGACTGTGGGGATATTAGTGTCAGCATCAAAGACTTTAAGAATGCAGAGGTTGGGTTCCCTATCCTATCCCTGTTCGGTTTACCTACATGTCAACCCCTGTGGGAACTAGACGGCTTGTGGCCGGTCACAGTGGACCTGTCACCTGAAGCAGACGACGCTCTAAGCAAGCTGCAAGGCCAGCTGCGGTGCAGTAACCGCAGCAAACAAGCACGTTCGGGGACCTCGGCGAGCAGGTACTGTCAGCTGGGGCTCCTGGGGCTCCCAGGAAGGTAGCCCGGTCCCACGGGCAGGACTTGACCAGGAGGCTGGTTAGCAATAAGTAAGCCCAGCCATTGGGGTCAGACAGCAATTTGATCACTGGAACTAGTCTACAAAGTAGGCCCTGGGTCCTGGAAACAAGGAGCCTGATCACCAGAATCCAGATGCTGATGCGCTGGAGCCTCGGCTGTATGGTCAGAGGGCGAGGGGAGGCTGTCTGTAAGTGAGGATCCAGACAGAGCCCGCGCTTCCTGTCCACAGCAAAGCTGCAGAAAGGATCCAGGAAAGGAGGAAGTGGCCTGAACCACAGGGAGGGGGATCTCGGGACTGACCAGGGACTAACAGGTCACAGACAACCAGGAACCGTTCCCACCTTCCCTCCCCCTGCTGGACTTGTAAGGCCTTTCTTTTCTTTTCTTTTCTTTTCTTTTCTTTTCTTTTCTTTTCTTTTCTTTTCTTTTCTTTTCTTTTCTTTTCTTTTCTTTTCTTTTCTTTTATCTTCTCTTCTCTTCTCTTCTCTCTTCTTTTCTTTTGTCTTCTTTTCTTTTGTCTTCTTTTCTTTTTTCATTTTATTTTAATGTCTAGCTTCTAGCTTCTTTGTGAGGCTTGCTGTTGCAGACACAGTTTTCAGAGAATAAAAGCCATTTCCAGTGCCTCCTTTTTGATCTCTCCTCAAATACAAATACTGTCCAAGAAATCCTTGCAGATCACTTTGTAATTAGCAACAACCATAACTTAGTAATCAGCACACTTTCTGAAAAGTGGGCACATTCATTCATTCATTGACACACCCACAATAGACTCATTTGACAAGTATTTGCTAAGTGCCTCCTGAATGCAAAATGCCTCCTCTCGAGGGAGACAGAGCCGTGTTCTAACACTAGCTTGCTGTTTCCTAGAGGCAAGGCCTCTTTCTTCAGGTATTAAAAGGATTGAGTGAGATAATTCATATAAAACATAAAGCACAGAGCCTTGCACTAGTAATTAGTTAATGTAAATAGCTACTACTATTACTTTTACTTTTATTCACATCAATGATAATAACATTAAAACATGGTTACAGTCTACTGAAAGGACGAGACTTTAAAATAAATAAATGTAATATGGAGTAATAGGTGCTAGGGGACAGGTAGGTACAGGTTTTGGAGGGCATGATAATTCTAGCCGGAAAGGTCAGAGAAGCCTTGACGGGATGAATCATATTTTAGCTGAAGGTTGAAAGTTTAAGGGTCCCCCCACAGTCATGGAAAGGGTGTTAGCAGCGGAGGAGTTTCTTCATACCATGGGAGTGAGGGTGACAGGCAAAGCCTTTGCAGCCGAGTCTGGATCTTATACGGAAAAATTACCGAGAAGACTTTTAAGCCATGAAGAAACAATTTACCTTTTACAAGAATCATTCTAGCGGCACTATGGAAGCTGGAGCTGGAATCAGATTGGGGGAAAGGAGGCAGGCAAACCAGGGAGACCCCACAGGCAGAGAAGCCCGTGAGGAGCTGTTGAAATAGATCAGAGGGGAGGAAGTAAGCGTCGATCTGGTTCCGTGTTTTTAAGCTGGGATTCTCCCAGCCTCATCCTAAGCAGGATACTCCGGGAATCCCAGCCCTGTCCCTGATAGTCCTCCCTCTCTCTCTCGCACGGGCGTTGGTGTGCTCCGGAGGCAGACGGACACAGCATGTGGAAGACCTTTGGAACTGACCCTATACAGGCAACTTCTGAGCCTCTCAAGCGTGTCACACACAACCTATGTCTCCCTTTCTCCTAAACCCTGAACCAGAGCAGTGTTTCCTCAAGGGAGGCACACTGTCACGTGTTTTGGAAGCACCCTCGGGTCTTGTTAAAAATGCCTATTTCTAACTCCAAGATAATGTTATGATGTCCTTATATACCCAGGGTTCCCCACACCCCAGCAATAAAGGCAGAAAGAGAACAATTGATAGGCAGAAGCTGCATCAAGGACTGTAAAGCCAGAGCACCTCATCTCCACATGGCATGACCTCCATTATCAGTAGGCCTGTCGCTCACACCCTCTTGGGAAGTTTCTGGTGGCATTCAAAAAAGTTGACGATTATAGGGCCAAGTGGAAGAGTCACATTACGTGTAAGTAAATTGCCTATCAGCCTGCAACAGTAGAAACTTCTCAGGAAATGATGCAAAGGTCAAAAGAAAAGTAATAAAAAGCCCACTGACCAACAATGATATAAGACAAAGACAGTATCTATTTTAAGGTATAGCTCTGATGTTTTTCAAGGACTCAAAAATGTATTTGAAAATCTACAATCTCCCTTGTTCAGAAATAAAGGCAACTAAAATCCATCTTAGTGTGAGAAAAAAAGCCTAACCTGTTAACCAATTGAAATAAAAAATTGTGTGTACCTACCAAAAAAAAAAAAAAAAAATGCCTATTTCTAGACCCCTCCCAGCAGTCAGAATCCCTTGCAGTTGATCAAATCTGTGCTTTGTGCCATCTTCCTGGGGGGATACTGACTTTGAGAGCCCTCCCAAGAGACCACTAGACAAGTAGTTCTTTTTTTTTTTTTAAAGATCTTATCTATTTATTTGACAGAGAGAGAGATCACAAGTAGGCAGAGAGGCAGGCAGAGAGACAGGGGGAAGTAGGCTCCCTGCTGAGCAGAGAGCCAGATGCGGAGCTCGATCCCAGGACCCCAAGATCATGACCTGAGCTGAAGGCAGAGGCTTCAACCCACTGAGCCACCCAGGCACCCCTAGACAAGTAGTTCTTGAACTTGACAAATCATATACCTGGCTTGTGGATCTTTCTAAAAATAGGCTTTGAGACCCCATCCCTCTAGAAATCTGAAGGTCTAGTGTTGAGTAGGGAGTCCACCCAAGAGATGGACACTAATCCTACCTGGGACCCATTTCCTAATATCCCCTTCCTGGTAAATTAACCTTCTGCTGCCAATATAAATGAGACAATTAGTCACAAATCCTTCCTGGGGTAATTAAAAAGGGATACTGAGTTGGCATTCTATGGAACTGAATTGCCGAGGAAAGCTTTTGAAAACAAAGAGACTGAGATGAAAGAGGAAAGGTCCCTCTCACTACTTACTGCTACTAAGAGGTGGCCTTGGGAAGGGATGGCTAACGATGACCACAGCACTTAACTTGATGCCTCACGAAGTGCACGCTATGCAGAAAGCTGCCTGATCCGGGGCAAAGAATTACCTTTGATCTAATCACTCGCATCAGAGCCTTTTCTAGCTCCTGTCTCATTTGCCTCAAAAATCTAGGGAACTCCCTTTAACCATGTAATGCTTGTGCTTCCAGTTCAGAAAGCAAGGATCATCATTTTCCACTTCCTCAGACGCCAGGATGCATGAAGTTTATCAGTTTATCAGGCCTGAAAAGGACCTGATCCAATGAAGGATCTGTTTGCAGTGGGAGGAGATCTGGGGTGAAGTAAGAATTCTGGGGTAATTAATAAATAATAATTGGAAATTACAAAATATCAACGAGAAAATGGATCCTGGACCTTGTCCACCAGACCAGAACCAGATCTAATGACTTCAGTAGAGATAGTTTATGTGGCTTAAAATGAGATTTAAAGAGATAAAGGGGAAAGAAAGTCCTACGGAGACAGAACATTGTGTCATTAGTTATCACGAAAAGTAGGTCTGGCTCCCCCAGTGATTTCTTCTGAGTTTAATGAATGCCCCCTGGGGTTGCCTGTTAAAGCTCATTGTTGGGTCAGAAACTCTGTTGCACATCGGAGGGAGATTTTACTGATTTCCAAAAGATGAAAGGATGCTCTTGGAACATTTTTCAAAGGAGTAATGGTAGCCTCTGAAAATTTTTGCGCTAATTTACCATGGTTGAACAACTGGGCAGTCTTCCAGCAAGAAATCTTTTAAGAACTTACAAGTACAAAAGAAGGTGACCTTTTTGCCTGAGGTTAAAATATGAGCCTGCTTATAATTCCTGTTGTTTAAGCATTCATGTGAAGAGGAAAGCCCAAGAACACACATGAACTATTCTTTCTACCTCCAGGAGGATAAAGAGAAGAATTCATTTTGAACCATAAACCTGCCAATAATAGGGCTGCTGACCCACTTGGCCTGGCAATTCCAGAAAAGGCTTCAAATGAAAAACCCCACAGTCTAGAAGTATGTAGTCCATTATTATTGGGGAAGGACCAGTTCATCCAGAGAGCCAATAAAGAATTCCCTGAGGACGTGTCATGCCAGCTGAGTATTGCAGGATAAGATGATTTTGTCAGCTAGAGGAAGAGGGAAAGAAAGCAATCTAGGCAGTGTGAAGCACCCAAGGTTTCTATGTTGGGGGGGAAGGTCAGTGGAGGGGGGTTCTGGGGCCATAGATCAGGTGAAGGCATCGGTCACCAAAAGGAAAGTCGTGAAGTCGTTCTGACTGGAAAGTTAGTCATGAAATGAGATTCCAGTTTTAACGAGGTAATTGTAGTTGTGGAATGACCTGGTTTACGGAGTGACTGGCAGTTGTGACTAGAAGACCATTAGAAGGCTAACACACTTAATACTAATTACAGAAGGATGAAGGGAGAGTGAATTAAGTGGGGATAAAGGGCCCCCAGAAGTGCGGTTTGGCTAGGATCACACGGAGAGGCTTTGTAGTCCTATAGTCCTTGGTTTTCCATACCCCACTCTCTTCACGACTGTTTCATTGTTTACTGTCATTTGCTTTTTGCAAAAATACATGTCCTGTTGGGGCGCCTGGATGGCTCAGTCGTTAAGCGTCTGCCTTCGGCTCAGGTCATGATCCCAGAGTCCTGGGATGGAGCCCCGCATCGGGCTCCCTGCTCAGCGGGGAGCCTGCTTCTCCCGCTACCATTCCCTCTGCTGTGTTCCCTCTCTCGCTGTGTTTCTGTCAAATAAATAAAATCTTTAAAATATATATATATATATATATATCCTGTTATCGTCTGCTCCCACATGGCTGATAGCAGCCTCCCTTCTCTGAAATACCACTGCACTAATCACATCCTGACTTACACTGTTTGTAAACTTGTTTTATTATTATTATTATTACTACTACTATAACTATTTTTATTATTTAGTTTGGATACCGTTTGTTTATTATAAAAGAGAGACATGGAAATTATATGATGAAAGATTTCACAACTTTAGTAGAATGGGAAGCTTCATGTGGTGCTGTTTCAATAATGGTTAATCTCAGTCTACATACTTTCCAAGAACGTCACCATCTCTAAGAAGTAATCCTTGTCATCTAGAACTACCTTGGTGCCTCCGTATTGTGGGAGAAGAACTTTATCTTCAACTTTCATGCTAACTGGTTGAATCTCTCCACCCTTTCCTTTAGAGTCCCATCCAACTCCTATCCAAACAGGCTACTCCTGTTTCTTGCAATACTTTTCCTTGAGATTTTTCTGGAAGCATAATGCCTCCTTTGGTTACAGTTTCAGCTGCACTCCTTTCAACTAAAACTCTGTCAAAGAAGGGAAGAAACTTTCTAAATGAAACACCTGTCCTATCCTGACTCCAGCCACCACAGCTCATTGTAAACTTGTTTTAGAAAGAATTCCTTCACTGTTTTGAATCTAGCTTTGAATGCAGCAGCCTATCCCTCTGCTTAGGGTCCAAGAAAGTATACTAAGTGGAGCCAAACATACATTCTCCCACCCACCACCACTACCATGACTTCAGCCCTAATGAGATAAGCCACAAAACGCAGAAACTTCCAAAAGACCCTTTACTTGTATGAAAGAGCCTGATATGAAAGGAGATATGCTAGCAACTCTGCATTTCCTTTCCCAGGCCCCTACTATGGCCTTTTTAAAACTTTCCCAGTGTTGTATTTCCCAAGAATACACACAAGTCTCTAGATCTCTTCAGCCTACAGAGGGAGAGGAAAAAAGAGATAGCAAACGGAATAAAACATTTATAATTCTTTTCAACCTCTCATTAATTGTTTCATGTCTTCACCTTGGAGAAGGGGACAGTCAAGGCATTGGTTTTTGGTGGCTGTACTCTCTGATCAACGTCAGGGACCACAAAATGATAGGAATGAGCAAACCAGGAGGGGTATAACTCATCGGTGGGATTTTGGCCTGTTTGAGAGCAGGGCTGAGGATCTTACTTCCCTGGAACTGCTACAGAGGCTTACTTATAGTAGGAATATGATAGGAATTACATAAAGTAAGTGATCCTTATTACAACTTTTCAAAAAATTTGTGTTGGTCTTCACAGTTTTAGAGAATTGCCACACAATCTCCTTTTGTCCTTCCCATAATCTTAGAACATAATTGGTGGAAGCCTTATTGCCCCAAGTATATAGATCATAATCTAACATATGGATTAAAATACTTAAACAAGCATCAATAGGCAGTAAGTGGCAAGCCAGGGCTCAAACCTAGAGTTTAACTCAGTATTCTACTTTCTTCTATATTCTCGGGTCTTCTGCGAGACCTTTATCATGCAGTTGTATTGAGGAGCCTAGACCCACATATTTGACCATCTTTTCAAATCCCTGAGCAGGATGGCAGGCCTCCATTTTCTCGTTGTGAAAAAATTTTTTGAGAACTAGGAAAATGGATAAAAGAATGCCAGTGATGGGATAAGCCGTCTATCCAGAGTTTTGTCCATCTACCCAGACGTTAGTGAAAACTTACTAGGGTTAGTCTTAAAATGTGAATATGGCAAAAGGTGTTCCCTGAGTACCTATTATATCAGAGCACCATCTCCCAAGTGAGGTTCTCCCATCTGGAAACCATCTGAGGGTATCACAAAAAAGGGACGTCTCAGGTCCCTTCCCCAGAGTCAGACTCCCTACGGTTTGAGCCCCAAAGTCTATATTTAAAAATCTCTTCTGGAAGTTTGAGAAAAAAATCACTGGACTAAGGACTTAGTCTCCTCATATGGCCCCTCCAGATATTTTGGCCTCAGATGTTGTATCTGCAAAATGGGATAATAAGACCTTACCTGCCTAAAGCTAGGAGGCTAGATCTGATTATCCCTTCCTGTCCTTTATGTTTGTAAAATTTGCCATTCGATTACTTAGGTTTCTCATCAATCATTATGGATGATGCATCCTCTTCCCTGTGATTACACCATCACTTTCCCCCCAGTTGCCTTCTTTAACCCGTTCTCGCATTTACAATCCATCCCCTCCTTGAAACTGTTCCTGTCTGCTCCCACCCTGGGTTTACTCTCTTCCCTTCTCTGAATTCTTTTTTTTTTTTTTAAAGATTTTATTTATTTGACAGAAACACAGCG
>CM053606.1:118503511-118541923 GCA_028646535.1 Procyon lotor
TAAAAAGCTACGTTGAAACGACTAGTCTCTGGCTTACAAGGGAAATCAACATGCTGGAAAGATAATGTGGAACAGGAAAAAATGGATGAAATCAGCAAATCAGCTCTTGCCAAGCTGCCCAAAGATTGATAGGAATGCAATAAGTTATATTTTTGACACTGAAGCCAATAGTATTCAACTGTCCCCACCCCACCCCACCAAAACACTGCCTTCTACTTAAATCAGGGCTATCTGCTCCTTTATATCCAAAGCCCCTTGTGAAAAATCTTCCTGATGCAGAATTGCAATAAATAATTAGCTCCTAGTCTTAAAGCTGGTCTAAGATAATGCTTAAATATTATCTAATTGCCAGCTTCTAAGATCCTTGGTTGTTTTATTTAAATGCATTATTCTTTTATTTTAACTCAAACTTTTCGACTTTATGGCATTGAGGTTTGAAATTACAAAGAGAAAACTAATCTTCTAAATAAGTAATTGCATAAAGAAATTCACTGGACATTGGTCATGTCCAGGGAGGGTCTAAACTTGAGCAGTAGCATTTTCAGAATGAGTCCTGGTGTTTCTCCAGCCATTCTCTACACATTGATCTACTTCTCACTCAAGGTACACAAGTGTGACAGGCAGAAAGGAATCTCATAAATCTCCTAAAAGATCTTTGCTTTTCAATGGCCCACAACTAACTTAACTTTACTCTTTTCTACAATTGTTTGAATGACTAAATATTCATGAAATTTGCAACTGTGAATTATCATTACTTGCCCATGACAGGTTTCCTTGACTATCTATTTTGTATCGTTTGAGTATTCTAGTATTGAGAGTTCTAGAGTTTCTTTCTAGGAAAGAAAACCAGGAACATGTGGGGACTGGGGCACAAATTGGGAGCTAAGAGAGCAAGTGACTTTAGAAATATTCAATTGATCACAATTTAACAAATAATTAGAAAACAACCAAAAGTTTACATCCAGCAGCATTGTTGTTTAGGGAGTTTACTAAAATTCACCAACCTGAAAAAGTACTGGAACCAAAGTTTAGCAATGGGTGACTCCATCAAGCAATAGCAAATATATTGGAAGTCAATGGATCAATGCAGGGCAGCACTGTGACTTTCATGAGCCCCTTTTTGCTTTCATAGGTCCCTCCCACCATAATAATATTAATATTAAAATTATTTTATATTATTTTAAAGATTTCAATAAGTTTTTCTGTGTTAGGCAAAATTTGATAGATTTTCATGGGGCCTGAAAATGGAGTTTCTGATAATATGAGAAATAAGGCATGTATATGATCTTAAAAGTTCTTTTTCTCAAAAAAAAAAAAAAAAAAAGAAAAGAAAAAGTTCTTCTTTGTCTCTCCTTTTTTTTTTTTTAAATTAAAAGACTTTCATGGATCTCTAAAAATATTACAGGCATGTACTCTGATCTCTATTGTGCCTAATAGGTAACTTGGCCCTGAATCAATAAAGGTGATAATTGGTTTGAAGTGAAGTAGGTCTTTTCCACTCTCAACTTTCATTTGTCAGATTTTACCTGGGGCTAAAACCCCTCCATGACAGATGCTTGGTGGTATAGCTCTAGTCAAGAGAAGTCTGAGATAATATCTTCTCAGTATACATTGCTTCTCCTACAAAGTTAGTCCTTCTAACTAGTAGAAAGTCTCAGATCCATTTGCTAACTTTTATATAATGGCCTGAACTGGGAAAGTGTATTTATGGCACCAGACTGAAGCTTTTTCCAATGTCCTGTGACTCAACTAACTTGCCTATGTTCTTATGGTATTTGACCAACAATTGTATTTCTCACAGGTCTTAGAAGACCTGATAAATTTTCAAGGATTGATCTCAATTAATTAATGACTGAATTAACAATCAGTGATGATGATGATGATGGCCACAATGACTATGATTGTGATTTTCTTATTCCTGTATATTTATCCAAGAAAGGAATACAACTATGTGAATTTTAGTTTAGCTTCTTCCCCAGAATCAATACACTTAATTGGCTCTGCTTGTCACTCAACAGTGTTTTTCCTATCCCCAAAATAGTGAAAAATCATAAAATAAAGATACTAAAAATTTTTTTGCCAAATACATTGATTTAACAATAAAGAAATTAACCTAAAAATTAAATTGCAAAAATCATACAATGTATTAGAAAGAGCACAGGCAATGAAGAAGTTTTAGCACTATTTCTGCCCTTTATGCTATCAGATTTTGGGAAATTGAGATGCCTTCTCTGGATCAGAGAAATTGAGAACTAGAGATTTCCCAGCACTTCTTCCATTGCTAAAACTCTGTGAAAGCAACAGAAAGTTCATGATCCCTAATTTAAAAAATCATTTATTTCAACACTGTGCTTATTTATATCTACCTGACTTGTAAACTCAAAAATGCATGTTTCTAGGCCCCTATACATGCCCTAACCCACTGCAGATGTTCTGATTTTTAACAGGCACCCTGGAGTTGGGAAACAGTAATCTAGATAATAGAATTATAGAAGTTTCCATTTTGTGAAAATTCTAGCCTATGTCCTAATTAACAAAGATCTATGTTGAAAGAATCTCATTAAGAAGTCAGGAGGAAAGCAAGATATCTAACTATAGTAACATGGTAAAGGGCTAAGGGAATGAATCATGTGCAACACTAAAGAGAATTCATGAAAAGCTGAATGTATCTAAACATAAGACACTGAAAATAAAAAGAGACCAGTCACCACTATACACATATTAGAATAGCTAAATTAAAAAGATTGTCCAAACCAACTGCTGGCAAGGATGTGAAGAAACTGAAATTCTCATACACTGTTGGTGGGAATGTTAAATAGTACATCCACTTGGGAAAACAGTTTGACAGTTTCTTTAAAAAGTTAAGCATGCATTTATCATTAGATCAAGCTATTCCACCCCTAGATATTTACCCAAGAGAAACAAAAGCATCCATGCAAAAGTCTATGCACAAATGTTCACAGCAAGTTTATTTGTAATAGCCCAAAACTCAGAAGAAACCCAGAGTCATCAGTAAGTGAATAGATGAGGAAATTGTGGTATATTCATACAATGAAATGCTAGACAGTAATAAAAAGAAGTGAATGACTGATACACATAATTACGATGAGTGAAAGAAGCCAGAATAAAAAGAGTGAATAGTGTACGATTCCATTTACATAAAACTCTAGAAAATAAACACTAATCTCTAGTGACATAAAGTGGATCAGTCGTTGCCTTCAGATGGTAGGGTAAGGAAAGGGAGAGATGGAGTGGGGAGATTACTAAGGGAAATGAAGAAACTTTTGAGAGTAATGCTATGCTCATTACCTTGATTGTAGTGATGGTTTCAAAGATAAATGCATATGTTAAACATTAAATTGTATAATTCAAATACCACTTTATTGGGCACCTCTGTGGCTCAGTCGGTTAAGTGTCTGACTCTTGATTTTGGCTCAGGTCATAATCAGGGTTGTGAGATGGAGCCCCACATGGGGCTCCTCACTGAGTGTGGAGCCTGTTTAAGATTCTCTCTCCTTTTCCCTCTGCCTTCCCCCCCCCCGTCTCTCAAAAAACAAACAAATAAATATCAGTTTATTCTAGGCCAATATATCTCAATAAAGCTATTATTTTTGGGGAAAAAGACTAGTTGGTTCAAAATTTGAAGTTGGAAAAATACTAAACAAACATCTAGAAAAAAATAAGAAATAGAAAAATGGGAAATTTAGCATTAAATGTATCAAAGGGTGTCAGATAAGCCCTGCTATAATAAATGATAGAGTAGGTGGACATTAGACAATATATGTAATATCTTTTAAGAAGCATTCAAAGGAAAGTTTGCCTGTATAATTAGGTAGAAATAAATGGTGAGGGGAAAAGACAAGAAAGCCTACACCCCTGACAATCCTGTAAGCCTCTTCCAGTACTGAACATAAATCTAAAAGATCAGGAGGTAGAAAGATGGAGGGTTCAACCAAAAAATAAATAAATAAAGTGCAATGCAAGGAAATTTATTAGATATCAAGGTTGTATTAGGAAAAAAAATGACACTGTTTAAGTGACCCTTTATACTGTACACAGCACCACCTTGAGGAAAACAATAGGAAACACTATTTCATATGTAATAGAGCCTAATCCACTCATTGATTTGTTCATTCAGCATTTACTTAGGTATACACAGCCCTATTCTAGATACTTGGGAGACAACAATGGACAACAACAATAAAAATGTTTACCTTCTTAGAACTCAATTTATCAAGAAAAAAACAGCTTTGTTTCCCAATAATTTATAGTTATATGTAAACTCACTTTGTAAACTTAAAAAAAAAATACAGTAAGAATTTAGAGGAAATCTACATAACAAAAGCAAACATAAAAGACCATTGTGAATTTTTCTTTTTAAATGGTTTTTTACAGAAGGATTTGCATAAATTGGGGTTTGGCTTTTGTAACGCTTCATAGTCAATTCTAGATTATTAAAAAAAAAAAAAAAGGCAGTATAGTCGATACCAAGGTATAGTTTCTTATCCCTTTTTCAAGACTAAGGTATGCATCCTATCCCAGCTACCAGGAGTATAGCCTTCTGAAAGCTGCCAGCTATGACCCCATCCTGAGATGACTGTACCCACATCAAACAGTTATTGGGTTGTGGCTGTCCCTCCCACTTGGGAGGTGTTTAAAAGTGGAGGAGGGAGTTCTCTAGCCAAAAGCACTTCCCAGTCTTAGTTTCTGTCAGTGCTTCAGCCTAGATAGAGTCTATTGCTATGTCTTCAGGTTCACTCACCTTTCCTCCTGCGGTTTCTAATCTGTTCTTAACCCTATCCAGCAATGGTTTATTTCAAATACTGTGTTCTTCATTTCTAGAAGTTTTTCTCTTACATTTATCTCTCCATGATGCTCAGATTTTCATTAAATCCTTGAGCATTTCAGCATACTTATGTTTTAACTAATCTTAAGGTCTATGTTTGCTAATTCCACCATCTGTCATTTCTCAGTCTGTTTATTGACACCTTTTTTTCTTAGTTATAGATTCTATTTCTTTCTTCTCGTCATGTTTAATTTTTAATTGGCTGCATAGACATTATGAATGTAACACTGTTAGTGCCTAAATTTTGTCTTCCTTTAAAGAGTATTGGTCCTAGTTCTTATAGAAATTTAAGTTACTGGCAGATCAGCTTGATCCTCCCAAAGCCTTTTTTGAGCTTTGTTAGGATGCATCTGACCTCACCTTTATTCTAATGATAGTATAGCCCTCGTTCCAAGATAGAACCCTTCAGGGGTGTCATGTGAATGCCCTAGTTGAATATCAAGGATCTCTACTCTGGCTGGCAATAGCTTAAACAACTCCCAGCCCTGTATGAACTCTGAATTGTTCAGCTTACGGCCCTCTGGCTATTCTTCCCCTGGCCTCTGAAGTTTCACTTCACACACGTGCAGCTAAGGACTTTGCCAAAATAAAAGGGACCCTTAGTACAGATTTCTAGAGCCCTTTTTTCTGGAGATCCTTCCTGTCTAGAACCCTGCCCCATATTTTCCAACTATCTCAAACTCCCTACCTCAACTCAGTGAGGTCACTGTGCTCTTTTTGTAATCCTTCTCTCTGCAAGTCAGTGGGGGAAGTGTCCCTGGGCAGAAACTGAAACAATAGCCAGAGCTCACCTGAAGTGTTTCCCTTTTCTAAGGCATTATGGCATCATGTCTTTCCAGGTATTGGAGTACTTTCCAGGTACTCCAATACCTGGAAATAGCTACTACATATACTTTGTCCATTTTTAAGCTGTTTGTTTTTCAAGGGTAAGTATAATCCTTGTCACTGTAGCATGACTAAAAACAAAGTCCCCAAATTCCTTACTATCTCATCTGTACATATAACATAGAATGAATTCAAGTTCATGTCAATAATGAACTCCCTTTTTATAACATTGCTCCTTAAGAATATATATATGAGGTCCTAATGTGGGAGAAGGCATAGCTTTTCCCCTTTATCAGTCCTTAAGTAATGGGAATGGAGGCAGGTGCTGGGATAGAGAATAGAGAAGAGATGTTGTTACCTATCTGTACCACAAAATGATAATTTTCTATATTTCTATATTTGCACAAGAAATAGTGACTCTCTAGGAAACAAACAAAAAGCCAAACCGACAGATGAGGAAGGGGAAGAAAGCAAGTTAGAAGAAAGGGAAGAAAGAAGTTAGAACCAAAATTCAAAAATTATGCCTACCTACGCTATTCTGAGTCAACCAAGTGTTTGCAAGTATTTGCAAGTTGAAGCTACCAAGAATTTACTATTTTGAAACACATTTTAGACTTTCCTCAAGAGAACAGACAAAAAGATTGCCAAACCCAAGATGTTACAACTCGTGTGTAAGAGCTACTGTGGTCCACATTTGATAAACTTGTGTTTGGTATTCAAAGGTCACCACAAGCACCACTACCAAAAACCACAGAAAGTTCCAGTATTTTATTATAGGCATTGAAATTTTATAGACTTTCTGAGATCAAATTGCTCTCCTATCTCTTCTCTAGCCTTCTGGTCTTCATTAACTTTTAAAGCAAAAAGTAACATATAAATAGAAATAATCCTGGCTTTCACTATAATCCCAGGAGTAATGCTAAAAGCCTTACTTTTCTTTCAAAAGCCCTTTATCCAACTATGGTGTTACTTCATAACTGGGAGCAAAGCCTTTATAGTGAGATATACTTGGATCCTGGTTGTACCACTAGCATTTCCATAACCTCAGGGGAAATTACATAACTTCTCTAAGGCTGAAGTGTAAAGGACCTAGTACATGGCTTGACACATAGGGACTTTATACCAGCTAGAACGAGTAGAAACCTTCCCCCCTCTCTCTAGCCTGCCTCTCTGCTTGTGATCTCTCTCTCTGTGTCAAATAAATAAAATCTTTAAAAAAGGGTGGGGGGCACCTGAGTGGCTCAGTGGGTTAAAGCCTCTGCCTTCAGCTCAGGTCATGACCTCAGGGCCCTGGGATTGAGCCCCGCATGGGGCTCTCTGCTCAGCAGGGACCCTGCTTCCCCCTCTCTCTCTGCCTGCCTCTCTGCTTACTTGTGATCTCTCTCTCTCTGTCAAATAAAATCTTTAAAAAAAAAAAAAGAACAAGTAGAAACCACACAGCAGAGTTTAGCATAAGGAATTGTTGAAGCAAATATCAGAGAAGCTGAAGAGTTGCACAGAGGTATTAGAGATAGGAAACTACAGGACTCAGCTCCTCTCCCTGAGGCTGTAGGAACAAAGAGAAATGGATAGGGCTTTAGCATTTAAAAGTTTGGTGGAGGCATCCCGTGAATCCCAGAATCCTGGGATCGAGCCCCACATTGGGCTCCGTGCTCGGCAGGAAACCTGCTTCTCCCCCTACCATTCCCTCTGCTTGTGTTCCCTCTCTTGCTGTGTTTCTCTCTGTCAAATAAAATCTTTAAAAAAAAAAAAAGAAAAGAAAAGAAAAACCAGCATCCATCGAGAGGTCTGAGTCCCAACTCCACAGCATCCCTCATAAAGATACCTCTCTGCAGGTAGGAAGTAAATTAAAAGTGCCCTCTAGAATATGGGTAGGGGAGACGAAATCATGTGTAGGATTCTGGGACCTCCTGCACAAACAGAGGGGCTCTGCACTGATTTGTTTCATAATCTGCATGCAATTTATTTGACAAAAAGTCCTTGATTGAAAAAAAAATGTTCTAAAACTGCTGGTAACCAAAATTAAGTCAATAAGTTTTGCAGAAGCATTAGCAAAATGCTCATAGCATGAAATAAGGAAGGTATAATTCTTTGCCATAAAGCTTAAATGAGCTTTTCTGTTAGCAAGAGTCATGTTCTCCTCTGGCGTTGGACTGGATCCAGTATATTCACCTAATTAAATGTCATATCTCATTAACAATTCCGGTCAAAGTAGTTCTAGAATTGTGACTTCAGTCTTCCTTTGATTTTGTCTATGGGATTCCATATAGTCTATAGCAATTGCTAAGAACAAACCCACATAACACGACCAGTGGTCAGTCTGATCTGGAATGACCACAAAGAAGACTTTGTCAACTTCCTTTTTAAGGGTACCTCAATTCTCTGGTCTGTTAAATGAGTGATTCTATTTTATGATTCTCAGAGCCCCGCCTGATACCAAAAGCATATTTCCATGACATCTCTGTACTGTATAAATAAGAAAATTTCCCAGAATTCAAAATGTGTAACAATGTTCTCAACTTTAATCCTTAAATAGAATTCTCATCTATCAATGCTAAGCTAAAACTTACTAGACCTTCTATGTTTCTTAGTCCAACTTCTCTGGTCTCAGATTCTTAGATTTCATTCCTTTTGTTTAGCGCATTGAGCAAGAATTTCCTTGATTCTTATAGATCTCTCTTACATGTGAAATTTAAAAAAACAAAAACAAAACAATAACCTTAAAAACACAAAACATAAAAAAACAAAGCTTGTAGATGTCACAAATGGTCTGGTGGTTGCCAGAGGTGAGGATAGAGAGTAGAAGAAATTGGTTGAAAGGGAGTCAAAGGTTTAAAAAGAAATATGCTTTTGGTATCAGGCGGGGCTCTGAGAATCATAAAATAGAATCTCTCATTTAAGAGACTAGAGAATTGAGGTACCCTTAGTGAGTGACTTAGTGTCTTCATCCATTCCGACTTCTATAATAAACCACCATAGACTAGTGAATTATAAACAACAGGAATTTATTTCTCATAGTTCTGAAGGCTAGGAAGTCCATGATCAAAGCACCTGCTGATTTGGTATTTGGTCATGGCCTCTAGCAGTTCCAGGATCTCTCCTTTTAGTGGCAAAGGGGTTGCAGCAACTCCAACCCTTACATCATCTCAGGTTCAAGTTCACACAAAAACAAGTTTGTTTAAAAAGGAAAAATAGTATAACCTGTACTACTAGAAATATTTTTCTTTTAATAATTACCTAACTTTAACTTGAAAAGAAAAAAAGGGAAACAGAGAGAGGAAAAAGGAATTAGTGAGTATATAGAAAAATAAAATACAAATAAGGAAGAAAATATGTGTAATTGCCACGGGTCTTATTCCATAAGTTATGGCATGATTGTACATTGGGGTATTTAGATATCAATTTGGAAGGCATAATACATTAGATGTATACTTTATACTTACATCAAAATAAGTTCCAGAAGGATTAAAAATTTTAATATAAAATGTAAAACCATATGAGTAGTAGAAAAGACGCATGACCGTTTGGATACCTTGGGGAGTAGGGGAATTATTGAGCATGACACCTGGGATAAGCATCCATTGATTTGTCTGCCCAGCAGCAGGTCTCTTCTGAGGAACCTCCCCAACTCTCCCACTGCTCCCTCCTTACCCAACACCTCCCAAATAAACGTGTGGTTTGAAGGAGGTGTCCTCTCCTCCTCTGAAACCATCTTCCTAGCCACAGGGGCTGGTCTAGAGACGAGCTCCTCATTCAAGCTGAGTGAATCACTTCCCTGGCCACCCACCTGGGTAGCCCTGAGACTCTTTGAATCCCTCTCGTTTCCTGAAACTGAGGAGATTATATGGTCTAGCACTGCCTTTGGAGGCATAATAAAAAAAATAAAATAAGAACCTCCTGATAAATCTGTCCCATATGGGTGATACATTAGTCATGGTTTGGCTGTTTTCTGCTTCGAAAATCTTCAGCTCCGAAAGGTAATCTCTCTAATCATCTAGGAAATGAGAGTTTAGGTACAGTTCAGGTTGGTGGTATTAATTATGCATTTAACAAAGAAAGACTCGAAAAGAAGCTTTCCTAACTTCATTGTGATTTCCGGGGAGGCATTGTGGTTTGATGGTTAAAGAAAATGGACTTGGGGTCCCAAAGACCCACTTTTGAACCCATGCCCTGGTATTGATCACCTGAGGAAACTGAACCTCCTTGAGTCTCAGTTTATACTTTTATAAATACCTTACAGAAAAGAGAATGAGGCATGCATCCAAAGTGCTAGACAGTGTCTGGCACTTAGTAATGACTCAAAAACCAGGGTATTATGATTGCTGTTATTCTATTTTTTCATCTCAGATTACTGTCAGCTGAATTATTCAAATAGAACACTATTTTTCCAAATTTGTCTGGTTGGAAAATATTCAACATTGTTAACTCTACTGTGTAAATAAAACCAATATATCCTCCCTTTCTGTAGTGAGCACTTTCCTGATTTCTTTTCTAATAATTTGGCCAAATTTAAATCAAAGAATATGATATTTAAGAACCCAAACTTGGGGCACCGGGGTGGCTCAGTCATTTAAGCCTCCAACTCTTGATTTCAGCTCAGGTCATGATCTCAGGGTTGTGAGATCCAGCCCCATGTTGGGCTCCGCACTGGGCATGGAACCTGCTTAAGATTCTCTCTCTCTCCCTTTCCCTCTGCCTCCTACCCCCAATTCGTGTGTGTGCTCTCTCTCTCTCTCTCTGTCTCCCGAAACAAAGAGAAAGAAAGAGAGAGAGAGAGAGAGAGAGAGAGAGAGAGAAAGAAAGAAAGAAAGAAAGAAAGAAAGAAAGAAAGAAAGAAAGAAAGAAAGAAAGAAAGAAAGGAAAGAAAGAAAAGAAAAAAAGAAAAAAAGCTTTTTCCTGGCTTACAATGAACAGGTTATGCCTCTCTAGGAATAAGTTCACACTCCCTATGTATCCTGAATAGTGATTATTACTTGAACTCAATGGGTACAAATGCATGAAGGCTGCAGCATGGAGGGATGCACTCCCTAGGACAGACGTCCTGATAAGGTGTACACGAGAGCCCATGTGTGCCTCCCTGGCCAGACTGCTGTTCTCACTCCTGCTGCTTCTGCCACCCTTGTTGCTGGTTTTTTTCTCACCTAGGCAAGGCAGAAAGTGGTGTTAGATCTTTCTAGGTGAAAGCATTTGGTTTTTAATCTGTTACTTATAAATTCCTGAGATGAACATGCCAGTGTGATACTTTTTAAACAGATCTCTTCCCTTTCGAGTCAGTCAAGGGCCGGGAACACGACTTAGGTCTCCTTAGATCACCATTCTCACGCAGTGCTGGGTGCACGGTGAATATGCAAATTCAGGACTTACTAATCCTAAATTACCACATCGCTTTAGAGCAGTGTATGTCTTGTTCGGTTTGGTTGTATGTTGATTGCTGAACCATACCTGAGGGATACTACGCATACATCAGTCATAGTGAGTTAACTTCTATTTTAATGGTTCTCAACCAGGTAGAGGAAATAGGAGACAGGTAGGCATGCTGTTCACTTACCTTCCCTGAAACTCCGTGCTTGCTGCTGTTGCATTTCATGGTTTGTATTTGTTTGTCTGAGTACCCACAAATCCCTAGACTTCATCAAACTGTTGACAGATAAAATAATATTAATACCAATATGCAAAGGTATGTTCGTACTCGCTCGCGGAGAAGTCCAGGCATTGCAAAGCCCCACCCCCCCAGCCACACCCCGCTCTGAGTCCCGGATGTTGCAGGGAGTCTGGGTGCTGCTGGTATCTGTCAGCTACACCTTCACCACCAGGCTTCCTGCACCGGCTCCTCCTGCCCACGACAGGACCCCAGTTACCACAGCAGACCGGAATCCTCATACCAAAGCCAAGAGCACTGTGTGCGAAGCTGCCATATCCATTGACCCTTCGGGTATCAGAGCAGTGCTGGGTTCCAGTTGAGGGGGGAGAATTTCCCATTTCTGTGCAACATGCTGTCCCCTGGCCCTGCAGCCGGCTGCTCGTGCACAGCCATCCACAGGGCGGCGGGAAAAGAGCTCCCTCAGCCTCAGCCTGTGATCCTCTCTGTCCAGTCCAAGCAATGCAGAGGATATTTTTTCTATGCCTTCCATTGTATTGTTCATCATTTCAGTAACCGAAAGATAAACAAGCATTTCTCTCACTTCTACGGGAGCTCCGAGATCCCGTAATATATCAATTGAGGCAAGTAAGCAGTGACGGGTCATGAGGCCAGACAGTCAAACTCTATGGTATCTCCTGGACCAAGCTGTGCATCTTGCCATACGTTTTAACAGATAGGGAAGGGGCACCAGAGTGGCTCGGTGGGTTAAGCATCTACCTTCGGCTCAGGTTATGATCTCAAGGTCCTGTAATCGAGTTCCGCATGGGGCTCCCTGCTCATCGGGGAGTCTGCTTCTCCCCCTCTCTCTGCTCTTCCTCCCTGTTTGTGTGCTCCCTCTCAAATAAATAAGTGAAAGCTTAAAAAAAAAACATAAAGGGAAGCTTATTTATTCATTAAATTTAAAGTAGTGTTACATTGATCCATAGTTGGACACTGTGAACCTGTTTCTATCTTGATTCCCTTTGTTAGGGCCGCGAGGTGAATAATACGGAAGCACAAATTCTGGTTCCAGGTCTGCCTAAAACCATCAGGGTGCTATGGAAGTGTAGTTTACCAATTTAGGCCTGTCTCCCTATCTACACAATAAAGTGATCAGTCCAGGCAGTTCCTAAAATCCCTCCGGGCCCAAATTTCATAAGGTTTGGTGCTAATAAAACAGAATATTCGCCTTTGCATGGGCTTTTAGTGTGATGGTAGTAGTTACATGTTTTCTGTAGAAATAGCTTGCTAATATATTAGATCGTCAGTTATTGCTCTAGTTCCAGACCTCTGTATTCTTTCACACGCAGCTGAGGTAAACCTGTGAGATACACTGTGTCCCAACTACTTTATTAAAAAATTTATATTTTTCCTTTTGACCCCCCCTCACCCATTTCTCCCAGTGGATAAAGGAGGTTAAAAGATTTTTTAAAAAGGAACTGTAAACCATGTTCTAATGAAGCTTCTTTGTTAATTATAAGTTTGATCTAAGTGTAATTTTTATTAATAATCAAGACAGAATATAGTTTCTTGCACACCAGTTCTTGTAAGATGGGAAAATGCTTGTTAGTACTTTCAATGGTCCTCATACTATTGATTTTAAATTGCTGCACACTACTAATTTTAGACAATTGCCTTGGTGCACAAGAAATTGAAAAACACTGAGAGGCTCACAAAATAAATGGTTATGTTAGAAAATGCTCAGTGAAATTAGCATAGAAGTTTATTAACAAATTTTTCTTTATCGAGTTCTATTCATATCAGTGGGTGATGTAATAATTTAGACATTAAAAATTCTGAGCATTTAGGACAAAATTCTTTCTAAATACAAATCATCATGTACTATAATAAGCTAAATCTAAATCATTCTAAACAGCCTCCAATTCCATTTCATTGTAAACTCTATCAGGGCATGGATTCTTTTGTTTTCTGTTGTATCTCTAGCACCTATAAAAAGATTTTTTGTTGTTTTTAAAGATTTATTTATTTATTTGAAAGAGAGAGAGACCTTGTGCATGAGCACAGTGGGGAAGGGCAGAGGGAGAGAGAATCTCAAGCAGACTCCACGATGAGCCTAGAGCCCGATGTGGGGCTCAAACCCATGACCCAGAGATCACGAGCCCAAGAGTATGACCTAAGCAGAAACCAAGAGTCAGATGCTCAACTGACTGCATTGCCCAGGCGCCCTTGAAGGAATTTTTAATTAATACTATTTTCCCAATATAGTGCATGTTGAATATAAAGGATTGACATAATATGCTTAATGAGAAAAAAAATCAACATAAAGTGCCTTTCTGAATGCATTATTTTAGCCCTAAGTTCATTATAGCAGTTTGGTTTTCCATAGCTCCCAATGCCAAGGTACAATATAACATAGGCATATAAAACCAGGAAACCAAAATTGTCAATGATTGGTCCACAAGCGCTCTCATATTAACAGTTGTAACATTTTACTTTGGAGTTTTGTTTAAACGACCTCAGCAGTTTGGATCACGGTTTGGGAGTGCTTAAGAGTTTCAGACTGAGCTTGTTTGTACTCTCTCATACGTCCGAGTGCAGGTAACATTGTTCACCGCACTTTCCTAGAAAACAAATGAAAGATGAGACATTTCAGTATTGCTAGTGAAACTGACTTTTAGAACAATGCAAACTAAGTGCTATCCATATATACATTCTGTAAAAATCTTGAAAAGAGATCTATGTAGATAACTATAGATACCAAATGTTTGTTAGCTGATTTTGCTAACAAAATGGCAAATCATATATTATATATGATACATGTGGTTATACATATGTATAGTATATATGTAGTGTGTGTATATATATATATATATATATACACACATACAAAAATGGTAAATATATACACACACACAAAAATGGCAAATCATATCTATGGTATATGTGGTTATACATATATACGGTATATATATAACGTGTGTGTGTGCGTGTGTGTGTGTGTGTGTATACAAAAAACAAGGCAAAAAGTATAAAATCTGAAGTCTTTTTTAAAACATTTTAAATGCCTACAGTGAAGCATTTTTGCTAATTTATATACCCTACATTTTTCAAATAATAACAGGTTACTTCGATGTAGTATTTTACGTTTTTTAGAGCATTAATGTATACATGATGGTATTTAATTCTCTCAAAAAACCCATGAAGAGTCTGGAAGTTTTCCTTCTGTTTCTATTTTTTTAAACAGCTTCAGGAAAATAGGTATTATTTCTTCTTTGAATATTTAGTTGAATTCCCCAGAGAATCTGACAGGTCTTGGACTCTTTTGGGAGATTTTTGATCACTGCTTCATTCTCATTACTAGATATTGGTCTATTCAGATTGCAAATTTCTTCCTCTTCAGTCTTGGAAGTTTATAAGTTTCCAGGAATGCATCCATTTCTTCTAAGTTGCTTAACTTATTGTCACATAACTGTTTATAATAATTTCTGATGATTGTTTCTATTTCCTTGGTGTTAGTCATGATCTCTCCCCTTTCACTCAAACTTCCTCTTTCTCTTCTTTTGGATTAGTTTGGGCAGTGGTTTATCAATCTTATTAATTGTTTCAAAGAACCAGCTTCAAGTGTAAAGAATAACATGGAGGACATTAGGAGAAGGAAAGGAAAAGTGAAGTGGGGTAAATTGGAGTGGAAGATGAACCATGAGAGACTATGGACTATGAGAAACAAACTGAGGGTTTGGGAGGGGAAAGGGGGTGGGGATGAGTGAACCTGGTTGTGGGTATTAAGGAGGGCAAATATTGCATGGAGCACTGGGTGTGGTGCATAAACAATGAACCTTGGAACACTGAAAAAATAAAATAATAATAAAAAAAACCCATGAAGACAGTCTTACATTTTTGAAGGCAAGTAAACTCAGTCTTGGAGAGGGTAAATGACTCATCCACAGTCACAAAAGTACTGAATAGCAGGGATGGAAATGCACATTTTGTATTCTGAATCTATATTTTTCCTAATAAAGTGAAAACATACCTGTATGGTGATTAATGTCATTATAAGGAGCAATAAAAATCAAGTATCCTTAGTCTTCCACTTATTACTTTAAAAGGTAATATACTCTTCATTGTTGAAAGGAAAACTATCCTTACATTATAAAATGAAGATAGTTTTTTTTTTTACTTCCACGTAATTCTCACTTAATTCTCTTAATTTTCTCCACATAATTCCCTTAACACTATTTGACATTATGTCCAAAACTGCCATTTTATTCATTTTGGTACTATTGGAGGTTTGGGAAGATGAATCATTGGCATATTTCCCTCCACTGTGTAGAAGTGAGAAAGGTGACCTGAGAAGCCATCCTCAAAGGGGGCAGAATGGACTCAAAAATTACTTTGAAATTAAGTCAACCCGGGTTTTTAATCTCAGCACCACTGTTTTTCTAGCTGAATATCCTTAGGTAAGTCAGTGGCTGAACCTCAGTTTTCTCAACATTAAATGGGCTAATTTGTCTTTTTTTTTTTTCAGTGTTGCAAGATTCTTGTTTATATACCACACCCAGCGCTCCGTGCAATACGTGCCCTCCTCAATACCCACTACCAAGCTCGCCCAAACCCCCACCCTCTCCCCTCCAAAACCTTCAGTTTGTTGCTCAGAGTCCACAGTTTCTCATGGTTCATCTCCCCCTCCGATTTCCCCCAATTCACCCTTCCTTTCCTTCTCACAATGTCCTCCATGTTTTTCCTTTGGCTCCACAAGTAAGCAAAACCATATGATAATTGACTCTCTCTGCTTGACTTATTTCACTCAGCATAATCTCCTCCAGTCCCATCCATGTTGATACAATTGGGTATTCATCCTTTCTGATGGAGGTGTAATATTCCATTGTATATATGGACCATATCTTCTTTATCAATTGTCTGTTGAAGGGCATCTTGGCTCTTGCCACAGTTTGGCGATTGTGGCCATTGCTGCTATGAACATTGGGGTAAATATGGCCTTTCCTTTAACTACATCTGTATCTTTGGGGTAAATACCCAGTAGTGCAATTGCAGGGTCGTAGGGTAGCTCTATTTTTAATTTCTTAAGGAATCTCCACGCTGTTTTCCAAAGTGACTGCACCAACTTGCATTCACACCAATAGTGTAAGAGGGTTCCCCTTTCTCCACATCCTCTCCAACCCTTGTTGTTTCCTGTCTTGTTGATTTTGGCCATCCTAACTGGTGTAAGGTGGTATCTCAATGTGGTTTTGATCTGAATTTATAAACGGGCCAATTAGTCTTACCTCACAGATTATTGTGAGGATTAGGTAAATAATATATGAAAGCATGCAAACACAGCAGCCATGGAAATGTTAGTTTTTAATTGTGTCAACTCATCCATACACTAAGGGGATACCACTCAAGCTTTGCATTAGTTTACACTTCTTTTTCCCATGTTTTTTGGTGTTAAGCTGGAAAACAGTGAGAAATTGATCCTGGTCGGGAGCAAAGGATTAGCAACATCTCACAATCCCTGCTGAAATCTTCATTGCACAGCACGTGTTTATTTTGGCTTACGTGCAGGTCACAGAATTAGGCAACACAATTCTTTTCTTTTCTTCAGTGTTTTAGTTCCTTAACCCACATTTTATAATATTTATGTTCATGCATAAATATTATATCTATTATATTTATCTGTCAGTGTTTCCCCCATTTTTATAAAGCAAGAGAATAAGAAAAATTACTTGACTTAAGAAAAATTAATTGACTTCTGTTATTTTAGAACAAGCTATTTGAATGATTTTATATATAAGTATCAGAGCAGGTGACAAAAATAATGACAGACAGCTCACTCACCACCACCATTTTCCCATCCACCAACTTTCTCCTTATGGTGTTCTCTTTGCCATCCCAGTCTTGAACCTGAATCAAAGAGTCCTTATCGAAGGTTACCACACTCTGAAAATGGACAAAACAGAATTCAGCTCAGATGGTCCCATTTGAATACTAACTTTTTATCAAGTACCAAATTCTTCTCAGCTGTTGTGATATTCTCAGGTAGTTTTAGACCGGTGTTTACAGTTTTAATTATATTTTAAAATTTCATCAACACTAAATTTGTTGGCTGATTCTTCTGGGGGGAAAAGGTTTTATAAGAGTAGAAATATATTATCTTGAAGACTAAGTAAAACTCTCTTTTCCCAGAGAAATTAAGAGGGGTGGACACCCTTTGCCCTCATTTCCTGTCCACTCTCCACCCCAGGCACAGAAACTTCTCCAACTCCACCACAATGTTGAATATGTATACTAAGTTAGAAAACAACTCCCATTGTGTTAAGCCACTGGGGCCTGTGGTTAATTAATAATGACCTGTACTGGTCAATATAAGTTTTATTCATTGCAACTTTATGCATAGGAAACTGCTGCAAAGTAGAAAGGCAGTTTTATTTCTGAGAGAAGAATCTAAAGAAATGATTCTCAAAATGTATCTGCTAAGCGTCTGCCTCGGGAATGTTAGAAATACCATTTCCAGGTGCCTACCCCAGACATCAGAGTCTGTGGGGATGGGACCTATGAATAGGCATTTTTCACAGGCATCACAGGAGATGTGTATGCATATTAAAACTTACAATCCGAGGACCTAGGTATTAGCCCAATGTTTCTCTAATAGAGACTTGAGATGTGTTTGCTATAATTGTTTCCTTACTTAGAATGATTTCGAATTAACATTCTTATGAAATGTAACTGAAAGAATGTCTAAGGCCTCACCTTGGTTTTATGGCCACTTGGTGTGGTTTCCTCAAACTCTTCTCCCAGTTTAAAGGAGATCTCATTATTTTTAAAGATGCTTTTGGTTTTTATAGTGATCAGATCCTCCTGTGTACTGATGGTCACCGTAGGTTTTGCCAGACAGGCAAGTTTCCTGCTGGCTCTTCCTATTCCTGGAAACCAGATGAAAGGGCACCATAGTTAAATCTGTTGCAGGCTTTAGAAACCCATGTTCGCCGAGTAATTTTTCACTAACTGGGTCTGTGAGTTAAGCAGATTCAATGCTGCATGAATTCAAGTATCTGAAGCTTATAGCACCACCATTACAAGTTAAAATAGATTGTATTTCCCAGAAAAAAAAATTAGTCTCTAGTTTTGGCTACTGGTTGTCATGTTTCTTTAGCCCAGTAGTTATTATTCCTATTGGTTCATGACCCTCTTTGAAAATTATATTAAAGCCCCTATTTTGAAAAAATTATCTCCCTCTTTTAAAATGCACTCATTTATACAGAGGAAATACTTGGGCACGGATTATTTAAGATCTTTATCTCTTCACTTATATCCTTATATGTACTCATGTAAAGAGTTTGTTTTTTCCATTATGTATTTTTTATTGTGCTAAAATACATGTGACATAAAATTTATCATTTTAACCGTGGTATTAGGTACCATGATACCATGATACCATGGTTAAAATGATACCATTTTAACCATTAAGTGGAATTAGGTACCTTCACAATATTATACAACCATCACCACTACATATAAAATTTTTTAAAATATGAATGTTCTATAATAACAATTGTTATTCAACTTCCTTTTTCCCCTATCTCTATGTCTTAGAGATTTTCTATGTCAGTACATGTAGATATAAATTTTTGTCATTGCTATATAATATTTTATAGAGTATGTAAATATTTATTTCATCTGTCTGCCTCTTGGTGAACATGTAGTTTGTTTCCATGTTTTGTTAGAAATAATGCTAGTTTGAGCATCCTTATACATACCGCTTTGTGCAGTACATGTAGGACTATTTTCTATAGAAATAGCATCATATATACAATACTTAAGTTAAATTTCTGAGACAGGATAAATTGGAGGAACACTCTAATATGGTTCATGAATTCATATTGTGAAACATGATAACACGTTGTGATGTATTAGATAATGATTCCCAAATCATTCCCAAATGATTCTAATCTCTAGAACTTGTGAATGTCACTTTATAGACCAAAGGGGACTTTGTAGATAGGGTTAACTCAAGGATCTTGAAATAGGGAGCTAATTAGCCATGTAGATCCTAAATGTAATCATAGTCTCATTATAAGAAACTTCACTTATAAGAAAACCAAGAGGGAGATTAGACTACAGAAGAGGAGAAGGCAATATGACAATAGGAACGGAGATTGGAGTATGGTGGCCAGACACCAAGGAAGGCCAGCAGCCATCTCAGCAGGAAAACAAGATCTATTCTGACGATCCTCTAAAGATATAGAGCAAATCCTTGCAAAAATGATTGTTTTCTTAAATAATTATGACTTTTTGCATTAAATTTTTTATGGAAATAATACATTATATATTATAATAATGTAATAATAATATGTATAATATAATTAATATATACTGCATATGTGTTTTATCTATGTAAACCCATGGTAAATTATGTGAGGGCAAGGATTCTGTCAATTAAAAACTAATTTTGCATAGAACTGTATCTAGGTCCTGGACCAATGTTAATTGTTAATTTCTAGGAAGGGGTCCAAGATTAATGTGATACCATACAGACCAAGTTTCTGTGTTATCAGATCTCCCATTTTTACTGGCTATGATATGCAGGTAAAAATGGCTCACCCAGCTCTTTCATATATTTTCCAAAATTTTCACAAGAAATGGATTTCCATGTTCCCCGGAGCTGATCAACCATTCTGTCTAAATTGATCTTAAAGAAAAACAATAGCATTAGGATTAGTGTGTTATTGTTTCCCGAAATAGTGTTTCAACTTATTTTTAATACAGCTCTTGTGGATAGCACAGAAAGGTCAGGGGGGAAAGTTAGGAACGCTAATCTTTGTCATCTTTTCTTAATATCCTCTAGAGCAGGAAAGCTCTCTCAAATGTAAGCTGGTCAAGATGAAAATGGAAACAGTTTTTGGCAGGACCAGATATAATTTTTCCAACTCTAATTTAGGATCAAAACTAGGTTTATAAATTCTAGTTCCTTCCCTAAGAATGGCAACACACACACACACACAGCAACATATATGGGGTGAAACTAGGTAGCTATATTTATGTCCTAGGAGCCCTGTACTCTAGGTTTCTGTCTCTCTTTCTCTGACCAAGGGTGATCTAAAATAAGCCAATTTATCAGCTGTTTAGGGATCTTATCACACTCTCATTCCTGATAAGTTGAACTAAAAACCAAAAAGACTTCATAGATTATATTTGGAATTTGAACTAAAAAGTTAAATTAAGTGAGGGCTAGAAGAATCATTTTAAGCCATGTACATATTGAGCAAGAGAATGAAACATAGGAAAAAAAAGGAAGGAGATTGTGTTCACACACACACCACACACACACACACACACACACACACACACACACACAGCCTTGTTACTGATGCTTTTCCAGATGTCAGCTCAATTTCCCATAAGCTTAGAGAGTCATCATTGCCATGACAACACCAAATATCTTCTTAGTAAATCCCCCTTAATTTAGGCTAGGTTCTGTTCTTTTCAGCCTTGACTGAAATACTCTGATGTCCACTGATATCTGTAAGGAATCAGAACAGAAGATAAGGAGTATAATAGGAAATAAGCCAACTAGAGAAGAGATTTTCAAGGCTAAATGACAAACACAGCCTCACATATGCCATCAGCTCTGAGAATATCATTGTTAATTCTAGGCAATGTTTGATGTCCGTATACTAACACAGAGTTATTAGGAAAAACTGAAATTATAAAATTATTTTAAGACAGAAGAGGAAAATAGCATTTTATAACAATTCCCATTAAAATGTTAAATTTCTAATATCTATAAATATCTGTAAAAGCATTTATCCAGGCCAACGGTCTGACTGGTAATTATTCAACTAACATTTATGGAGCACCTAGTATTATATGCCTAAGATGAGGCTAAGCAATTTTGCATGCACCATTGACTTAATGTCCCAACCATGGTTGAAAAGATACCATAGCTTATTTGATTCTTTTCCTTTCCTGTGTTAAGAAGTTTGCCATTGTGATTTTTTAAACATTAATGTGTATAATTTATCGTTATCCCCACTCAATTGAGTATCATGAGGCTGAAGCCAGGTACTAAAGATACTAAAATTATGTACTGAAGTTACTAAAATTCCTAGGATTTTTTTTAAGAAAATGGCAAATGTGTTGCCTCATGTGTTGGATGCACACTGATCCTCCAGCATATGGAAATCAACTGTGGGAAATCATCTCCTTGAAGAAGATGTCATATTGGGAGCTCAATATTGGTCTCTGTTGCTGGCAGGTTAGACTTTCAGAGAAGTGTCAGTAAAATAGAGCCCATGCATGCCCTCTATCTCTGCCCCCGTGGTTCCTCTGTTCACGTGCTCATCATGTCAATTCAAAGACTGGCTAATATGTACTGGCTTAGTCACGTGTCCTCTAGATTGCTCACTGCATATCTGTGATGGATACTTTCTGGTGTCCATTACTGCGTGAGTCAAAAGTCTTCACACACTGTGCCCATTCCCCCAAGTACATCAGCATTCCTCGATGCCAAACTCCCTTGTCTTCAATTTTCCAGTCCTTTTCCTTCCAGACCCCTGACCCACCTCTCAGAATATTCCCTCTACCCATGAGGAGGTCTTCATTCTCACCTCAGGCCACTGCTCCCTCCACACAAAATAAGTAACAGGCGCACCACTCTGAGCTTTGTCCATTGGGACGATTTTTCCTCACCACTGTTTTCAAGCCCCCTCCCACCTCAGTGGTAATTAAGCCACTGCCTGTGATTAACTTCCATCCACACACTAAGCTGACCTGCCCACAAAACCTGTTCAAGTTCTTCCTACTCCTTCAGCTGGCGACAGCCCCCCACAAAGTCAAGGAACAACCTGAGGGACGGGCACTGGTATACTCATGGTGGGTGACATGAGGAGCTGGGCTACCTGCTCATGCAGTTACTTCATATCTTCTGGTCTTGCTTAGACTTAATCCCAGATGCACAATTTTGATCTTATTTTGGAATGCTGGGCCTGCCTGAGTCTATGACTCTGTGGTTCTGACAGAACCCAGCTCATAATGGACAGTTCCAGGTGCATGGTTACTTGGCGTCTTGTAATCAAGAGTTCCGTCTCTACCAGTCCCCAGTAGCACACCAGGATCGCTTTTCAGAAGTGTCTAAGTTTCTGTTGCAGGCAGCATGGTCCTGCTGCAAAACCCCAGAGCTCTGTATTGTGAGCCTTCCATTGTGCCTTCATCTCTCCGCCACACCACGTAGCTCCCATCACTAATACCTCCAATGGCTGAGGGTTTGCCAAATCATAGGGCCCAAGAGGCAGGGCAGCTTTGACTGTAATTCTGACTTTGTGATCCGGGCCTCATTCAAAGCAGGGAGTTATCCCTGTCACCCAGTATGTGGGCTGGAGCACATTCCTAGATGTGGAGTATGTTGCCACCATAAGCCAAAGGATCCTACCAGGAATTTTGTTTCCTTCTTCCTGGTACAAAGGCAAGATGCAGCAATTTGTCTTTTGGAAGAGAGGTCCTCACTTGCCCTTGACCCAGCTGCATCCCTAAATACTTTACAACAATGAAATTTCACTCAGTTGTCACCAACTTAAACTCCAATACTGTGCAGTGCATACGTCCTACCAATGCCTCCAGTATGCTGGCCGTTCTTGCCAGCCTCCTAATCATCCTCCTGATCCACCCATGACGTGGAGGAGGTCCAGAGAGCTCAGATCTCATCTCATCATGTTATAACAGTGGAAGGTAATGTAGGCCCCTAACCTGTAAATATATGTTGTTCCATGTAAATGCAGTTTCTAGTCTTTTTTCTAATCTTGTCTGATTGGGGTAGAAAAGGATGCCATAACATGTGCTTGAAGCCATATTAATCTGCTCCAGCAAAGATAACATATCTGGCACAACAGCTGCGATTGGGGTTATTATTTGAGTTTGTCGTAGCCTACAGTCATTTCCCAAGATTCAGTTGATTTCTGCAATCAGATTGGTAAATTAAATGGAGCCAAGATGTGGACCACCCCACCCCCGCTCCTGCGTTCTTGAGATCCTTTAGAGCAGCATTCATTTCTGCTATTCCTCCCTGTCATCACCACCAAATACAGTGGGTTTTGATGTACCATCTTAGCCAGGACTGGCAAAGGAATGGGGGATCGAGGGGATGGGGATGGAGAGGTGTGGTTTTAGAAGCTCCCACTTCACCTTCCCCACTGTGATAGCTCCCATTTGGTTTGAAAGGGAAGAAATCAAAGTGGGATTCCTTCAACTGTCAAATATGTCAATCCCAATTATATATTTGGAGACCAGAGAACTGACCACTGGATGGGTCCACAGACTTACTGGACCTTCTGAGAGCCAGACTTGGGCCAGGATTCTGTTTATTTCAGAGCCTGGCCCCTGTGTGCCCCCACTCTACCATGATGCTTTGAAATCCCTTGAGTCAATGTTAATTCAGACACAGTACCCTCAAAATATTTGGACATTCCTCTTTCTATAGTGTGTATTTTCTCAAGTAAATATCATAAATCTCTTTTGAGGAAGCTTGGGGGAAATTAACACAGTATATTTTTGCCGTGGTATTTCAAAATTCTTCTTCCTGTGGACTTAGCCACCTCTTCAGCCAATGGTTTCTGGGTCTGAAAACTGACTGAGTTCTGGGACGTGGGCAAAAGATCAAGAGTTTCTATTGAGATGACCACCCTTAATCTGCTGTTCATATATTCTTGCCTTCTTTTGGTTGGTGTATTAAGCAACACCCTCACTAGCTATTCATCTATTTTACCTTTATGGATATAATGTTGTCCTAATCATCTCCACATCTCCCTCCAGGTCAAGCCCACTTGAGTGTCCTTCAACCTCGCCTGTTGGTATGGTCATTGTAACCCCCTGGCTCTGGCAATAAAGTGTTGCCATCTGGTCTCTGTTGCTTCAGAGTCTCATCATTGCCATTGCTATCAATGAGCCAGCTGATAGAGATAGAGATAGAGATAGAGATAGAGATAGAGATAGAGATAGAGATAGAGATAGGTATGGATGATGCATTTAGATCTCTATTGTCTTTCTACAGAAAGATATTGTGGCTATATTGAACCATAACAAAAGTAAAGATCTCATAAATTTCGTATAGAAAAAGGGAGAGGAGAGCCCCACCATACAAGAGTTTCATACAGTGTTTCAGCATATTGGACTTGTGTTATTTTAACTAAACAATCTGAAGTGTACTGGAGCTGGACAAGGCGTAATGGGCACTGCGGAGAGACTGGCATGCTAGGAAAACTCAAGCCTTACTCATTTGCTATTCATTCAATAAACTTTAAGTGGCTACTAAATAAAAGACCCTCCAGGCTCTGGTATATAATGGGGAATGAAAGAGACTTCTAAAATGTTTCTAACATTATGAAAGAGAATCTGAAATTGTGCTAAATTCCCTAGTGTTTCCATACGAATATATAGATATAGATACAGATATATATATATCTGCATAGTAGAAACATGGAGAACTGATTAGATTTTAGACCAGAGATCAGCAAACTATGATCTGGGTACTAATTCCCGCCAGCACCTGTGGATAAAACATTATTGGAACACAGCCACACTTATTCCTTTGAATACTAAGGCTGTTTTCACACTAGAGTAGCAGAGTTGAGTAGTTGTGACAGATATCCCATGGCTCACAAAGCCTAAACTGTTTACTATTAGGCCCTTTACAGAAAAACGTTTGCTGGCCCCCATTTTAGAGTCTCATGTTTGATTATTTAAAACTCAGGATCCTAACAACTACTGGGTTTGTAGGCCTTCTGTGCTTAGGATAGAGAAGTGGTGGATGACATTTTTTCTTCCATAGCTTTTTCATCAAGAAAAGACATTTTTATAATTATGTCATGAGTAAGACCAACAGAAAATGTAATTTAAGAAGCTAAGCTCTGGCATTTCATAAAAGTTACATGATAGAGAGATAGTTATCAGTCAAATATAGATGAAATATTTTTAAAAATTGCTCTGAGTGCTACAAGGCAGAAAGACACAAGAATTAAACTGATTAGGAAAGAAACAGGGTAAAAAAGCTCTCCTGCTGTCTGCCTCATCCATAGTTTAAGCCCCAGGGTCTAATGGTTCTGTTAAAACTCCAAAGCTTTCTTCAGAAGTAGCCCTAACTCTCCCACCCTTTTAGTCGCCTTAGTGATGTTAAGATCTCAGAGTTTTCATGTGCTTCTAATGCACTGAGATTAAAATCACACTGGAAGACAAATAATGAACCTTTTAAAGGAAAGTGTGTTGGAAATAGGAGAAATCCATTATAAAACTTTCAGTGTGGTGGTAAATAGAAAATAATACTCTAGAGTTGCTTCTCTTCTTATATTGGTTGGGCTCTGTAGGGTATTAACGAGACTTGGGAAGAGTACAGCCTTTCCTGGCATTCCTCACTAGGTGCTAGTTGAGGACAAAGGGAAAAGGTTGGCACCTTGGCCATCCGTGAGACTCAGGGTGTTTCTGCGTCCCCCCTACTGTTCACAGGAGCAGCCAGAGATGAGCAGCAAACAGGAAACTAGGACCCAATGGCTGGATGAGACGCGTGGACACCCGACTAAGTAACAACGTGGCATGTGCTCCTTATCAATGTTTTTCACACATTTGTTTAATATTTTTTAGTAGGAAAGATAGCAGGTTGAATTGTGTCCCCCAAAAAGATATGTCCAAGTCCTAACCCCTGGGATACTTGTGAACGTGACCTTGGTTGGAAACAGGGTCTTTGCAGATGTAATGAAATTAAGGATCTCAAAATGAGGTCATTTTAGGATGTTCCCTAAATCCAATGACACATGAGAAAAGGTGAGAGATTTGAGACACAGAGACAGAGGAAAAGCCCAAGAGAAAACCAACCAAGACGGAAACTGCAGGGCAGCCATAAGCTAAGGGATGAATACCAAGTACTGTTAGCAGCCACCAAAAGCTAGGAAAGAGGCATGGAAGAGATTCCTCCTCAAGCCCTCCAGAAGGTTTCCAATACCTTAATTTCACACTTCTGTCCTTCAAAACTATAAGATCATAATAAATAATAATAATAAATCATAGATTTCTGTCATTTGAAGCTACCAAGTTATGATAATTAGTAATGGCAGCCTTGTGAAACTACTAAAAGGGGAAACTAATTTTTTGTCATTTTTTTAATTAACATACAATGTATTATTTGCTTCAGGGGTACAGGTCTGTGACTCACCAGTCTTACACAATTTACAGCCCTCACCATAGCACATACCCTCCCTGATGTCCAGAACCCAGCCACCCCATCCTTCCCCCCCGCCCCCAGCAACCCTCAGTCTGTTTCCTCAGATTAGGAGTCTCTTATGGTTTGTTTCCCTCCCCAGTCCCACTAATTTTTAAAAATCTTAGCTTACTTTATGTTTAAAAGAAGGACTTTAATTCATTCTGTAAAATAGCATTTAAACTGATTAAGAAGTACCTTTATTTCGCTAGAATTTTTTTCTTGGTCAGTCAAAAATTACCATCATATTTATCAAGGACATTAATTTTTTTTCTGAAATTCATATAAGAAAAACACTTTCCTTATCCCTCTAGTTTGTTACCCTCTCCTCTTCCCCTGCCAGTTTGCTTTTGAAATATTGAGAATCATACAACTTCTTTGGGGTGAATATTGGAGGATTTAAGATTTAGACAACACAATAAATTATTTGATCCTGGTAAACAGTACTATGTTATGCTTTATTCTGTTTCAGAATTTCAGCAGATCGCTCACTTCAGGCTGGTCTTGGGGTTGAGGGATGTCTGCTTCTGAGCAATCTTGTGATTCAGACCAATCAAAATAAGAGGAAGGCTTCCTGGAGAGATGAGTAAGACTACAAGGTCAGGGCCAGGCAGGCAGAGGGCCTGTGATTCAGATCCCGCTGGTTTCCCAGGCTCTCCTGCCCTTTTCTTCCCACAGTTGGAGCTGTTTGAACCCCACCTGCCGCGCTAGCATTGTCCTGAGGCCACCACAGTTACACATCCACTAGATTATTATAAATTAGCATCAGCCCCAGTGGTTCCCAAGCTTGACTTGCGTTTGTAAAAATGCCAACCTACGTGTGCACCCTAGATTTCTCAATCAGAATCGCCAAGGACCAGACTTGGCAATATGAATTTTTTAGAATGTCTCCTGGGTGATTCTTCATCTAAGGCTCGGTAATGAAGGGCAGATGCACTGGACCAATGGTTCTCAAAGTGTCATTCCTGGACCAACAACATCACCGTCACTTGGAAACTGATTAGAAAGGCAAATTCTTGACCTCCACTACACCCTCCTCACCAAGACTTGCTGAGTCAGAAACTCTGGGAAAGGAGTCTGGTAACCTGTGTTTTAACAAGCCCAATGGATGATTCGAATTTGAAAACCACAGCCCTCACTTAAACTCACTTCCAAAGAGGAAAGTATGGAACAGTAGAAATAGTAATTTTAGGAACTCGGTAGCCATCATTTCAACCGAGTGATCAAGTATAAATCACCTGTGTTAAATGGTGCTGATGTGGGGCGCGTGGGTGGCTCAGTGGGTTAAAGCCTCTGCCTTCGGCTCAGGTCATGGTCTCAGGGTCCTGGGATCAAGCCCCGCATCGGGCTCTCTACTCAGCGGGGAGCCTGCTTCCCCCTCTCTTTCTGCCTGCCTCTCTGCCTGCTTGTGATCTCTCTCTCTGCCAAATAAATAAATAAAATATTTTTTTTAAAAAGTGGTGCTAATTTCATGTGCCCCCTGATATGACGCAGTGAGAAGGCACTTGATCCCTGTGGTTTTCTTCCTAAACACCCATAACCCAAACCTAGTCATGATAAAGCATGAGACATGTGAAAACAAAATTGAGGGACATTCTTCAAAACTATAAGGTCTTGAATAACAAGGAAAAACCGCGAAACTGTCACAGATTGAAGGAAACTAAGGAGACGTAATGACTAAAAGCAATATGGGGTCCTACCAGATCCTAGAACAGAAAAGGACATTAGTGGAAAAACTGGAGAAGTTGGAATTGTCGACAGTTTAGTTGCTAGTATCACACCGACTTTCATTTCTTACTTTTGGCAAATGTCCCCCATAATGCAAGATGTTAACATTCGGGGAAGTTGGAGGAATGGTATATAGGAGCTCTCTGTTTTGTATTTGCAGCTTCTCTATAAATCTAAAATTACTGAAAAAAAAAACATTAAGTGTAAAAATAAATTTAAAAATAAGACCAAAAATATTGTCCACAGATCAGTAGACCTGACTCACCCGAAACCTTGTTAGTAAGTGCAGATTACTAGAACTCACTCCAAATCTACTAATTCAGAATCTGCATTTTTCAAAAGATCCTTAGATAAATCACTTAATATACAATAAAATTTCAAAAATCCTACTCTTTACCACCAGCCTGGGATTTAACATCAGCTCAACCTTGTCCTTGTCCAGGCTGGAAACATGAACTAGTTTTTTCTTTCTTTTTTTAAGATTTTATTTATTCATTTGACAGAGAGAGAGATCACAAGTAGGCAGAGGCAGACAGAGGGAGAGGGGGAAGCAGGCTCCCTGCTGAGCAGAGAGCCCGATGCGGGGCTTGATCCCAGGACCCTGAGACCATGACCTGAGCCGAAGGCAGAGGCTTTAACCCATTGAGCCACCCAGGCGCCCCTGGAAAAATGAACTAGTTTTGATTAAGTAGCTACCTACTTCTTAAGACCTCAGACTCAGTTTTCAACCTAATTCAGATGCTTAAGCTTCTGTGCCCCTCCTTAGGGCTCAATCCTTACATAGTAACACCTTCAAAAAGGCTCAAACCCTATTTTGTGTCTGTGAGACATTTTCTCCCTTAAATGTCATGAGTCTTGCGTTTGTCCCTAACTCTGTGCCTGGGTCCCTGTTACCTGCCACAGACTTCCCTCTTGCTGGAAGTCAACTTGCCTGGCATTTTAAGTGCTGTTTCCTAAGAGCCTCCTGTCATATCTTTCAAGGCACCTCCCATGCAGCTGTCACTATAAACTTAGATGTTTTAGTCTATTTGCCAGATTCAACCATGCTTGGAAATATCTAGAGATAGGACAGCATGTGGTGAATTTGCTTCTCTATCAAATAGCTCAACAAAAAGGACAGGACTTCCAGAGACCCCTAATTTTTACCAAAAAAAAAAGGTTCAGTAGGATGTGTGATCAGGGGTAAAAGGTAGGAGCTACTAAAGGCCTAGGAATAAAACTAGAGAGGTAAACAATTTCCTCTGTACCCAGGCTAAAAACTTTCGTGTCACTGAAGACTCAGAAACAAGGACCTACTGATTCTGTAAAGACAGTTTCCTGATGAGGTATTATTTATAAAATACAATTAGAATGGTGAAAATGACCATTCCCCAGACATATTGGCATTGACCTCTTGAAGAAAAGAATTAGAGTGAATTGCTGAAGGCGAAAAGTCAGGAGAGAGGTGCCTGGGTGGCTCAGTTGGTTGAGCATCTGACTCTTGATCTCAGTTCAGGTCTGGATCCCAGGGTCATGAATCCAAGCCCCACATTGGATTCCATGCTGGGCAGGGAACCAACTTAAAAAAATAAGTCAGGAGAAATTACTCCTTGAAAGCCTGACTGGTCTGCCAAGGATGCCAAGCTTCTTGCTTTTGGTAGAGAAACACTGGGCACTCCCCTTGAGGCATCATGGCAGGTGTCATTCTCAGGAAACATAGTCTGAACTGAACCATGGCACATGGATTTTTCAGGGAAGAGTTGCACCAGCACCCAAATGGTTTGAGAGCAGCTGAGATAAGCCTGAAATGACCTGAAAGTTAGAACCAACCTGGTGAGTGGGGTATGAGGAGACGTTTATGGGATTCTATGCCTCACCGAACCATAAAAGAGCTCTGGATTGGGCTGGATGCTACCACAAATCTACAGGTGGCAGTTTAAGTTATGGATCACCGATACGCAACTCTGGGCATGTTGACCGTGCCCAAGAAACAGTAACCTGGAGACGTGCTTTTGAGCCAACACACCATACTCTACCAATGCACCCATTTCTAACTTTTTGTGTCTTATTTCCTTTAACCTTCACTTCTGAAAAACTCTAGTCTTGTTTTTAATGAAGTAAGAAAGAAGATATTTTCCCACATTGTGATCAGGACAGACAGGAAATTATTATCTTTCACAACACTGGTGATTAAAGAAGTTGCACAACCAGGGGAGGGAGGGAGCAGGGCTGCCCGAGAGACCCCTGGCTGCAGTGGAGAAGGCCAGCTGCACCTTAAGGTGAACACGATTGACTTTAGTATCAACTGTACGAAGAAAGTCTACTATGCTATCAAAATAATCTATGGAATAATTTAATATCATCTCCAGTTAAGATAATCAACTTCAAAATTTTGACGCTCTAGAGTCTAAAATCGCAATGAAATATTCAGTAATAAAAAAAAAAGTCATAGAAGGCAGAACATTTATATCTTTGGCTTTGTGATCATAAGTGTGCATTATGAAACTAATTAGCTCTAGGCTAGGCAGTATGTGAGTAATTTATTCTTCTCATATTAACATCAACTGCGAAATCTAAAGTGAGTGATGACATTCCAGGAACAATTGCATGTAATAATTCTTTAGCAGGTTTGGGCAGTGTGGATTAGCTATCATAAGGGAAAACGTCATTTCATGCTATTTTAATGATGATGATGGCTCCGTGGAAAAGGAACTTGGGAGAGAATGAGTTTAGTGTCTGGGTTCTGGTTCAAGTCAAAGTGAAAATGAAAAGCAAACACTATTTTGATATTAATTTAGGGGATTATTGGTAACAGATGAGAAATCATGTTTCAGGGTTGTCTAGAAACAAACACCAACAATTTTGAAAAGCAATGAGATTTGCTCATTCATTTATGTACGGGTATACAAAATTATTTACACTCTGATCAAAAACATGAAAAAATTGCACAATAAAAATGACTGGAATTAAGTGCACTAAGTTGATTGTGTGAGATGATAGATCTATGGGCAAGTTAAATTTTTTCTTCCCACTTTTCAGTAATTTCAGTTTGTCTGGAATTGTTCTATAATTAAGAGAATAAATTCCACTTTAGGGGTGCCTGGGTGGCTCAGTCGTTAGGCGGCTGCCTTTGGCTCAGGTCATGATCCCAGAGTCCTGGGATCGAGCCCCGCATCGGGCTCCCTGCTCGGCGGGGAGCCTGCTTCTCCCGCTACCACTCCCTCTGCTTGTGTTCCCTCTCTCGCTGTGTTTCTCTCTGTCAAATAAATAAAAATAAAAATAAAAAAAAGAAAAAGGAGATATGCATTCAACTTAAAGAGTCAGTGTCTGTAGGATAGCCAGTTTGAAGTGTGCATTGGGAAGCTGGATACACAGTTGGAGCACAAGAGAAAAGATCGGAATCAGGGAAAAAAGAGAGAGAGACTCAGTGATCTGATGAGGAGGAGGTCATTCAAGATTAGAACATATAGAGTTACGTGAAAAACTAACATACAAATACAACCAGCGAGGTGACTAAGGAAGGGGGACTGTCTGAGTTTCCTAAGGCTGCCATAACAAATCACCACCAACTGGGCGATTTATTACCACAGAAATGTATTCTTTCACAGTTCTGGAAGCCAGAAGTCTGTAATCAAGGTGTCAGCAAGACCATTTCCCTCCATAGGCCCTAGTGGGGAATCTTTCCTTGCCTCTTGAAGCTTCTGGTGGCTCTAGGCATTCCTAGGCTTGTGGCCACATCCCTCTCATCTCTGTCTCCATCTTCCCATGGCCTCTCCCTATGTGCCTGTCTTTCCCTCTTATATCTCTTATAAGCAAATTTGTCACTGTATCTAGAGCTCACCTTGGTAATCTACGGTGATAGCTCAAAATCTTTAGCTACATCTGCAAAACCCTTTTCCCAATGAGGTCACATTCCCAGGCTGCAGGGATTAGGATGTGAAAGTATCTTTTGGGGAGCCACCATTCAACCTACTCTAGAGAGAAGGTCTGAAAATTGTAAGGACTGTGGGGAAATGGATCTCTATGTGGGTCAGGCAATGAGAAGACCTATGCTGAAAAAAAAAAAAAAACCTTAATTTTGTGTAACATACCTTTCCCCAAACACATTTGGCGTTCTCTTCTAGTGTGAATACAAAGCTGAATAAGATCCAATCCCAAGCCTTCATGAAATCTGATGGGGGGAGAGAAGCATATAATCAAAATAATTGTAACGCACGGTTTGAAAAATTGAAAAATGTTCAAAGTATTCTAGAACCCCAGTGAGAAGTGAAGGTAGTTTTCTGCAGGATCAAAGAAGAACTAAGTGGAAATCCACATGCACGCGCGTGCGCGCACACACACACACACACACACACACACACACAGGTGGCGGTGGGTGGGGAATTATTCTAAGAAGACATTTCATGATGATGGTTTAGAGACCAGGAAATGTTTATGGATTGTCTGAGGAAGAGCAGAAATCTGGGTAAACCCTGGAGGGTAAGGTCTAGGGAAAAGCGAATAAGAGGTTATATAGCAACCAGAACTGTGGACAGAAAACCTTTAGCTTTACCTTTGTACCCCATTCTAATCAAGGTCTGGAAAATTAAAGGGAGGCCCTAGTGTGGAGAGAGAAAAAAGACTACTAATTACCATAGAGCTTCAGGAGTCACTTGGGGCTCTGTGAGTTGAGACTGATTCACTGTGAGCACAGACAGGCTCAAATGATGTCTGAAAGAACTGCTTGGCTCCAGGGGGGAGCCTAGAAACGGGAGGCACCATCAGAAGGAAGGCTGGTGCAGTAAATTGGACAGGAAGTGCAAAAGAGCCAGCTAAAGCCATGGAGATGAACCTGCATTGGATACAGGAGGGGGGCTCTAGCAGATAGAGGCGAGAGGCAAAGATCTCCTCTGGACTGGTCGGCTTCGGAGAACGGATGAAGGGCAGCATAACTGAGAAAGGAAATGGAGGAATGGAGTTCACAGGCCCTCACACAAGCTTTCACATCTTAATGGGTTTGAACACTAACATTTAAGAAATAAGTCTGGGGTGGCTCACTTGGTGGTAAGCCTGACCTGAATTAACATGAGGTCACCTGTAACCGTTACGTATCTTCTTTAGAGGGGATACGCAGTTTGCTGAAGAAATGAAGAACCCCTTCATTTGATTATGGGGTTTTGTCTGTGTAATACACGGCATATGTCTCGTGTTACCCTTCTCAGACCTGATAAAAGTCTGAAACCAGGTATTTTTTATTTCAAAGCCCAGGGTTTTAGATATAAATTAAATAGTAATTTTACACCTAAAAGGAGTCTAGTTTGAAAGCTGCATTTGATCTCTCTCGGTCTGCCTCTCTGACTACTTGTGATCTCTCTGTCAAATATATAAATAAAAGTCTTTAAAAAGGGGGTGGGGGGCACCTGGGTGGCTCAGTGGGTTAAAGCCTCTGCCTTCGATCTCAGGGTCCTGGGATCAAGTCCCTCATCGGGCTCTCTGCTCAGCAGGGAACTTGCTTCCCCCTCTCTCTCTGCCTGCCTCTCTGCCTACTTGTGATCTTTCTCTGTCAAATAAATAAATAAATAAAAATCTTTAAATAAGAAAACAAAAAAGAAAGAAAGCTGCATTTGAGGGGTTCAAAGGAAAAAGTCCCACTAAGAGCTACTCTACATGAATGAATACAGGTGTGGGAAAAACAAAACAAAAGAAAACATTTTCCAGTGATCTAGAATAAAATTTCAGCATAGTGGCAATTTTCAATAAAATACAAAAATAATCTTGAAAAAAGTTCTCCTCCCAGAAAAGAGTTCTTAGTTAGCTTTAACACATTGAAACAAATTCTACAGTCAGGCTAAAATTTAAAATCTAGTGTATGGGGATGCCTGGGTGGCTCAGTTGGTTAAGCGGCTGCCTTCAGCTCAGGGTCCTGGGATCGAGTCCTGCTTTGGGCTCCTTGATCAGCGGAGAACCTGCTTGTCCTTCTGCCTGCAGCTCTCCCTGCTTGTGCTCTCTCTCTCTCTCTCCTCTCTCTGACAAACAAATGAATAAAATCTTCAAAAAAAAAAAAGTTTTTAAATAAAATCTAATGTATGTAGCAGCACTGCATACAGATTTTCCTGTGTCATTCTTCATCCCAGCAGACGTCTATGGGAGACTGTCAGTAGATAAGCTCTACGTGTTTTGTTATCTGGGCTTTCTGTTTCCACTTCTTTGTTATTCCTGAATGGAATCAGCCTCACAGGGAGGGCTACTGTCTTCCCACATCTTCCTGGCATCGCTAAACGCTCAGGTTTCTTTTGAAGCCAGTCCCTTGGTGTACGACATTTTTCCTCAGGACGTTTTACTTGTTCAAACACACCAGAGCTCCTCGCAAAAACTCCTTTGTTTCCTTTACATTTATTTTCTGAGTAATGTGAAGGAGTAGGGAGAAAAAGAAATCAGAATTCCCATGCTCAGTATCTAGAGAGAAGAACAGTGGGAACTGAGACACTGCCAACAAGTTAGAAGTAGAAACAGTCCTTTGCCAGCTCACAAATTCCCGACACCTGGACCAGGTTTAATTTCGTCATGTGTGGAAGAACATGGTTCCCGAGCACCTTTATGTGGACACACATGTCATAGACAACTGAAGGGACCATTGGAAGTGTCTCTCCCCCTCTGTCCCCTGGCATTTCTTCCCTGCCTCATTCAGTCTTAGCACCACACAAGAGCCCACAAGGGCCCTGGGGTTCAATGAAAATCAAACATGTAAGTAAGTTTCCGGAACAGATGAGTTCATCTGATCATATTCCAGTTTCTTAATTACGACACATTCATTTTAATGAGAGAGAAGGCACTTGAATTAAAACTGTTCTTCTTTTTCATTCAGCACATACTGGCGGAAATATTCTAAATAAATAATTGCAACATATCCTGTCATTAACATTTACTGTTTTATCTCTGCACCCGAGTGCGGCAGTGGAATCCACAGAGCCAACAATTAAAATGAGACATCACTTTTCAGGTCTAGTGTAAATCCCTCAATAATATCTCCATCGTGGGCGCCTGGGTGGCTCAGTCGTTAAGCGGCTGCCTTCGGCCCAGGTCAGATCCCAGGGGCCTGGGATCGAGCCCCGCATCGGGCTCTCTGCTCCGCAGGAAGCCTGCTTCTCCCGCTACCATTCCCTCTGCTTGTGTTCCCTCTCTCGCTGTGTTTCTCTCTGTCAAATAAATAAAATCTTTAAAAAAAAAAAAATAATAATAATGTCTCCATCGTTTTATTCATATGTCATTCATTCCACTCAATAAACATCTCACATACCCTTCATTGCTGTGCTCACAGCATCCCTCCAGCATCAGAAATAGGGTGAGAACACAGACTTTTGAAGGGAAGGGAGTTACTGTTTGATGAGCACCTACTATGTGCCAAATAACTTATTTATCATCTAATTTATTCTCCAAAACCGCACACATCAATATAAGTACTGTTAAACCAATTTTATAAATATGGGGAACAGGGTTAGAAAAATGAAAGAAGTTTCACAGAGTATATACAGCTCAAAAACAGTGAAAAGATTCATTCCACCAAATATTTCCTGACCACTTACCATGAGTCTGACACTGCCCTGGGATATACCATGATACAAAGTAGACAGAGATCCTTCGCTCTCATCTCTTTCTACTGTAGCTGTGGTCCCCGACCCTGGTGTTTCAACTAGAATCACCAAGAGAGCTTCTTAAACGTACTGATGCCAAAGTTCACTCCTGATAATTAAGTCAGAATCCCCGGAAGTGAGACCTGCGCTTAAGAATTTGTTTTCAAAGTTCAACCAAGTGATTCCAAAGTACATCCAGAATTGAGAATCTTTTCATGTATTAGATTATGCTGTATACAAGGCTATCTCCCTCAAAAAACTTACATCGTATAGAAGTTAGAGATAAATGCTTACAGATATAACATACTTGGAAAACAAGTTTAAGGTCATGCATCAGGAAATTTGAAATTGCGTAGTATCTACCTAAAGTACTGGAACTCACAAAAGGAAATTTTACTTTGGGAATTGGAATGGTGTTATGGGCTAAACTCGGTCCCCCCAGAATTCATATGTGGAGTGAGGGCCTTTAGTAAGGTAATGAAGTTAAAATGAAGCCATGAGGTTGGACCTGGAGTCCTCCTGACTGGTGTCCTTATAAGAAGAGGGAACTTGAGAAGTTGAGAACCAAGAAGATAGGCCTTAGGAGAAACCAGCCCTGCTAACAGGGTTGATCTTGGACTTCTGGCCTCTGGAACTATGAGAAAATGAATTTCTGCTGTTTAAGGGCCACCTAGCTTGTGGAATTTTTTATGGCAGCCCTCGCAAACTAACACAGGTGGGTTCTTGGAAGCCAAATCTCACAAATGAAGAGAATATAGGAAACCACTTGAAGACAGGGCACACTTTTGACTAGAGTCGTAATTCTCAAACGTTGATGTGTAATCAGAATCATCTATAGAATTTGGCAAAATGCAGATATCCAGGTCTTGTGCTACCTCCACATGATTCTTTGCTTCTGGTGATTCTGAGATTCACCATAGTTTGAGAATCAGCCTAGAATGTGGAGGACATCATTAGCAAGTGAAGAAGGGGTTGTTATTGGGGACTAAGAGGGACTAGAATGAGTGTGATTCAAATGGATAGGAATGATGATGTTAAGGAAATCTGCATAATTAAGACAAAAAAGCACACGGTTAACTTTATGTGTCAGCAATGGCTGGGACATGGTACCCGCATATTTGGTCAAATACTATTCTGGATGTGTCTGAAGGTATTGTTTTAGATGAGATTGACATTTAAGTTAGACTTTACGTGAAGTAGATAATGTTGGTGGCCTCATCCAATTGGTTGAAGGCCTGAATAGAACACTTTGAGCTCCAAGTTAAAAGGAGTTCTGCCAGCAGGTGGCCTTTGGGATGATAGATAGATGATAGATAGATGATAGATAGATAGATAGATAGATAGATAGATAGATAGATAGATAGATAGATAGAAACATACATGCATAAACCCATACACACATCCTATTGGTTCTTTGTCTTTGGAGAACCCTAATACAAGAGTAAGGTGACAGAATACACTGGCAGAAGGCCTTGGTGAGCAAGCTAAAGAACTTGGTTGTTATCTGATTGTGGCTGTAGAAGTTTTCAGATAAGCCAGGTGAGCCTTCAGATGAGGTTTTGCCTTTGGCGTTACCAAAAGAACAAACACCAATATAGAGTATGAATCAATCCATATCGTCCTTTTCTCTTTGACACCACAGAGAGGGCAGCAGCTATCCAGAAACCTGAAACTTCCTAGAGCAGGATTCTAAAGGTTGCCAAACCGAATTTTCTTCATTGTTGTATCAAGGAATCACCAATGTATCACAGGGATAAAGTGAAAAAAGGCGTGGAACAGGGTGATGAAAAATGCAGCTGTGGGCTTCAAATCCTTGATGTAGGTGCCAAGGCCATGTTCTGTCATTTGCTGAGTTTGTTGAAACTGTTCTCTTTTGATGTCGTAACCATGAAAAATCTCCCAGAATAAAACAAATCAGGTTAGATTTCAGAGGATTCAAATGAAGAACCCCTAGGAATTTCACATCCTACAGTTCTAAGTTGGTTTTCAAAGACTTCTGCTGACATACATCTTGTGTCCTTGTTGCTGCTAGAAGGATGGGAATAGAGGCTGCATGTATTTGTTTTTAAAGTGTTGTCGAAATCGTCTATGCCTATCATACCTTTGTTGCAGCTATGTAGTTTTCTCAGTTCTAGATCAGTCTAGATATTCTTCTAAATTTGTCTAAAATCTGTCAGTTCCGTCTCCAGTTTTCACACTAGTGTGTGTTTAGAGGCCACTTCATTCTTTCATATATTCTTTCATTCCATATTGATTAATGGATTAATCAATTAATATTGATTAAATAAATATGTATCGAGTACCTACCCTAAGCTCCACACTGTGACAAGTATTTCAAATTCAGTGTTCCACAAGATAAAAGACAGTCTTATTCTCATCATAATCTTTTGATAGCTTATAAAATTATATCTTAAAAGGCCAAAAATAAGAAATGTTCCAAAGGATACTGATCCAGACATCTGATGGGACTGCATTGGCTTAGTGAATGTGTTGGGGGTTTTCATTGTTCATGCTTGATTTCTAGAAATCAAGGAGCAGAACGTTCATGAGTGGGGATTCCGATAGACATAGACTACTTTTCCAGGAGACATGCAATGTGAAACAGTTT
>CM053606.1:118542023-118561593 GCA_028646535.1 Procyon lotor
TGGCTCAGTCGTTAAGCGTCTGCCTTCGGCCCAGGTCATGATCCCAGGGTCCTGGGATCGAGCCCCACATCGAGCCACACATCGGGCTCTCAGCTCGGCAGGAAGCCTGCTTCTCCCGCCTCCATTCCCTCTGCTTGTGTTCCCTCTCTCGCTGTGTTTCTATCAAATAATTTATCAAATAAATAAAATTTTAACAAAAAAAAAAAGTCATACAGACCAATGCAAACTCTAGCAATAAACGCAATGAATGAAAGGCAAACCGAAATGACAGGGGACCTCACTTGGTCTGGAGACTTAGAGAAGGCACCAAACGTAAGTACCTTTATTCTTATTTACAGGGAACTAAAAGTACTATGCATGCAGTTGCTCAGTTCATTTAGTTTCAACCAGAGTTGAGAATGATTTCTTTCTCTAAAATGCTATATAAACTTTAACCACATCTTCAAAGGCCCTGCCTCTAAATGGAGTCACAGTGTGAGGTTTGCTGGGGGTAAGGATTTCAGCATATAAATGCTGGGGTGGGGGGAACAGAATTTAGTCCGTCAGAGGCAGCATTCTTTTGGAGATACCCAAAATTCAAGAATCAGAAAGTTAAGTATATCTGAGAGTATGTTCAAAGTTAAGAGAACATCTCACCTCTTCTAAAAAGCAGATGAAATTAATCTATCACTTACATTTTAGGAATTTTACAAAATAAAAATAGAAAATGCATTATGCAACTAAATCATTCTTTTTTCTCTCCCTATGATTATTCTAAATATATTAGATAAAAGGGGGGAAGCATTTCCATCTTACCAAATCTTGTCTCTCTATGTCCATAAAGTTTTCTACATGCTATCCTTCATATGGTCTCAGTATCTGGGTTGCTGCCCCTCTCCAAAATCTGTTCCGTTCACTTATTTATATTTTTATTCATTCATTTGTGTAACAAATAAATATTTGTGTGTCTGGACTCTTCAGGTGCCAAATCCTAGGATACAATCAAGAACAAGTCTATTAAGGATCCTGGGATACAGAATGCAGTATGGAGCAGACAAGCAAACAAACATTAGCAGCAATCTGTGGTAAATGCAGGGAGAGGTCCGAAGTGGGCACAAGGGAAGCTCAGTATAGAGGCACTGAACCAATCCACGGGGTTATTCAGAAAAGGTTTCCCTGAGAAAATAACTTTTAAACAGTACCTGAAGGGCGAATAGCAAGATCAAAAGAAAGCGAAGAGGCGGACTTGAGGTAAAGCACACAAATGCTCTAGTGTGAGGAAGAGAGCGAGGCCTCTGAGGGGAGCTGGAAGAGGTTCAGGATGACAGGAAAAGGTAGTGCAGCTCTTCCAGACCAGCAAAGAAGGGGTCATGTAACAAGGTGTGGGGGCAGCTGGGTGGCTCAGTCAGTTAAGCATCCAACTCTTGATTTCAGCTCAGGTTATGATCTCCAGGTCGTTGAGTGAGATTGAGCCCCAAGTGGGTTCCATGCTCAGTAGGGAGACTGCCCGAGATTCCCTCTCTCTCTGTCTCTCTCTCTCCCTTTCCCTCTGCCCCTCCCCACTGCAGGTGCTCTGGTATCCACAGCTCACTCTCTCTCCCTCTCAGATAAATAAGTAAATCTTTATTTTAAAAAAATAACAAGGTGTGGCTTTAAGGTGATTAGGTGGTGTCCTAGGGCAATTGGAAGCTATTGAAGGGATTTAAAGGGAGGAGTGATTTGATCAGATTAGGATTTTCATGAATTTACTCAGGCTTCTGTGTGGGCCGGAGTTGGAGGCAGGATGAAAGGACACAGGTTGGAAGGCTGTTATTGAAAGCAGACAGTGCTGGGAACTAGGAAAATGGACAGTACGGTGAAAAAAGGTACCAAAAAACTGTGATTTGTGAAAAAATTAAGAATGTTTTCTTATGCTTTCCAATGGTTCATTTAAGTTCCATACAGTACAGTGATTTTCTTCTTTGTCTCTTTTGTTCACTGATATATCCCAAAATGCATCCTTTGTGCTTCTGGAGAACAGCAGAGATAATGACCAAGGAATGTTGGATTATCCAGATAGCACTGACTGGATGTTACAATAACAATAGAATCCATTTTGAAAGCTTATTGTGGGCAAAGTACTGTACTGGGGGTACAGTCCTATTCAGTCCTTATGAAAAATGTAAGGAAGAGAAGCCAAGAATCAGAGATTTGGGGCACACAGTCCATAAAAGGTAGAATGAAGATTTGAACTCAGGTCTCTCTGACTCCAAAGCCCATTCCCTTCCTCTCTGATCTGCTGAAATCCAATCTCTCAGTAATTGGGTGGAACATCACTTTTTCTAAGAGGATACTTCTTACTTGTTCAAGGGCTGGCAAAGTAATCCACTTGCCTTGCCTCCCTCCTGATTTGCCATCTTCAGGCAGTGAGGCTCGCCATGACCCCAGGCTGAGGGGAAGAACAGTTTTGAGTGAAGATCTCACATAAAGTGCTCCGGGCCCACAGCCTATTTCTCCTACAGAGTTTGAGGCAGAATGAGATCAGGGCAAACACTTTCATATTTTCTTTCTATGAATTGCTTGGATAACAAATTTCTCTCTCAAAATATTTTAAAAGTAATAAGAAAAACTGGTACTTTGAAGCTAATTCTGGCCAAGGAGAGAAAATTGTGAGCTAAAGAGGGAGTCACGTGTTCCACAGGTTGCAACAACCACTTGGTCTTAATTTTTTAAATACCCGGAGAATATAACTGTGAATCAGTTAATCAAAATGTACTGGGGTGCCTGGATGGTTCAGTCATTAAGGGTCTGACTTCGGCTCAGGTTGAGTTCCCAGGTCCTGGGATCCTGGGATCAAGCCCCGCATCAGGCTACCTGCTCAGCGGGAAGCCTGCTTCTCCCTCTCCCACTCCCCCTGCTTGTGTTCCCTTTCTCGCTGTGTCTCTCTCTGTCAAATAAATAAATAAAATCTTAAAAAAAAAAAAAAGAAATGTATTTATTTGTCCCCTATTCTGTATCTAGGCCCTGGGTGCACAGGACAAGACAGACTAAGTGTCTTCCCCTTAGAAAGCTGATATTTTAATTTATGGGGGACAAAAGACAATAAACATAAAAGCTGAATAATTCTTGGAAGGTTTAGAAAACCAAATTTTAATAGCTTCTGGAAGTTTTTAAAATCCAAACTGCTAATACCAGATGAATGGTCCCAATTTTTCTCATCTCTTCTTTTAATTAACAATATATTTGGCATGGGAAGCCTAGTTTTAAACTGCAAATGTAATCCATGACTGATAAAACTTCCATGGGAATGATGGAAAGAAGACAGTGGCATAGGGTAGTTCTCCATCTTTTAATGATTTTGTAAAGTTTTTCATATGCTTAGGGGATTTGTCACCATTTTATCTGTTATTTTTATAAGTATTCTTTATTTCCTAGTATCAATTAAATTCAAGCAACATCTTATACCATAGTTAAAATATAGGTCTTCTGTTACATTCAGCTTGGAAAGAACTTTAAAGTGTATTCTTTTTTTTTTTTTTTAAAGATTTTATTTATTTATTTGACAGAGAGGAGAGAGATCACAAGTAGGGAGAGAGGCAGGCAGAAAGAGAGGGGGAAGCAGGCTCTCGGCTGAGCAGAGAGCCTGATGTGGGGCTCGATCCCAGGACCCTGAGATCATGACCTGAGTCGAAGGCAAAGGCTTAAACCACTGAGCCACCCAGGCGCCCCTAAAGTATATTCTTAATAGAAATTTTTAATAAAAGTACATGAACAGATTAAAAAATATTCAGGGAAAAAAGTATTCAGGAAAATAATTCCACACCTAGAGACACTAAAGGAGAAAGTTAGTTTGGGTGACCAAAGACTCTAGATGTTCTAATTAAAAAATTTAGAAAGATATATTCAAATTGTGGAAAATTGCTAAATTCTTGAATATAGCTCGTGAGCACACAAAAAATGAAATGGTGACTTCCAGAAGATCAAGGCATTTTGATAACAAAGCATACTTTTTTTTAATGACAGAACAAAATGTGATAAAACACAGTGCCTTGGTATTTATGGCATATCCCAAGATCTTTCACAATATCTTTGTTAATAAGAGTTTTTCAATTGCATATGTGGTACTACAGGTAGCAAGTTGGATTCCCAATTGCACAGTAACATTGATTAGCAGTCTAATGGAAAGCTGATGGGAATACTCTACTGTATTCACACCTTATCACACCTGTGTACCTGTGTACAGGTACACCCCGTGTACCTCCACGGGGTGGAGGTCCCCTGCAGCCCTCCACCAAGCGGTTCACCTTCGGGTAAAGGATGAGTCTATTCAGAGGTACGTAGAACTTCTCGTACAATACTCTACTCTTGTTCTCTCTAACGATTCTTCCAGGGATTCGAATGAGGGTATGGAAGGCATGTCATCAGATGTAACAATGTACAAGGTTTAGGGTGAAAGCTAATGTGTTTGAAAAGAAAGGTTAGATTAAAAATATACTGATTGACTAGAACAGTGGGAAGGGCATACCCTTGGGCTACCATGAGAGAAAACTCATGATCATTGCTGTCTTCCTCCTGGGTTTGCTAAAGCCACAATCCACACAATCCAGACCTAATGGAGCACCTACTTTTTTTTTTTTTTATTACGATTTATTTATTTCTTTGAGAGAGAGAGCATGCACGAGTGAGAGGAGGAGCAAAGGAAGAGAGCCTTCAAGCTGACTCCCCACTTAGCACAGAGCCTGGCTCCGGGCTCAGTCCCAGGATTCTCAGATCATGACCTGAGCCAAAACCAAGAGTCAGGCGCTTAATGAACTGAGCCACCCAGGGGCCCCTAATACCTATTTTTATTCAATGAACAGAAATTCATTAGCACTGGGGGAAAATAAGAGACAATAATTATTGTCCAGAAAGGACTAATTTTAATGGTAACTGATAAATATGCTTGTTGTTATTCAAATGAATGAGTAGGAAAAAAAATCACCAAAAATAATACAATTTAGCTTTTCTCTTCAGATAAGATCTCCTATCACATACCAGATATATGGCTAACAGGCCATATTCTGGAGTTTATTCATGACTATATCACAGTGTTAAAATGATGCCTGGAACTTAGTTACAAAAAATATTTGTTGGTGCGCCTGGGTGGCTCAGTCATTAAGCATCTGCCTTTGGCTCAGGTCATGATCCCAGGGGCCTGAGATCGAGTCCCACATCGGGCTCTCTGCTCATCGGGAAGCCTGCTTCTCCCACTCCCACTCCCCCTGCTTGTATTCCCTCTCTCTCTCTCTGTCAAGTAAATAAATAAAATCTTTTAAAAAAGAATAGAAATGAATGAGCCCACCTACATTATATATATATATATATATAATATATATATATATTATATATATATATATCTCATTAGATATAATTATGCTTTCCTGATATGGACAAAATGAACTTAGTTGTCTTCCAAATATTTTAAGATAACTAGTATTTCCCTTTTAAGTACTTGTTACTTTTTCTAAGAAGAAGGTAACTAATTCCTGAAACTTCTTTATATAACATGACTTCCTATCCCTTAAATCATTCTTATCATTCTCTTCTGTATGTACCTCAGATCTTCAGTTTCTTATAATGTGGTGCCCTGAAATATATGTATCTCCAGCAGGACGTTGATGGGAACACTATACCACATTATTGCAAGATCGGATTAGCTGTCTGAAAGAAAGCTATATAAGTAGCAATTATTTTAGTTCAATCTGAAGTCAATTTTAAGTGTTTTCTCAAACTACGGGTAGGTCTGAGCTGACTTCCAGGTTACACGTGTTCATTTTTTTTCAAGAATAAGATTACATTTTCCTTTCTGTTTTCTGCAGCAAGTCTTTTAGTTAGCCAAAGGATAAAAAGAAGACATTGGTTATAAGAAAGGGTGTATTCTACAATAATTTAAATTTGGTTTCAAAAATCTCATAGAGGTCTATTCCTATAAGCACTTATTGTTCTCTGCACTCAGTCTTGAGGCCTGAAAGTGATACCCTGGTACTCATGGCTTAGACTCTGCATGGGCAGGAAGCACGGGGCACAGATGAGGGGAGTCTGAGAAGCCAGTCGGGTAAGAAGCCACTGGAGCACAGCACAACACAATTGCCCAAGCTCCCCTCTAGGCCAAATGGACATGAGGATTGCATGAACAGTATTATTGGTAAATAGAGAGACAGTTCCTATGACATGTCCTGTGCTACTCTACCCTGTGCTCTGAAAGGAGGGAGAATGTTAGAATTCTTCCCCAGAAGGGAGGAAGAGAAGAAATGGCCAGAAAGGCATATAAGGACACGGCCCCCTCAGGCCTTCTCATACACTGTGATGGATGAGCTCTGGGCCAGAGGGGAGTCTCTCCTGTATTTACCTATACAGAGGCCATAGAGAAATTAGAGTACGAATTCTGGCAATTCGGCCTTCAGTAACTTGAATTTTGAGCATTTGCAATTCTATGAAGGTAGCAGAAGCTGGGCAGACCCAATTCACATTTCCCTAACCCCCCTGCCCTCATTTTTTCTACAGCTCAGAGCCAGGGCCTGCCTGCCCTTCTCCCCTTCAGGGCTGCCTCAGGTCAGGTGCTGCTCCACATAAAGGCAGCCAAGGCCACCCAGGATTCATCTGCCCGCAGGAGGTCATGTGGCCAAGGTGCTTCTGGCATTTAAGTGGATAGAGTGTAGGGGAGTACTTTCAGGGGAAAGGGCCAAGGAGGAGGATCCCTGGTGACCCAGGGAGCGTCTCTAATGTCCTCACAATGCTGTCCTCACTCCAAACTTGCATACTCCGTTCTGCAAAACACGGGCTTGGCTAAAGCAGAACCTTTCCTCTTGGAAGGCAGTTTAGCAAACCTATCTTGTTCCTTGGGCATTTATTTCCTTTTGGAATCTTCTCTCAACCCACACTCCCCCCTCCTCATGCCAAGTAGCTCCTCAAAGTATTCTTCTCAACAGTTAACAATTTTCTCTCTGGAAGGAATTCCAGGTATGAAGTTTTCTCCACCGTGTAACATCCCCAGTGATGTTTTCTCCCCTCCAGGGAGTGGTATCCTGAGAAGTAATCCTGCTAGGCTACTGATCCAAATATGGGATCAACAACGAGCACACCTTATCTTCTCTTCATTCATGGGTCCAGGATCCACCTCCTTTTTCTCTGCCAAAATGATAAGAGGTTTGGTTCCGATGGAGTCAATAGTAATGCAGTGAAAAGGAGTTCTTTCCACACCTGCCTCACCAGGTACTGTCTCTCTCTTGCCATGTGCCTTTTTTCTGTGAGTATTAAGGCAGGATGGAGGGACTGTTGACCTACCCTTTTCGGAGGCTCCAAAAAGATGTGTCTTGTATGGTAATACAGATTATGCTCTCCATAGAAAATTCAGTATTTGATGCTCCGTTCCTGGGAGTTCGAGAAAGACCTGGCTGAGCATTACAATACCGCTGCCACCTGTACTAGGGAGAGAAACTCTAAAAGGTTATAATTTGTCTGCAGCATGAGGTCATCAACTTCTATAGGCTGGTCCAAGATGAAGCAATTTAATTTCTGAACTACTGAACCACAATTGACAAGCAGAAAGGACTCCTGAGTGGTACAAACAATTCTTTGTAGGAACATAAGCGTCAGCCGTCATTACATGGAAAAATGATATGTTCTGTTTATATATGTGTTCTTTCTGTCCCTCCACTCTCGTCCCCAGCCAAGCCACAGTCTTTTTTCTTGTTTCATTTTGAGAAAAAAATCATGAAAAAATGTTTACAACAAAATCTTTTCTCACCCTCAGCTGTATTTACGTACGGCTGCAGCAATGGTCTTCCAGGACAAAGAGATAAAGACTTATAAGAAAGAATGCCAACTGAAAGAAGTGAAGAAATAACTTATTTGGCACAAATGCCCCACTCTCTTCCCTCTGGCAGACAATCACTCTTATTCTCTACCTCCCTCATACTTTTACTTACGCTAAAGTGACAGGATCAGGAGCTGTCCACCCTACCTTAGTCTAAACTTATGAGAAGATGAAGGAACAAAGCCCCAGACTAACTAAATTGAAAGAAAAATTCAAATGCACATCACCTTTCAATCATAGGGCATTCGTGGCCCTATTTTGTTGGCCTCAGAAAAGTTGTTTGACATCCTAGGTACTGGGTGGGCCATCTCTCCATCAGCCAAACAAAACTCATCAGTAAATTGTATTCAGACAAGGGGATGCAACTTTGCAAACCCAAGCCATCAGCTCTGCATGATATTGGATAGGTCCAAAAGTTGGACCAGTGTGTTAGCACACAACCACTGCAAAAAAAAAAAAAAAAATTGCATAAACTAACTTTGTTCCTTTGCTAATATTGTAGCTAATGTTCTAAAACATATTGGTGTTTAAAATGTTGTATGCTGTATACAACATGCTGTAGATTTAAAATGTTGATTTAACAAAAGACACAGGTTTTGATAGAAACCAAGATAGTTGTCAGATGGGTTTTGACCATTGTGTTTTATTATGTGGTTCTGAAGTGCAGCCAGATTCAATTGTGATGAGGTCAAGTGGAGATGCACAGCATTAAACCCGGGGTCTGCAAGAGCTGACACCTAGAATAAGAAATAGTTCGATTCCACAGTATTCTGAAGGGAGCATGTGACTTGGCAATTCTCTCTTCATTTCCTCCTTGGTGTGGACTTAGCACTAAAAGAGAGCAAAAGCTGGACCTCTGCATCCTTCAGTCTGTGTCTCCATCAGAGTAAGATTAAACTGGGAAGTGCCAACTTCAAGACCAACTAACCAGTCGCAAGCTATCACAGCTCACTCAGAGCCCAATTTATCCCAAGGAGTTTTTAGAATGAAATATGTTCCTTTAAGTCTTAACTTAAAAAAAAGGCAGCCCTTTACTAGTTACAGAAATCTTCCATCTGGGCAATAACCAGAATTTTCTTTGCTATTGCAAGTGCTTTCAAATATCGGATCTTACATGAGAAAGGATTATTCTCTTTTTATAGATGAAAATACTAAATTTCAGAGAGACTAAGCCACATAGATAGCAACTGGTAGAGGTCAAACGTGAACCCAAATCTTCTTTTTCAAAATATCTTAAGTGTTTTTCTATGTTCTAGTCCTTTTAATTTCATCAGTGAAATTCTGAGCCACGGCTTTGAAATCAGTGAAACAACTAACAAACCTAAGGCAAACGCTCAATTTTCAAAAACCACTTCTTGCGGATTTTACAGGATAAAACCAATTTGAAAGTTCATTTCCTGTTGTTCTCCCAGTAGTTATTGAAATTGTCACAGCACACATCCAGAACTTTTCTGTTACTGTTTTGTTAAAAATCCCACAGGACTCCAACATCTTCTCTTGGATGCTGAAACTAACTTTCCTGTGTATGTGCTTTTTCTTGACTGAGAGCATAAGGTTTTTTAAGAACAGGGCTGTTTTTGGTTGGTGCCAGGGTTGGGGAGTGGAAGGGATGGGAGGCGAGGCGGAGGATTCAGGGTTGAGGTTTGGTCAGGTTAACTCAGGTGTCCAGAAGAGGGCGCTGGAAAGTCCATAGGAAATATTTACTCCCAGATGTGTGGGATGTTTTTGTTTGATAATTGAAATGGTACCATGTTTTAGACTTGAATATACCTAGGATGATATTTGTGACACATTAGGTGACTCTAATTACATCTTAGAATTATCCACACCAGGTATTTACTTCTGAGAGGTAAGAAATATTCCCGAGTTCCCATGTCAAACAAACAAGAATGGGAAGGTTGGATGAGGAATTATAGACAAACTGGCCAACTGTGCCTTGACCCACAAAACTGCACGTAGCCCATTAGGAGCCGAATCTGGGAACTGTCTAATATTAATGAGCAGAGAATCAAGAACATGAATTTCCTGCCAAGTCAGGCAGGTGGGGCCATTACAGTTATTATCTCCTAATCAGACGGCTCGCAGGTTCAGACCTGATCCTGCTCTTCCAGGGAGGGGCTCCCCAGGACAGGCAACCACAGACTTGGTTATCTGATGCCATCCAAACCCAAGATCTACTAGAGAAGAACTTTCATCTCTGCTGTAGATTTCCTCATTGAGAAACCTCAATGGAGAGTCCTCGGTATAAGACATTCTGCCCCAGACCAAGAATTAGGTAAAAACCAGGAGGGCCACAATCTGTTTTCTAAATGAGTACTTTTCCACAGTTGACACGTGTCCGCATGAGTGGCTAAGAATTAGGTGCTCAAATCGATCAACCCCAAGCAGGATCAATTTAACTTTATCTTTAAATAATATTCTAATTTCTATTTCTGTACTCTACTGGAGTATACAGGAGGAAAAAGAACAGGCAATACCAAATAAAAAAAGAACATAGAGTAGAACAAATCATATATCCAGAATAAGAAAACAAACAAGCCAATTAAAAAGTGCATATTGCAATGAGCACTGGGTGTTATACACAAACAATGAATCATGAAACACTACATCAAAAACTAATGAAGTACTGCATGATGACTAACATAATAAAAAAAAATAATAATAAAAGCAAAGAAAGAAAAAGTAGGCAAAAAAAAAAAAAACATAATGGACATTTCACCAAGTAGTGTGAGGGGGTGCCTGGGTGGCATAGTCAAGTAAGCATCTGACTCTTGATTTCAGCTCAGGTCATGATATCAGGGTCATGAGATCCAGCCCTGAGTCATGCTCCCTGCTCAGCGTGGAGCCTGTTTGAGATTCTTTCCCTCTGCCCCTCCCCCTGCTTGCATGTGGGCTCTCTCTCTCAAAATAAATAAATAAATCTTTAAAATATAAATAAAACCACAGTGAGATACCTCCACACACCTGTTAGGGTGTTTTAAAAATACCGACAACACTGAAATGTTTCCTTTTATTCTTTGTTTACTTTATGCAACGAAGTAACATATATGTGTAGAAAAACTAATACTAAAGGCCTCATAGTGAGCAATAACAGAACAATAGTTATACTTTCTGTACAAATGTCTCTTCAATCCTACTTTTTAAACTTTTCAGTCTTTTTCTTTTTCCTAAATTTGTATTTAAATTCTCATTAGTTAACATATAATTAACATACAGTGCAATTTTGGTTTCAGGAATAGAATTTAGTGATTCATCACTTACCTACAACCCCCAGTGCTCATCACAAGTGCCCCCCTTAATCCCCATCACCCATTCAGCCCATCTCCCACCCACCTACCTCCATCAACCTCAATTAGTTCTCTATTAAGAATCTCTTATGGCTTGTTTCCGTCTGTCTCTCGTTTTTTCTCTCCTTTCCCATATGTTCATCTGTTTTGTTTTCTAAATTCCATATATAAGTGAAATCACATGGTATTTGTCTTTCTCTGAATGACTTATTTTGCTCAGCATAATACACACTAGCTCCATCCATATCGTTGCAAATGGCAAGATTTCATTCTTTTTGATAACTGGGTAATATTCCATTACGTGTGTGTGTGTGTGTGTGTGTGTGTGTGTGTGTGTGTGTGTGTGTGCGTATCACATCGTCTTTATCCATTCATCAGTCAATGGACCCTTGAGCTCTTTCCATAGTTTGGCGATTGTTGATAATGCTGCTAGAAACATTGGAGTGCATGTACCCCTTTGAATCTGTAATTTTGTAACTTTTGAATAAATACCTAAGTAGTACAATTGTTGGATCATAGAGTAATTCTATTTTTAACTTTTTTTTTTTTTTTAAAGATTTTATTTATTTGACAGAGAGAAACACAGTGCGAGAGGGAACACAAGCAGAGGGAATGGTAGCGGGAGAAGCAGGCTTCGCGCAGAGCAGGGAGCCCGATGCGGGGCTCAATCCCAGGATGCTGGGATCATGACCTGAGCCCAAGGCAGACGCTTAACGACTGAGCCACCCAGGCGCCCCTATTTTTAACTTTTTGAAGCACCTCCATACTGTTTTCCAGAGTGGCTGCACCAGTTTGCATTCCCACCAACAGTGTAAGAGGCTTCCCCTTTCTCCATATCCTCACCAAGATCTGTTGTTTCCTATGTTGTTCATTTTAGCCATTCTGACAGGTGTGAGGTGGTATTTCATCATGGTTTTTATTTGTATTTGTACTTTATTTGTATTTGTAATGAGTGATGTTGAGTATCTTTTCTTGTGTCTATTAGCCATCTGATGCCTTCTTTGGAAAAAATGTCTATTCATGTCTTCTGCCCATTTCTTAACTGGGTTACTTGCTTTTTGGGTGTTGAGTTTGATAAGTTCTTTATAGATTTTGTATACTAACCCCTCATCAGATATATCCTCTGCAAATATCTTCTCCCATTCCATAGGCCACTCTCACATTTTATTGTTTCCTTCACTGTGCAGAAGCTTTTTATCTTGATGAAATCCCAATAGTTCATTTTTGCTTTTGTTTCCCTTGCCTCCAGGAACACATCTAGTAAGCAGTTGCTCTGGCCAAGGTCAAAGAGGTTGCTGCAGGCTTTGTCCTCCTCCAGGATTTTCATCCATTTTTGAATTTCTTTTTGTGTATGGTGTGAGAAGGTGGTCCAGTTTTATTCTTCTGCATGTTGCTGTTCACTTTTCCCAATACAATCCACTGAAACAACTGTCCTTTTTCCGTCGGATATTCTTTCCTGTTTTGTCAAATATTAGTTGACCTTATAGTTGTGGGTCCATTTCTAGGTTTTCTATTCTCTTCAATTCATCTGTGCGTCTGTCTTTGTGCCAGCATCAAACTATCTTAACAACCATACCTCTGTAATGTAACTTGAAGCCCAGAATTGTGATGCCTCCATCCTTCCTTTTCTCTTTCAGGATTGTTTTGGCTATTCAGGGTCTTTTGTGATTCCACACAAATTTTAGGATTGTTTGCTCTAGTTCTGTGAAAAAAATGTTGCTGGTATTTGGATAGGATTGTATTAAATATGTAGATTGCAAAAAAAAAAATATGTAGCTTGTTTTGGGTTGTGTAGACATTTTTAAATGTTTGTTTTCCTCATCCTTGAGCATGGAATTTCAGAGTCTTAACTATAGAGAACAAACTGATGGTCACCAGAGAGGAGGTGGGTGGGGAATGGGTGAAATAGGTGATGGAAATTGAGGAGGGCACTTATGGTGAGTACCAGGTATTGTGTGGAAGTGTTGAATCACTATATTATACACCTGAAACTAATATTATACTGTATGTTAAGTAACTGGAATTTAAATAAAAACTTAAAAAAATAAAACCTTTAATCTTTCCTCAGTAAAAAAATAACAAACTGTTTTTAACTACCTCTGGTTTTAATTCTTTAGTATTATTTTTCTAACTTAAATAACAGACTTAAATGATAACTATTTTCAAGTTTCCAATTTAAAATTCTGGAAGGGTCATACCACTTCTCTCTTTTCTCAACTTCCTTTTATTATGTTATTTCTTAGATTTCCTCAATTTCTCAAAATCTTGACATATTTTATTTTGCTTCATAGTCAAACACATTTTTCCACACAGTTTTTTGTTTTTCTTCACCATGTCGTTACTACCATCTCGCAATGTATAGTCACAATATCTAATACTTGGAAACCACTTCTTTATTCTTCTTAAGATAGTCTTCCTAGAGTCTACTTACTTGATTTCCTGGTTTGTTATTCAATTATCGTGCAAAGATTTCTTTTCTTTGCCTCACTAACTACTAGTTAGTTAGTTCCCAATTCTTTCTTTCCCATTTCTTTTTCTTGGTTTCTACTACTATCTTGCGGAATTATGTCCTCAAGTAACTTATGAAAATGATACCTGGCACCTAAAGTTTCTAAAGAGTCCTTCCATATTGAAAATGGTCTTTGTGCTCTTCTAGGCTTGATTAAATTGACTAGAGTAGAGAATGCTAGGTTCAAATTATTTTTCTATGAACATTTTATTTTGAAAAGTCTAATGCACCAGTCTGATTTCTTCTATGCAGGTGATCTGTATCTTTTTTTTAATCTTGGAAGAAGTTTCTATTTTATGCCTTATCTTTAAAAGTACTGAATTTTCATGAAGTTTTATCTTGATGAGGGTCTTTTCTATTTGATCTGCTCGTCACTTGGCAGATTGCTTCCATAAGAAGGTTCTTTAGCTCTGGGAAATTCTTAGTTCTTTTATTATTTCTTCTCCCTTGATTTTCTTCCCCTCCCTACCCTTTTAGTTTTAATTCTTTTTTTCTGGAATTCTTACTATAATTCCAGTAATTCTGGAATTACTTACTACTATATTTTCTGGAATTCTTACTATAACTACGATTCAACAAATTGTTGATATTTAGGCTTGACCTTTTGTTTTATTTTTCTTTCTAGATTTCCATTTTACTCTTTGCTTAAAAACATTATATAACTGTAATTCAAGCCCTTCTAAAAAATGTAGGAGGAAGTAATAATCATAGAGTTAATTTCTAAGAGCTCTTTTTTTGTTTTCTTTTTTTTAAGATTTTTATTTGACAGAGAGAGATAGAAAGAGCACAAGTAGGGGGAGCGGCAGACAGAAGAAGAGGGAGAAGCAGACTCCCCACTAAGCAAGGAGCCCAACACGGGGCTTGATCCCAGGACCTGATCCCAGGACCCCAGGACCATGACCTGAGCTAAAGGCATTCATTTAACCAACTGCATCACCGAGGTGCTCCCCTTTTTTGTTTCTTATTGCCCAACACTTATTTTATGAATACCACATCTTCCCACTTCTCTTCAGGGACAAGAAATAATCTGCATGGATTCAAAATTTTCTTTTGTTCTCTAAATGACCAGTTACTTTCCTTTTCTTTTCCTTGGTCTTGTAAACTGTGGATTTCCTTTCTATAGTGATGTTTGGTGGTTCTTTTATATTTATATTCTATGTTTACTATTTCAAGGTAACTGGTATAGGTTTTCTTTTCTACTGCATAGGTATTTCACTTTCCCTCTAGGGAAAGCTTCATGTTAGACCGAATAGGCAAAAAAGCTCCCAAATGGACAGAGCTTAATAATACCTACCATAGGAGCCTTGATTCACCCCAGACAGTTCTTTAATTCTTTCATAGAGAAGAATTCTAAGGTCAGAGGAAGGTGTATAGGAGAAGAGTGTGGGAAATAATTGACCAAGTCATTTTGTAACCAGATTTTCAATTAACCCCTAGGTTTTCCTCAACTTTTTATTTTGAAACAATTTTAGATTTATAAGAAATCTCAAAAATAATACAGATAATTCCCATGTACTTTTCATCCAGATTCCCCCAATGATAACATCTTACACAACATTATAAAAGCCAAGAAACTGATATTGGTACAATACTATTGATAATATAGACTTAGATTTTAACACTTTTACACTATTCTTTTTTATGTGGCAGAGTTTTATGAAATTTTATGATATGTATAGAATAGTGTAAACACACTAACAGGATATGGAACTGTTCTGTCACCACCAAGTATATTTCATACTTTTATAGTCGCCTTCCCATCCCACCCCCAAACCTAATCCCGAGCAACTACTGTTTTATTCTTCACCATTATCACTTTGTCACTTCCAGAATGTCATATAAATGAAATCATACAGAAAGTAATTTTCTGAGATTGGCTTTTTAACTCATTGCAACGCCCTTGAGATTCATGCAGTTATTTGCTTATTCATACTTTGTTCTTTTTCATTGCGTAATAGTGTTCTATTGTAGGGATCACCACAGTTGGCTTATCCGACCACCCATTGAAAGATATTTAGGTTGTCTCTATATGGGCGCTATTGCACATAAAGATGCTGTGAACATTTATCTATGGGTTTTCATGTGAACATAAGTCCTCATTTCTCTAGACTAAATACCCAGGAATGTGATTATATAGTCAATGGTAACTCCATGTTTAACTTTTAAAGAAACTGCCAAACTTTTCCGAGTGGCTCTACCATTCACATCCTTACAAGTAGTGTATGAGACATTCAGTTGTGCTGCATCTTGTCAGTACTTAGTATTATAAGCATTTTTTATTTTAATCATTCTAACGGGTATATGGTATTTAATTCACATTTCCCTAATGCCTAATGATATGGAGCATCTTTTCATGTACGCATTCACCATATGTGTATCCTCATTAGCAATATCTTTGGTCCAATCTGTGCTTGCATTGATTGCCTTTTTTCTATTGTTTAAAGAATTCTCTCTATATTCTGGATATAAATCCTATCATTTAAATAACTGAAGACGCAGGGCGCCTGGGTGGCTCAGTCATTGAGTGTCTGCCTTCAGCTCAGGTCATGATCCCAGGGTCCTGGGATCGAGCCCCACATTGTGCTCCCTGCTCAGCAGGAAGCCTGCTTCTCCCTCTCCTAATCCCCCTGCTTGTGTTCCCTCTCTCACTGTGTCGCTCTCTCTCAAATAAATAAAATCTTTAAATAAATAAATAAATAAATAAATAAATAAATAAATAACTGAAGACTCATTTCTAAAATGAGGAAAAAGAAATCATCTCTAGGAAGGATTTTCAAATTAAAAATGTGCTTTTCATTTGTTTTCTAATTTTCTCAGCCAAGACGCAAAATAGTTAGATTAACAAATATGCCCTGAGAAAATCATCAAATAAAAATCTCTTTGAAAGCCAGTGTCATTTATGAGGCAATTAATTCTTGATTCTCATTTGTCTGACACCTCTTAAGCATTTTTTGGGTGAAATATTATACTCTTACTGGCATGTTACTAATTATCTTTAAACACTTTAATATTATTAATGACAATGTTCGGTAAATACATTTTGATTGAATTATTTTAAATTAGGACAAAAATGAGATGACTTTGACAAATGAACAGAAGTAGAATTTCTTGAGAAATTTCTTTGATAATATGAAGTCAAAGCTTTGAATATATTTTAACAGTAATCTGAAGATGGGCTTCTAACCCTAAAGAAAAATAAAGAGATTCCTCTTTTATTTCTATTTATTCTCTTTAATGTGCTGAAAAACCTGGAGTAACGGTTGTTTCCTAGAAGCTATTTCACAAAAGGAAACTGAGTGCTCTTCTGAGACAAGGCTGAGATATAAACATACTGATTTAAAGTTTATTTAAAAAAAAAAAAAGAATGCAGGGCTCAGATTACAATTTCATTCAGAAATTTCCCAGCTTTCTCCATAGGTGTTCTCAAAGGCTATGACCATCTCACATTTCCATTCCTCCACTATCAGTCCCTCCCATGTCCGCACATCATGGCACCGAGGTCAGTTTTCCAGCCATCGTGGGGCTTCCTTCGGCACTACTGACAGCACTCTCCCTGGGGTTGTCACAGCCACGCAAATGCTCTGGTCTGGCAGCTGCTGTTTTGAAGTCAAGGAAATAACTTTGTCTGGCTTGGGTTAAACCCTAGCATTGGTAAACCCCAGGGATTCTCAGCGGTAGAGCTACTGACATTCGGAAGGATAATTCTCTGTTGTGGGGTGTGGGGGCTGTCTCGTACAGCCTTGGGAAAGAAAACGCTGCCATTTGTGACAACAGGGATGGCACTTGAGGGCATTATGCTAAGTCAGCTAAGTCAGACAGAGACAGACAGATGTGATATCATTTATACGTGGAGTCTAAAAAACTAAACTCACAGAAACAAAGAGTAAAATGGTGGCCATCAAGGCTGGGGTGGAGGAATCGAGGAGACGTTGCCCACAGGATACAAACTTACAGTTAGGAGATAAATAAGCTCTGGAGACCTAACACACAGCATTGTGTTCATAGTCAACAATACTGTATTACATGCTTCGAAGTTGCTAAGAGACTAGACTGTAAACTTTCTCACCACAAAAAAAGAAACCCTAATTATGTGCATGATGGAGGTGTTAGATAATGTTATAGTGGTAATCACACTGCAATGTATAAATGTATCAGATCAACACACTGTACATCCTCAACGCATACAAAATGTTAACTAAACCTCAGTTTTTAAAAATAAAATGAAACATAAAAAGCATTTTCCATACCCTTAAAAAAAACTATATTTGAGCATAGCTTGATTGACCCAAATCCCTAGTTACATTCAAGTTAGGTCCTAATTATTAGAATTAATGTATTTGCAAATTCTCAGAGTCTGATTATAAGTATGCTTAATTTTCTTAATTTAAATTCAATTAGCCAACATAGTACATCATTAATTTCAGATGTAGTATTCAACAATTCATCAGTTGCATAGAGCACACAGTGCTCATAGTATGCTTAATTTTTAAAAGAAAAATTTTAAGAACCTGAACTTGGGACTACTGTAGTAGTTCAATGTAGTCATGCTCAAAATTGTAAAATGCTTAAAATGTAAAATGCTTAAAAAGCTAATACAATTATATCTCTTTAGATAATTTCTAGTTTACTTTTTTTAATTTATAGCAACTTCCAAACATTAGCCAAAATAATGACAATTGACTTTAAAACTTAACATCTTTGCTCTGAATATTTTATCAACAAAATGAGCCCATTAAATAAAACTGTTCCTTGGATTCCAAGGGTGTTGGTCTATTCAAGAATTGCTTTGTTGGGGCACCTGGGTGGCTCGGTCGTTAAGCGTCTGCCTTCGGCTCAGGTCATGATCCCAGCGTCCTGGGATCGAGCCCCGCATCGGGCTCCCTGCTCGGCAGGAAGCCTGCTTCTCCGCTACCATTCCCTCTGCTTGTGTTCCCTCTCTCGCTGTGTTTCTGTCAAATAAATAAAATCTTTAAAAAAAAAAAAAAAGAATTGCTTTGTTTACCCTATATGAATAGACAAACATTTAATGTTAGCTAAAATATAGGCTTATCACAAAAAAGATAAGAAAGACCAGAATCAAATCTCCCTGGTCGTTTCAGGACTCACCCCATGGAAGAAGTTCTATTTCCCCACTGAGAATCGAGATATTGGTCACATTCTAGTTCCTTGGAGGTTTCTATTGTCCCAGAAAGGCAAGGTTCTGTCAGCTACCTCCAGACGCAATCTGAGTAGAAATCCAGCTTATGCTGACCCTACCCCATTGTCTCCTTGCCATGGGCCTTTGTGCCCAGATTTCTGAATTTGTCTTAAAAGAGAATATGTAGTAAGGCAAGGGACTTTAGCAAAATACACAGCAGAATAACTTATAGCGATATTAAATTCGATCTTATTTTTCCCATAAAACTCAGGGCAGAGTGCAATTTTTTTTCTCTCTTCTTTATGCTTTTTATCTAAGCAGTTTCATCCTGGAGGCTTCTGGTATTCACAAGGGAGAAACAGTAGGACCTTTGTATGACAGGTTGGCCTGGAAATGCCCTAGAGTAAACCTCTAGGACCAGGGCAAGAGGGGGCTGATGGGAGGGGACAGACTGAGAAGGAGTTGGCTTCCAAGAGTGGTAGAGGCCCCGGGTCTTGTATTGAGTAGACACGCTTAACTCTAATGGGAGAAGCCAACAAAAATAGATGAAGGCTGGTTGGATACCAGGAATGAGGGAGGATCCGGCTCAGATGCGCTCTTACGCCTCAACTCAGTCTAAGGGGGGTAGAGCTGCCCACCCGAAGAACTCGGACCAGCCTTAACTGTGATCAAAAACACCCATTCCCTAACGCCTTTACTTGTGAAAATACCCTCCTGCCTGACCCTCAGGAAGGGGAAAGAATTCCCCAAACCTGACTAGGATCAGAAAAATAAAGCTCACAACTGGACCAGATATAATTAGATTTTGTACAAATGAGAGAATG
>CM053606.1:118562093-118598775 GCA_028646535.1 Procyon lotor
GGCACCGAGGTTACCAACAATCCCGAGTTTAGAGGATTACCGGGCTCTGTGGGAGATTACTGCTCTATTTATGCTTCTCGTCTCATCATTTCAACATATGTTCATCTCAGGAGTCACTATTTATGCCTTACAAACTCCACCCGTGAATATGAGCTAGAAGGAGATTTAATAAAAAGCAAAACATTATAATTCACAAACGATCTGGATCAAGCCTGCAAGAAAATGTGCAAAGGGGCACGTGGCTGGGTAGAGCGTGCAACTCTTGCTCTTGGGGTTGTTCGTTCAACCCCCACATTGGGTGTAGAGATTATTCAAAAATACAATCATAAAAAAATATATGCAAAAAAAAGAATGCTGGCAAACTTTGAATTCTAAAATAATCAAGGAATGATAGCTCCATAATGATTTTTAGAGCATCACAATTTGAGTACCCAGAGCTTAAGAAATGAGCAGATACACACCCTTCATAATAGATCTTGTTTTCTCGCGGTTAAGGAAATGACGATTTTTCTTTAATTTTTATTCCTCTCTTTCAAAGTTTGAAAGACTGAGTCACATTTTGATCAATTGTTTTGGCTACCACTTGATTTGATCTGAGACTTTTTTTTTTTTTAACGATTCACTTAAATTAAAACAGACTGTGGCCTCAGGCTCTACTGGTTCAGTTAACTCATTACTGGTTTAAAGAGCTTCACACTCAGAGATATTGGGAAAGGCTGACTTGCGGTGGGTCGTATACTCCCCCTAGTGGACAGACAGAAGAAAGTATCTAATGAGCGCTCCAGGGGGCTTAGTTTCTCTCTAAAAAGCTCCTCTTTGTTACATTCAAGTTACCAAGGCTCCATCGAGCAGTCTATGCATCTTTTTATTAATTTTATCTTCACTGTTGTCTTTTTTTTTTCTCATTATGATTCTCTTCCTCACTGAAGTTATTCAGCCAACAGATATTATTAAATGCCCGCCATGCTTCAGGCACAGCTCTAGGCACTGGGTGAGTGCTGCAGCGCTGAGTGAACGAAATGATTCAAAATCCTGCCACTGGGAGGCACCTGGGGGGCTCAGCCGTTAAGCATCTGCCTTCCACTCAGGTCATGATCCCAGGTTTCCGGAATCAAGTTCCCTGCTCAGCTGGACGCCTCCTTCTCCCTCTCCCCTCCCCCTATTTGTGTTCCCTCTCTCATTGTGTCTCTGTCAAATAAATAAATACAATCTTTAAAAAAAAAAAATCCTCCCACTGGGAGCTTAAGATAATATCAGATGGCGTTCATTGTGTTTCCTACCCTCCAGACCATGTACTTAGTGATTTGTAAGTATATTTTAACTGAATCCTCCTAACAACCCCATGAGGAAACTGAGAAACTAAGAAACTTGCCCCAGCCCCCACATAGCTAGGGAGATGTACGCGACACCTCTGACCCCACGGGAACGCTGAACCTCGTAGCCTGGCTTCGATTTTCATGACGGCCTTTTTTTTTTTAATTGCCTGTCTCCTCCAACTAACAGATAAACTCCAGAGAGCAGGGGCTGGGTCTGCTTGTTCCCCGTAACCCAGACCCTAAAGCCTGCCACAGCTCTTCTCCAGAGCAATGTGGTTAAATGCTTCATGGTAATGGAATCAATGAGTTGAAAACTAAACTCGGGATTAATTGGCTCCAAAGCCCTTCTCATCAATGGACTCAACTACTTGCACAAGAATGCAAAATAGGGACAGCAACCCGGTACTCATTGGTTCATTTGAATTAGTTTGGAATTAGATATCCTCTCCATTGCCTTAAAGGGTAGGTGAAGACAGTGGAGTCTAAAGTGAATAAGATCTGGTTCTTCAGAAGATTTAAAATCTTTTTTTTTTAAAGATTTTATTTATTTATTTATTTATTTATTTATTTATTTATTTACAGTGGAGTCTAAAGTGAATAAGATCTGGTTCTTCAGAAGATTTAAAATCTTTTTTTTTTTAAAGATTTTATTTATTTATTTATTTATTGATTGATTGATTGATTGATTGATTGAGAGAGTGCACGAGAGGGGTAAGGTCAAAGGGAGAAGCAGGTTCTCCACCGAGCAGAGAGCCCCGACGCAGGACTCCATCCCAGGACCCTGGGATCATGACCTGAGCTGAAGACACTTAACCAACTGAGCCACTCAGGTGCCCTGGGGATTTAAAATTTTTGAACGGAATTTCATTTGCCTTCTCTCCTGAATTTTACCGCTAGAGGAGACAGGAAGAAGCCGAAGCCACGTTCACGCTGGGCCAAGTGGATCCCCCTTTAAAAGCCACTGATGCTTTGCGGTGGAGATCGGAGGAGGAGCGCGGAGAGAGACCGTGGAGCTGCCCCTTCGGGAGCTACTGATCCTGCTGTGAGTACCACCTAGACCTGCAATAAACAGGTCCATTTCCATGGTATTAGTTATTTTTTGGTAGTTATTTCCACAATGGCTTTGCACCCTACACCATTGTTTGCCACTTGCCAAGTGACTTAACAGCATGATCGCCATCATTCAAATCTATTAACCTTTCTTTCTGTGTTTGAAAGTAATCAACAGTGTTCTGGTCTCAGTTGCCCCGGGCAGAATGGTAAATATTGAAAGAGTAATCGTGCCTTTTGAAGTGCTTCTGGCTGGAATTAATGTTTGCTCAGGTTGCAGCAATGCCCAGGTAATTCCCTGGTAATGAAGCAGGGATCCCCTTCGGTCGCTAGGGAGAACAAGAAAAATTACCAGATGCAGGCACTGCTGGTAGGGTGGATCTCACTCAGCCTACCCTGCAGGCTTGTATTTTAAAGAGGACTTTCTGGTGTCTGCTCCTAGTATACAAGACCTAGTAAATAAAACAAACCAAAAGGAGAAACGTAAAAGCTATTTCAGGCTGACAGTTATTACTCAGCCATGAGAAACAACCCAAGGGAATCCTGAATATCACAAATCAGGACGCCTAGCCTGTCATCCAACCTTTATTAAGATCATAGGGATCTTTCCTGTTTGAGTATTTGTGTATGGGGAGTCAGTTCTGTAAAGGTAAGTTTGCGTTAATTCTATACGACAATTCCTTCACTGCACACTTATTTTTTTCTCCCCAGCCAGATTGTGTTTACCGTTCATAACCAACATCTATTCTCTCAAACTCTTCCTTCTGTCTTTCTGTGATTCCATCTTATTCAGTGCAAAAATTCTCCTATGGACCTTCATGCAAAAATCCCTCACATTTTACCAAATCTCTCAACTGTCCTCTGGGTGCCTCTGTGTGATTTTCCTTCTCTTGCTTGACACTCAACGTGTCCCACACTGAATTCATCCCAAAATCTGCTCCTACTCTTTCTAATTCATTGCTAAAGTCCTGAGTTGGGGTTTGGGATCTGTCCCCCACCCGTGAGTTCCTGCCGCCCACAGCCAAGTTGCCCTCACTCGTTCCTCAGTGTCTTTGAAATTCTTTTAATTGGCCTCCATGCTTTTCAAATACCATACCTGTATGCAGTCCACCCATTGGTCTTTTTAAGCACAACTGCTGTCAATCTCTCTGCTGCCCAACAACTGAGTAGTCCATTAGCAGATTAGGGCTACAACCTGGCCCAGCTGCACCTGCAGAGCTCTCCCCAGTGGGCCCTTGGACTTACCCTGAATACCCACTAAACTGGAGAACTACCCCCCCCTTAAAACCAACCAGTCCTCTGCTGTCCCCAGGTGCCAATCTCGATTCCATCTTTCCCAATCCCATCTATTTCTTATGGCTTCCAATTTAGTTGAAAAGCCAATTTCCAATTCCTCCCGAGAGTCTTTCCCTCCACCTCTTCATAGCACCATGTTAGTGTTTCTCCCATCATACATCCCTTATTTTCTTCCTCTTAGTATTGTAGTTATTGATTTACATACCTTATTATACATGCACACATGCGCCCCCCGCCATCAAGGTGGAAGTGGTGCCTTCCATTGATTAGGGAAAAATAGCAGCTCTGGATCCTATCTCTAACACCTATCTACATGGCTTTGGGAAAGTTTCTTATCCACTCTGAACTTAGTTCTTTTATGGTAATAAAGTTGAGTAATGAAGTTGAGTAATGCTCAACTTCTTCAAATTAAAGTATTTGTGTTAATTGCTAGATGCTCACTAAATGCTGGCTAATGCTGGCTCTTGTTATTAACTTTATCACCCTTCTTGTCTGCAGATCACCTTACCTAGTCCATACCTTATACAAAATAGGTTCTCAGAATGTTGGTTATATTGAAGGATGTTGTCTTCAGGTGGTTAATAGTTATTAATACTTATCTCAAAATTTAGTAGCAGTTTGACAAATGTTGTGTTGACCTACAGAGCACTGAAGAACATTTCCCAATTAAATTTATCAGACTCTAGAGTTTTCAGCTGGACCGCATTGACCCCGTTCTTACCCAATTCTTATAAAGCTGATCTTGCTATGGTAAAGACTAGTCATCACTTATGTTTCAGAACAGATGGAGCTGTATGACAAATAGATAATCAAAAAGTGAAAAACCAGCAAATGCACTGGAGCCTAACAGCCTCAGGCCTGGTTTCTAGGACAGAGAGCTGGCATTAGGCTACATCAACCCAAAGGCTCCCTGAGGTCATTTAGCTGAGATGTCTCAAACTGTGGTCTCACCAAAGCCGCCTCCTGGAAATGACTGAGAAGAGTAAAAGAGGAGACAAAATTCTGGTTTCTCTCAGCCACAGACATGTGATCATCACTCAGCTAAATAAAGCAAACAGTTACCCATATGTTACAATTCCCAGGCTTAGCCCCAATTATAGTGATTCTCAAAGGCTGATGGTTGTAGTAAAGACAGAAGGTTGTAGTAAAGACAGAAGGGCAGAGGCTGCATTTCCTTTGCTAAAACATATCAAAACAACCTATAGTCCCCCTCACTTCCAGTAATTCTGAGAACCACTCCCTAACGCTCCTATAAATGTATGCCTTCTTTGGGGATTCAGTAAAACAAGACAAGGCAGGGATTAAGATGGAAAAGGATGGGGCCAAGCCAGGAAGGAAGGGCCCAAAAAAGAAGGGTAGTCTCATCAAAACATCCATCCACGTTGCTGTTTCAGACATGAGTTTTCAAGCTGGTACGCATACCACAAGTTTAATGACAAGCAGCAAAGAAGTAGAGCTGCTTTTTGATAGGAAAATTTAAAAATCATTCACTGAAAAGCAGAACTACAATAGTCTTTAATTCACACACATGGCCTCCTCTCCCCTTTCCCCCAGCATGAGTGAGCGTGTGTATGCACACACACATGCATGGGGCTTTCTCCAGGTCAGCCAAGGATGCTAACTTTGCACCAATTGCCAAGAATATATTTTTCTCCACACAAGCTGAGTATAATAATTATTTACATATTTGGCTCCCTGCCTATTGGTTTCTTGTCATGTTCCAAAAAGAACTTAAGATGGCTTATGTGGTTATGTACTGTGACAAGAATTTAAATTGAAGTGAAAGAAGAAATAAATACAAACCAAAGACACAAACACTGAGAGACAGGAAAATAATTAAGTATAATAAAATGGTCTGTACATCTGCTACCAGTGAACTATAAATTTGCTTTCTAAGCTTTCCAGTGGCTGAATTTGAAAAGAAAACTAACCAATTACGTAATTCTCATCTCTTAGAGGAATTCCCAAACTTCTGTGTACACCTGAATCACCCGATGAGCTTATAAAACTATAATCACTCGAGGCGCACCAATAGAATAGAAAATTTTGTGTATCTGGGGTGAGAACCTGAGGTTTATAATTTTAATACATTCTTAGTGAGCTCGCAGATAAAAGGAAACCAGCTTCTCAGGACAAGAACAATGATTCTTGATATTAAGAACTACAGGATTTGCAGGACACCTAGGTGGCTCAGTAAGTCAAGTATCTGGCTTCCACTTGGGTCATGATCTCAGGCTCCTGAGATCAAGCCCCACTTTGGGCTCCACACTCAGCAGGGAGTCTTGTTTGTCTCTTTCCCTCTGCCTCTCTCCCCCTCAACCCTAGGGCTTTCTCTGTTTCTCTTTCAAATAAAATCTTTAAAAAAAAAAAAAAATCTACAGGGCTTTCTTCTAGGGAGTGACAAAGGAAACCTTGGATTTCATGATGAACATTCTTAGGTTCAAGATGAGTTTCAGAGGTCCAGGAGCTACTGCTCATAATAACCTTCAAAAAGACTTTTATAGTTATAGGAAAAGCAATTGTGTTGAGAGTTGGTAAAGAGGGGGCAAGAAACCTAATAATGTTCTCCAGGAACTTGGTTTTTTGCTAGTTTGCCTCGGCCCAGAATAGGAACTAAAAGGATTTTAAATCTACTCAATCCCATTATCTTTATGTGGAGCTAAAAATTAAGAACTCCTTAGTAAATATGCCAGCAAAGTATGCAAGCTACAGGTCTGTGTCAGCACTGACTGAGGCAGCATTAAGACTTCTCTACAAACCATAATAGGAGTTTGAAGGAGCGTAATCTAGTTAATCTTGTCTTTTATATTTATTCTTGAGGAATTGTTTCCTGGTTTGAACTGTAGTGGGGGGTGGGGGGAGGCAAAGGGTAGCTTGGGGGTGGGGTGGGGTGGAGAGGGTGAAAGGAAGTGAGCTCATCTGTACTATGGAAATTGTTCTTTGTAAGACCTAAGTCTGTTTTCAGTGAACCCAAATCACTGAAATTTCTCCATGTGCTGAAGTTCTTAATACTCATAAGCTTTGTGTGATCTTGTACAGTTTCCTTCATTTTTAATTTTGTGACAAAAAGGACAAGTTCTATTGTATTTTTCCTGTCTCACATCTTGTCACCTTGAATCTGAAACGATTCAGGATTTTAGGGTGTTTCATACATGTTTCATAAATGTTCATACATGAACATTTCATACATGTTCTGTTTTTCAAATCAATTAGTTGGGGTGCTCTTTTGGTTTTCTAGGAAAGGGACAGTTTGGGCTGGTTTTAGACAGTTGATTATTTGCAGGGGTGCATAAAGTTACTGCTCTCAAACCTGAGATATAAGAATGGTGCTATTAGGTGTTGAAACCTCCCCGACTTGTTCAGTAAATATCTACAGAGAACTTGGTGTTTGCCAAGCACTGAGCTAGATGATAAGAATACAAGAATAACTAAGAATGCCTCCATGGTGTTTGTGGCCTTTACAGACAGGAAAAGGGGTGATTATAGCATAGCATGGTAAATAGTAAATAGGGGGAAATGCAGAATATTCAGGAAACAAAAGTATACTTCAGTGGTCAGGGAAGGCTTTCTGGAGGAAGTTACATGTAAGCTAAGACCTAATGTGTAGATAGAAATTAAATATGTGCAGGTAGGGTAAGCATGGGTTGGGATGAAGTTCAAAATGGAAGATGGGAGAGAAAATAAAAAACCCTTCCCAGCTCATTGTGAACATGCATGAGATAGAAGAAGTATGTTGCTGAAGCTGAAATAAATCTAATCTGACCTCTACATGGCATATGTGGGATTGGGGGTGAAAAATTTGGGAGAAAAGAAGGGGGGGGCTAGATCTTGAATAACCTTATAATCCATGTTAAGGAATCCAGACCATATCCATGATAATTGGGGAGCCATTGCACTGGCAATCATTTATTTGTTTTTAGGAAGATTGTTAGAACTAAATCTCTCCAGTCCTATCTTTCATCATGTGTAATTTTAGATGAAGGATATTAATTGTTTAGCACTTGAAAACCTAAGGTAGTGAAAGAAATTTAGAATGGAGAAGTCCACTGCACCTTGAAAAAGTCCAGGGTAGGTGGACCTTGTCTTGGCTGCCCTGGGTATGCTATCTTGCAGGTGGCTGGGCCCCTTTGAACTTTGCTGGTTGTGAGATCCTAATAAATGACTGTGTTAATATACTCTTATATTGGGGCACCTGGGTGGCTCAGTGGTTTAAAGCCTCTGCCTTCGGCTCAGGTCATGATCTCAGGGTCCTGGGATCAAGCCCCGCATCAGGCTCTCTGCTCAGCGGGGAGCCTGCTTCCCCCTCTCTCTCTACCTTCCTCTTTGCCTACTTGTGATCTCTCTCTGTCAAATAATTAAATAAAATCTTTAAAAATATATGTGTGTGTGTGTGTATACATATATAATATATATATAGTACATAGTATATAGTATAATATATAGTGTGTGTGTATATATATATATACACACACACACTCTTAAATTGAGTTTCACATACCCCACTTATGTAGCTCCATTATCCAAGCAAACACAGCTTCTAAGAAGGGGAAATGGGTGTATTAGACTAAGTACCCTCTGCCTTGTAGGCTGGAGATGTGACAAGGTCCCTAAGAAAGTTAAGCAGAATATGTGTAAATGTTTTTATAATGGGACAATTATTTGACAGGGACATTGAAATCTATTGGTGGAAAAGTGTTCTCAAGTATAACAAGAAAGAACAAATATTTAATTTTATATATATTTATGATGAACAAAACCTTTCTAAAGCTAAAGTTGGAAGAATAAAATTCAGGCCATACTATATACAGGGCATTCATGGCTCTGCTTAAAGTAATACAAATTGACTCATAATACAGAGTAATTCAATTTATGAAAAAATTACCCTGATTTTAATACTATATTGTTAAACTTGAATATTGGCTAATGAGGTTATTTAAAGAAAAAATATTTCCAAAATGAAAATGCTTAACATGATTCCCTATGTATTGTCTGCCATCTAGTGTTGATTTGTAGAAATAAAAAAGGCTGATAAAATAATTTCCAAATCCAGCTCATCAAGCGACAAAGGGATGACTCAAAACATTTCAATGTTAAGACATCAAATTATACTATGAGACTTTCTGAGGTTTTTGGAAGTGAGAGAGTGGATGGATGGGCGAGCTGGCTACTTGTAAGACATCAGTTACTTCTGGGGAACAGTAGTGTACAGCTAATGGTTCTCAATTCTGTCTACCTAATAGAATCACCTGGGAAACTTAAAAAAATATGGATGGGTGAGCTACACTGCAGACCTAGAAAATCAGATTCACTCAAGTGGGACCCAGCAATGGTGTATTTAAATATTCCCAGGTTATTCTAGGGGCGACTGGGTGCCTCAGTAGGTTACATGTCTCACTTTGGCTCAGGTCATGATCTCAGGGTCCTGGGATCGAGTCCCACATCAGGCTCCCCTCTCAGCAGGGAGCCTGCTTCTCCCTCACCCTCTTCCCCTCCCCCCACTTGTGCTCTCACAAACGCGTGCACGCACGTGTTCTCTCTCTCTCTCTCTCTCTCTCTCTCTCTCTCTCTCTCTCAAATAAATAAAATCTTAAAAACAAAACAAAACAAAAAAAATCCTCCCAGGTTATCCTAGTGTGCAACCAGGGTAAGCAGCACCAGGTAATGGGTTAAGACTATGGAATCTAGCTCTACCTCTATGTGAGTTTCACTGCTCAGTTGCGTGACTTTGAGCAGCGAAATTAGGCTAATTAACTTCTACGTGCTTCAGTAAAATGAGGCTAATAACCTCTCCTTGGGTTATTGTGAGGATTAAATATCATAAATGTAAAGTATTTAGCATAATGCCTGGTACACTGTGTTCAACAAATGCTAAATATTAGCAATTTTATTATCAAGGAAAATATTTTATGAGTTATTTAAGGGACTAAACAACTTAAGGGATAGGAACACATAACATAGAGCATATAAGAAATTAGAACATACTACATATGGCATATTTCTATTCTTAAACTGGAAGCCCTGTAGGATTGAATGCTGATGCTCAACCATCCCCTGAGAAGCACCTGACTTCTTTAGTGCCGACCTAAAGTGCTTTATGGCATAATAAATTATTCTCAGTCATTCCCAGTCTTTGTCACTGGGTTCAAGATGCCCAATTCCCTAGCATATTTCATTTATCCTGCTTGGGTCGGATGTCCTTTCCTAAATTAATCTGGGGCAGAACCACATTTCTACCTATGTTGTGACAATAGTCACAGTCCTAGGCATTGGTGGTAGTTCCTAAGAAATGGGAAATCACTGTGACTTAGAGTCTCTTTACAATAAAAAAAATTTACCTATTATTACTATCATTACTAAAAGATCTACTACTAGCGTTATTACTGTGGATGATTTGAGGCAGAAAGAATATCATCTGAAAAGACTCAGAGCAGCCCAGTGAAGAACAAGAGTTTATTTGGCTGGGTATTTGGGAATATTAGGTAGGACCATATTATAAAAAAAAAACTTTGGTTATAATAAACTATATAATATATAATAAAAAATAATATAATAAACTAGATGTCAGGGACTAGGGTCAAGGAAACATCAAAAGTAACTGGTTCTAAAAATGAATGAATGAATGAATTACAAATGTAACCAGTTCTAATTTAAGAGTGACAGGAGGTAGGGGTGGGAAGGAAATGCATACATTACAGGAAAGTAGCAGAATATTCTGAGGAGAAATTAGTTTGGTTAGAGACCTATTGAGCTGATGAAAGGAGCAGACATTCAGAAGGGAATGTCCAACAAGGAGTTGAGATTTGGGGTGAGGACGCAGAAGGGAAATGTGGGCCTCGCATCAAGATTTGGAATCCGTGAAACAGGTGTGATAGTTGAAGTCATGAGCACACATGTGTTTCCTCAGTGACTTGAGAGAAGAGCAGACCCGCTATAGAGCAGGGTCATTCCGGCAGAAAGAGAAGGCAGCAAAAGGGCTGAGAAATAATGGGCGATGAGGCGAATTTTAAGTGTGATCTTTAAAATCACAGAACAAGGGACGCCTGGGTGGCTCAGTTGGTTAAGCGGCTGCCTTCGGCTCAGGTCATGATCCCAGGGTCCTAGGATCGAGTCCCGCATCGGGCTCCTTGCTCTGCAGGGAGCCTGCTTCTGTCTACTTGTGATCTCTCTCTCTCTGTGTCAAATGAATAAATAAAATCTTTAAAAAAAAAATAAAATAAAATAAAATCACAGAACAAGCAAAGGGAAACAACTGCAGAGAGGTCAAGTTAAAGGCAGGAAAGATTTGGCTTCTGTAAATTAGGATCTCGCTGCCAGCTTCAAAAGGGGCGGGACCAGCGGAGGGGTATATGCAGCCGAGTTCTCACATCCTTACCAGTTCTTGGTATCACTGAGGGCTTATTGGGTTTGTTGTTGATGTTGCTGGGTTTGTGTTTTGCTCTAATCATTCTGCTGTGTGTAGTAGTGTATTGTTATTTTAACTTGGATGTCTTGGATAACATGATATGGAGCACTTTTATATTTGCTTATTTGCATATATATTTTTATGGAGTCTGTGTTCGAGTGATTTGCCTGTTTTGTAATTATCTCTCTTTTCATTGAAGTATAGTTGGACAAGCAATGTTGCATTCGTTTCAGGTATACAACATAGTGATTGGACCAGTCTGTACGTGATGCTCTGCTCACCACAAGTGTAGCTACCATCTGTCCCTATAGAGCGCTATTGCAGTATCAGTGACTATATCCCCAATGCTGTACCTTTTATCCCCATAACTTATTCATTCCATAACTGCAGACCTGTGCTTCTTACCTCCTTTCACCCATTTTGCCCATCCTGCACCCCTCTCCTCTGCAATAATTAGTTTTCCATATTGATGAGTATGTTTCAGCTTTTTGTTTATTCGTTTGTTTTGGTTTTTACATTCTACATACAAGTGACATCATATGGAATTTCTCTCTCTCTGATTTATTTCACTTAGTGTAATACTGTCTAGGTCCATCCATGTTGTTACAAATGGCAAGATCTCATCCTTTTCTATGTCTGCGTGATATTCCTTTTACATATATACACACATCTTCTTTATTCATTCATCTATCAGTGGACACTTAGGTTGCTTTCCTATCTTGCCTATTGTAAATAATGCTGTAATACACATAGGGGTACATATATCTTTTCAAATCAGTGGTTTTATTGTCTTTGGATAAATACCAAGTAGTGGAATTACTAGATCATATGGTAACTCTATTTTTAATTTTTTGAGGAAATTTCATACTGTTTTACTCAGTGGATGCATCAATTTACATCTACTAACAATGCACAAAAGTTCCTTTTTCTCCAGATCCTCACCAATCTTACTATTTCTTGTCTTTTTGATTCTAGACATTCTAATGGGTATAAACTGATATCTCATTGTGGTTTTGATTTGCACTTTCCTGATTATTAGTGATGTTGAGTATCTTTTCATGTGTTGCTTGAACATCTATATGTCTTCTGGGGGAAAATGTCTATTCAGGTCCTCTGCCCATATTTAATCAGATTATTTTTTTGGTGTGGAATCGTATATGTCCTTTACATATTTTAGATATTAAACCCTTATCAGCTATATCATTTGTGAATATCTTCTCCCATTCAATAGGTTGCCTTTTCATTTTGTTGATGGTTTCCTCCAATGTGCAAAAGTTTTCATTTTGATACAGTTCTGATAGTTTTTTTGCTTTTGTTTACCTTGCTTTAGGAGACCTATTTAGAAAAATGTTGCTAAGGAAGATGTCAAAGAAATTACTTATCTATGTTTTTAGAGGACTTTTATGGCTTCAGGTGTCATGTTTAGGTCTTTAACTCATTTTGAATTTATTCTTGTATATGGTATAAGAAAACGGCCGTTTCATTGTTTTATATGTAGCTGTCCAGTTTTCCCAGCACCATTTATTGAAGAGACTGTCTTTTTCACCATTGTATATTCTTGCCTGTGTTGTTGTAGATTGACCATATAAACGTGGGTTTATTTATAAGTTCACTATCCTATTCCATTGATCTATGCATTTTTTTCTATTTTATTAACATATAATATATTATTTGCTTCAGGGGTACAGGTCTGTAAATCATCAGTCTTACACAATTCACAGCCCTCACCGTAGCACATACTCTCCCCAATGTCCGTACCCCAGCCTCCCCATCCCTCTCCCCCACCGCCTAGCAACCCTCAGTTTGTTTCCTGAGATTGAGTCTCTTATGGTTTGTCTCCCTCCCGATCCCATGTTATTTAATTTTTTCCCTCCCTACCTACCATGACCTCCTGCTCTGCCTCTTAAATTCCCCATATCAGAGAGATCATATGATAATTATCTTTCTCTGATTGACTTATTTCACTTAGCGTAATACCCTCTAGCTCCATCCATGTCATTGCAAATGGCAAGATTTTGTTTTATGTCATCACCATACTGTTTTGATTACAACTTTGTGGTAAATGGTGAGATCTGGGATTTTGATACCTCTAGGTTTGTTCTTCTTGAGTGACTTGGCTCTGTGGGTTCTTTTGTGGTACCATACAAATTTTACAATTATTCTAGTTCTGTGGAAAATGCTGTTGGTATTTTTATTTTTATTTTTATTTTTTTAAAGATCTTTTATTTATTTGACAGAGAGAAACACAGCAAGAGAGGGAACACAAGCAGAGGGAATGGTAGCGGGAGAAGCAGGCTTCCTGCCGAGCAGGGAGCCCGATGCGGGGCTCGATCCCAGGACTCTGGGATCATGACCTGAGCCGAAGGCAGACGCTCAACGACTGAGCCACCCAGGTGCCCCGCTGTTGGTATTTTTAAAGGGATTGCATTGAATCTATAGATTGCTTTGGGTAGTATGACATTTTAACAATATTAATTCTTCCAATCCATGAGCATGGGATATCTTTCCATTTGTTTCTGTTGACTTGAATTTCTTTCATCAGTGTTTATAGTTTTCAGAGATATTGGACCTCTTTGATTAAGCTTGTTCCTACATATTACATTCTTTTTGGTGCAATTTTAAGTGGAATTGTTTTCCTAATTTCTCTTTCTGCTAGTTCATTATCAGTGTATCGGAATGAAATCAATTTCTATGTTAATTTTTTATCCTGTGAGTTTACTGAGTGTATTTATCAGTTCTAATAGTTTTTTCGGTGCAGTCTTTAGGGTGTTCTATGTATAGTATGGCATCTGCAAGTAGTGACAGTTTTACTTCTTCCTTACTAATTTGGAGGCTTTTATTCCTTTATCTTGTGTGATTGCTGCAACTCCCAGTAGTATGTTTAAGAAAAGTGGTGGGAGTGAACATCCTTGTCTTGTTACTGCTCTTAGAGGAAAATTCATCAGTTAGTATTTCACTGTTGAGTATAATGTTAGCTGTGGGTTGTTCATATATGGCCTTTATATGTTGAGTTATGTTCCCTCTAAACCCCTTCATTGAGAGTTTTTAACAGAAATGGAAATTGAAATCTGTCACGTATTTTTTCTGCATCTGTTGGGATATTCATGTAATTTTTATCCTTCACTTTGTTGATGTGGTATGTCCTGGTGATTCATTTGCAAATATTAAACCATTCTTGCTTCCTCAGATAAATCCCACTTGGTCATGGTGAATGATTCTTTCAGTGTATTGTTGAATGTAGTTTGCTAATATTTGTTGTGGATTTATGCATCTGTGTTCATCAGAGATGTTGGTCTATGGTTTCCTTTTTTTGTAGTCTTTTGTCTGATTCTGGTGTCATGATAATTCTGACCTCATAAAATGAATTTGGAAGCTCTCCCTCCTCTTCTATTTTTTTTTGGACTAGATTGAAAAGAATAGGTATTAACTTATATTAACTCTTCTTTAAATGTTTGGTACAGGGGCGCCTGGGTGGCTCAGTGGATTAAAGCCTCTACCTTTGGCCCAGGTCATGATCTCGGGGTCTTGGGATTGAACCCCACGTCAGGCTCTCTGCTCAGTGGGGAGCCTGCTTCCCCCTCTCTCTCTGCCTGCCTCTCTGCCTACTTGTGATCTCTTTCTGTCAAATAAATAATATCTTTAAAAATAATAAATGGTACAATTCACTTGTGAATCCATCTGGCCCTATACCTTTATCTATTGTAATTCTTTTTATTGTTGTTTTTAATTCCACTATAGGTAACATACAGTGTTATATTAGCTTCAGATGTACAATATAGTAATTCAACAATTCTATACAACACCCAGTGCTCATCACAAGTGTCCCCCTTAATCCCCATCACCTATTTCACCCATCTCACCACCTAACTCCCCTCTGGTAACTATCATTATGTTCTGTATAGTTAAGAGCCTGTTTCTTCATTTCTTTCTCACCCCTCCTCCGTTTTTTCCCTTTATTTGTTTTGTTTCTTAAATTCTATATATAAGTGAAATCATGTATTTCTTTCTCTAACTGACCTATTTCACTTAACATTATACTCTCTAGCTGCATCCATGTTGCAAATGGCAACATTTCATTTTTTATGGTTGAATTATATTCCACTGTGTGTGTGTGTGTGTGTACTGCATATATATAAATGTATACTACATCTTCTTTATTTATCTATCAATGAACATTTGGGCTGTTTCCATAATTTGGCTATTGTAAATTATTCTGCTATAAACATCGGGGTGCATGTATCCCTTTGAATTAGTGTTTTTGCGTATTTTGCATAGATATCAAGTAGTATGATTACTGGATCATAGGGTAGTTCTATTTTTAACTTTTTTTTTTTTTTTTAAAGATTTTATTTATTTGACAGAAACACAGAGAGGGGACACAAGCAGAGGGAATGGTAGCGGGAGAAGCAGGCCTCCTGCCGAGCAGGGAGCCTGATGCAGGGCTCGATCCCAGGACCCTGGGACCATGACCTGAGTCGAAGGCAGACGCTTAACGACCGAGCCACCCAGGCGCCCCTATTTTTAACTTTTTAAGGACCCTCCCCATATTGTTTTCCACAGGGGCTACACCAGTTTGCATTCCCACCAACAGTGTCCAAGGTTTCCTTTTTCTCCACATCCTTGCCAATACTTGTTTCTTATGGGTTTTTTGTTTGTTTTGTTTTGTTTTTGCCATTCTGACAGGTGTGAGGGGATACCTCATTATAGTTTTGATTTGCATTTCCCTGATGATGAGTTATGTTGAGCATCTTTTCATGTGTCTGTTGGCCATCTGGATGTCGTCTTTGGAGAAATGTCTGTTCGTGTCGTCCTCCCGTTTTTTAATTGGCTTATTTGTTTTTGGGGTGTGAAGTTGTATTAGTTCTTTATATATGTGTGTATATATATATATATATATATATGTATATATATATATATACATATATATATATATTTTAGTTCTTTATATATTTTGGATACTAACTCTATATTGGATATGACATTTGCAAATATTGTCCCCATTCAGTAGGTTGTCTTTTATTTTTGCTGATTATTTCCTTTGTTGTGCAGAAGCTTTTCATTTTGATGTAGTCCCACTAGTTAATTTTTGCTTTTATGTCCCCTGCTTCAGGAGACCTATCTAGAAAAATGTTACTATTAGTGTCAGTGTTCTGTGTCAGCAGTGTCAACACTGCTGCCTGTGTTCTTTTCCGGGGTTTTAATGGTTTCAGGTCTCATATTTAGATCTTTAATCCATTTTGAGTTTGTTTTTTATGTATGGTTTAAGAAAGTGGTCCAGTTTCATTCTTTTGCATGTAGTTGACCGGTTTTGCTAGCACCATTAGTCTTTTTCCATTGCATATCCATTGGATATCATTTCCTGCTTCATCAAAGATTAGTACCATATAATTGTGGGTTTATTTCTGGGTTTTCTATTCTGTTCCATTGATCTGTGTGTCTATTTTTGTACCATTACCACACTATTTTGATTACTATAGCTTTGTAATATAACTTGAAGTTTGGAATTGTGATAGCTACAGCTTTGCTTTTCTTTTTCAAAATTATTTTGGCTTATCCAGGTCTTTTATGGTTCCATAAAAGTTTTAGGATTGCTTGTTCTAGTCTATGAAAAATGCTATTGGTATTTTGATAGGGATTGCATTAAATCTGTAGATTGCTTTTGGTAGTATAGACATTTTAACAATATGCTTCCAATCCATAAGAATGGAATGTCTTTCCATTGCTTGTGTCATGTTCAATTTCTTTCAGCGATGTTTTATAGTTTTCATAGTACAGGTCTTTCACCTCTTTGGTTAAGTTTATTCTTAAGAATCTAATCATTTTTGGTAAAGTTATAAAGGCATTGTTTTCGGGGCATCTGGGTGGCTCAGTTGGTTGGGCAGCTGCCTTCAGCTCGGGTCATGATTGCAGGGTCCTGGGATCGAGCCCCGTATTGGGCTCCCTGCTCAGCGGAGAGCCTGCTTCTCTCCCTCTGCCTGCTGCTCTGCTTACTTGTGCTCTCTCTCTCTCTCGCTCACTCTCTCTCTCTTTCTGTCAAGTAAATAAATAAAAATTAAAAAAAAAACTTTTAAAGTCATTGTTTTCCTAATTTCTCTTTTGCTTCAATATTAGTGTAGAGCAATGCAACAAATTTCTGTGCACTGATTTTTATTGTGTGACTTTAATGAATTCATTCATCAGTTCTAGTATTTTATTTTTAGTGCAGTATTTAGGGTTTTCTATATATAGTATTATATCATCTGCAAATTGTGAAAATCCTGCTTCTTTAGCAATTTGGATCCCTTTTATTTTTGTTGTCTGATTGCTGTGGCTAGGAGTTCTAGTACTATGTTGAATAAAAGTGGTGAGCAGGGAGCCTGGGTGGTTTAGTTGAGCATCCGACTCTTGATTTCAGATCAGGTCATGATCTCTCAGGGTCGAGAGATCAAGCCCTGCATCCTGCTCTATACTCAGTGGAAAGTCTGCTTGAGATTTTCTCCCTCTTCCCCCCCACCCCACTTGTGTGTGTTCTCTCTCTGTAAAATAAACAAATCTTTAAAAAAAAAAAAAAAAAAGTGGCAAGAGTAGATATCTTTGTCTTGTTCCTGACCTTAGTGGAAATGCTCTCAGTTTTTCCCCATTGAGTATGATATTCACTGTGGGTTTTTCATATATGGCCTTATTATATTGAGGTATGTTCCCCCTAAACCTACTTTGTTGCGGGCTTTTATCTTGATGTTGTACTTTGACAAATGCATTTTCTGCACCTATTGAAATGATCACATAATTTTTATCCTTTCTCTTACTAATGTTATGTAATATATTAATTTGTGAATATTGACCACTTTACATCCTGGGAATAAATCCCACTTGATTGTGGTGAATGATTTTTTTAATGTATTGTTGGATTCATTTTGCTAGTAGTTTGTTCATCAGAGATATTGGCCTGTAGTTCTCTTTTTTTGTGATGTCTATATCTGGATTTGGTATCAGGGTGATACTGGCCTTAAGAATGAATTTAGAAGTTTTTGTTCTAATAAAACTTTAGAGTTAAGAGTATTAACTCTTCTATAAATGTTCGCATTTGCTTATGAAGATTTTTGGTCCTGGAATTTTGTTTATTGAGTTTTTTGATTACTGATTCAGTCTTCTTGCTGGTAATCAGTCTGCCCAAATATTCTCTTTCTTCCTGCTTCAGTTTTTGTAGGTTATATGTTTCTAGGAATTTATCCATTTCTTCTGGGTTGTCCAATTTTTTGCCATATAGTTTTTCATAATATTCTTTCACAATTTATATTTCTATGATGTTATTTCTCCTCTTTCAATTATGATTTTGAGTACTTTCTGTTTCTATTTTTCTTTTTCCCTAATGAGTCTGGCTAAAGGTTTATTAATTTTGTTGGTTTTTCAAACGACCAGCTCCTGGTTTCATTTATCTACTCTCTTGAGTTTTTTCTTTTGTTTTTTAAGTTTCTATATCATTTATTTCTGTTCTAATCTTTATTATTTCATTCCTTCTATTGGTTTGGGGTTTGTTTGTTCTTTTCCTGGCTTTTTAGGTATCAGCTTAGGTTGTTTGAGATTTTTCTTGCTTCTTGAGGTAGGCCTGTATTGCTATAAACTTCCCTCTAAAAACAGTTTTGTTGCATTCCACTGTGTTTTCATTTTCATTTGTTTCCATGTACCTTTTTATTTCTTCTGTGATTTCTTGATTGATCCATTTATTGTTTGGTAGCATGTTTTTTAACCTCCATATGTTTGTGCCCTTTTCTTGTGGTTGGTTCCTAGTTTCATAGCATTGTGGTTGGAAAAGATGCATGGTATGACTTCAATCTTCCTGAATTTGTTGAAGCTTGTTTTGTGGCCTAATGTGTGATCTCTTCTGGAGAAAGTTCCATGTACACTTGAAATGAATGCATATTCTGCTGGTTTTGGATGGAATGTTCTGCATATATCTGGTAAATCCATCTGGTCCAGCATGTCATTCAAAACCACTGTTTCCTTACTGATTTTCTGTTTGGATTATCTATCAATGTAAGTAGGGGGTTAAAGTTTCCTGCTATTATTGTATTACTATTGATTAGTTCCTTTATGTTTGTTATTAACTGTTTTATGTATTTGGGTGCTCCTATGTTGGGTTCATAAATACTTAAAATTGTTATATCTTGTTAGACTGTCTCCTTTATTATATAATGTTCTCTTTGTCTCTTTTTACAGACTGTTTTAAAGTCTATTTTGTCTGATATTTCTACTCCTGTTCTCTTTGATATTCGTATGTATGATAAATGTTTCCCCATCCGCTCACTTTCAATCTGCAAGTATTCAATCTGCAAGTATTTTTAGTATGAAATTAGTCTCATGTAGACAGCATATGGATGCCTCTTCTTTGTGTTTGTTTGGTTTTTTTAATTCACTGTCACACTATATATTTTGATTGGAGAACTTAGTTCATTGACATTCAAAGTAATTATTGATAGATATGCATTTGCCTTTTTTTGCTTACTTGTTTTGTGGTGGTTTTTGTCTTTTTCTTTTCTTTTTTTTAAGTAGGCACCATGCCCAGTGTGGGGCTTGAACTCGCAACCCTGAGATCAAGACCTGAGCTAAATAAGAGTTGGATGCTTAACTGACTGAGCCACCCAGGCACCCATTTGTATTTTTCTGATCCTGTCTTTTTTTTCTCTTTTGTAGTTTGTTCATTTTTCTCTAGTCATGTACTTGGGTTCCTTACTCTAATTTTGCATATCTGTTACTCTTTCTGGGTTTGTAGTCACCACAGGGTTTATATATAACATCTTCTGTGTATAGCAGTCTATATTAAGCTAATGGTCACTTGATTTTGAACTCATTCTTTATTCCTCTCCTCCACATTTCAGATATTTGGTATCCTATTTTACATCATCTTATTTTATGAATCCCTTGACTTATTTTTACAGAAATACTATTTTTACTGTTCTGTGTTTACTTTTTATACTCTCACCTATTGTATTTCCACTCAAACAAACTCCTTTAATATTTATTATAGGACTGGTTTAGTGGTCATAAATTCCGTTAGTTTTTGTTTGTCTGAAAAACTTAACGCTCCCTGTATTCTGAATGATAGTATCCTTGACTATAGATTTTTCTCTTTCAGCACTTTAAATATATTGTGCCACTTTCTTTAGACGTGCAGAGTTTCTGCTAAAAAATCAGCTGATTATTGCACATCACTGTCTTCTCTTGCAATCTTTAAAATTCTTTATCACTATTTTTTGCCATTTTAATTACTGTGTGTCTTGGTGTGGACCTCCTTGGGTTGAATTTGTTGGGAAATCTCTGCCTTCTGAATCTGGATCTCTGTTTCTCTCCCCAGATTTGGGAAGTTTTCCAATATTATTCCTTCAAATACATTTTCTGCCCCCCTCTTCTTTGGTGATCCCTATAATGTGAATGTTATCACACTTCATATACTCACTGGGTTCTCTAAGTCTATTCTCATGGTGCAGTATTTGTCTCTCATCTGTTCAGCTTTATTGTTTTCCATTATTCTATTTTCCAGGTCACTCTACTTTCTGTAGCCTACTGTTTATTGCATCTATTGTATTTTTAATTTCACTTATTGAGTTCTTCATCTTTTTTTTTTTTTTTTTTTTTTTTTTATCCCTTTGTCAAGGGTCTCACTATGTCTTCCACCCTTTTCTCAGGTCCAGTGATTATCTTTATCGCTTTAAATTCTCTATTAGGCATAATACTTATCTCTGTTTTGCTCAAATATCCTGCTGTAATTTTGTCATGTTCTTTCATTTGGGACACATTTCTCTGTCTCATTTTGTATTCCCCTCTGTTTCTTTGTGTTAGGAAAGTTACCTGTGTCTTCTGCTCTTGAGAGTAGTGGCTTTATAAAGAAGAGGCTCGCTCTATAGGGTCCTTTACTGCAGTGTTTCCTGTTCACCAGAACCTGGCACTTCAAGGGAGTCTCCTATGTGTGTTGTCTACATTTTACTATTGTGTTGAAGTCACTTTTCCATTCAGTCAAGACCTCTGCATTAACTCTCTGCCTGTTGAGTTATGCTTACACTCTGTGATGTTAGTGAAACCCAAGCAGGCTGGTGGGGCGGATCACAGAAGGGCTCAGGGGTCGGCTGGCCAAGTTAGCAAAACTTGTATTGAGCCACTAGTCCTAGGCCAGATGGCCCAGATCTCAATGGCATCCAGGAGTGTACAGCATGGAGGGGATGGCTGGGTGGGGTGTACTTGATGTTAAAAAATTCTGCACTGAGCCTAGACCTGAGACCAGCAGGTTTTAAGTGGGTGAGTCCTCAAGAGAACTCATGGGTGGGCGCCTGGGTGGCTCAGTCATTAAGTGTCTGCCTTCAGCTCAGGTAATGATCCCAGGGTCCTGGAATCGAGTCCCACATCGGGATCCTTGTTCAGTGGGAAGCCTCCTTCTCCCTGTCCCACTCCTCTTGCTTGTATTCCCTCTCTTGCTGTCTCTCTCTGTCAAATAAATAAAATCTTAAAAAAACAAACAAAAAACTCATGGGCGAGGTGCACTACAAGCAGGTTAGATACCAAGTATTTGTGCATTGTCACCTCCCACAGCTGGTTCTGTATAGATGAGGGGGAGGAGAGGAAAATGACACCTGCTGGCTCCTTTGTTCTATAGGAGTCCCCCAACAAGCTCTGAAATCTTCATAAACTGGTCTCCCTCCCATTTGCCCCAGGTAATGTACAAAATATTGATTCTATGTTGCTTCTCTGTTAGGTGTTGTCTCTCTAGGAGCAGTAAACCAGCTACCACTTGCCCTCCTAGCTCTCCCAGAGCTGAGTCAGTTGACTTTGAAAGCTCCGGGTTCTATGTCCTACTGGTTATACAGACACACAGAATTCATCTTCTCTGGTTTTCAAGGCCAGATGTCATGGGGATTCCTTTTCCCCAAATGGGCTCCCTGGTGCTTTCCCCTCGTCATGCCCACAGCTTCTTCCCTCTTGCAGGCAGCTCCCAACTACCATTTCTTTCCTTAACCTTTCCAAAGTAGGCTTTTCTCTGCATTTAGTTGTAGAGTTTGTTCTTCCAGTGTTCAAATTATTTTCTAGTTTATTGACTCAGACGTCAGCAATATCTAGTTGTAAATGTGGGACAGGGTGAGCTTAAGAGTTCTCCTACTCTGCCATCTTCCCTCCATTCTGGTCCTGGACTTTTATTTGTTGAGAATTTTTTGATTACTGATTCAATTTCACTATTAATAATTGGCCTGTTCAGATTTTGTTTCTTCCCTGTTTTGGAAGATTGCATGTTTCTAGGAATTTGTCAACAAATGGTACCTGTGATGTTACTTCTCCTCTTTCATTTCTGATTTTGTGTCCCCGTCCCTTTTTTTCTTGATGAGTCTGGCTAAAAGCTTGTCAATTTTGTTTATCTTTTCAAAGAACCAATTCTTGGTTTCATTGATCTCTTCTGTTGTTTTGGATTTTTTTTTTAAGTCTTTCATTTATTTCTGTTCTGATCCTTATTATTTCCTTCCTTCTATTAACCCTGGGTTTTGTTCTTTTTCTCATTCCTTTAGGTGTAAGATTAGATTGAGATTTTTGTTTGAGATAGGCCTGTATCACTATAAGTTTCCCTCTTACAACTGTTTCTCTGCATCCCAAAGATTTTGGACTATTTTTATTTTCATTTGTTTCCAAGTATTTTATTTCCTGGTAGATTTCTTTGACCCATTTCCTATTTGGTAGTATGTTGTTTGGCCTCCATCTGTGTGTGTGTGTGTGTGTGTGTGTGTTTTCTTGTGTTTTTCTTGATATCTAGTTTTGTACCACTGTGGTAAGAAAAGATGAATAGGATTTCATAATGATTTCTATTTTCTTGAATTTATTGAGCTTAGTTTTGAGACCTAACGTGATCTATTCTGGGGAATGTTCTTTGTGCACTTGAGAAGAACTTGTGTTCTCTTGTTTTGATGGAATGTTCCGTATATATCTGTTAATTCCATCAGTTCTAATGTGGCATTCAAAGACAGTTTCCTTTGATTTTCTGCCTGTATCATGTATCCGCTGATGTAAGAGGGGTGTTAGAGTTCCATACTATTATTATACTAATGTCAAATTCTCCTTTTATGTCTGTTAATAACTACTTTATGTATTTATATGCTCCAATATTGAGTGCATAGATACTTAAAACTGTTATACTCTTATAGGATTGACTCCTTTATCATTATGTAATGCACTTCCTTTGTCTCATTAGTCTTTAAAGTCTACTTTGTGTGATGTAAGTGTTGCTATCCTGATTTTTTCTTCCTTCCCTATTTCCACTTCTATTTACATTATGTCCCTTTTTCCATCCTTTCATTTTCAGATTGTATGTGTCTTTAGGTCTGAAGTCTCTCGTAGGCATTATATAGATGGGTCTTGTGTTTTAATCCATTGTGCCACTCTATATCTTTTGAAGCATTTGGACCACTTACATTTAAAGTCATTATTCAAAAACTTCAAAAAACAATAATTAAAAAAACAATAATTAAAAAATTAATTATAGGAATATATTTATTGACATTTTGTTAATTGTTTTCTGGGTTTTGTTTTTGTAGCTCTTTTCCTTCTTTTGCTCTTTCCTTGTAATTGATAACTTCCTATAGTGTTTTGATTGGCTTTCTTTCACCTTATCTTTTGGGTACCTGCTACAGGTTTTGGGTTGGTGGTTACCATAAGGTTCATACATAGGTTCCTAAGTATACAGCAGACTATATTGTTGATGGTCATTTAAGTTTGACATTATAAAAGATCTTCTCTTTCGTGCCCCTCCATACTTTTTGTATATATGTTATAATTTCTTTTAATTCATAATTTACTTCTATTTATGGCCTTTTCCACTTTAAAGAATTCTCTTTAACACTTTTTTTTAAGACTTATTTATTTTACATAGAGCATGAGCAGGGGGAGAGACAGAAAGAGTGAGAGAAGAGCAGACTTTCCGCTGAGTGTGGAGCCCAACATAAGGCTCAATCTCATGACCCTGAGCTGAAATCAGGAATCAGATGCTTAACTGACTAAGCCACCTAGGGGCCCCAAATTCCCTTTAACATCTTCTAAGTCTTGTTGAGTCGTGATGAACTCCTTACCTCTTTTTCAGTTCTGAATGATAAGCTCGCTGGGTGATTATTCTTGGTTATATGTTTTTTCCTTTAAGCTCTTTGAATATATTACGCCACTCCTCTCTGGTCTGCAGTTTCTGCTGAAAAATTAGCTGATAGCCTTATGGAGTTTCCTGTGCTTAACTTTTTTGCTTCTCTTGATGCTTTAAAAAATTCCAGTTTTATCTTTATGTGTTTTGGGGTGGACCTCCTTGGATTCATCTTGTTTGGAACTCTGTTTCCTGAACTGGGTGTCTATTTCCTGTCCTAGGTTAGGGAAGTTTGCTGCCACTTTCTAACTCCTTCTGGGAAATATCTGTTCACCTGATGTTGTCCCAAAGCTCCCCTACCCTATTTTTTTAAATTCTTTTTTTTCTGTTCAGCTTGGGTACTTTCCATTACCCACTAAATGGCTGATCCATTCTTCTGCATCCAATAAGACTCCTGATTCCCTCTAGTATATTTTTCATTTCAGTTATTTAAGACTGGTTTTTCATATTTTTTTATCTCATCAAAATTCATTTTGTTCTTACATTCTTTTCCAGTCTGATGAGCATCTTTACAATCATTATTTTAAACTCTTTATTAGGCATATCAATTGTCCCTGTCTCATTTAGTTTTCTGGGTTTTGTCTTGTTCTTTCATTTGGAAAATAGTCTTCTATCTCCCCATTTTGCTTGATTTTACTTCTATGGATTAGGTAGAACAGCTGCTTCTTTTAAACTTGAAGGAATGGTCTTGTGTATAGTCATTCGCTTTGCAGATCGTGAGCCTGCTAACTTTTGCTGGCTGCCTAGAGCTGTGACTGGTATGGGGGTCCCTGGACACTGCTGGGACTGCCTTGGTGGGATGTCCAGAGCTGAAGTGGGCAGGGGCTGGGGCAGTCTCTGAATTCTCTGTGTAAAAGGTATCCTGGTAAGATAGCAGAAGTGGGTGCAACCCAGGTTGTTCCAGGGCACCCTGGAAGATCAGCTGGAGCCAAGGTGAGGCACATGCCAAGAAGTCCTGGGGCACTCTACCAGGAGGAACCCTGGGAGTACAGCCAAAGTGGGTATAAGCCAGAGTGTGCTCAGCACAGGGGGTGCCCTAGCAGAGTGACTGGAGCCAAGGCCCATGCTAAGCTGGGTGTCCCAAGACAAGGTGCATAGGGGGCACCTTGGTGGGGTAGAAGCAGGTATGAGTCAGGAAGCCATCTGGAGCCAAAGTGGTATGAGCCTAGAAAGTTGTGGGGTGGCTTATACCTGTTGTACCTTGGTACAACTGCTGGAGCTATATATAGTGAACACTTATCATGCTGGGGCCACCTGGTGAGATGGCTTGGGCTGGTATGGGCTAGGGATTGGGGACTCTTGGGGGATAAGGCCAGCTATGGTACCTGGACATGGTTCTCATCCACACTATCAAGGTGGAAAGAGAATGTAAACCACGGTGCTCACTAGCCCCTCTGACCTGGAGAGTACCAGCAGCTCCATTGCTATATGGTAGGATTCTAGGGCTAGTTCCTTTATATTCTAGTTGCTCTTTTAAACTGTTGCTTTTTTTCTGTGCCCCAGGGCTCACAAATCTGTTCATAGTCCTTCAGTATTATCCCTCCCCACTGCAGCATGTGTCTGTGGGAATTCCCTTTATTACTATCTCTATCCCTCTTGCCGTTTTTTCTGTGGTCTTTTGTGAAGAAGATGTTTAGTCAGCCCTCAGTTCTTCAGAAGGAATTGCTTTACATATGAGTGTAGACTTCGTGTGTGGAGGTGAGTCCAGGATCTTCCTACATAGCCATCTTGGATTAGAGTCCCACTTATCTTTTTCATTGATAAGGAGTTATTTATATAATCTAGATAGAACTTGTCAGATTTATTATTGCAAACTTTGGGGGTTGCCCTCTGACTCTCCTACTTGTATATTTAGATAAAGTAACATGATCAATCTTCCTTTATGGTTTTTCTGTGTCCTGTTTACCATAAGGACAGGAAGCTATTCTCCTATGTTAGCTTCTAGACGCTTTACTTTCATATGTATGATCCATCTGGAATGGATTTTTGTGCATGTGGATCAAGATTTTTTCCCCTTTGGATGTTCATATTAATTGATTTCACACATTTACTAAAAATACCATCTTTTTCTTATTGCATTAATTATCATAAACTAGAGAGCTCTATATGTTGGTCTATTTGAATATCCTTGTGCTAGCAGTATCACTGTTTTAATTACAGCACGTCTATAACAAGTCTTGATAACTAGTGGTAGTCTTTGCTATTTTTAGCTCTCTATATTTCCAGGTAGTTGTTAGCCCTCATGCCCTCACCCAAACCATTAGGATTTTGATGGACTAAATTCAATCTACATCAAGTTGACAGGAATTAACATCTGAATATAGAGTTCTAAACAATAAACATGTATATTACTATTCAGATCTTTTTAAAGTTTCTCAGTAATGTTTTGTACTTTTTCTGTGTAGAGCTCTTGTATATCTTTCATTAGACAAATTAGACTAATTCCTATTTGATAGTATTTAATGAAGATACACAATACTTAAAAAGCTATCTTATGTGTTGCTAGCTTATACAAACTATTTTGTACATTGACCTTACCTATAGTAACACCACTAAAGACACTAATTAGAAAGAAAATCCAAAAGGATCTGCAAAAAACCTAGTGGGAAATCACAGACAGTGAATCAGTTTTATTTCTCCATTTTTTTCCTCATATAATTTGTTAGTCACCATATAGTATGTCACTAGTTTTTGATGTAGTGTTCCAAGATTCATTGTTTACATGTAACACCCAGTGCTCCATGCAATATGTGCCCTCCTTAACCCATCACTGGGCTCACCCATCCCCCCACCCCCCTCTCCTCTAAAACCCTCAGTTTGTTTCTCAGAGTCCATAGTCTCTCATGGTTCGTCTCCCCCTCCGATCTCCCCCACTTCCTTTTCCTAATGTCCTCCATGCTATTCCTTATGTTCCACAAGCAATCAATCCTTATACTGTTTTTGTTTTACCTTACATTTAAGGCTGTAGATTTCCCTATAAGCAGTGCCTGACCTGTACCTACAAATTTTAATGTTGTATTTTTTTATTAAACCCCTGAAAACTGCAAAGGACAGTGACAGGGATAAAATCAAGGGATAGCATAACATTAAAAAAGTGAATGAAAGGGTAGGAAGATAAGATTAAGGAAGTCCCTTAGAAACAAAAGCCAAGAGATGTTAAGGATAAATCTAGAAGGCCCAACACCTGAGTAAGAGAAATTCCAGAAAGAAGACAGAGAATGAGGAAGGGAGGAAACTATGAAAGAAGCAAAACTCTAAAAGACCTGAACTTTCCAAAATGAAAGGATGTGAATAATTAGCACAATGGATGAAAAAAAAATCTTAATCACCAGGAAATTTAGGATTTTCTTTTGATTTCTGGAGTTTTCTAAGATTTTCAATAAAAAAGACTACTTGTTAATGGATTGAAAATTGAAAGACTTCTCATCCTCAATTCTGAAATGAGCCAAATTCTGAGGGAAAACTGTTTAAGCTAGTATTCTAGAACTAGCCAAACTATCAATGAAAGAATAAACTGAGATTTCAAAATTTTACCTCTAAGTATCCGGAAGATGGGTGCATCGAAATGAGGGAATGAGCAGGAAGATCAAGGACACAGATGACTGAACACAATGGAAGCAAAAAGGAGGTCGAGGATGACTGTTATGCAGCACATTTAGCCAGTAACCAATTCGCAGTGGAAAAGGAGAAGGGCCCCCAAAAGTGTATATAGGAGGAAAATAAAAGTGTTAATAGGACAATACCTGATTAGGGCTGGACAAGTAGAAGATAAAGAGGTTTTACAATCCCAGAGAAAATGTATTAATTTCAGGAAGAACAAAAGTTGCACAGGAAAGAAAATATAATCATAACACACTACTAGTTAGCTAACCAGTGAATGAAAGTCCTAAGTTAAACACTGAATATAAATTTAACAGTAACCAGAAAGCTATTACTGTACTAGGAGGATGAGAAAGAAGAGGTAAAGGTAACTCACGGGTGAGGTAAAAGTACAAAATCCTTATCTTCTATAACAGCAAGTTAACAGATAGTGAATAAAGCCAATAAATACGTAACAGAATATATGCATCTTTAAAAAGATGGAGGTAAATACTAGTAGAAACTGCTAACAGTTGGAGAGATGGACTATTACTCAAATTTTCAAACCATTTGTTGGATAACTCACTTGTCAATCCTTTTGTACATCCAAAGAAATTTCAGCCACTAATTATCTAACTGCATTTAGAATAAAAAATTAAGTCTTTTAGAAAAATTGGGAAAACTGCAGGCAAAAAAACCCAAGAACATATATTCAATCACAACTGCAAATGTCAAATATTTACCACTCAACACAAAACCCCTAGATGTACTTTAAACTATAAACTTAAATTTTTCATCAGTCTTAAATTTAATTAAAAAATTAACTGTAGAGTAATATAGTACAAGATATTTTTACTGCACATGACCAACACCACAAATACAGTAACTATAATCAAATCTTAGTATATTTTTAAATATATTAGATGTGCACAACAATAAAATAATCTCCTACTTTACAGATGCACTTTTCATTCTGTCAAATACAAGGCTCACATGAGACCATAACTAACCTCTGTTCAAGTGCCCAGGGACAAGGCTAGCAGTCAACTAACCTTTTAAAATACCTATGAACCTGAACTATTTTCTTTGAGTTTCATAAGCCAAAGACTATTAAGGAATATTTTAAGACTGAATAGAAACTGGCGGCAAAGAAATTAAGGAGTTTGGGGAAAAAACATAGTTCAATATTCACAATACAGTAGATCTGCCAGGTTCTAGGTTTCCTGTGCACAACCAAGTCAGTATGAACATCTTTAAAACATGAATATTGAATTTAGTACAATTTTATAGTGTATCTAATTATAGTAGAAAAATAAATAGCGGATAAGAATGCTTTTTTGAAACAGCTTCTTGAATCCAAACAAATAATGTAACGCAGGGTCTTGGAAAATGTATTAACTGGAGAAATGCCCACAATTAGAAATGATATCTGGCAATATGGTAATTGAAATGGTATGGCAATATGAAATGGTAAAACGAATGATAATGTAAAATATGAAAACATTGATAGGATCATATGAAAACATTGATAGGATCATTTTTATTTCAAAACCTAAAGTAAAAATAGTGGTGAGCTCATTACTTTAGGCATGTTATAACTAGGAATTGCTACCTTCAAAATATTTATTCTTTCAATGCTTATTTTGAATTGCCCATATTCAACAGATACTCTGCTAGGTGCTATGTGTACACTGATGAATAAAACTAGGTTCTCTGCAAAGAAAAATACCTTGGTTTAGGAAGTACCCATTATAGATTACAAATTTAATTAAATGTGCCTTTGGGAACTAAAGAGAATTTTTTCCAAACAGTTACCTCTCATTAAGAATGCTATGTACATAGTCAAAATTTCAGAGGCTCATACATAGAAACTCTAAGTTACTATTTCAGTTGATGTGATTGATATCTTTTCTCATCAACTACCTGTGTATTTTTCCCCAAAGCACATTCTTACACACACAATTTTTTAAAACAGGGAAATATTTCCTCTATTCTTTCATATGCAGTCTTAGTAAAATATACAACAAACTGCAATTTTTTATCTGGATACCAAAGACAATTTAAACCAACCATATTATACACCTGAAATAAATGCCCTAAATTTGATTAACACCATCCGTGTGTCAGCAAATATGGGGAGACGCAGTTGTGACTGACTATGTGGTGCTGTTGCAATTATTCTTCATCGTCTCTTTGAAGTGGTATCACCTGAATTTCTTTGGCTATCCTTTCTGCTACGGTTTTACTATTTGCAGCAATTATTCTTCGTGACATCAAGTCAAATGGCCCACCTAAAATCAAACCAAACATAATTCCTGTAAAACTAGTATAGCAATGTGTACTATGTCAATCATAACATTTTAATGCTTTGTTTTCTTAAAAAAATAAAAAACAAAAAAAAAAACAAAAAAACAAAACTGTCAATCATAATGTTTAAGCTTTGGCAATACATATGAGTTTTAAGAATCTTTTAGTAAATATCAGGGGTTTTAGGGGGGTGGTCTCAATCATAACAGTCTGAAAAATGTCATTTTTTATTTTTTTTTATTTTTTTTTTTTTATTTATTTTTTTTTCATTTTTTAAAATTTTAATTCATGAGTTAACATGCAGTGTAATAGTAGATTCATCTACCTCTTTCCTGTGTTCTTTTTCTAATCTTTCTATTACTTTTATTACCTTTTTCATGTTTAGGAATCTATGGACAGGAAATTTGACTCCACAGCACAGCGTTTTCATATCACTCTCCTTATTTCTTCATTGCCTTTCTCCCAGATCACGGGTGATTACTTTTAGCCCAGGTTCACTCTTCACTTGAAAAAATTTTACCATCAGTTCAAAGCAAGAAGTTAACTTCTCTAGGCCCACGGCAGAAAGTGATGGTGGGGCAAGTTCACTGTCAACTACCACCATGGTCACCAAAGAGCTCTTGGTACAAACCTCAGATTCAGTGACCTTCTATAATTTTTCAATAGCTTCTCAAGAGTTCCTGATACTCATTTGAAGAGGCTTAATCATTTATCATTATTAATCCCACATTACAATTAGCTTCTTATCTTTGCCTCTCTCTCTCAATTAGTTATTCTTATTTTGCTGAAAACTACATGGTTTGTTTTTGTTTTGGCTTTAAGAGTTTATGTGTAATATATATTAAACATTAAAAGAAAACCACATATAAAGGCAAGTCCAGTAGAGAGAAAAATGCTTTATTATTCCATAATCTTACCTGTCACGTCCAATAGTACTCCACCAGCTTCGGTGACAATAATGCCAGCTCCTGCCATATCCCAGCAGTGAATTCCCATTTCATAATAGGCATCTGCAACTCCAGTTGCCACAAGACACATATTAACAGCTGCTGTTCCAACACCTCGGATCCTAACAAATAACATTTAAAAATAAGATTGAAAAAAATCTTTCAAAAAGGCTCCTCCTCTAGTTTAAGTATTGAGAGAGCTCACAAGTTAAAAAAAAGTATCTAATTACCATGGTATACTATACAGATCATAAAATCAATCCCCACAGAGCAATCATTTAGTAAGTAAAATATGTTATTGGTCATTGCCACATGTGTGCACATCAGTGTGTATGACTAAAGGGATAACAGCAACCTGGGCTCTGGTGAGACATTGCTTTGATAGCCATTACCATAATAACTGATTCAAGAAAGAATCAGTAATAAATGCCAAAACAAGAGCCAAGATTGGTATTTACATAATGTCAAAATATCTCCCCTAAGATACATAATGCATGCATATATCATTTTATTATGTTTTGTTTTATCACACATTAGTGTTTTGTTTTCTTTTTTTTTTTTTTTTTACAAACAAGCTCTTGGCACTTTGTCTCTGTACCACAATTTGGTAACTCTTGTAATATTTCAAAATTTTTCATGTTATGTTGATCAATGATTATTACTCACTATAAGCTCAGTTGATTAGCATTTTTTTAGTAATGTTAAGGTATGTACATTGCTTTTTTAGACATAATCCTATTATACATATATTATGGTATAATAGAAACAAAACCTATATGCACTAGAAAACCAAAAAAAATTCATTTGACTTGCTTTATTGAGACAGTTGCTTTATTGCTATAGTCTAGAACCAAATCTGCAAGATGACTGAGGTATGCCTGTACCTATAATGAAAAAGCATCTTTATAATGGTCTACTACTACTATCAAGTGAACTAACTTATCACCAATAATGTGACAAATGGGTATCAAGTGCCTCCTCCTATGACGCAGTGAGAAAGACACAATGTTGCTTCTCTGGCATTCCTGCCAAAAATTTAAAACTCTAATCCTAAGGAAAACAGACAAACCCAAATCAAGAGACTTACTACAAAATAATTGGCCTACATTTTTGAAAATAGCAAGATCATAAAAGACCAAGACCAAGCAACTGTTCCAGATTTTTTAAAAATTGATGAAAAATGACAGTTAAATGCAATGTTTGATCCTGGGTTGAATCTTGGATCTGATTTTTTTTCAAAGTTTGAATAAAGTCACTATATTAGGTAATATATCACTGTTAACTTCCTAATTTTTACAATTGTCTATTAGGGATTATCCCCTTTATTAAAGGAACACTGAAATATTTAAAAAAAGGGTTCATCATATCTGTAAGTAATTCTCAAATGATTTTTTACTCAAACTCCTTTTGTAATTATTTAAATCCCTGCTATATAAGGCTATGAGATCTGTTCAATGAAAAGGCAATACAAGGAGTTGGGGGAGAGCAGGAAGATGGGAGCGGTAGGAGGATCCTGAGCTCAACTCCTTTCACAGGTTCACCAAGATAACACCTCTATCTGTGCAAATCACTCTGAAAAATGATTCAGTCTGGCAAAACAGACCTTCTAAAGTTAATTGTGGAAAGACCAAATAAAAAGGGCAGAAGGGGGCAGAGATGCCATGGAATCAAACTCCCCTGGTGAGACTAACCACAAAGAGGAGGGACATCACGATTGTGGAGAAGTGAGGTGATCAGAATCCATGCCAGGTACCCCAGGCACTAGGGAACCACACTGGGAAGATGAGCTCCCGTAACAGTTGGCTCTGATAACCAGTGAGGCTTAACTTCAAAAGCTGTTAAAATCAGCAGGGTTTAACTCCAGGTACTTTAAAAAATCAGCAGGCTTAGCTCTGGAAGAGTGGAGTGCAATGGGAAACCGTCCTTGCCCTAAAATAACCTATAACAGCCCAGCCTAGGCATAGCATAGAAGCAGCAATTTGAAAAGTGCCTGTGGTACACAAAGAAAGATTTATTTACTAATCACAGAACAAGTGCTGGAGGGGCAGGAATCTTCAGGAAACTTCTCCAAGAACAAAAGTATAGGCATGCACCACTTCACTTCCTCTTCCCCAGCCTAAAGAGCCTGACTCTGTGTGGGAACCTGTGTAAACCCTCTCCACCTATTTTGCTAGCAGATCTACCTCATACAACTCCCCCACATCCACAACTTGGTAGGTGTCCCTGAAAAGCAGCTTCTGCTCACCACATCCTGCAAGCAGCCCCAGCAAGGACCAGAACCACTCTAAAGTGACTCTTCCTTGGGTAGAGGCGGGGATAACTCCACACATCAGCACACCCACAGTTCCAGCAGCCAAACCTTTGAGTTGGCCACCCAGGAGAGTGCCCTGTACTTGGTGTGCCTTCAACTACAGCAGACAGACTGGGTATAGATATCTAGTCTGACTGCCCACCCCTCCCACCAAAAGAAGCCTCTCAGGGAGCCCCACAGGGAAAGTGCCCTGCCCTCTGAGGTGCCCATAGCTAAGGCAAACTAGATGCAGACACCTCCCACACAAACACACAGTGGTTTCAGGCCCCTCAGCAGTGTAGGACCAAACTTTGCATGATGTGCCCACAGCAGGCAAAATAAGATAGGCCATTATAGCCAACTGGACTGAAGGCAAATGTGACTGAGTCACAACAGTAGGGTGCACAGAGCCCACAAAACACCCCTGGAGTGCCCGGTTCTGATCACCAGGGGCGTTGGGCTACAGGGCACAGAACCTTTTCTTCATAAGCCCACTACTTTCAAGACCAGGAGACTGAGTTGACCTTCCTAATACACAAAAACAGAGTTTGACAAAATGAGGAGAGAGAAATATATCCCAAATGAAAGAACAAGAAAAAAAATCACAACAAAAAAGCCAAATGATATCGACATAATCACTATGCCTGATAAAGAATTCAAAGTAATAGTCACTATGCCTGATAAAGAATTCAAAGTAATAGTCACAAAGATACTCACCACTCACTGGACTTGAAGTTCTGAGATTTTTTTTTTCCCTCAACAAAGAGAAAACATTAAAAAACCAAACACACTAGAGGGAATCAACAGAACAAAGGAGGTGAAAGAACAGACTAGTGATCTGGAAGACAGGGTAACGGAAAGCAACCAAGCTGAACAGCAAAAAAAATAAGACACCATGATTTCATCAAGTATAATAACAGTGTTATAGGGATCTCAGGAGAAGACAGAGAAAACTTATTTGACAAAATAATAACTGAAAACTTCCCTAACCTGGGGAAAGAAACAGACATGCATATTCAGGAAGCAGAGACCCTCCAACAAGATGAACCCAAGGAGATCCACATCTTCCTACATTATTGTTACTTTCTGCCATGTTAATTATTAAAAGAATTTTAAAAGCACCAAGAGCAAAAACAGTTATATAGAAGGGCAACCCCATAAAGCTATCAGCTGATTTCTTGACAGAAACTTTGCAGGCTGGAAGACAGTGTCATGATATATTCAAAGTGCTTCAAGGAAAAAAACCTACAACCAGAGTATTCTATTCAGTAAAATAATCATTCAGAATAGAAAGAGTTTCCCAAACAAAGTTAAAGGAGTTAAAGGAGTTCATTACCTAGCCTTACACAAAATGTTGAAAGGAAAGGCCCTAACAGTAAGACAATTATGAAAGGAAGAAATTTCACAAATAAGGGCAAACAAATAATCTACAAATAAATAAAAAAAAATAGGCAAATCTCTTATAAAACCAGTATGGAGATGAAAACACAAAAGCAGTAAAACGAATTATATATATAATAATGAATCACAGATATACAAAATAAAATTATATAAAATATGACATTCATAAAAAGTGTGTGGGGAATAAATATTTAGTGCTTTTAGAATCTGTTTGAACTTAAGCAACCCTCAACTTAATATAGACTGCTATACCCATAAGATGTTATATATTAACCTAATAGTAACTGCAAATCAAAAACTTGTAATAAACACAAGAAAAGAAAAAGGAATTAAAAATGTAACACTAAAAGCTAAACACTAAAATTGTACCATCAAACCACAAGTGAAGAGAATAAGAGAAGGAACAGAGAAAAACAACCAGAAAATAAATCACAAAATGGCAGAAAGTACATACCTATGAATAATTACTTTAAAGGTAAAAGGACACAATGCTACAATCAAAAGATATAGGGTGACCAATTAAAAAAAAAAAAAAAAAAAGACCTATCCATTTGCTGCCTATAAGAGCTTACTTTAGACCTAAAGACATGTACACAATGTATGGAAAAAGATTCCATGCAAACAGAATAGCAATTTTGATCACATAAAAGTAGCAATATTTTGATCACATAAAATTGTCTTTTATTATAGTCTTTGTTTTAAAGTCTAAGAAGGGCATTATATAATGTAAAGGGAACATTCTAAAAAGAGGATAGAATAATTATAAATATCTATGCACCCAACATTGGACAACCAAATACATAAAGCAACTACTAACAGACATAAAGGGAGAAATTGACAATAATACAATAATGGTAGGTGACTCCAACACTTGCATCAGTGTAAGACCATCCACAGACAAAATCAACAGGAAACAGTATCTTTGACCAACACATTAGACCAATGGACCTAATAGATATATATAGAACAATCCATCTGAAAACAGCAGAATATACATTCTTTTCAAGTACACATAGAACATTCTCCAGGACAGATCACATGTTAAGCCACAAAACAAATCTGAATAAAATCAAGACTGAAATCCTATCAAGCATCTTTTCTGACCACAACCATGTAGCACTAGAAATCAATTATAAGAGGAAATCTGGAAAGAACACAAATGCACAGAGGCTAAACAACATGCTACTAAACAAGCAGTAGGTCAACCAAAAAAAATCAAAGAAGGAATAAAATCTGTGGAGATAAAAGAAAATACAACTGTCTAAAATCTTTAAGATGCAGCAAAGAGCAGTTCCAAGAAGGAAGTTTATACCAATATAGGCCCAAGTCAAGAAACAAGAAAAATCTCAAACACCTAACCTTACATCGAAGATATCTACAAAAACAACAAAGCCCAAAGCTAATAGAAGGAAATACTAAGGTTAGGGCAGAAATAGAGACAAAAAAACGAAAGAAAGGAAGAAGAAAATGTCAATGAAACTAGGAACTGTTCTCTAAAAAGACAAAGCTGATAAACCTTTAGCCAGATTCATCAACAAAAAAAGTATTGAATCAGAAGTGAAGGAGGATAAATAACAAGTGATAGCACAGAAATGCAATGGATTATAAAAGAATATGAAAATTATATTGGGCAACCTAGAAGAAATGAAATTCCTTGAAACATACAAACATCCATATGTTAGAGAAGAAACAGAAAATTTGAACAGACTAATTGCTAGCAATGAAACTGAATCAGTAATCAAACTCCCAACAAACAGCAGTCTAGGACCAGATGGATTCACAGATGAATTGTACCAAACATTTAAGGAAGAGTTAATACTAAAATAATTTTTAATAAAAAAATAAAGAATCTATATTCTTCTCAAACTATCTCAAAAAAATATAAGGAAAGCCCCCAAATTAATTCTATGAGGCCAGCATTATTCTGACACCAAAATCAAAGACACTACAAAAGAA
>CM053606.1:118599275-118631165 GCA_028646535.1 Procyon lotor
AAACAGGAGAAATTTCAATAATACTCAATAAAAAGGTTTAACTGACTGAAGATGTAGTTGAGAAAGTCCTCTAGAATGCAGCACAAATAGACATAAAAATAGAAATTATAAATCCCCAAAATATGTCTAAGAGTTAAGAGAAGGAAGCAATATTCAGAGGTAATGACTATAATTTTCCAAAAGTAAAAAAGTAAGTCAAATTAAAAATGTACCTCCAGGGCCAACCTGAGCAATCAAAATAAATTCCTATGTAGAAACACTGCACTGAAATTGGAAAATATCATAAACTCCTAACTACCAAAAAAAGACTGATTACCTATAAAGCAACAAGACTGATGGATGTTTCCTCAATAATATATAAGGGCCAATGAATAATATATTAAGAGAGCTGAGAGAGTCTAATGGACAATCCAGCTCAAGTGAGGGCATTTTCAGAAGACTAAAAGTTTACCAGTGAAGACTCTTAAGGAATGAACTACTAGTACTTTAGCCAAAATAAAAGTGACTCCTTTCTGAAAGAAGAAATTAAAATATGTTGGTAAATTTGAACAGCTACTGACTTAAAAAGAATCATGTGTGGACAGATGATGGGATGAGACACACTCAACTGGAGGAAGCATGTCAAACTCCTTGTCTTATTCCAAAGGATACAGTACTAAGTAACTTTAGATTCTGAGAGAAAAATTGGTAATTATACATTTTAAAAATTAAAAATGTAAGCACATGCCTATTATCACATTATAAAACATTACAGTGGAGATTCTAAAACTACAGTACAAAAAATGAATTTAGTATAATTATTGAAAAATTAAAACTATCCTTATTTGTTAATGGGATGTGACTGTTTACCTAGCTAATGAAGGCAAAGAAAAAAAAAAATCAAAGAGTTTGGTGATGTGACTGAGTAAGATGAACAGGAAACACCTACTTTTTCTGTATTAGCAGTAAGTACCTGGATATAGAGGTAGATGGAAATATTCTGTTCACAACAGAAACAAAACCCATGAGATAATTAGGGATGAAAATAAAGAATAAGATTTAAGTGAAGAAAAACAAAACGTTACAGAAGACAAAACAGGAGCTAAATAAAAGAGACTTATAGAATTCTTAGTCAGACAACATTACATATCCTACAATGCAAATCCCTAAAGTGAATCCTTCAGGAATGATTTCAGTCAGGACTAATAGTCCACACTTGCTGTGAGAGTGACTTGACTTGACTTTACCTAACTTCACAGAAATCACTAGATAATGTATTTAGGACATTTTACATCAGTTGATTATACCTAGTGAGCAGGAAGGAAGCCAGAATCTCCACTACAAAGAGGAAGAGTTCAAGAGGGTATAAAATCCTGCTGAGAATAGCAAAGGGGGCTTCTCATAAATGGCCAAACCTTTATATCCTGTTGGTGCAATTATTCATAGCTCATGGTCTTGTGGGAAACTGGAGGACATGGGAAGTCACATATCTAAGACCATGCTATGTTCTCTCTTGCTATAAGAAATGATTTCTCTCAGTTTCTCCACTTCTCCTTCAAAGGTCTTATAAAGTTACCTATTGGAGTCTGTCACTTAAAACCTTGTCCCATCAAGACAACCATGAAAATCCTAAGAGGATTTTTTGTTTTGTTTTTAGTATAGTTGACATACAATGTTACATTAGTTTAGGTGTATAGCACAGTGATTCGACAAGTTTATACATTATGCTATGATCACCACAAGTATAGCTACCATCCGTCCCCATATACTGCTATTACAATATCATTGACTATATTCCTAATGCTGTGCCTTTTATTACCATGACTTATTCATTCCATAACTGGAAGCCTGTATCTCCCAGTCCCTTTCACCCATTTTGACCAACTCCCCACCCAGAAAGTTTGAATATAATAAGGATGAATAATATGGGTGAATAAAGAATAAAACTGCCAAGAAAAAATATAGATGGTACTTACATTATCATATTAGAACATTCCATAAAGCTATTGCATCAAATTAACTTGATACTGATAGATGAGTAAAAAATGAGTGGAATAGGAAATCGAAAAATAGATCCCGTAAAAATAAATCTTAAACTTATTATGAATTGAAATACCAAATATCACCTTCAATAGGAAAATGATTTAATAATTGATGACAAAATTAGCTAAAAAACTGGAAGAAAATAAAATTGGGTCTTTAGCTCATAATATATGCTAAAAATTCCAGATGGATTAAAGACAAACGCAAGATGCAAAAAAATAAAGAAAACCAAAGCAGAAAAAAAAAGACAGACCTTAGAAAAAATTAAACCACTAATATGTCAATGAGATAGATAAGTGAAATCAATATATTAGATTTTGAAAAAAATGATTTCCAAAGCAGATTGTTATAGATAAAAAAAAATTTAACATTATATTCCAAGAGTTTCCATAAGTTGACCAAACAAAATATAAAGATATGAGTATGGGTTAATGGACAACCAAAGGGAAAAATGATCAAAGGATAGGCATGAGTGATTAAAAGAGGAGCAATTACACATAACCAACAAACATTAAAAGACGCTCAAACTGAACAATAGTCAAGGACATTCAAATTAAACCAATTAAATCTTTTTATAGCCATTAGACTGGAAAACACTAAAAAGGATAACAGCTACTTACAAACCAGGGGAGGAGGAAAGGGTACTCTCATGTCTGGCCACAAGAGGCAGTATATTAAACTGGGTAGGGGGGCAGCCTCATCCTAAGTGATCTTAGACAACTTCAGATTATTCATTTGTGAAAGGAGAACACAGAATATAAAATATTCCAATATTTCCAGTTATGGAATGTACCAGCAGCGTTGTATTAAGAGAAAAAAATTAAAGCCACAAAACAATGCTTGGCATGGTGTAATCACTCAATAAAGGCTGACCTAATAACTGCTGCTAGTAGAAATGTAAATTGTTGCAACTTCTTTATAAAGCAGTTTGGCAACATCTACTAGGATTTAAAATGCACATACCCATTGACCAAGCAAACACACTCCTTGGCGCCTGGGTGGCTCAGTTGGTTAAGCCACTGCCTTCGGCTTGGGTCATGATCCCAGGGTCTTGGGATCAAGCCCCACATCAGGCTCCTTGCTCAGCAGGGAGCCTGCTTCACACTCTGCCTCTGCCTGCCTCTCTGCCTGCTTGTGTTCTCTCTCTAATAAATAAATAAAATATTTAAAAAACAAACAAAACAAAACAAGACACACTCCTTGGAATTTAGCTCACAGAAATAAGAAACCAGATTGAGACTACTTAGCATAGTAGCCAAAACTGGAAACAAACTGAATGTTCAAGAGAAAAATGGCAAAATAAGACCTGTACATCCACACTAGAGTATTTACCTAGTTTTTGTTTTTTTGTTTTTTTTTTAAAGATTTTATTTATTTGACAGAGAGAAACACAGCGAGAGAGGGTACGGTAGCGGGAGAAGCAGGCTTCCTGCTGAGTAGGGAGCCCGATGCGGGGCTCGATCCCAGGACTCTGGGATCATGACCTGAGCCGAAGGCAGACGCTTAACGACTGAGCCACCCAGGCGCTCCTTTACCTAGTTTTTTAAAGAACAATTTAAAGCCTCACCAGCTCCCTTGAGGGAATTTCTGCTGGGCATGAATGAGAAGGATATACAGAGAGATAAGGATATATACCCACCTAAAACCTGCCTTATTTTTATTTATAGCCATAATCACTATTTGACATAGTAGTATATATATTTAATAGCCATTTCACCCCTTAGAATATAAACTCCATGTCGGCAAGAACTTTTACTTACTCTTGTATCCCCAGGGTCTGATATATATTAAGTATTTAGGAAAAAAAAAAAAAAAAAAAGTGGTGACTAAATGATATGATGCCATTTTTATAAAATAATGAAATAATGACCAAAAGATACTTTGTGTTTGCTTATATATACAAGTAAACATTTCCATTTATGTAGTTATATGTATACACACACATATACATGGATATATACATTATATATGTAAGTACATGCGTCTAAATACAAACATATTAATGCAAGGGGTAAAGTTACAGCTACAGACCTGTGGCATAAATCCCAAGATAAACTATTACCTGTATTAAGTACATGGTTTCTGAAGCCAGCCCATCTGGTTTCAATTGGTAGTTCTCCACTTAGTAGCAATGCTACTAGCAAATTACTAAACCTTTTTGTGCCTGAATTTTCTTACCTGTTACCTGGCAGAAATAATAATGCCTATCTCACAAGCTTCTTGTGATGATTCAAGTGCTAGGAGAGGGCCTGGAACAAAGTAAGTGCTATACAAGTTTTTACTATTATGTTTCAGTAACGAAATAACTGCAAAGTAATCTGAACAATATATTATTGGATACCTTAGGGCAGCCCTTCTCAAACTTGTCACTACTGACATTTCGGACCAAAAAATTCTTTACTGTGGCCACTGGTAAAGAATGTACCAGTGCCACACTGGTACCTATGCAAACTAGGAGGTTTTGCAGCATCTCTGGCCTACACCCCCTACATAACACAGGATCCCCATGTCCAGTTGTGACAAAGTAACCCTAGGGGACAAAAATCACCCTCAACTTTGAGAACCACTGCCTTAGTGGGAAGGACATGGGCAGAGGAGGGTATGTTGGTTTTTCCCTTTATACATCTTTTAAAAGTTACACTTGTAAATGCATGTACTACGTTTGTAATTTTAAAACCATCAAGATTTCAAAAAAAGGAAAATATTAATTAGTAAAAAAAATGACATAATTAATGGTTTTAAACCAGCAGAATAAAAGAGAATATAGAAAATGTAATCAATGCAAAAGACGTAAGGAGAGAGGAAATAATCAAAGGAAAAGGTGGATGGAGCAAAAAGCAGCCGATGGAAAAAATATGTTCAACTGTATGAGTGATCACAATATAAATGAATTCAACTCACCTATAAAAGATACTATCAAACTGGATTAAAGAAAACAAATTCCACCTATATACTGCTTACAAGAGACACCCTAAAACAAAACAGAAAAGTTAAATATAAAGGGATTTTAAAGACAATAGTTTAATCACTAAAAGAAAGCTAGTGAAACAGTATTATTCAAAATAAGATGTAAGGCAAAAGTTCTAAAGATAAAAGAATTTCCATGTACCTGATAATATGTTTAAAAAAAACCATTAGAATTACAAGAAATCTGATAAAACCAGTGGGAAATTTTAACACCCTCAGTCTCAAACTGATAGATCAAGCAGACCAAAAATTAGTACGGACACACACACGGACATACATATGAATTCAAGCAAATGGGGGAGGGGTGGTGGCAGGAGAAAGACTGCAAATGACTCAAGCAAAAAGGGCAAAATGTAAGTAATTGGTACATTTGGATAAAGAATATGGAAAATTCTTTGTACTACTCTTATAACTTTTCTGTTTAAAACCATCAAGTCAACAAAAAACCCCACATCCAACAAGTATGCTGAAAATAAATTCACTGCAAGATGATGGAAAAAGATCAGAAAATCCAAGCAAAGTAGATAAGAGGAAAAAATATAAAAGAAGAATTTAGTGACACAGAAAGCAAAAAAAAAAAAAAAAAAAGGCAAAACCAAAACAGTAGAAAAGTCAATAAAACCAAAATACGGTTCTCTAAAACAACTAAAATATAAATTAAAACACACATAAACATCTAGCAAGACTGTTCAAGGATGAAGTATAAATGAAAAGTATTAACAATGAAATGGAATGACTACTAAAGATACAATAGAGATTTTGGAACATGAGAGTAACTTGACCAACTTTATAACAATAAACTGGAAAATCTACACCAATTAGGAAGTTTTAAGACAAATTAATATTTACTATAATTTGGGGTGCCTAGGTGGCTCAGTTGTTTAAGTGTCCTGACTCTTGATTTCAGCTTAGGTCATGATCTCAAGGTCATCACATCGAGCATTCCAATGACTAGCTCTGTACTCAGTGAGGAGTCTGCTTAAGATTCTCTCTCTCCCTCTGCCTCAGCCCCTCCCCCTGCTCGGGTGCTCCAATTCTAATAAATAAAATCCTTAAAAAAATCTACCAAAATTTCAGAGGAAAGGACTACCCAAATAAACCACGAATTATTTAACACATTGAAATAGTATTCAAAATTCTCCCCTCAAAAAAGGCAACAGATTCAAAGGTTTTAACACCCTTTAAAACCACGCTTCAGGAACAAATAATCCCCACTCACCAGAAAGATCTCAAAGAATAAAAAAGAAAGCTACTCAATTTTATGTGTATAATATTGGTACTAATATCAAACACTAATATATTAGCTCATCACTTAGCAGTGCATTTTAGAAGAATTATATACCAGAGTCAAGCAGTTTATTCTGGAATATGTGGGTGATTCAACAAAAAACTTGATTAATGTAACTTAAAACATTTTTAAGGCAGGAAAGGCATCCGATTATCCTACTGGATGTAGAAAAAAAACTTACAGTAAGAATTCAAACCTATTCATGATATAAATTCCTTGTAAACTAGAAATCGAAAGAAGTACTGCTAACCTGATAAAGGCTACTACCAAAAATTTACAGCAAAGACAGCATTTAATGATGAAACTTTAAAGTCATTTGCATTGAAATCAGAAAAAATGATGAAGATGCCTATTCTCATCCACATTATTCAAGACTATTCTGGAGATCTCAGCCAATGCACTAAGATAAATAAGGAGAAGAAAAGAAAATTTGGGGGGGAAAAAAACCTACAAAACTGTCATTCACAGAAGATATGGCTGCACAGAAAACATTCCAGAAAATCTACAAACTATGGGAACTATTAGAAAGATTATTTGCTAGATAGAAGGACAACATACAACAACGAGCAATAACCAGTTAGGAAAAATGTAAATTTTGTTTAAAGTTGTCACTTACAATGGCAACAAAAATGATGAGGAGCCTAAAACATATAAATATGTATAAACATTATAAAATGTTAAAGACATTAAAAAAAAAAAAAAAAAAAAAGCCCTAAAGAAAAATTAGAAGTCATTAGGTGTGGATGGGAAGAATCAAAACTCTAAAGATGTCAACTGCTGCTAATCTAAAATTTAACAATTCTTATCAAAATTGCAATTTCAAAGAACAGGACAAAGTGATCCTAAAGTTTTTACAAATGAGTAAGTTGTCAAGAATAGATGTGGTTAAAAAAAAAAAAAAAAAAAAGAATAGATGTGGTTGGAAGCAAAGAAGAAGGCGGAATGGCTTGTCCTACTTATTATAAAACTATGATCATTAAAACAGTTTGCTATTAATGCAAAGACAGACAAACAGACCAAAAGAACTAAAATGAGATCCATAAATTAGTCCTAAATGTATAGAACAATCTGGTATATGACAGAAGTTTCATTATAAGGATGAACTCTTCAATATCTGATGTTGGGAAAATAGGAAATCCCTACTATGGGTGAAAAACATCTACTTCACTTACAACTAAGTTCCAAATGGAACAACAAAGATAAATAAATAAAATCTTAAAAAAAAAAAAAAAGAAATTTCATTTATTTGACAGAGAGAGGGGGAACACAAGCAGGGGAGTGAAAAGAGGGAGAAGCAGGCTTCCCGCTGAGCAGGGAGCCTGATGTCGGACTTGATCCCAGGATTCCGGGATCGAGACCTGAGCCAGAGGCAGATACTTAGTGACTGAGCCATCCAGGTGCTCCCCAATTTTTTTTTTTTTTTTAACTTTTAAAGAATGATGTAAGAAAATAACTTATTTCAAAAAGTACAAATCTTAAGGAAATCAAATTTGAGTACATTAAAATTCTAAAGTCTGAACCACTAAAGAGATCAAAAATAAAGTGAAAACAAGCCATAGACTGAGAAGATATGTGAAACCCATTTAGTCAAGAAAGCATTAGAATTCAGAATATATAAAAAAAAATCCTATAGGGACACCTGGTTGTGTCTGGTTAAGTGGTTAAGTTGGTTAAGTGGCTGCCTTCAGCTCAGGTCATGATCCTAGAGTCCTGGAATGAAGTCCCGCATCCGGCTCCTTGCTCAGAAGGGAGCCTGCTTCTTTCTCTGCCTGCCACTCTGCCTACATGTGCTCTGTCTCTCTCTCTCTCTCATTCTCTCTCTGACAAATAAATAAATAAAAATCTTAAAAAAAAAAAAAAAAAATCCTATAAACTTTTTTTTAGAGTGTAGGGGGAAAACACCCAACAGAAAAAATGTGCAAAGGACATGAATAGTTCAGACATAAAATGGCCAATAAATCAATGCAAAGTAGCTGAACCTTATTAGTCACAGAGGAAATTCAACTTTAAACTTCAGTAAGATAGAAACAAACACAAACTCTCAGACACTACAGGAAGGAGATAAATCAGTACAACCACAGACAACAGAAAGTTGATAATACTTGGTAAAACAGAAGATGAGGAAACCCCACGACCCAGCTTTTCTATTTCTAGTCTATTTTCCTAAAGCAGCATTTTTCAATCTGATTGATGGTGTCAATCCTTTAAGGGTTAATACCTTATAAGGTATCAGCATGGGTAAGTGTTAAAAACATGATGCCAAGTGAAAAAAAAAAAGGTTGAAAAAGAATTCCATACAGTTCACTGACACTTTGTAAAGTGACAAAAACTCAAAACTACATACCATATAATACTAGTAACAAAACATCAGGTTCAGATTAGTTGTTATTTGATGGGTGGGAAGAGTAAAAAGGGAGCTTCAGCCATATTTGGAACATTTCTGTTTTTCAGAAAATGTTCAAAATTCTCTGAGACCAACCTGTGGCAATGACTTATCTCCATCAGCATGCATTTTTAATTTCATCAATGCTACTTTTGCAGCTGTTTCACTATTTTTTGCACCCTTCCGTCGTTTACTTGCTATCTCTCCAGTCTTAGAATCTAAGAAATAAGTATAAGCATATAAGCACATAGAATTTTTACATTACATTTTCCAGAGTTCTACTAATTACTATTTATTAGTTATGGCCTTGAAATGTACACAAATTGCATACAATGGAGCTATATAGAGACCACATTCTTTTCTTTGGTATTATATTTACAAGACATTATAAAAATACATTGAGGTTGACCTAAGCAATCCCCATATCAAAAAACTCAATGTTATGTGCTTTTTTCCAATTTAAGCCTACTTAATCCAAAACAATCACTAATAATTCTGCAGAAAACTTTGAGATTTGGTTATAGACCTTAAATGAAGGTACTATCCTCATACAGAATGAAAATTGTGAACATATTAGCAGACAGACTGGTCTAAGTCACAGATACATTCTTCCTGGTGCTTCAGATTATCAGCAGCATTCACAGGACAGCTGATGAGACTTAAGATTAGTATTTAAAGAAAGCAAACCACTACACTGGCCCTATGAATACCATGTCTAGCCTGTCTAGCCATGATAGTTAACTAGGTGATCAAAGTGGCCCAGTAAAAGAGAACATCTGGTAGGGTACATCCATAGAATTTCTAATTTTTCACTAGTCAGGTAGCCCTCGTGAGAAATACGGTCACAAAAATGTCATCAAAATCTATACCAAGTTATAAACATTGAGGCCATGAAAAACACCTACTATAACGTGTGAGCTGACCAAAGAAGCAACACTGTAACTAACAGATATACAGCAGTAAGTAAACAACAAGCTTTCTAGATACTTGCCAATAATGTCTTTAACAAGTTTCTGAGTGGCAGCCATACGAGGCTTAGGAATTTCCAGTTTTTCACATTCATGATCCGACTGATGACGGTGCCTATGAGCAAAAGAAGAGTGACAGGAGCTCATGTATTTGCATACGACTTAAACAGATATACACAATTTGAATGGGCTCAGTGATCACCTCAGGCAAAAATTCTTCTCACAATAAGGACATTTAACTGGCACAAGCTCTCTTTCAGCACAGTCCTTGAATGAGCATGGGTAAGATGTAGGCTTATCTGACTTCAGTCTCTCATTGATTATGGTCATCTGAAAAATATACAAAGAGGGAAATGGTTATATATTTCGCATTTAAAGCACATCAATATCTATTTTGGAAGGCAACATTCATATCACTTTTGCTTAAACTTGTCAGAACCACTTACATACTATCACATAACAGATTATAATAAGTGTGTGAGAAATAATTACTCTGCTGACTGTTCCACATTTCATAACTTTCTTACTGTGGTATATTTATCTTCTAAGCCAAGTTAAAATGACTATTCGGTTACCATTCATAATTTTAGTCCTCCACTCTGTATCAGTCCTAAACAAAGATGCCCCCGTAATAATATGCTTAGGTGATCATTTCATCAACCCTCAAATGGCAAGTCATAACTACTTTCTATGCTGATTTTAGGAAGTTAAATATATATATTACATATGTGTATGAGAAAACTTAAAAGTATGTTCATCCATGATAAGAAGGTTAAGGATGGTTTTTACAATGATACATTCTCTATTCTGCTACATGCTCTATTCTGCATTTATTATTATATTACCAGCAAATATTGAGGAAGAAGAGATTTTACAACATTAAAAAAAAAAATCCAGGCCAGGCTAGTTTGAGTTTAAAGTAACTAGACTTCTAGAGTTGAATGAATTTAGTAAAGTAATTTCTTAGAATCTACAACCAAAGGGCATTCCTCTATACAAATGGTAGTTACATCTTGTTGGAATTGATTATTTTTCCAAGTTTGATCTAATGGTAAAATTATTTCATTTAAGGAGATCTTAATTGACATTCCATGAGAGACATTCATAGAAATTAAGTGATATCTTTTTTTTTTTTTTTTAGAAATCAAGTGACATCTTGAGAAAAAGGGAAGCAGAGAGAAGATTAACAAGCAAAGAAACATCAATATGTTTACTATATGACTATTTCTCTCCAATTAATCTTGAACAATACCAAAATGTTAATTTTTATTTTCCTCACATAAATTATCTAAACCTCAAAGGACCAGATTTGGACTGAAGCTCATTTAACTTCCTATAATTGAGAAAATAGATAAAAAAAAAATCCTTAGTAAAATGCTTGGTAAATGTTGGGCAGGAATTAATATCAACTGAAAAATGTGAGGCACATAGTTTTCTGCCAAATCAAGGGGCTTCAGTTTAACTTCCTGCCTTTCTCTGACAGAAGCAGATGAAGTAACTTATAAATTTGAGAAAATTATCTTTGGTATGGTGGGTTCAGCTTTCTCTTCTCCCTTCTTGGAACTGAACAGCCATCTAGGAGGAGGCCTAACCTGGTGAAGCATGGCTGTGACTAGCAGGAAAACCTGCCTACTTCTGGATTTCCTTTGCAGCCTACACTATACCACACTAAGCTTCATCACTCGGTTTATCCTTTGTGAGTAGTAACAATGATATTTTGGATTCTAACAGCTCTTATTAATCTCTCAATTTGATCGGAACTGGGTTGAGGATTTTATTAGACCAAAGGTTTGTTCCTGGTGATTCCTCTAAAGAACGACCAGGTGGTTCCTCTAAGGCTGATTGAGTCAGAACAATTTGAATCATCACACTAGGAAATAAGGACAATGAACGGTGAAGGAAAACTTGAAGGAATATATGATGAGAATGTTAACTCTGTTGTATATTTATAAATATAGAGCCTAAAGCTGCATGTGGGCTACCTAAACATAACTGCAATGTACAAGACTTAAATTTATAAATACCAAGGAAACCAATTTTTCTTTAAAACAAACTAAGAAAAATAACAAAATGAACTAAGAGCCTCTTTATACATAATCAGTTTAGTATGCCAAATTTTAATCTGTGGTACCTTGACTGGTTTTAAATTCAATCAAATTCTGAATGAAAGTACATAGACACAAGCATTTTATTAGAACTAGTAACATACCTCAGGACAGCTGTGTGACTCCTTGCTTCTGTGTTCAAGGCTTAAATAATTAAAAAAAAAAAGTTTAAATGCAATCAAATAATGTACTTAAAGATAACTATGGTAATTAGATGGTTAGTATCCTTAAAAATACTCACACTACATTAACTCTGCATATAAGAATAAACTAAAATGGCAGATAAATTAAAGATAGAACATCTATAAGCTCAAAAGTTTCAAAACCCAAATGTTCAAATTTAATATGAATAAAAACAATTCACCACTCTCAACTACCTCTGAGTGCTTCAGGGTGGGTACAAATACAAAGAATCTTTTAATTCCTTTTATTTCTCAAACACCATCAGGAATAAAATGTCCAAAAAATGCTCTAGTTCCGAAGGACTTAAAAATATGCATTACTTTAATCCTAATAAATCTGTTATCTCCTGAAGATAATTTTTTCGGTGTTCTATTTAATAAGTTAAATGCAGAAAACATGGAACCACCTGGGTGGCTCAGTGGGTTAAGATCCTGCCTTCGTCTCAGGTCATGATCCCAAGGGTCCTGGGATAGAGTCCTGCCACGAGGCTCCTTGCTCAGTGGGGAGTCTGCTTCTCCCTCTCCTCCTCCTGCCCCCGTCCCCACTCATGTTCATGCTCTCTCAAATAAAATCTTTAAAAAACAAAACAAAACAACCCCTAAAACACAAAAGTTTAATTACAAAGAAAAGACCTTTTCCAAAATCTTTGGTTAGTTCCCAGGTTTTACCATACATGTGATGTATGTGCAAAGGACATGTGATATCCAATTTAAGAAATGTATAGTTTGGACTTTTCATTTTAATTAATGAAGTACCTGAATTGTTTTCTACCCTATTTTTTTTTTTAAGATTTTATTTATTTGTCAGAGAGAGAGAGAGAGAGAGAGAGAGAGCGTATGCACACAAGCAGGGGGAGCAGCAGGCAGAGGGAGAAGCAGGCTCCCTCCTGAGCAAGGAGCCCCATACACAACTCAATCTCAGGACCCTGGGATCATGACCTGAGCCAAAGGCAGATGCTCAACCGACTGAACCACCCAGTAGTCCCTTCTACCATATTTTTTATATTGTCGCTATGTTCTCTCCTTGTGATTACAAGACACAATATAACTTTTACATAAAAATCACACACACAAACTCATTTCTGAAAGTTTAAAGTTTACCCACATATATGCACAAGTAATCAGAGCCTAGGACTATACTTTCTAAGTAATTACTATAATTTAAAATATCAATGGCTAAAGTAAAAACTATTTTAAATCCTTCTGCTTTTCAAAAATAAATCTCATATTACAAACACTAAAATTATTCTCAAATCCTGTATAAAAATTTAACTTACCAAAATACTCCTGAACAACCATCACATACAAATGGAAGAAAATCTAAAATTGAGGGGGAAATGTTATATGCACTGGTCAGTATCTGATGTTGATTTAGTTTTCTTAAACAAAAAGATTCTTAAAGTACTGAACTACAGCTATAGGAGAACTCTTCTTTTTGATCTATACCCTAATGTAAGAAGTAGTGGTTAAACAAAAGCTAACACAACCTCAAGCACTCTGGGAATGACTGGATTATCAGGAGATTAAATGTTCCTTGTGTAGTAGTGTGCCAAGTAAGGAAGAAAAAAAAAAGTACTGGGATTTTTTTGGAGGCCCAAATTTATTATGTATTGTTTCTGAGTACCGTATGCTGCAAAAATCCTGCATTGAAGTGAAAATCCTGGGTTTCAATTCTGATTCTACAGTTTACTAACCTAGCAATGCTAAGTGATCTGTTTAATAATAAAGTTTGGTGGGAGATGAGAAGATGACAGTGTAGGAGGATCCTGAGCTCATCTCCTCCCACAGACACACCAAGATAACAGCTACATCTGAAAAACACCTGAAGACGTGAAACAGACCTGCCACGCTTAATCCTACAGAGGAAGACATATCGGAAGGGTAGAAGGAGTAGAGACACAATTGGGATCCAAACCTGTGGTAAGATTAGCCATAAATAGGAGGCACACAAGCACAGAGAAGCTAGAGGATCAGAGCCCATACTAGGCACCCCAGCTACTGGGAGCTGCACTGGAAAGGGGAGTCCTCATATCAGGCTTTGAAAACCAGTGAGGCTAAACTTCACATGCTTTTAAAAATCAGCGGGGCTCACCTCCAGGTATTTTAAAAATCTCTAAGAGCTGGAGGCAATAATAAAGGGAGTCCTCACCCTTAAAAAGCTAGAATACATAAATGCTGGCAACTAGCACAAAAACAGTAGTTTGAAAAACACCTGGGGTATTCATGAAGGCAATGTATTTACTATTCTCAGAATGTGTGCTAGAGGGACAGGACCCTCAGACTTCTCCAAGAACAGAAGTGCTAAAGGATGCCATTTCTCTTTTCCTCTCCCAGGCTAGACAGCAGGACACTTGGTGAAACCAGCACTAACACTCTCCAACTATCCTGCTAGCAGGGTGTCTCTGCCCACGCATTCCCCTGCCTTCTCATCCCATCTAATCTGCTCACCTCAGCAGACTCCCTCCACAGTGGCTCCACAGTGGCTCCTTTCCTTACCTGCAAGCAGGGACCAGTGCCACTCCAAAGTGACTCCTGCCTCAGGGAGAGGGGGATAACCCCACACACCAGCACGCCCAAAGTTCCAGCAGCTTTTAGCAGGCCACACAGGGAGAAAAACCCACCATTCAGCAAGACCACAGAGGCTGACTGGACACACCTAGTCTGATTGCTGGCTCACCCACTTCCAACCCACTCCCAAGGCCTCTCAACAGTGCAGGAACCAAACTCTGCCCAGTGTGCCCACAGCAAACAAAGTAGGTCACTGCAGCCAACAGGGCTAAAGGCAAATCAGGCTCAGCCACAATAGTAGTGTGCATTGCATGCAGCCCAGAGAGAAGGTACCCCTAGAGCACCTGGTTCTGGTGACCAGGTGGCATTGTACTACAAGGCACCACAGGACCTCTTCAACACACGTACACTAACTTTCAAAACCAAGATACATATGGATCTCCCAAATACATGGCGACAGAGTTACACAATATGAGACAGATAAATATGTACCAAATTAAAGAACAAGACAAAAAAATCACAGCTAAAGAGTGAAAGAAACTGTGATAAGCAATATACCCAATAAAGAAAACAAGTAACAGTCACAAAGATACTCACTGGACTTGAAAAAGAGTAGATGAATTCAGAGAACTTCAACATAGATACAGAAAATGTAAAACAGAACCCAGTTAGAGATGAAGAATTCAATAGTTGAAATAAAAAACACACTAGAAAGAACAGATAAGGGGAAGCAGTGGAACAGATCAACAATCCAGAAGACAGGATAATGAAAAGCAACCAAGCTAAAGAGTAAAAAGAAAAAAGAAAAAATGAGAATAGGATAAGGGAAATCAGCATCATCAAGTATACTAACATTTACATTATAGGGATCCCAGAACAAGAGAGAAGAAGCAGAAAACTCATCTGAGGAAGGAAACAGACAACCATACCCAAGAAGCAAAGAGAATCTCCAAAAAGATAAACCCAGGGAGGTCCATACCAAGGCACATAATAATTAACACGACAAAAAAGTAATGGTAAAGAGATCATTTTAGGGTTGCCTGAGTGGCTCAGTCAGTTAAGCATCTGATTCTTGGTATCAGCTCAGGTCATGATCTCAATGTTGAGATCGAGCTCTGCACTGGACTCCACGCTGGAGAGGGGGGCCTGCTTAATGTTCTCTCTCTTCTCCCTTTGCCTTTGCTACCCTCCCCAAAAGAGTAATTTTGAAAGCAGGAAGAAAAAACAAAAACACAAACAGGTATATACAAGGAAAACCCCATAAGGCTATTAGCTGACTTTTCAGCAGAAACTCTACAGGCCACAAGATAGTGGCATGATATATCTGAAGTGTGTATATATATATATTTTTTTAAGATTTTATTTATTTATTTGACAGAGAAAGAGAGAGATCATAAGTAGGCAGAGAGAGGGGGGGCAAGCAGATTCCCTGCCAAGCAGAGAGCCTGATTTGGGGCTCGATCCCAGGACCTTGAGATCATGACCTGAGCCAAACCAGAGGCTTTAACCCACTGAGCCACCCAGGCACCCTATTTGAAGTCTTGAAAGGAAAAAACCTACAAACAAAACCACTCTGCTCAGCAAGGTTATCATCCAGATAAGCAAAACTTAGAGTTCATCACCACTACATGAGCTTTACAACAAAACACTGAAGAGAACTCTATTAAATCTAAACTAGAAGAAACTTATGAAAGGAAAATATTTCGCAGGTAAAAGTAAACATATAAAGTAGTAGATAAAAATCACTTATAAAAACTAGCATGGAGGTTAAAAAAGCAATAAAATGAATTGTATCTACAAAAATGAGTCAAGTGATACACAAAATGATGTAAAATACACAACTGAATGTAGTCACATACAATGTGGGTGGAGGAGTAAAAACATAATGCTTTTAGAATAAAAGTTCAAGCTTAAGCAACTACATCAGCTTAATATAAATTGCTATATGCATGTTATATATGAACCTTATAATAACCCCAAATCAAAAACCTGTAAGTGATATACAAATAAAGAGAAAGGAATCCAAACCTAACACTAAGAAAGCCATCAAACCACAAGAGGGCAAAAGAAAAGAACAAGAGAACTACAAAAACAACCATAAAACAAGTAACAAAATGACAATAAGTACATACTAATCAATAATTACTTCAAATGTGAATGGATTAAAAGCTGTAATCAAAAGATAGAGAGTGACCAAATGGATTAAAAAACAAGACCCAGGGGCACCTGGGTGGCTCAGTGGGTTAAAACCTCTGCCTTGGGCTCAGGTAATAATCTTAGGGTCCTGGAATCAAGCCCTGTATCAGGCTCTCTGCTCAGCGGGGGGCCTGCTTCCCCCCCCCCCCCGCCCCCGCCTGCCTCTCTGCCTACTTGTGATCTCTCATTCTCTCTCTGTCAAATAAATAAAATCTTTTAAAAAATAAAGTAAAAAAATAAAAAACAAGACCCATTGGAAGCTGCCTACAAGGGACTCTCTTCCAATCTAAAGGACACACATACAAACTGAAAGTGAAGGGCTGGAGAAACATACCATGCAAATGGAAGCCAAAATACTTACAGCACACAAAATAGACTTCAAAACAAGCACGGGAGCAAGAGACAAAGGATAGCACTACATAATGATAAAAGGAACAGCCCAACAAGAGCATATAACAAGTATCTATATACCCAACATAAGAGCACTCAAATACATAAAGCAATTACTAACAAAGGGAGAAATTGACAGCAATACAATAACATAAAGCGATTACTAACAGGGAGAAATTGACAGCAATACAATAACAGTGCTGCATTTTGACAACCCACTTGCATCAATGGGTTGATCATCCAAACAGAAAATCAATAGGGAAACAGTGACTTTGAATGAAACGTTAGACCAGATGGGCCTACTACATACACAGAATATTCCATCCAAAAACAGAATACATTCTTTTCAAATGCACATGAAACACTCTCTAAGATAGATAACCTATTAGGCCACAAAACTAATGTCTCAATTTAGGAAGACTGAAATCATTATCAAGCATCTTTTTTAACCACAAAAGGTACAAAACAAGAAATTACAAGAAAAAAATTTAGAAAGAGAATAAATACTTGGAGGCTAAAAAGCATGCTATCAAACAGTGAGTAGGTAACCAAGAAATCAAAAAGGAAATCAAAAAATATCTGGAAGTAAATAAAAATGAAAACACTGATCTAAAATCTTATATGATCAAGTAACCTATAACAAAGGAGGCAAGAAAAAACAATGGGAAAAAGACAGTCTCTTCAACCAACGGTGTTGGGAAAACTAGACAACTACCTGTAAAAGAATGAAACTGAAAAAATTTCTTACACCCGACATAAAAATAAACTAAAAATGTATTAAAGACCTACATGTGAGACCTAAAACCATAAACTCCTAGGAGAAAATATTTGCAGTAATTTGACTTCCATCAGCATTAGCAACATTTCCTAGATAGGTCTCCTAAGGCAAGGGTAACAAAAACAAAATAATCTTGGAATTATAACAAAATTAAAAAGTTCTAATGCACTGAAGGTAACCATTAACAAAAAGGCAACCTACTGAATGGGAGAAGATATTTGCAAATGATGTATCTGAAAAGGCGTTAATATCCAAAATATATAGTAATATATTGTAAAACTCAAAATCAAAAAAACAAACAACCTGATTTTAAAAAATGGGTAGAGGCCCTGAATAGCTCTTTCTCCAAAGACACAGAAATGGCCAATAGACACATGAAAAGATGCTTAAATCACTAATCCTCAGGAAAATGCAAATCAAAACCACAATGAGCTATCACCTTACACCTGTCACAACAGCTCTTTAAAAATTAGAAATAGAAATACCATACGATTCAATCATTCCACTACTGGGTATTAACCTAAAGAAAATAAAAACATTAATTCAAAAAGATAAACGCACCCCTGTTTACTGCAGCATTTTTGATAGCAAAGATACAGAAACAACGTGTCCAACGACAGGTGAGTGGATAAAGACGTGGTACACAAATATACTATGTATTACTCAGCCATAAAAAAATAATGAAATCTTGCCATTTGTAACAACATGCATGGACTAGACTGTATCATGCTAAGTGAAATAAGACAGAACATAGCACATGATTTCACTTACATGTGTAACTTAAAACAGAAACAAACCAAAAAACTGACTCTTAAATACACAAAACAAACTGCTGATTGCTAGAGGAGAGGTGGGTAGGGGAATGGGTGAAACAGATAAAGGGATTAAGAGGTACAAACTTCCAGTTATAAAATAATTAAGTCACAGACGAAAAGCATAGGGAATATAGTCAATAATATTATAATAACATTGGATGGTGACAACAATGACTACATTTATCATGGTAAGCACGGAGTAATAAATGGAGTTGTTAAATCTATATATCGTGCACCTGAAACTATACAGTCAGGTGAAGCTGGATATGTTCAATCGCACTTCTACAAAGTGAAAACAAAAGATACATTTTAGAGAAGACTATAGTTACCCCCAAAAAGGTCCCATCCTACCCAGTACCTTAACCAAAACAGAAAGAGGTCCCATCATTATCCAGAGGGATCCCTGGATAATTGCGCTTGTGACACAAGGAGGACTGAATACAGTTCTTCTACCTCAGAAGTAGGCTAAGAGAATTGACACTGTTGTTCTGAAGGTATAATACTGTCAACATGTTTCATAGCTAAACAGTATGTATTCATTTGTCAACAAGAGGAAACTGAAGCATATAATACTCTAACCTCTCTGTCTCTTTCAAACTGGAAAAACTGTACATGCTTGCTATTTTGAAACTTCTGGTGATGATTTAGATATTAAATGCAAACCAAAAGGACCTAAGATCAAGGTAGGAAACTACTTTCTATCCATACAGAAGCTAAACGAGATTTAGGATACCCTCTAAATCCTAACACTCTCTCCACTACTCCAAAAGAGGTAACCTTTGGCCTCATTTCATATATATTTATATTTTAAGAGATCCCTGAGATACCAGGACTCAGTAATCAGGTATACCAGAGATAAACATAACTTACAGTCAAAACCCAATGGGCTAAGCTTCTCTATGAAAGACCTACAAGGAAACAGGTTTTCTGAATGGCTGGCTGTGACAGCCAGTGGTAAAATATACAGATACAGACTAAGTGACAAGAACATAGAGGATATTGTGCCCTTTCACCCACAGCAAGTATCACTAATCAATTATGGCATTACTACTAAAACTGGGCTAAATCTCAGAGTCCTCCTTCCACCGGGTACCTACAGCCAATAACCAAAGCTACAGTGAGACATCAAACCTATTTGCCAACCTATAGTAACAGCCAACTATGACAGCACACATTTGGAGTAAAACCCAGGTACCATAGACTGAGCATTCTGTATCGCTCTAATGCTTTGGAAATTTGCCTGTCCAGGTGTAGGACATCTTAAAGCTTGTGCCACACTACCACTATTAGATTGGGCTAGGAGTATCATGGTCTCTTCAGTTCACTGTAGAGAGAACACCGCCTTATTAATGCTCCAAAATGCAGATTATCCTGAAAGCTTTTCTATGGAAAAGGCTGTATTTATACCCTCCCATATAGTTCCAGCACCAAAATTGATGTGTTTGTTGAGTCCGTAATATTCAATCAAGAAATGACAGAACTGAGTGAGCATAATGATCATTTAGCAGAATAGTCTGAGGAGGCGAATCTGCTAAAAGCTAAGGGTATGTTCACAAGTCGTGAAGACCAGGCGGAAAACTGATCTCGCCCATCTCCATCTGACAGGTAAGTAACAGATAAAAAGTTTGGAAAGTGGCTTCTCCAGGGTTGTAATGGCGAGATCAGAAGGGATCACAAGTCAGTCTCCCGACATCAAGAAAGAGTAGGAAGGACGTAAGTTCTTGGCCAGACGCATTCTAAAAACACAGGGAACGTTGCAAGGCGTGTTTTCGGAAATTGCATGGTTCGCTTCTAAAGAGACCACAAAGAGACTTCCAAAGGCTCAGTGGCAAGAAAAAGTACCAACACATCTCACTCACTTGCAGACCAAGGAGGGACGAACTCACCCTGCCTCTTCAGAGTTCATCCCACCCCACCTCCTCCCCTCACCCGCCACCACTATCCATAAAGACCTAGTGGGATCCAGTGCACCACGCCCGTAGCTAAGAACTGCTAGATCACCTCGCTGCCGGCAATGCTCCACCTGACAGTGCTGCCCTACATCCAACTCCGCCATCACAGCGCCGTAAAAGGCGGGGCTACGGCGCGCGCGTGGCGCCTGCTGGGAATGTGGTGGACCTCGGGGCGGAGCCTGCCGCCGGGGCTGGTCCGTCCCCCGGAAGGAGTCAAGCTGTTGTGAGCGCGCTGCGTTGTGAATGCATATGCGATCTAGGCGTCTAACGAGGCGGCGTGTAGAAAAGGAGTTGGTCTGTTTTTTTCCTGGGCGGAAGTCTTCGCGTCCAGCCCATAAGGAAATATGTAATTATTCACCTGGAAGACTGTGCGTGCTGGAGTTACAATCGGGGATGACCTCACAAGGATTGTCTTTTTTTAAGTTCATGTAAATCTCTGAACTGGCACAGTACCTGGTACAAGTATTTGCAAAAATCAGGTGAAGGAGCTTTACTCAATTCCGTATTTGTCCTGCACCACTGTTACTTAATAATAAAGTAAATAAATCTTGCAAGGGAATCATTAGTCTTGTAAAAAGTAAAGGTTTTTAAGTTTTTTTTTTTTAATTCGGGGGGAGGGGGAAGTCTGTAGTTCTTGAGGTCCCGAGTGTGTACTGAACCGCACTGAGTCCCTCGGTTTAGAGATCCCTGTCTCATTTAACACAACTCCCTGAAGAAAGCTTGTGATTCCACTGGGAAGAAGGGGAGTCTCCTGTGCTTGATGAGCCACTTCAAAGGCACTAAGGAAATAGAGGCTCTTCTAGGTGGGGTGCAAATGGATGCCATTCCATTGATGTGACACCAAACACGACTCAGAATGGGATGAGCAGCAGTCAAAAATGTACTCATGACAGGAACTGGAAAAATATTCAATGCCTCTATCAGGGTCTGTCCAAATCAATACTCATTGAGAAGGGGAAAGGGTGAGATTGGGAAACGGTTCCTACTTCAAGATTTGCTCTTGCGTAAATCTGTTTAAGATTTCCATCTCAGACTTGCTTGGGTCTCTGGAGAAACTCTGGATTTTAGAGCTAGAAGCAACCTAAGATATAATTTAGTTATCCCAACAACAGTTTTGTTTTTGTTTTGTTTTAAGAAGGATATGCCCAAGTTAGTGGAAGAGCCAGGACTAAAATTCAAGTATCAAAGACTTCTGGTATTCTTGAATTTAAGAATCAGCAGCTTGCCTCATTTTGTATGTTTCTTTTAGCTGGTTGGGTCCATCAATAGCAGGTGTTCTAGAGTTTTACTAAGTGTTTAGAACGTCCTAAACAGGTGGCAAATATTTTATCAATCCAATCATAAAATTAAAATACTCTTATTTTTTCAGTTCACTTACCCTGGAAGCATAGGGAATATCAGATAATTAAAGTAGCTAAGATTGCAGTTGCTAGCTCTTTGATTTCTAGTCTTCTTTGCCAATTTCTCCTCTAGGTGCTACTTCAACGTGTGTTTCCCCTTAATTTTGTGTTTGGTCCGTTTATCAATTTACATCCTCATAGAAGTGAAATTCCCCTGGTTCCAAATGACTCCCATAACCATATTATTTATCTTGAGAACTTTCTCCCAGACTGAAGGTCTCTATTTCTGTCTATAGGGATATTCACTTTGATGTCATCTGTCACATAGAACTTAAGTCAGAGTGGGAGGCTTTCTTACCCCTCCCTAAGAAAGGCAATCCACCACATTAGAAATCCTGAATTTATCCTTCACCACTCCGTTCTTATTTCTCTCATGGAAGTAGCCATTAAACTATCAATTATTCTTCAGAAAGTTCTCAAACCTATACTCTTCAACTTCTCAGATTATTTCCTCCCCCCAAAATTCACTTCCTTACCTAAGATCTTCTGATGATTCTCCATTATTCACAAGATTAATTTAGTAAGGAAAAGCTTTATTGGTAAAGTTTTTCATGATCTCAGCCTCAGCAATCACTACTTCCCCTCAAGCGCCCTATTCTCCAATAATTTCCTAAACGTATCTTCTGGTTTTTTCATATGTACATGCCTCTCCTTTTCCCTTGAATGTGCTCTATTCCAGAGACTTCCAAGCTTTCAGAATAAGAATCAGGTGAGGTGCTGGTTAGTAAGTACAGCTGCCCCTACCCCTCCCTGGGTCTAGTTTAGAGGGCCTGGGATGGGTCCTGGGAAGCTAGATCTTTAACAAGTGCCCTCACATTCATTCTTATCAGTTTGAAAAACAGGTTTCTCTTTTACTCCACCTCCAGAATATATTTCTGTTATCCTTTCAACTGGGAAAGCTTTGAGTGCTCAGGCAAAATTCAGTCCTCCAAGACATCAGGCACTTGCTATGGTAGAAATCGCTACGTACTCTCCTTATTAGCACTAACCAGGCAAATACTGCAATTTACCTGACTAAAAAAAAAAAGCTTTAGTGGATTCTATTAGCTAGGAAATAAAATCTGCACTCAAGTTAATTTAGCAGATCTATTCTAGATTTGATAGAAAATTGAATAAGATATGGTCTCTGAACTGAAGGAGCTCACAAAGTCTAGGGAAGAATATCTCGGCTTGACATTTAAAGTCTTTCAAATCTTTGCCCAACCTACCTTCTTCATTATCACTTAAAGGCCTCCCCACAGTTCGTGCTCAGCATAGCCTCAGACCCTAAAAGGTGCTGTGCCTCCTACTTGAAATGTTCTTTCGCTTTCCCATTTGAGCTGGTTTATTTCTGCTTTTCCTTCACTGATCACCTCAAGTATCTTGTCCTTGGGAAATTCTTTGTTCTCTTGACTAGGACAAATCCTGCTGTTATTACATTCACTTTGCATCTCCTTCAAAGCATTTGTCCCAGATTTGATTTTGTATTTGTATGATTATTTAACATTTGTCTCCCTGTCTAAGGACAGGGGCCTGGTTTTGTGATTATGTATTCACTGTAGAACTCTTTGTTAATCTGTCTCCCTATGTTTATGCAGTCTTCTGTAGATTTGTTGTATCTCTGAAAAACAGTTTGTATCTTGCATACCATATTCTACATTAAATCTTTGAACACCCTAAGTTCAAACTTTAATAGTTATGACAGCTAAAACTCGTTGAGTATCTTATTATGTACCAGGCACTTAAATGGATCATTTAATCTTAACATTTTTAGATATTATTGTTCCCACTTCATAGAATACCTTATAAAAATTATTCAACTCATACTTCCTTGTCTCCATCAGAAATGCTCTTCCTCTTCATCTCCTCAATGACTTAATTGATTATAGTTACCAGCTATCTTCCTGGTGAACCTCGTAAACTAATCTTAGTCTGGAATTCTTTCTCCTTTCCCCAAATTTACCTGGCTATCTTCTCTTCACCTTTCAGCTCTCAAAAGAGGCTTTTAAAACCTGCCCCCCCCAAGTCTCTCATTGTTGCTGCAACAAATTACCACAAATTTAGTAGCTTTAAACACCGTATATTTTTTATATTACCTTACTGGAGGCCAGAAGTCCTAAAACCCATGTGTTGGCATGGCTGTATTCCTTCTGAAAGTTCAAAGGGAGAATCCAATTTCTTGTCTTTCACAGCTTCTAAAAACTACCTGTGTTCCTTGGCTCATGACAACCACTTCCTCCATCTTCAAGGACAAAATGGCTCCTTGGATATCTGTGTTCCTGCCCTTCCCCATGCTTCCCTGCTTCCATCAACCTCCTTCTCTTACTCTGACCCTTCTGCCTTCCTCTCTTAAGAAGCCTGTGGTTACATTGGGCCCACCTGGATATTTCAGGCTACTTTCCCCATTTCAAGAGCCTTAACTCAATCACATCTGCAAAGTCCCTTTTAACATATAAAGAAACAGTTACAGTTTTCAGGCAATGATGTTGGCTAATTGAATTTAAATACATATAAATAAATAAAACAAAATGTTTTTGGAGGGGTTGTAAGTCAACGTTGACTTGTTCATTCACTGATTCAGTAGACGTCTTTTTGAGGCCTTACCACGTTTCAATTCTGGGAAGTATAAGAACCTATAATGGGGTAGGTAAAATAATGGTCCCATAAAGTTGTCCACATTCTAATCCCTGAAACCTGTAACTGTTTCTTCCCCCTGCCCACCTGTTCTTTCTCTCCCACTCTCAAATAAATAGATAAAGATTTTTAAAAAAAAATAAAGGAAGGCAACAGGATAGTGAAGAATGAGAAACTATTCTGTAAAAGGGCCTTTATGATGCTTAGGGCTTAATCAGCAGAATTGAGGAAAGATGTGAAGCAAAGAAACCCCATCATCAAGATTACTATGACCACTATTATCATAGCAGCCAGTGTGCATGTGTGTGTTGAGAAAGCATCATCTTTTTTAGCAGCAGTTTGTTTCAGAAGGAAACTTTGTGACATTTTCATAAGTAATTGCTTTTTAGAGGAGTAATTTAGTTGTCCTGATAAGCATACATAAAACTATTTTGAAATGATGACTTAAATTGTATCTGGGCACAAATTGGATATTCACATGTAATTAATTAACTGTAAAATTTTATTTATTTTTTTTTACATTCATGAAGCTTTGTTTTTTCCCCCAAAACAAGTCTGGATTTCCAAGTTTGGCACATCAGAGCTGTTGCCCCTCAAACTCAGATGGGGAGTCATGTCTTTTCTTTCTTGTTTTTGTTCCTTTTATTTTTTCCCCCCGTAGACTCCACACTCCACATGGAGCCCACCATGGGGCTTGAACTCACAACCCTGAGATCAAGAAGTGAGCTGAGACCAAGAGTCAAGACACTTAACCGAGTGAGCCACCCAGGCACCCCAGGAATCATTTCTTTTTTCTTTTAAAGATTGTATTTATTTAACAGAGAGAAACATAGCGAGAGAGGGAACACAAGTAGAGGGAATGGTAGTGGGAAAAGCAGGCTTCCTGCCGAGCAGGGAGCCCGATGCGGGGCTCGATCCCAGGACGCAGGGATCATGACCCGAGCCGAAGGCAGACGCTCAACACCTGAGCCACTCAGGTGTCCCCCAGGAATCATTTCTTAATAAACACCTCTACCTCTCAGGCAGAAGTAGTGGGGAATTGGCCTACATTAGCCTACAAGGTGCTAATTATAAGATTTTTTGATGTGTAGGGGCCCATGGGGGGCTCAGTCGGTTAAGTGTCCGACTTCTGCTAAGGTCGTGATCTCAGGGTCCTGGGATCAAGCCCCTGAATTCAGCTCCGTGCTTAGTGGGGAGTCTGCCTTTCCTTCTTCCTCTGCCCCTCTCCCTACTTGTGCTCTTTTTCTCTTTTTCTCTCTCAAAGAGTCTTTTTAAAAAAGATTTTCTTATGTGTAATAATGGCTATTATTAATTTTACTCCTTGAAATTTTCACCAATAAAAAGGAATCAAATATTTTAATATGTGAATTAGTTTCTAAAGAATACATTTTTAAAATATGAGAAAGTGATTACTTCCTTCTCAAGGGCTGTGCAACATCTGTCCAAAGTTTTATTCCATTGCCCCAATTAACATGGCCAAAAATTTTATGACAACTTCTGCATACTGGCCTTAGAGATTTTTTTTTTTAAAGATTTTATTTGTTTATTTATTTGAGAGAGAGAGAGAAATCACAAGTAGACAGAGGCAGGCAGAGAGAGGGGGGGAAGCAGGCTCCCCACTGAGCAGAGAGCCCGATGCGGGGCTCAATCCCAGGACCCTGAGATCATGACCTGAGCCAAAGGCAGAGGCTTTAACCCACTGATCCACTCAGGCGCCCCAGCCTTAGAGATTTAAAGCTTCAAAGTATAGTTTTCTCTTCTGCATCAGAATGATTACACAGATTACTGGATCTAGAAAATGAACTTCCCAATATTTTAATATTTTATACCACCATTTGAATATTTTATCACTTACATTGTATTTCTTCATTCACTTATTCAACAAATATTGATATAAAGCCTTTGATGTGCCAGGATCTGTTTCTAGAAACTGAGAATATACTAATAAACAAAGCAAATAAAGATCCCTGCTCTCGTGTGGAGTATTCTCGTGTGGAGCATTCTCATGGGGAGGGGGACGGCAACTAAGCAGAATAACAAAACCAAAACAGCATATGATAGATGGTGGTAAGTGCTATGAGAAAAATAAAGCTGGGAAAGTGAGTAGGAGTTCTGTAGGAGTAGGAGGGTGAGAGGAGAGGCATGCAATTTTAAATAGGGTGGAGCGAGAAGGCGAGACATAAATCAAGCCCTATAGAAGATGAAGGAGTGAACAACATGGGTGTCTAGGACAGGTAGAGGCAGAAAGGCTGTGCAAAGGCTCTGCAGTGAGAATGTGCCTGGTGAATTCCAGTCAGAATGGGGAGACCAGTGTGACTGGAGCAGAGTGGACAGGGTTTGGGGGTGGGTAGAGTGTCTGGATATGTGGGCAGGGAGGTCCAGGTGATGTGACAGTGGGGGTCAGTAGCACCCCCTATAGGAACTTGAAGACATTGTGAAGGGCTTGGCTTTTTACTGAAGTGAGGTGGGAAGCCAGTTGGGGGTGGGGAGGTCTGACCCAGGCTCACTCTGGCTGCTCTATAGGGAAATAGCAGCAAGGTCAAGATGACCACAGGGAAATCAGTTAGAAGTCTGTGATATCTGTCTGAGACAGGAGAGTGGCTGGGAGCAGGATGGTAGCAGTGTTTGTGGTGGCGAGTGATCAGGTAATTCAGGTAGGAGGTCAGCGTGTGGGGCTTGCTGGTAGATTAGACAGAAGTGAGAGAAAGAGAGTCGTGAAGGATGATTCCGAGGCTTTTGGCCTGAGCAAAAAGAAGGCATCATTATTTGAGAAGGAAAGGAGCTGAATTAGCAACCATTTGTGTGTTCCTCAATGAGGTACAAAATCTCATGTGATCGCACTCAGGTATAAGGAAATTCTGGGGGTAAAGGAAGGTGTAAGAACCAACTTTGGGAGGGCACCTGGGTGGCTCAGTGGGTTAAAGCCTCTGCCTTCAGCTCAAGTCATGATCTCAGGGTCCTGGGATCGAGCCCCATACCAGGCTCTCTGCTCAGTCGGGAGCCTGCTTCTCTCTCCCTGACTACTTGTGATCTCCCTCTCTGTGAAATGAATAAATAAAATCTTTAAAAAAAAAAAAAAGAATCAACTTTGGCTAGATTATGCAATAAAGGTGATAGTGAGGTAGAGGCTATATCTCATTTTATATTCATTAAGTGGTTGGTATAGAAAACATTCTACAGCCAAATCTGGTAACTGTTAGATACTGTTCTTTCTGATGAGGGGGAAGCAGAGATATGGGAAAACATGGATAAAAGCTATGCAGGCAAAACTGAGTCACAGGCACCATATGTCTTCCTTATGAATGAGGGCAATAAAAGTTATTTTTGAAAAATTATTATTTTTTCATCAGGGCTACTTTTGTACTCATTATTGTGATTATTATACACAATGAATATTTGGTTCTAAGAAACAAAAGGAACTGCTGATGAAAAGAAAGTGTACATGCTTGGGGCACCTGGGTGGCTCAGTCGTTAAGCGTCTGCCTTCGGCCCAGGTCAGATCCCAGGGTCCTGGGATCAAGCCCCGCATCGGGCTCTCTGCTCGGCAGGAAGCCTGCTTCTCCCACTACCATTCCCTCTGCTTGTGTTCCCTCTCTCCCTGTGTTTCTCTCTGTCAAATAAATAAAATCTTTAAAAAAAAAAAAAAAAAAGAATGTGTACATGCTTGTTGAGCTGCTTAATAAATAACTATTTGATGATGATTCTGCAGTCTGTTTAAAGGGTAATTCTTCTTCTGTTGCTTTAGAGAATTCATTTGGCATTCTAAAAATGGATGTAATTTCAAGCAGTGGCCAAAATGTATCAATTAGCCTGACATCTAGGTCTTTTTAACAGATCTATAAATTTCCAATTTCCTTTGCCATCTTAACCATGGTAAATCATCCTGAACAAGATCATTCTTTTGAACAACATCCTCCTTATTAACTGAGATCAATTGAGATTAGAAAATGAAAAATACGCTAGATGCTGAGAACTCTCTATGAAATCACATTTGTAGGATGAGTATTGAATGAAGATAAATGTGTTATTTTCAGCTTTTACATCATTGATTTAAAAATTTATTCTCTATATCCCATTGCTGGCTTAAACACTAATATATATTTGGATGGTTTACTTGCTTACAAGTATTATCTTTTCCCTATTGAGGTTATATATTACTGGAAGGGAATGACTGTTAATTCAAATGTACCTTGTTTTGCACACCACATGCATCACTACACATTAAATTGGTTAAAATTGATTTTTTATTGAATTATAAATTAATGACTAAATCCTTTGCTTTAATTTCTGATTGATTTTCATTTGCTCTTTACATGATGCTTAGCCCATCATGTGGACACTATGTGATCAGAACTCTGCCTACCCTTAAACGCAATCTTACAGCACTGTCCTCTTTTGTCTCCAAACCCCAACTACCCTGGCCTTCTTTTATTTTTTATTTATTTTTATTTATTTTTAAAGATTATTTATTTATTTATTTGATAGAGAGAGATCACAAGTAGGCAGAGAGAGAGGCAGGAAGCAGGCTCCCTGCTGAGCAAAGAGCCTGATGTGGGGCTCAATCTCAGAACCCTGAGATCATGACCTGAGCCGAAGGCAGAAGCTTTAACCCACTGAGCCACCCAGGCACCCCCTGGCCTTCTTTCAAATCCTAATATTTCACACTCAAGATTTTTGCGCATATTGTCTAAAACTTTAATTCTTTAGCACTGCCTGCTTTATTACTTTCTTAATTAATGAATTGCCTCTCTTTTCCTAACTAGAAAGTAGACTCCAAAAAATTCATGGATTTTAATCTTTCTTTCATCACTGCTGAATCTCTAGCATCTAGAATTGTGTTGGGTATATAGTATGCACTCAGAAAAGATGAATGAATGAATGAATGAATGAATGATTCCTTATCCTGGAATACCAGTTTTCCTTCTCTATATCTGGGTAACTTCTATTTGTCATCCAAATTCCAGCTTACATGTCACTTTTTCAGGTCACCTTTATAAAAAATTTATTTTATCATGTTTAGTTAGCCAATATATAGTACATCATTAGTTTTTGCTGTCGTGTTCAGCAAATCATTAGTTGCGTATAACACTCAGTGCTCATCACAACATGTGTCCTCCTTAATACCCATCACTCCGTTACCCCATCCTCCTACCTCCCACCCCCTTCTGTAACCCTCAGTTTGTTTCCTGGAGTCCAGAGTCTCTCAAGCTTTGTCTCCCTCTCTGATTTCTTCCCATTCAGTTTTCCCTCCCTTCCCTTGTGGTCCTCCATGCTATTCCTTATGTTCCACCTTTGAGAGAAACCATATGATAATTGTCTTTCTCTTCTTGACTTATTTCACTCAGCATAATCCTCTCCAGTTCCATCCATGTCCATGCAAATGGTAGGTATTCATCCCTTCTGATGGCCGAGTAAGATTCCATTGTATCTATGAACCACATCTTCTTTATCCATTCTTCTGCTGAAGAATGTCAACTCCTTCCACAGTTTGGCTCTTGGAGACCCCTAGAACAAGATCAGCTTTCTCCCTTATTTGTTCTTATAGTTCTTGGTATTTCTAAGTTCTCCACAGAACTTATTAGAATTTTAGCTTATAAACTCTACTTTTTGTGAGATAATTTGCTTAACTCCTATCTTCTCCCCTAAACTATAAAATATCTTTTTCTTAAAAAAAAAAAAAGATTTTTATTTATTTGAGAGAGAGCGAGCACAAGAGCAGGGTGAGGGGGAGAGGGAGAAGCAGACTCCCTGCTGAGCAGGCAGCCCAATGCAGGGCTCAATCGCAGGACTCTAGGATCATGACCTGAGCTGAATTTAACTTAACACTTAACTGACCAAGCCATACAGGTGCCCCTCTATCTTGTTCTTAATAGTCTATCCAACATCCAGCATAAATCTGGAACCAAGGGATGCCCAATGCTCAATAAATATCTGTTAAATGAAAATGTGGATGGAAGGATGAGTAAGCAATTCCTCATTATAACTTTCAGTCCTCTGTTCCACTTGTTCAATATTCTTCTGACAAAAAATAGTCGTTAGTGAACCACAAAAGAATGTGTTGCTATACTGGAGAAGTTCTTATTTAAATATATCCCTCAGTGAATTCAATAATGCTTGGAGAATCCCTTAATGTTAATGCATCATACTGGGCTCTTCATCCCCCACTTTATTTAATTAAATAAGTACTTAATGGGTTTCTCCGGACCAAGCCATATAGAGGGAAATAAGGTCATGTAAATAATGAGAAAACCATATGCTTAAAATAGAAAGATCACCTACCCTCCAACTGCCTGTGTGAGCTTGGCAAAGTTACCAGTTGAGCCTTGATTCCTTATCTGTCAAATAGAAGCGCCAATATCTATTTTGTGTGGTTTATGTAGGAGTTATTAATGATTCAGGCAGTGTACCTGCCACATAGTAAGTGCTCAAAAGATGATAGTTGTTACTACTATCACTAGAAGGTAAGCTCCTAGAAGGCAGATTATACTTGCATTTCTAGTACCTTATATATAGAATACTCTTAATAAAGATTGGATGGGAACCGTAGCAGAATATATGCTCCTTCTAAACTCTCATGGGCCTTAAAAGCTAAGCAAGAAAATAAGTTCCAAGACAGATTCATGATATATTTGGATAACAATGAAATACAGTACTTACTATAATTCATGATACACACGAGATTATAGTTACTTATGTGTTCTAGACCATAAGTGCCTTACAAGGCCAAGCAGGAAATGATCAGAGGTGGCTGGCTGGAGTTATTGGGAAATGATAAGTTCACATGTTTGTGTTTGTAAGATCTATACCAGTGAGCCTCCTGTGAAAATGTTCTATTTCTTTGTCAAAATTGATGCTGGCTACACCAATGTTGGATAAAATGGATCAACCTGCTGCTTCTGTGTTATAATAATGGCAGACAAAATTGGGTTATTGATCTTGGGTAGCACGGTGTCTTTGTTATAGTAATGGCTGCTTTTTCTCCCTTTAACAGTCAGTGGTTAGGTAACATCACAAATAGCTTCTGATGATGTTGGGTAATGTTCCTCAAATAGGGGTATATTACATGGAAGTATATACTAGCCCTTCAAAACTAGAACACCGGCTCCAACCCATATTCCGTGTCTTTGTAGAGGCTCAGCACAGGTTTTCGGTTGTATTACATCATCCATAATCATTATCTGCTGCCATCCTTTCATCTTACCAAACTCTCTGCTTGGAGCTCTAAGAAACAGGACTCAGACAGTGATGATGAACAGAATGTTTCTTTTTTCCAGGATGCTCTCTCCTTTTTGTTCTTAGGTATCTTTGTAAAGATATTTACAA
>CM053606.1:118631265-118644850 GCA_028646535.1 Procyon lotor
CTACCATTCCCTCTGCTTGTGTTCCCTCTCTCGCTGTGTTTCTCTCTGTCAAATAAATAAAATCTTTAAAAAAAAAAAAATATTTACAAACACAAGGGCGCTCCATTAAAGGTTTTTGATACACCAACATCCACACTGAAAGCTTCAGGTACCTAATTACAGAATTAAATGCAGCAATCACTCTCAGTCCTGACATTAGGAAAAGAGAGGAATACCATCTTTCACCCACCTCAAACCATGTGAGGACGATCTAGAATCGATCCATGACAACTGGCAGCCCGGCACACTTCAACCTGCCCGGAATCTGGATCTGCAGAGACAAACCCAGTCAGACCAGTTGCACCTAGAGTAAACCCCTTGCCTGGAAGCCCTCGCCTCACACACAATATACGCCTGCACGAACATACCTGAGTATCCTTATTCGCAAGGACAGAGACATGATTACAGAAACACCGGGCTCGCACACACTCGCAAGCAAAACCACCTGTGTGGAATAAAGTTTTATTTGTTTGTTGTTTAATTTAATCTGGGTCGGTAAAGCGCACTTTTCAGGACTCGAAGGAGACACCCGCCCTCCCCCCGGAAAATGGGTTCGCTTTTCTCTAAGCCATTTGCAAACCAGTCAGTCCCGGGTGTGTCCTCAGTGTGGATCAAGCAGCAACTTTGTTGCAGTCTTGTGGATCTTTTCAACTCTTTCCCCGGCTCTCCTTTAACTCCCAGAGGGCCGGGTGGCGCCGGCCGGGACGGGCACAACTGACCAGACTCCAGTGCCCTCCCCGCCCCAGCCGCGCAGAGGGGCGGGGCCCAGCCGGCCGCCAGGAAATGCCCAGGAGTCTGTGTCACCTGCCCCCGACGACTTGTTGATTCCCAGGAGCGCTGCCTTTGAGCTCAGGGCGCCCCTCGAGACCAGGGGACGATCTCGTGTACGTGTTCCCCGGCGCGGCCCGGGGAGCTCCTGAGACACTCCCGGGACCCCTCGCCTCTCGCACCCACAGCCATGAGCAAGTTGGGCAAGTTCTTCAAAGGGGGGGGCTCTTCTAAAAGCCGAGCCGCTCCCAGCCCCCAGGAGGCCCTGGCCCGACTTCGGGAGACCGAGGAGATGCTGAGCAAGAAACAAGAGTACTTGGAAAATCGAATCCAGAGGGAACTCACCCTGGCCAAGAAGCACGGCACCCAGAATAAGCGAGGTAGGTTTGGGGTCTGGCTGCGCCAGTGAGCTCTCACCCTTACGCCGCCAGCCCTTTCCTTGGGGACAATTTGGCCCACAGCACCTGTTCCCCCAGGAGGCCAGATTTACTCCCACAGCCTTTCTAGGAACCGGTATTGACCCCCAGGGCCAAAACTCGAGTCAGGTGAGCAAGGCATAATCCTAGATGGCAAAGTGTTGGGGAGTTCCAACCAAGACGAACAACAAAAAAAGCTCAGAATTAGCATTAAAAAAAAAATAATGATGAACAAAATATCAAAATTTTAAATAAAGACAGAATTGGTATTATTGATTTTTTTCTTTTTACCTCTGGCTCTTATGTCGTTCTACAAGGCACTTTTTTACTTAACTTTCTTTTTTAAAAAAAAATGTGATGTTTTGTTCATCGTGAATTTTGTTGCATTACTTTTGAATTTTAAAAGCATTGCATTAAAGTATTATTTATCTTGATTATTGACTCCCCTCCCCCTTAAATTTTACTCCTGTCTTACCCTAGTCCAGCCCCGCCGACCTCAAATATCAAGTTTTCTGTTGTGTGTTTATGTATATTGAATCACACATTTTAACTTGCCTGGGAATCTCCTGTGAAGTGTATTCTAGTAGGTCTGGTTTGCCTTGCTCCTAAGCAGCCGAAGAGTTTAGTTGGCTGTTCTGCAGTTGAGATATTATTAAAAAAAAAAAGCCAAAAAAAACAAAAAAACACACAACTAAATATTATATTTCCTATCACTGTTTTATTTTTTTTTTTACCACACAAAGGACTTTGAACCAGTAATGATTCTTGGGGCTCCTGTCGCACCTTGAACCCTTTGTTATTCTCCGGAGTTAATTGGTTTTTTTTCAGTGTATTGCTCTCTTTATAGAGAATGGACATAAACAGCACAGTGACACAAATAAAAACCCAGGGAGCAGTTGAAGTGATTTGGCCTTGTAACACGAGAAAGAAAAGTGGTTTTATCATGGCAGACTCAGAAATAGAAGCGGGTAGTCCAGGGCTCTGCCCACCACCAACCCTGAACTTGCATCCACAAGTCAGACTCCTTTAGTCATAACAAAGCTCTGGGAAGATTTACTTAGCCCTACATGATGCTGCCATTGTTTAATGCAGGAAAGGAATAATGCTTTCTGGAGTTGACCTTGAAAACCCCACCACTTCCCATAAAAATGTGCCTGATACATTTGTGTCCGCTTACTACCAACGATAAAAAGGCCAAGTTTCATTTTTCTCTGCTGCTGCTCTGCTACGATAGTCTAGCCTGTTTTTAGAGTTAAATGCTGGTTTCTATTTTTACTTTTTGTCCGAAAATATTTTGGGAAGCTATTTAATGGCAATTTCTAAAGAGACACCATGCCATTGTGGCCTGCTAAAAAGTCATGGGCAGTTCTGTTTCTCTGTTCTTCCTCTTCAGTTTGATATGCACTCTGAAATTTGCATAATGTCTGTCAAGGGATGTCTGTCTGTCTGTCATCCTTTTGAGTCTGTATATCACTTTATCTACAGCGGTTGCTTAGTAAATACTGGTTTAAAAAAATCTTAAAAATTGAACATCTGCTTCTAGGAAGTGGTGAAAATGTAGATTTGCTTTCAGAAGACAAAAATGTAAGGTAATATACATTTTATTATTTTTTTTCAGAAATGTTCTCTAAATTGGCTTTATTAAGACTGTCCCCCCAAAATTAAAGATAACATTAATTAAGAGCATCAATCTAATTTCCTTAAATCAGAGAAGTAACAGATGCATGTATCATGTGCAAATAACCAACTGGGGTTAGAAAAGCCACTTATTCTTTATCGTTTATCCTTGGGTGTTAGCCCAGGCTTGGTTCTACAGTGGTTCTGGGAGTAGAAGGAGGTTAGTTAGCATGAGTTCATCTGTACACTAAACTATGGAAAGAATTCAATCACAGGTTCATGTATTAGAAACCTTGTCGATATTAGCATATTCCAAATAAATCAGATAACTTCACGTACGGATAGTTCCTGTTTTCCATTAGCTACCAAGACATATTTTCACATACACAGTGTAACCAGGCCCAATATAGTCAGTACAAAATGGGCTTTGTGTTACACAAGGCTGTATATTAAATAAGACTGTATATTGTGCTATAAGGGCTGTCATTTATGATCTGAATGACATAATGTATGTGCAGTTGAAGTTTTACTTCTAGACATGGTTGGTCAGCTAGTATGCTACCAAGAATAGTAGGTTGAATGGCCAGCTATGGCCAGGTATCAGAAAGGGCCACACTCCTGGCCATTTCAAATTCTTCAGTGATCTATTTCTTTACAATAACAGAAGCTTTGACAGCATTCTGAATGTTAAAAATGGGACATTGGCTAAAATAGTTTAGAGACACTTCCTGGTTTCCCATTGGCCAACAGGCGATAAGAATCTACTAGGTGTATAGCTAACTTAACATTAGAAGGGTACCTGAGGCTTGATCTCAGACCAGCACCATGTCCAGTTCTTGGTTCAGGTGTATTTTTGACAGAGCACCCCTCCCACAGGACTCAGCACCCTACAGGGAGTGTTGTTGCTTTCAGTGAGCTTTTCATATATGGTGCATCAGAGCCCCTGAAAGGACGAGTCAGGACTTCATCAGGCTAAGGGAACAAGCTAACAAACTGTTTTGCTTGCCAGTGTGTTTGTTTATGCAGAATTTAGTATGAAACTTGCTCTCAGTGTATCTCATACCAAGTTGTGCAGGCATAGCTAATTCTTCTCACCTCAAAGTTCTTTGGTAGTTACCATAATCTACGAGAAAGAACCTGACCGAGCACCATCAAATTGATTTTGCAACACCCATGATATTCATGGCCCTGTTGATCTAAAAGATTAACACTTGGAGCAAGATTTATAATTTGGTTAGAAATTTTGGAGGTCAGAGGGGAGTAGTGATGGGGTAACTGGGTGAAAGGCGTTAAGGACGGCACTTGATGGAATGAGCACTGGGTATTATATGCAACTGATGAATCACTACATTCTACCTCTGAAACTAACATAAAAAATTTTTCTAGTAGCCATATTAGAAAAAGAAAAAAAAAAACTAGACGTCAGAGATTCTTTAATGTAGTTTATGTAGATTACCCCTGCTTTACAACTGGTCATCTGCTTTGTGGAAAAGCAAATTTTTTACAAACCACTTAATTTTTTTCTTTTGAGCACTGTCATCAAGAGCAGTTTTCAATCCTGGCTGTATATTAAGTCACCCTGCTGCTGGGTTCCACTCCCATAGATTCTGATATAAATGACAAGAGTGGGACTCAGGCATCATTGTTTTTTTATAAAGTTCCCCCAGGGGGTACCTGGGTGGCCCAGTCAGTTAAGCATCTGGCTCTTGGTTTCCACTCAGGTTAAGATAGTTGGGGTTGTGGGATCCAGCCCTGCCTTGGGCGCCATGCTAAGTGCAGAGTCTGCTTCCAATTCTTTCTCCCTCTCCCTCCTCCTATGCTCCTCTCTGCTCTCTCTCTCTCAATCTTTAAAAAAGAAAAATGCCCCCAGGAGATTCTCCTCTGTGGCCAAGGTTAAGGAAGAGAAATTTAAATCTATAGTAATGTTAATGAGTTAGGAATACATGGTCCTTTAGTCTTGAAGTGCTTCCTAACTTTTCACACCGAGGCATCCATGGCCCCAATATTGGTGCCCTTCACTGGGATAACCAGGGACTAGCAGCTCAGGGACTTGATACTCCGAGCCCGAGGCCTCAGGAGCTGAAGGAATCAGTCAGTATCTCAGCACACTGCCGACCCTTCCTGCCATGCTGGTTTGGTGGAACACCGTAGTGGGGGGGGGGTCACTACTTTAACCTCCCTTATGAGGTCTTTTTAAAAATAATATCACTGGGGCGCCTGGGTGGCTCAGTGGGTTAAAGCCTCTGCCTTCGGCTCAGGTCATGGGCCCAGGGTCATGGGATCCAGCCCTGCATCGGGCTCTCTGCTCAGCGGGGAGCCTGCTTCCCCAATTCTCTACTTGCCTCTCTGCCTACTTGTGATCTCTCTCCCTCTGTCAGATAAATAAATAAAATCTCTAAAAAAAAATGATATCACTAATGGGCGCCTGGATGGCTCCATCTGCCTTCCGCTCAGTTCATGATCCTAGGATCCTGGGATCGAGCCCTGCATCGCGCTCCTTGCAGCAGGGAACCTGCTTCTCCCTCTGCCCTTCCCCGCCCTCCCCATGATCTCTCACTCTCTTTCTCTCAAATAAATAAATAAAAATATTTAAAAACCAAATAAAAATAGTATCACTAAGAGATGGCCGTACGTTATATTTTGCTTAAATATAATGTCCTGATCCAGTTTTTACACATTTGATAGAAAGTAACTTAGTGTTGCAGTCAGGAGCTTCAGCTTCAAAGCAGACAGACCTGGGATTGATTCCTGGCCTTGCCCTGTCACTTAGACAGTGTGTGGCTTCAGGCCGTTTACTAGGCACATCTAATTCTCAACTCCCTCATCTGCATAACTGTGAGGATAAGATTGGTCGGTCCTCAGAGTTGTTTGGATTAATGACATTATTGTGTAAAGCTCTTAATTCAGAGCTCTATAAATATCAGTCATTGTAATAACACTATTTTTTTTTTCAGCTGAAATTGGCTTCCTACTAAGTTCACTTACTGTCCAAATTTTGTCTTCTGGGATAACATAGAATAAATTTACTCCATCTGTCATGTGAAGACCTTTCACGTATTTGAGGACAGCAGTTGTTTCTGTGTGTCTCCTGTTCTGTCACCTCAACTCCCTCAGTCACCTCTCAGTTACCTGTTACTGTGCTGAGGTTTGCTTCCCAGGGCCAGGTCTAGGGGAGGTGAGAGAGACCCCAACACACACTTGTGTGCCCCTGAGAGTGACTGTCCTCTTAAATTCACATCCTAGATGCCTCTGTTACTTACCTTGTCCTCCTAGGCTGAGCAGGAACGTCAGATGTGTAATATAGTGGAGAGGGATGGATCCGGTCTGGGTTACCCATAGGCCTCAGGCTATGGGAAGTGGGCTGAGAGAGATGGAAGTTTGAGACTAGGAAGGGGTGAAGTTGGCCAAAACCCCTCCTCAGTATCATTACACGTGATTCTGGCAGCCGAAGCTCTTCTACCTCTTCATCAGGTGTCTGATGAAGGAGACCCTAAGGCAGTCTTTTATTTGAGTAAGCCAGCTCACTTTGAAGCCCGGGATTTTTTATTTTTTGTTTATTATTATTATGTTTTTTGTTTTTTTTTTTTTAATTTGGAAAGGCTGAATTTGCCTTCAGAGTCATGACGCAGACTTAGTCTTCCTCGGAGTTGGGGGTGTGAGCATGATCCCATTGGTTTAGCCTGGGCTCTTAACTTTGCTTTTATTTTATTTTATTTTTTTTTAAAGATTTTATTTATTTATTTGACAGAGAGAGAGATCACAAGTAGGCAGAGAGGCAGGCAGATCGAGAGGGGGGAAGCAGGCTCCCTGCTGAGCAGAGAGCCCGACACGGGGCTCCATCCCAGGACCCTGTGATCATGACCTGAGCCGAAGGCAGAGGTTTTAACCCACTGAGCCACCCAGGCACCCCTTAACTTTCCTTTTAATTATAGTCGTCACAGAGCTGAGTTCTGTGAAGCTGAAGCTGAGTTCAGACACTGGGGACCAGAAGGACTTCTGTATAGAAAGAATCACATCTGTGTCAGCTGTGTGTCAGCTTTGTCGCCAGAGTAGTGAGGGCAAAGCATGTGTGGCTCAGGTAATACGAGACTGATGCAGAAGGCCCTGATGGATGGGAGCTCCATTGGGAGATATCACTTACCTGGTGACCTCGTTTCTCTCAAATATGGCCCTCAGATCACCTGCCTCAGGATTCCTTGAGGGTGTTTGTTAGAATGTACACTCACAAGGACCCCCCTCAAAATTCTAACATAGTATGTTGAATGCAGGGCCGAGAAATCTGAACTTTGAACAGGTAACACGGTGATTCTGATGCCCACTACAGCTTAGGAACTGAGGAGGCATTTAGTATTTGATGAGCCGCTAAACTGGCAACCTCTACCCTCTACTGTTTTCTTCCCTCCCCGTGCCTGTTGTTGCTTCCTTCCTCCTCCACCTCTCAGAGACCCAGAGGAGCACTATCTACCCACCTCCCTTCTGTTTCCTGCTGAAGACACGTTTCTGAAGCTTCTGACAAATCCTCTTTAGCCAGCCTGAATCAGTTTTCTTGGCGGAAGTTCACATGGTACTGTGACTCCGTAGTTCTCCAGTATTCAAATTACAAGCAAGCATCATCATAGAGGGTTTGCTTGCCTCCGATTATCTGATTTTTAAAAGGTTTTATTTAGTTATTTGAGAGGGAGAGTGTGTGTGTGAGAGAGGGAGAGGGAGAGCATAAGTAGGGGGAGGGACAGGGGGAGAGGGAGAAGCAGACTCGCCACTGAGCAGGGAGGCTGAATGGGGCTGGATCCAGGGACTCTGGGATCATGACCTGAGCCAAAGGCAAACACTTAACCAACTGAGTCACCCAGGCTCCCCTGATTATCTCATTATTTTGTACTATAATCCATGTATTCTGGGGCCAGAGAAGAGAAAGAGTTGTGGGGTTTTTTTATTGTTATTGTTGTTGTTAAAGATTTTATTTATTGGGACGCCTGGGTGGCTCAGTGGGTTAAAGTCTCTGCCTTCGGCTCAGGTCATGATCTCAGGGTCCTGGGATCGAGCCCCTCATCGGGCTCTCTGCTCAGCAGGGAGCCTGCTTCCTCCTGTCTCTCTGCCTGTCTCTCTGCCTACTTGTGATCTCTCTGTCAAATAAATAAATAATCTTAATAAAAAAACAACACAAAGATTTTATTTATTTATTTGTCAGAAAGAGAGAGCCCAAGCAGGGGGAGAGGCACACAGAGAGAGAAGCAGGCTCCCTGAGAGGATGTAGAACTCCATCCCAGGACCCTGGGATCATGACCTGAGCCAAAGGCAGACACATAACTGACTGAGCCAACCAGGCATTCCCAAAAAAAAGAGTTTTATTCCTGGGGCATTAACAACCCATATGCGAGTCGGGTCTATTCTCCACTCAACTGCTCTTCTCTCTTCTGGAAAACATAGCTCAATGGAAATGTGACCCTTCCTCAGTTTTCACCCCCCAGTTTCTCTCCCCCGACCTTCAGCTCCCCTGGGGCTTTCACCCCATGGTGAGGAAACCTAAAATATCTGAATGGGCCCTGGGCGCCTATTCACGTAAGCTGTATTATTAAAACTTCTCACTTTCTACTACCTCGTTTCCCCCTCTGAGCCCTGGCAGGGATCCTAGTAGACTTATACCCTCATTCACCCACTTAGTTATCGACCAGCAGAGTGCCCTGGGCTTGTTTTCCCCTTTGTTCCATTAATACTGCCTCAATTTCCTTGTGCTTTTTCTGATGAGGATCAGTTGCTTTTCCCCAGTGGATTTGGGAAGAGTGAAAAATCCCAGCCAGGTTTACCTTCTCCGCATTTAAATCAATATGTTAAGCTCGCATTTGGTACTTTACATTTATTTCTGTTAAATATCATCTTCTTCTCAATTAAATCTTTTTTTTTAAGATTTTATTTATTTATTTGACAGAGAGAGATTGATAACAAGCAGGCAGAGAGGCAGAGAGAGCGGGGGTAAGCAGGCTCCTCACTGAGCAGAGAGCCCAATGTGGGGCTCGATGTGAGGCTCCATCCCAGGACCCTGAGATCATGACCTGAGCCAAAGGCTGAGGCTTTAACCCACTGAGCCACCCAGGCACCCCTCAATTAAATCTTAAAATTATAATTTTATTGTCTTATGTATGTGCTATTTCTTTTTGTTGAACCAGTCACAAATTTGATCAACAGCTTTTTTTTTTTTTCTGTCAAAGTCTTTTGTTAAAGTATATTGAATAAGACAGAACCCAAGGACGGAGCCTCATGGCATGATTCTAGAGACTTTACTCCAGGATAACCTCTACATTATAGTAACAACATTTCATCTCAGATTTAAGTAAGGCATGATCACCCATTTCACAGATCAGCACTCCATGAGTTCAGTTATTCTTCTAGCTATGAAGATACCTGATCTACATTTCTAGCCCATATCATCTTATTTCTCATTTCCTTTTCCCTAACAAGGCTTCAATATACCTTGTGGATTCTATTCCTGAAACCAAACTACATTCACACACCTCTGCTTCACAAATGCTGATTTATAAACTGAGAGTGTATGAGCTTCACCAGATTCACCTGGAGAGCTTTTTTTTTTTTTTTTTAAAGATTTTATTTATTTTTATTTGACAGAGAGAGAGATCACAAGTAGACAGAGAGGCAGGTGGGGCGGGGGGAAGCAGGCTCCCTGCTGAGCAGAGAGCCCGATGTGGGGCTCGATCCCAGGACCCTGAGACTATGACCTGGGCCGAAGGCAGAGGCTTAACCCACTGAGCCACCCAGGTGCCCCTGGAGAGCTTTTTAAAATGCCATGCCAAGAGACTCTATTTCAAGAAATCTGGGAAAAGTTTAGGACTCTCATATTGATTTCAGTGTGCATAGAAGGCTAGTGGGTGGTCTAGGGTTTTTTTTTTCCTTGAGTCAGCATCTAGTAACCCAAAGAAAACAGGCCAATGAGATTAGTTTGATATTTTTCATCTTTGTGAGCTCATATTGACTTTTACTTATCATTGTCTTTTCTAATTTCTCAGAAACCAGAGTATAGGATATTTCTGCTCTAGAAGCATTCTTTCAAGTATCTGTGGCACAAATTTTGACGGTTTGCTGATGTGTTGTAGCTACTTCTAGAAGGGTAATTGGTACTGTTTCCTGTGTTATGTAACTATATTAAGTTTTTTTTCCCTTCATGAATTTGGGGCGGCATTATCCATTCTGGAACAGTCATTATTATTGTTCTTTATTTAAGTTTCACAGAGCTGGATAGTAGAGCTTTTTGCAAAATACTTATACAAAGAGTACAATTTCCTTGACATATGCTATTTTGCAGTTAATTGAATTAGTCACAATAAGGTAGAGAATTTATTATTAACACCATGATTATGCCAAAGTCATATGATTTGTACAATTTTGAGAAACTATAGCAGGAGAGTATTGTAAGCTTGCCCTCAGCTGTACTTAGAATATTTTTTTGTGTGTTTCTCAGTATTTAGAACTACTAATTTCACGTCAGATTTCATTTTCAAGAAAACGGGACAAATGCATGATAGTCTAATCAATGAGATGTAAAGCAAGATCTAGTACTGAGTTTTTTTATGTTTATAATGCTTGGCTCTGGCAATCAGGTTTGGAAAGGGCGAGCGTGATTTATTTTGGGATTCATTTTTTTGTAAGATGCTTAAGTACATGTGAATCTATTTGTACTTTTTTTTAAAGATTCATTTTTTTTTTTTTTGGAGAGAGAGAGAGAGAGAGAGCGCACACACAGCAGGGGGAGGGGCAGAGGGAGAGACTCTCAAGCAGACTCCCCGCTGAGCACAGAGCCCGACATAGGCTCTATCCTATGACTCTGAGATCATGATCTGAGCTGAAATCAAGAGTCCGATGCTCAACCAACTGAGCCGCCCAGGCGCCCCTCTATTTGTACTTTTAAGGGACCAAATTATCACAGGTAGTTAAAATATATATTTTTTTAAATTCCACTCTCAATCTTTTGCCTTAGTAATCAGAATTTTTTTTAAATTTATTTTTTTATTAACATATAATGTATTGTTTGCCCCAGGGTACATATCTGTGAATCATCAGGCTTACACATTTCATAGCACTTACCATAGCACATACCCTCCCCAATGTCCATACCCCAGCCACTCTATTGTAACCAGAACTTTTAATACAGACGAGTAATTTTATTTTCTCTTACTTTTTTTTTTTTTTTGGACTGTCATTTGGCTAGAATTCAACAAACACACAATTGGCTTAAAGGTTCGCAGAAGGAGAAGTAACAAAAAAGCAAGAGTCTGGAACAAATATAAAGCAAATAGTAATCTATTTCCTGAATTTCCTACACCAGAGACCTTGACTTCTTACCTCAAACAGGTGGTTCTAAGAGGGAATTGATTATTGAAATATTTAGGACTTAGTCCAAAGCTTTTGCTTTAAAACAGTGAGAGCGCCTAAATCCAAGCCCATCAGTCTTTGATCCCACTGCTAAGCCCTTCTCCCAGATATCTCTGACTTGTGGATATTTCCAGTGAGAGGAGAGGGGCTAGCTAAAGCCCCATTGTCACCTGCTCTGGGCAACCTCTATCAATTGTCCCTCAATCTAGCAACCTAGTGACTTAAATACCAATGCTATGATTGCTACCCTCAAAACAAAACCACCCCCCAAAAGCAAGCAAACAAGAATGGTGATTTAAGGGGCGCCTAGGTGGCTCAGTCATTGAGCGTCTGCCTTCAGTTCGGGTCATGATCCCAGTGTCCTGGGATCGAGCCCTGCATCGGGCTCCCTGCTCAGCGGGAAGCCTGCTTCTCCTGCCACCATTCCCTCTGCTTGTGTTCCCTCTCTCGCTGTGTTTCTGTCAAATAAATAAAATCTTAAAAAAAAAAAAAAAGAATGGTGATTTTAAAATGACAAGAAAGGAGAAGCTGATTATTCTCTGTTAAGAGTTGGGAATATTTGCAGTAGAAGTTAAAGTACTTAAAAATAAAATTTAATGTCAACCATCCAACTTAAATAAAATGCATACTTTTACATTTGGCTCATATATAAATTTAGAGGAATAAAATCCTGCAACCAAATATTCAACAAACATGTTTGATATTTTATTCTCTAAATATGAATTTATGGTGAGTCTTTTTGGTTCTTTCACATAGTCTTATAGGCTGCATATCCATAATGGGTGTGTCTTATTTACTTTAGCAGTAATAACATTGTTCAATGGGTCTTTCTCAGCAAACAGTGCAAATTCCATGACTGATTCTTGCCATATATTTAGTACATGTAAGTGCAAGTCAATATAACCTTGGAGTTTGAACAAAGATATTATCTTAACTCAAAACTTACACTTTGCCAACTGCAGCAAGAAAAGTATTATAATTATGTTAAACCAATTTATACATATTTTAAAGATCACACATATAAGAGCCTCTGGTTTACCTTTTTGTGAGCAGTTTGAAAAATTTTATTTACATAAACTACCTTCATTTGTGGAGTATTCAGCCACTTAAACTTGCAAAGTTAAAGAATAGTGTAGTTCATCACCAGTTGCAAAGTTAACCTATCCTTAAAGAATTTCAAATAGAAGTAGTGTTCTCAAGGGTAGGAGCCATATCTTTTTCAAGATTTGTTGATCATAGGATCTTAAGGCAATTATCATAGAATCATAGATGGTGAGGGCTGAAGGGCACTGTAGAGATATAGTTTGTTGGTTCTCAGGAGCACCTGTAAGCCACGGACACAGTAGTAGGAAATATGGGTGCATCGTATGAACAAGGAATACTTCCTACAAGTAGAAAATAGAACTATGTTATACATACACACACACACATTTATACATACATACATATTCATACACACATGCATACATAGATACATATACACACATATATATACATACGTAATATAGAATTACATTTATAGGTACATATGTCTACCCTCTAGAATTAAGCATAACTTCTATTTCTGACTTTTTCTATTTAATATTTGCTGGTCTGATATTCATACTATTTTCCATACATTTTAGGCAGTAGCAGGACCATAGAGGTTACCAATGTGTGAGGTTACTAATAATACCAGTAGCAAGTAAAAAACTCATCCATTCAATTAGTTATATATTCTGCCTGGTCAAACATTTAATTGGGTTTTTACAAAGAATATCAAGTACATTTTAATGACTGCATTGGTATGTTGTTCCAAAAGCAGGTTAATTCAACTTGTCTGGGAATCGACCTCCGAAGCAATTAATTATAAGAAATAAGAATTTCAGTGGATATATAAAATGAGTCTTATGCAAGCATTCTTCCTTTTTTTAACAGCTCAAGGCTGATAGCACTTTTTGGTCATGACTTTTCACTCTCAGATTTAATAATCTCTTGTGCGATATCCTGGCAGTAGGAACTGGTTCACCTCCGAAAGTAACTGTGAGCTTTTTAGAAAAAAAGAGAGTAGCGTCATTTCTGTTGGAAAGTACCTTTAACTTCCTTTGTCCATTTCCTCTCTTTCTGGAGATGGGAGAGGGTGCTGATTATCCTCTTTCTAATCTTTTATTCTTCATAATATTAATCAACCACTCATTCTTTTTCTTTCCCACAGATTTCAGTCCAGCATTCCTCTTCCAAATGCCCTTTTCCTCAGGATATCTCTTATTTACTGCTCCAGTCTCCTTCCTTTCCACCATTTTCTCGGGCATCTGCTGGGCCATTGTATAACCCACCACATCATTGTCGTGTTCTAGTCTTTTAGCTTGCTCTTGACCCTATTT
>CM053606.1:118652342-118719537 GCA_028646535.1 Procyon lotor
ACAAACTGGTAGTTGCCAGGGGGCATGTGCATGTGGGGAGAGTGAACAGGTGAAGGGGATGAAGAGTCCGTTTATCCTGAGGAGCTCTGAGCAACACATACGGTTGCTGAATCACTATACTACACACCTGATATTACTATAATACTGTATGGTAGTTATACGAGAATTAAAATTTAAAAATCTATCTCCTCCTCCCCGCCCAAATGGTGTAGACCAGGGGTTAGAAAATTTGGCTTTGAGGCCAAATCCTTCCCATGGTCTCTCTGTATGGTGCCCGAGCTAAGGATGTTCCATGTTTGAAGGACTGCAGAGAGTAAGAGCAGTCATAATAGAAACAAAGAACACTGTGCAACAGGGACAGGAGGTGGCCCGCAAGCCTAAAACATCGCTCTCTGGCCCTTTACAGAAAATGTTGCCTAGCCCTGGTTAGACTAATAAGCATCTAAGGAGTGCATTACATACGATATGATGGAAAGGGCCCTCGGCTGACGAGGACATCTGGGGTTCTGCCATTTGTTACTCAGCTTTGTGTAAGTCTCTTCACTTTTGTGACCCTTAGTTTTCTCATCTGTAAAAGAAAAATTACTGGTTTGCTAGGTTATCTCTGAAGCTTCTTAAATTCTAAAATTATTTTTTCAGTGAACAAGTATTTAGTACTCAAAGTCTATAATTGATGGGGAAGATGATTATTCTGTCATATTTGCTAAAGAAAATATCAATATCTTCTTGGTGCTGTTGAAAACTATCAGGTGCTATTGGCAATTCTGGGCACACGTTCGGTGTGGGATGGTGTGGGCCGCCATTACTGTATTGGCTATATTTGTTCCCATTTATTTTGTGAGCAGAAGGAGGCATCACAGTGTTCATTCTGAAGGCACTTTATTTATATTGTCTGTGGAAAACCGAAAGCACACAAGTACACCGGCCATACTATTTCAGTTGGCCTCATGACATACACGTTCATGATTTATTTCCTTTTCATGAGGTAGATTTAACAGTGGTCAGACAATCGTTCAGCTTGCTGTGCATCTGATATAAATTGACTTGATTCAACGTTGTGGTTGGCTTAAGTATCTCCTGTCTTGGTCCAGAGTATTGTTACTCTTACTTTAATAGAAGATAATGATTTGTTTATTACCTTTCTCCCACAATCAATAATGAGTTCCTTAAGTGTGCGGGCTGTTGATTTAACTTTGATTCCCCAACACTGAGTTCAATATCTAACCATAAGTGAGCTCTCAATAAATTTGTTCACTGATGAATGAATGAATAAACAAAGAATCTCCTTGGTCAAAAGTAAGAGTGTCTTAGGTCATTTCTAATAGTGACAGTCTTAGAATTCTAATAACAACAAATTTCATTTCGACTCCCAACCTCTCTCAGAGTTTGGGGGCAGGGGTTGGACTCTACTTGAGTACTCACGGAGCCAGTTTGATCTGAATGTACTACTGTAGTTATATCTGACGTAAGGTGACTTATGCCTTTATTTTATTTATTTATTTTTAAAGATTTTATTTATTTGACAGAGAGAAACACAGCGAGAGAGGGAACACAAGCAGAGGGAATGGTAGCAGGAGAAGCAGGCTCCCTGCTGAGCAAAGAGCCTGACGCGGGGCTGGATCCCAGAACCCTGGGATCGTGACCTGAGCCACCCAGGCGCCCCTGACTTAAAGGGGCATAAGCCTTTAAAGTCTCAAACTGGTCTTGCCTCTCTAAGGTTCTTAGGGCAGAGAATAGTTTAGGATTAAACCAGACTCTGAGACTACAGCTAAAAGAAGGATGTGTACCGTGTACCTACCTTGAGTTGAAATTTTCTAAACCCAAACACACAGCATGATTTATACTAGCTTTGGTAATTTAACAGAGAAACCGTAGTATTTTTGATTCTTTTTACTTTCTGTACGTTATGGTTTTGCTATACCTTAGTTGTTTTATTTTCAAAAGCATTAGCCAAGATGAAAATATTTATTTGCTCCAATTAAAGTTTTACAGATTCTTAATTTGTTACAGTAGAAAAAAAAAGGTACATTGGAAAATGACAGGCAAGGTGTGAATTTCCTAGAAACTGTGGAGGTTATATATTCAGCTAGCACAAATTACTTGAATAACTGTTTACTGAAGTATTATAAGATTAACTACGACAAATTTGCACAGCCCAAAATATTCATTTTTTAATCATTGCTCAGTGTTGCAAAAAAGACTTAGTCTTAAAATAAATATTCCATTTCACTGGGTTCTCACATATCAATTGGGTAGCAGATGTTCTTATTATTGTGTTTGAGGAAACCCACTTCCTGAAACGTTAACTCCATAATTCTTTCTTTCTCTTATGTTCAGGATGAGTTGATGGCAGAACTTGAAGAATTGGAGCAGGAAGAATTAAATAAGAAGATGACAAATATCCGACTTCCAAATGTGCCTTCCTCCTCCCTCCCAGCACAGCCAGAGAGGATGCCAGGGAGAGTGTCAGGCACATCCTCCACTGCACATCGATCCCGAGCAGGTCTGTTGCCCACCTCAACAGCCTATGGTCAGATAGTTCCCTGAAATAATTAGCCAGGTTGATCCCTTGTAGCACTTATTTTTTGTTTCATAAATACATACTTTTTAATACCCATATTAAACCTGTTTTCCATGCTGCAGGTGTGAATGTCACCAATTGCTAATTTTTATCCATTTTATGTTCCAGCATCTTCCAGGAGGGCAGAAGAAGAGGATGATGATATCAAACAATTGGCAGCTTGGGCTACTTAAACTAAAGTGGAATTCATGGACATCTGAATTAATGAGCTGTACATAAGACATAAAAAATGTTTTTGCCACGTTCAGAAGTTAACAGAGACACTGTTTTATATTTACACTGGATGAGTGATTGTCTTTCAAGCCCAATTCATTCATTCAAATAAAAGTTACAAAGAATCATGTGTAGACATCCAATCAGGGATGGAAAGGGACTTCCTGCTAGCATCTTGGAGGATCTCCCCATGCTGATGGAAGGGGGCGTTCTATCTTGTTACATGCTACTGTATTTCCAGTCCTGGCATATAGTAGGTGCTCTATATACATTTGTTGAAAGAAAATGAATTTCTATTAACATATAAAACATGTAACAGTTTGTAAGCCATATAAAAGTGATGTGTTGATAGCTAGAGAAAATAACTGTCTTTTCTAAGGGAATGCAAGTTCGCTGTGTATATCTGTTAGAACGTATCTATCCCACGGTAAATGTAAATACACCATGTCTCTTGTAGGAGAGACTTCATGTAGGGATGTCTTGTGTGAGTCTATACAGAAGTAGTTTCACTTGAGTTTTGCAGTTTAACATCTTCAAGGAGCTTTAATTGACATTTATTATGGCAATTAAGCTTGGAATAGGGCAATGGATGCACTTCCCAAAATGTCTGAAAGCGCTAACAGCTTACACTGCTGAGTGAGGATCTCCTGGGTATAATTTAGCCACTTAGGAAGCCGTGTTAACACTCCCAGGCCATTATGATGCTGTTATGGCTTCAGCGTGCCGAATGTGTGAAGGTTCATTCTTTTCTATTCTGGGCTCTCTTGTACATTTATTTACCCTTTACAGCATATTCTTTGTAAATACATAAAAATAGAGGCAATTAAAAGTATATGATGAATTAAATTTTGGTCATAATTATTTTTAAGTGAAAATCAATGACAAAATTATGTATTGCCCATAAAATGTCACGGGCCATAAAATGACAAATGTCATTATATAAAATGTTCTAGTATTCCCTACTTTTGCTGGGCTACATAGTAGAATGGAAAGAACATGAAAGCTGGAGGTAAGAGTCCTGGATTTCAGTCCCTGCTCTGCTGCAAAGGCAGTATCATCAGCCATGTCATAAACTCTGAACCTCTGTTTCTTCATTGGGAACTCTAAGGGTTGGACTTGATCTCTCATGGGTCCGTCCTGCCATAGGCCTTTTGGATAAGCTGTTCTTAGCAGTCTTCCTGCTATCCACACACAGATACCAAATCTTACTTATTCCTCAAATCTTAGTTAAAATGTTCTTTATTTTGGGAAACTTTTCTTGATTGCACAGATTAAATCAAGTCACTCTGTTATATGCTTTCACAGTACTCTGCTCTCTCTGTAATCGCCTATCAGGGTTCATATTGCTTGAATATCTACTTAATTATTTTTGTTCTTCCCTGCTGGGTAACCAGGAGGGCATGAACTGTACCTCTTCCAGCTCCATAGTGCATCCCAGCACCCTGCACAGTTCCTCATATACAGTAGGTATTCAATAAATGTTTACTAAATGAATAACTATGAACTTTTTACATCTTTAGGGTCATGATAGAATAACAGGAACTGGATTTACTTCCCACCCTCAAACAACTAGACAACTGGACAAAATACATGAAATAATAGTTTACAGACATTGGACAAGAGGCAGCACTAGACTGTGATTCCTGAGACAAATGACAAATTTGTCAAATGACAAATGAAGTGAACACTTCTGGTGCCCCCCCTCCCCCAAGCCCCCCCTCCCCTGCTTACTGCCTTCGCAGGGATAGTCTTACTGAGTAGAGGAAATCCGTGGGGAAGATTCCCGCATGCATGCGTGTGCACACACACACACACACACACACACACAGTTTAATAAAACAAGGTCCTATCATTATGTATATCTCTTGCCATGTGCTCTAGCCCAAGCTCCAGTCAAGTACAAGTTAGAGTTTTCCTCTGGTTTTCCTGCCATCTCTTCAGTATCGACATCTTTGTGTTACAGCTTACTTTGTTTGATATTAATATAGCTACTCCGGATCTCTTTTGGTTACGGTTTGCATGGAATATCTTTTTTCATCTTTTAATTCTCAATCTATATCTGTGCTTGAATCTAAAGTGAGTCTTTTGTAGACAGCATGGATTTTAAAAATCCATTCAGCAATCTCTGCCTTTTAACTGGAGAGTTTAATCATTTCCTTTAGTTCTTTAGAAATTGTTTGTTTAGCTCTTTGAACATATTTAAAATAGCCAATTTAAAGTCTTTGTCTAGTAAGTTTAACATCTGGGCTTTTTAAAGCATAGTTTCTGTTCTATGCTATTGTGGGTTTGTTTTTCTTTTCCTGTGTGTGGACTATACTTTTCTGTTTCTTTGTATGTCTCATAATTTTTTGTTGAAAACAGGACATTTTGAATATTATATATTTGAATAGTATAATCCACTTTTAGTGTTTGTTGTGGGTTGATTCTTGTACTTGTTTACTTTTCTGAACTAATTTTATGAAGTCTGTATTCTTGGTTGTATGTGTCCCTTGAAGTCTCTATTCCATTTAGTGTTCAGCTAATAATTGGCCACAGATTTCCTGAAACACTTGGAACCGAAATATGTTGTGTAAACCAACATATTCGGCATAAAGTGGTATGTAACATTCTGTATCTTTTAAAAATCCATAATAACAATCCACTCGATTTCTTAATATTTCACTAAGACTTGTTTCTTTGAGTGTGACATGTGTAAAGTCTGCACTACCTGGAAAAGAAAAGGCTTATATTTCATTTATATGTTGTCCAATTCATTCATTCAATTGTTCATGTGTTCATTCACCAAAGACTACTCGATGATCGGTGGTGGGAATTTAAACAAGACACAGATCCTGCTCTTAGGTAAGTCACAGTCTAGCAGTGTGACCTTTGGGAAGTTTCTTAATCTTTCTGAGGCTGAAATTCTTTCATGAAATGATAGGAATCCTGTCCTTAATCTCATCAGATGGTCATGAGAATTAAATGGGAATATGTATGTAAAGTTAGTGCAGTACTTGGCACAAAGTTAATGCTTAACAGATGCTTTCTTCATGCTTTTGTCAATTCTCAGAGCAACAGAGGTGTCTTAAATAACAAATCTCACCATCTGTCATAAGCTATCTACATGCCAACTAAGTGCAAAGGGTCTTATTTAATATTTCATTTAGTTTGTAAAACATAGTTATGAAATGGGTTTTAATATAGTAGGTGATAAAATAAGTAGCCATTAATAGATTGAAAAGGGCTCAAAGACATGGAGCAACTTCCTGAGGCCACACAACTGCTAAATTAAGCTTAAGAATTTGAATTTAGGTCTCCTTTAGTTTAACACGTATCTCCTTAACCTCTTCCCTACATCTCTGCTGATACTAGTCCTTCCCTCACAAGATGACACGCACTGGCATAAAATCCTTAAGGAAATAGTTCTGAGCCAGTAGTAGAACCTAAGGAACCATTCCTTGCCTTTCCTTGGCTGTAGAGGGCAGCAGAGAGCCAGACTAAAAGGGGGGAGCACTTCATGGTAGAACATTAGACTCTTAACTGGTATTTCTCCTAGAAGGTTATTTTAGTTTAGATAATGAAAAATCGCAGAAGTCTACAACTTTGTAATGATCTCCTAGGAAACTGAACCAGATAGCATTCTTAAAACTTACTGATCTATCTAGTCTTTTTATCTGATAGTTTCTTAAAAAGAACACTCCTCCTTTTTTCAGAGAAAGAAAGTAAACTTCAGCCAAAAGGATTAAGCCAATAACAGTTTAAACATTGGTAAAGAATGCTCCCCTAAGTCTCTCTTTGAAAAGTTAGCCCTTCTGTAGCTTAGTTCTTAGTCAAGATGGAAGAGTTCAAGATCATATCTTAAAACTAAAGTTAAAAGGAATTTGAGCTGTTTTACCTCAAAATGTTTGTTGGCAGGATCTAGAGCTCTGCTGTAGCCAAAGGCTTCAGATGGCTGTGGTGCTTGAAGTCGCCCAGTGTAGATTTTAAAGTGCAGGGAGGCTAAATGTGTGATGTGGACACTCCCTGTACACCCAGGATCTTTTTTTTTTTTAAAGTTTGCTTGCTTATTTATTTATTTATTTATTTATTTATTTATTTATTTATTTATTTATTTCATAATCTTTACACCCAACATGGGGCTTGAACTCACCCTGAGATCAAGAGTTACATGCTCAGGGCATCTGGGTGGGTCAGTTGGTTAAACAACTGTCTTCAGGTCATGATTCTGGAGTCCCAGGATGGGACTCATATCAGGACCCATATCAGGCTCCCTGCTCAGTGAGGAGTCTGCTTCTCCCTCTGACCCAACTCCCTTTCATGCTCTCTCTCTCTCTTTCAGTCTCTCTCAAATAAATAAAAAAAATCTTTAAAAAAAATCACTCTAAGGGACACTAGTTTTACTGAGAGGCTAGCATGAGCTGAGAGCATGGCAATTGGACTTGGATGTAGAGAAAGGTCAAAGGGAACCAAGGAGTCATAGATATTCCTTGATACCTTTTTTTTTTTTAAAGATTTTTATTTATTTATTTGACAGAGAGAGAGAGAGATCACAAGCAGGCAGAGTGAGAGGGGAAGCAGGCTCCCTGCTGAGCAGGGAGCCTGACACGGGGCTCTATCCCAGGACCCTGAGATCATGACCTGAACCGAAGGCAGAGGCTTAACCCATGAGCCTCCCAGGCACCCCTATTCCTTGATATCTTGTTTGAATAATTTGGCATATAGTTGTGCCATTTTCTATGAGATAAGGGATATCAGGAGAGGAGTAGACTGGGGGTGGGGACTGGGGAAGAAAAGGGTCATTTTGGCTTTGGATAACCAAGTTGAGGTATGTGGAGCCACTTGACCATTAGAGGGCTGTAAAGCAAAGGATAATCTGTAGAAGAGTCAGAGTTTGGAGTCAAAAAAATTGCAGCTGTAGAGAGAAGAGGAAGGCTAACCTCCAGTAGCAGAAATTCAACTGAGGAAGGAATGGGATAACTATAGAAAATCCAGGAGGTTTTCTGGCTTCTGTGATATGTTTTGACAGTATGGGGAAATGTCCCATTTCTATCTAGTCAAATAGCAGCTTTCCATCTTTTAATTATTTGAACAAAACTACTGCTCTTGGATTATCAAACTCCTCCTCGAAAGAAAGTAAGAGAAAAAGATTTATTTTCTTTAAATAAAGTGATAACAAATCAGATATACCACTTTTAGAAAACTAGCTGAAGTTAAAAAAGAAGAAACTTTTTTGTAAAGGAATAAAGAGCACGTGAGAAAACGAAAATGTAGGGATGAGTTCTGGTACGGAGCTATTAAAAACTTAAAGAAACAGGTACTTATCAATGTTGTGTAGTTGGCATCCCAGTGTTAAATGGGTAAAATACCAGAATTGAATAAATAGAAATTTCATTAAAATTTGATAACGACCTTTTATTTTTTACTATTTTTAAGATTTTATTTATTTGTCAGAGAGAGAGGGAGACAGCAAAAGCGCAAGCAGGGGGAGTGGCAGTCAGAGGGCAGAAGCAGGTTCGCCACTGAGCAAGGAGCCTGATATCAAATTTGATCCCAGGACCCTGGGATCGTGACCTGAGCTGAAGGCAGATGCTTAACTGATTGAGCCACCCCAGGTGTCCCGATAATGACTTTCTAGCTGATAATGACTTTTTGCATTTCAGATTTTTAAAAAAATGGGTAAGGCATAGGTCAATTTCATGTTCCTACCTTATGAAGTTAAACAGAAAAATTTACCAAAATATTCTATGGTAAATGAAATACAATCCTATTTAGGTTAGTTGAGATCTAGTCAGATGGATACCCTCATTCAGGTAGCAGACTTTCTTAAATGAGGTAGTCAGTCGAGAGAAATCTTGAAATATATCTCCGTTAGGTCTGACAAACCCGTAAAACAGCAGTCAAGTACTGAGACTGTTGGGATTTTCAATTTGGTGTGTTCCTGACATCTCTACGGAGTATGTGATCAAGTGCTACTACACATCTTTCCCGCTAGGCGGCACTCTAAGCTCATCGGAAAGGCGAAGACGAGGCATCTGCTGAAATCAGCCTTAGGCTGCTCCATTTGTGGGAAATTGATAGCAGTTTGGATTTTATTAATTGAAACTGTAGAATTGGAAATGGTTCTTTATACACTAGGCAACAAGACAGGCCATATGGTTTAACTGAAAGTAAGTGGTCTTTGGAATCCTAGCTTTTGTTTCATCTCACACTCCATTGCATTTTGCAGCCCAGTTAGGCGAGGCTGCCAGGGGCAGCTAAGAGACCAGAGTTGCAGTGAGGCCAGGAGTGGCCCTCAGGAGACGCCTTGGTTTACTTACGGAATTTATAGGACGCAGCAACCTTGCTCAGCCCTCCATACAACAGAGATAACTTCTCTAACAAGCAGCCTCAGAGAGAAGTATCCACTGCTCATTGGCAGAAAGACTGCAGGAGTGTGACTGAGGGGGCTCACCTTTCCCTAACTTCGGAGGAACAGTTCTCCTTCTGAGGTTCCAGGCATCGGAGGGGGCAGCGATCTTCAAAGACTTTGGAGAAGTGGGGATGATGCGTGCAGCTAGGTTCATGTCTGAAGTCCTTCATCCTGGCTGTTGGTATTGAAGTGTGACTCGTGACCCTTCTTCATTAACATCCTTTGTCCACCTCGACCCAGGAGGGAGAACTGGTACCTGGGCTCGCGGACACAGTTGAGGACTCTCGCTTCACTGGCTGTGGGGAAGAAGAATTCAGAGATAAGGCTATGAACGATCATTCACGAAGCCTTTGTGGCTATGACCAAACATAGGAAAGAGAAGTACCAGACTGAGAACCACAGAGACTTTTTTCCATGAAGCTCCACCACCTGCTTACTGCATTCCTGTAATTTTTCTGGGTGGAGGTTTCATCTGCAAGACGAGCGGTTTGGAGCAGAGGACTTGGCGGGCTTTCAGGCATACAAGTTTTAGGATTTGTGTCCGGGGAAGTTGAGTCTCTCTGCAAACTGTCACCCTACAACCACGCAGGAGTGCCTTCCTGATCACTGTTGCTTCTGGGGCCGTAACGGACTTTCTACGAAGGGGCTTCGTGCTTGAGGCTGTGTGGACAGCTACTTTCTAAAGTACTCCTGGTTAGAATAGTCCCCCTGGGTCCATATTACTTGTGAGTAGTCTGTAAAGTATTAATTGGCTGGGGGCTAAGAGTCCCAAACACCTTATTTTAAAATGTTATTTCCAAGGTTGGTCACCATTCATTCATATGCAACAAATATACTGAGCCCCTGGCATGTGAATCCCAGCACTGTGGCACAAGCAGTCAAGGGCTGCTTAGAGTCTGTGTGGTGGGTGGACTGAAAACAAAGGAGGACAATACAAAGTAGTGAGTACTCTGCTGAGGAATGTATCGGGCGCTATGGGTCTAACCTCCAGGAGGAAGGTCACACAAAGAGCTGGGTCACCAAGGGACTTGCTCGTTGCAGCCTATGTCAAGCACGTGCCCTACCGCACAGTAGATGGCCGATAACGTCTGCGGATTAAATGCCCGCATGTATACAGATGGCAAAGGGCTGGGTGATTGAGGGCAACGCCTAAAATGTTTGAGCACTTGGTACCTGCTGTCACAGGTACTCCTTTCAACACACCAAACCGGTGAGCACTGTTACTGTCTTTGTTTCATATGAGCACCAAGGCCCGGAGAAGCAAAATAATCCACCCCACTTGGTAAGAAGCAGAACCAAGACTCAAACACAGGTCTGTTCAGTTTTAAGGTGTATTCTTAACTGGAACTGGAGTAGGAGGCAAGTGAACTTGGAAAGTGCAGGGGCTCTAAGAACTAGAGAAAATTATTTCATAGATACGAAATGCTCAGAAAAGTAAAACCCAATGGATTTTTTAAAAAATATTTTGAGGAAGGGATTGTAAATATTTATCTATGTAAGCTACGTCAACTTTTATTGAGGAATTCATGTATTACTTGGCTAGAAAAATTAAAAATGTTCCTAAATGTAGTTCTCTTTTCGTAATACAGTTACAGTCTTATTTTGAACATAAAGTTGTTTACATATTATAAAACCAACTTCTCCAAGACCCAATTAAATTAATCATTGGCTGAGTATCTAAAGGGCAGAGGTCTGCCTCGTATGGACCACATTATGGACCTCATTAGGGGCGTCCCAGAGGGGGTGCCTGGCTGCTTCTGTCTGCCCACTGCATCTAGCACACTCCTCTGCTCAGCTTTCTGTCCCCGCGGGGGCTTGAGCCCATGTGCTCTTCTTGCTTTGTCTTCTTTTACATGTATACTTTAATCCAACTGTGGGCCAATGCGCACCCCTTCCTCTGTTTTCTAATTAGTCTCTAGTTACCACAGTAAAAACATTATTTTGTTTTGAGCAAAACCAGACCTTATTTTGATTAACAAGATTAGAGCTGGTGATTGATAGACTTAGGCTAAACAAAGAAGTTCTTCGCCAGGGACCTTCTTACCATCCAGGGCCAGGCAGGCCAGGACTTGGCCCGCTGCATGCAAGAAGATACTTAAAAAACAGAGTTGTCAGGTGTTTTGGAACTGCAAGGAATTTCCTTATATGGCATGAGTTAGACCTTCATGGCGTAACATGGTACCACTGCAGCGTGATGGCAAGGAAGGCAGAGGCCAGTGTTTTCTAGGAACCATCATGTAGGAGGTTGGCCTTCATGAGGAGCCTGGGAAAACAGGGAGAGCCATCTCCTCGCTCACTTGTGTCCTTATAGTGTAAATCTTTTCCACTGTTTGTTGGCCTATTTTGCCGAGGTGGTCAGAGTTGTCATTTTTTAGCAGACTTCAAAACTGTGTCACCTCTTTGTGTTTGGCCTGACTCACTTTGCAATCTTCCATTAGATTCTTTGCAGCAATCTCCACTTTTCATCACCAATTAAACTGCTTCCCTTAAGCCCCATGTGTCTAGATAAATATGTTATTACATTGTTGTTTAATTACTGGTTCAAAACTATTTTGTCCTATTGCAAACACTATACAGATTTCTAGGATATTATAGATAAATCTAAAAGGCATTTTAAGTTTAGTTTGATAAGCTGCCATTAATTGAATGGAAATGTGGTTAGAACATAAACCATTTGTAAACCGGATAAAACCTATTTGAGTCTTCCAAATTTAAAACATATGGTATGAAGCCCCTGGGTGGCTCAGTTGGTGGAGTGTCTGACTCTTGGTTTTGGCTCAGGTCATGATCTCAGTGTTGTGGGATCTGGCCCTGCATTGGGCTCTGCCCTCAGTAAAGAGTCTGCAGGAGATTCTCTCTTCCTCTTCCTCTGTCCCTCCTCCTTTGGTTCTCTCTAAAATAAATAAATTAATCTTTAAAAAGTAAATAAAATATAGGGTAGATGGTGGAATAATATGGTTAATGAATTCAATCTGTCCACTAACGTCATTTTTTTTTTTTTTAAAGATTTTCTTTATTTGACAGAGAGAGAGAGATCACAAGTAGGCAGAGAGGCAGGCAGAGAGAGAGGGGGAAGCAGGCTCCCTGCTGAGCAGAGAGCCCGATGCGGGGCTCGATCCCAGGACCCCGAGATCATGACCTGAGCCGAAGGTAGAGGCTTTAACCCACTGAGCCACCTAGGTGCCCCTAAAGTCATTTTTAATAAAAAGATTTCCACAATATTTTAGGTTACACATGGATTCCTGAATGGCCAATGGGCGATGGCATTTTGGGCAGGAGGCTGGAAGTCAGCTCCTGCTCATTCATGAGGGCCTACTATGTGATAGACTGTAGTTAGCATTTTCCTACTCCATTTAGGTCACAACAGTGCTGTACTTTGGATGGCATTATCTTTTTCTTTCAGGAGACAGACAGGTTGAGGAATTTGCCACAAGTCAAATGGAGAGTAGACGGTGGGGTAAGACCCGTTTTAGTTATTATTCATTTAAAAATAATTTAAAAAATTACAAAGTAATACATGCTTGTTGTAGAAAACTCAGAGATTCATGAAAGCAAAATTCCTTCATAATTCCACCAAGTAGTTAACCATGGCTGTCAATTTACTGTATTCTTTCTGTATACAAATGCATAAATGCATAACTTATTATTTATAAAAAGTGAGATCATTCTGTTTTGTAACTGGCTTCTTTTATTAACATATAATGTATTATTTGCCCCAGGGTACATGTCTGTGAATCTTCGGGCTTACACATTTCACAGCACTTAATAGCACATACCCTCCCCATTGTCCACAACCATGGCTTCTTTTAATTAGTGGTATATCATGACCATCTTTAAATCTTCTTTACAACATCACTTTATTGAATACAAGAGAGTCTACTTTTTTATATGTCATAAATATTTAACAAGTCCCCTTAACACTAGAAACTTTGGTTAAAGTGTTTGTGATAAATGTGATGCACATCCTTTGAGCAGAAAGATCTCAAAGGATCTTTGAGCAGATCCTTTACACATTGCATATATTTCTTTAGTTGGAGTTCCTAGAAGTATAATTGCTAGGTTGGAGGCTATGAACATTTTTAATGGTTTTGTTGTATGTAGCCAAATCACCTTCCAAAAATATTCTTAAACCAGTTTACACCTCCAACAACAAAGCAGATTTCATTTCTCCATACTCTAGTGAAACTACTATATGGCAACTATATATATTTTTTTACTAGCATAATAAAAGTTTTCTATTGTCTATCTGATTTTCTTCTTTTTCTTAAACTTTGCTTTAAATACTAAATATTAAACAAAAAAAGACAAACTTTGTGGTATTGTGTGATTTTTGTATGCCCTGTATGGGAATAAGAAAAACATAATCTTCTTTGAAAACAAATTACTTATGGAATGAAAAACAAATTAACTGAATGAGACACCTGGGCCCATCGGACATACTTCCACGACACTTGTCACCATGGTACGCGTGAAGTCTTGCATTGTCCTCTTCATTTTGGTATTGCTAACATGAGTCCTTAATAGGTTTTAGACCACTGTATTATGGACAAGGGATATGAAGAACAAGATGGGGAATACCTCCTAATTAATAAAATTAATAAAAATAAAAATAAAATAAAGTTTTAAATATAGCTAGTATATAATTTGGAAGCAAATTGATGTTTGGAAATCACACAGTTCTCGTGGGAGGAAAGAGGAGTGTGTAGGTGTTCTAGGAAGAAACCAACTAGCCGCAAGCAATCAGGGTGCCCTGGGTGTCAGTGAGCACATTTTAGACAGAAGATGCAGAACTGCAGCAGGTTAATTATATTTAATACCTGCCCTGGTTTCTGGATGACTGTATCCAACTGCCTTGGATTGCCTATAGTATTTCAAATCCAGCATATCCCAAACTGGATCCACTGCCTGCCTCCCTAAATTTCACTGTTGTCTCTCTCTTCTTCAGTTAGTAGCATATTAATCTACTCAGCGAGTATCAATCCCCAAGACTCAATTTTATTTCAAATACCTCTGTTTTTTCTAATATTTCCCTAATTTAGACGTCTATTTTAATCATTCAATAGATATTTTTGAGCCCTTCTTACGTGCCAGATCTTCTCCTAAGCTTGGTGGTGATGGAGGAGAGCAAGGCTTAGCGGAAAAAAAGACAAAACCTTACTTTTTGGGGGATGCACTGGGGAGGTAGGCAAGTGAAACAGACTTTAATAAAGTAACTAAGAAATCTAAGGGGTGCCTGGGTTGCTCAGTTCGTTAAGCGACCAACTCTTGGTTTCGACTCAGGTCATGATCTCAGGGTCATGAGATCGAGTCCTGCCTGGGGCTGTGCTCAGTACAGAGTCTGCTTGAGATTCTTTCCCCCTCCCCCTCCCTCCCCTCTCTTCCTCCCCCTGCTTGTCCTTTCTCTCTAAAATAAATAAAATCCTAAAAAAAAAAAAGAAATCTAAGATGGAGGTGACTTTTGAATACTATTTTAGGTTGCCTACAGAGGTAATATTTAACCTATGACTCAAGAGAAGAGCCTGCCAAGTTCTGGGAGGTGCATTTTAGACAGGCCAGGTTAGGAGAAAGACCTTACTAGACTCAAGGAACAGAAAAGGGGCCATGTGTGCTGCCATTAAGGAGAGTAATTGGCAGAATGAAATCATGTTGGTAAGCCATGTAACTAAGTCTGAATGTTGTAATATCAAACATGATGGGAAACCTTTGAAAGTTTTTAAGGAGAGAAAAAACATGCTGTGATTTATGTTTTTTAAAAAGAAAATCATGGGGCGCCTGGGTGGCTCAGTGGGTTAAAACCTCTGCCTTCGGCTAGGGTCGTGATCCCAGGGTCCTGGGATCGAGCCCCACATCGAGCTCTCTGCTCAGCAGGGAGCCTGCTTCTCCCTCTCTCTCTGCCTGCCTCTGCCTGCTTGCGATCTCTCTGTCAAATAAATAAAGTCATTAAAAAAAATAAAAAGAAAATCATGGCTGCCATGGGAGACTGGATTATAGTGGGGGGAAGGTGGACGAGGGAAAGGGGGATACTGGTGATCAATTCATAACTGATGCAGTTCTGCATCCTCTATATAAAATGTGCTCACTGACACCCAGGGCACCCTGAATGCTTGTGGCTAGTTGGTTTCTTCCTAGAACACCTGCACACTCCTCTTTCCTTCCAAGAGAACTGTGTGATTTCCAGGCATAAGTTTGCTTCCAAATTTGTGTATGTGTATTTAAAATTTTATTTTATTTTTAAGATTTCACTTATTTATTTGAGACACTGAGAGAGAGAAAGAGAGAAAGAGCACAAGCAGGAAGAGGGGCAGAGGGGGAGGGCAAAGCAGGCTCCCCACTGAGCAGGGAGCCTGACAAGGGCTAGAGGACTGTGAGATCATGACCTGAGCCAAAGGCAGATGCTTAACCAACTGAACCATCCAGGTGCCCCTAAAATTAAATTTTAAATAAGATTATTAATATTATACAAAACAATGCAATACTGAGAACAAATTATCATTTCTAAGGAAAACTAGGTCAGTTTGGAAAGATAGTATAGGATTGAAAAAAAAAAGTAAAAACTGCTTTCTGCCGTAGATTCCTTCATATACATCTTATGCCTTCATTCTACGAAAACTAAAGCTAGAGATCAGAAAGTGCATTAGGGGTATGGCTTAGCAAGAGAGAAACCAGAAGTGCTCATTAGCAAAACCGTGCCAAAGAAAGGCTTTGCGCTGCCGTTTGAACTTTGGCAAATGAATATATGTGCATTAAGTTAAAATAAAATGTTTAAGGTATGCAGTGTGGCTTGTGTGTCCCTCTTTGACCTATCACATCAGGTGAGTGGGCTTCTACTTTGGAGCTAGAATTGATACACTGGCTGAGGGAAAAAGAATCAGGAATAATAACGATCCTTGCCCCTTGCACCCGCTGAAGCAGATCTGCTTGGGACGCCCTTGTACTTTTGAGAAGCAGCTAAAGCTCTACACTTCTACTGACCAGTATTTTCCCTCTTTTCTAGCCGTATCATTTCCATAATTCATTATGCACACAGTTACCACCACACTCACTACAATGCTGCACAATGTACAGACCGGCCTGTATAAAAGGCTGTATTGGTCTGAGTTCCTTGAAGGGATCATATGCTTCTTTTTTTTTTTTTTTTTGGATCATATGCTTCTTAACAATATTTATAACCCAGCGCTGACACATGATAGATGTGTCAATGTTTGTTTGTTCAATGGACAAATGAAAGAACAGGCTATTTAATTTTTTGAACTGAGAAATACCTGTAAGCATTTAAATGATGATCCATCCTATACTGTTATGTACTGAATGTCTGTGCCCCCCTCAAATTCATATGCAGAAGCTTTAACCTCCTGGTGTGACTGTATTTGGAAACGGGGCCTCTAAGAAGGTGATTAAAGTTAAATGAGATCAAAGGGTGGGGTCCTGATCCAACAGGACTGATGTCCTTATGAGAGACACCAGAGAGCTTGTTCTCTGGAACCCAGAGTGTCCTCACCAGACACCAAACCATAATCTGGTTTTAACCAAGCAAGATGGCATCTTGCTTGATCTTGGTCTTCAGCCTCCAGAGCTGTGAGAGAATGAATCTGTCGTGGAAGCCATCCAGTCTGTGGTTTTGTTACAGCAGCCTGAGCGGACTACTACATACCTGTAGAACAATAGATTGTTTTCCCTGTCATATTTGGTCTGCCACAAGGAGCCTCAGGCGTAAGCGATCTTTGATATGTCTAAGAGATGTTTCTCTTTCAGCTTTCAAGGAAAAAAAATGTTTCTCCTCTGATTTTCTTTACTAACAAAATACACAGTATCATCACAGGAAGAAGCCTTTTTGTTTGAAAAGCCTTTTACTCCCTAAGGTTAAGCACATAACTCAAATTAAAAATAGCTTTTATCTTGGTACAACTAACAAAAAACCAATTTTTAGTAGTTTCTCAAGTGGCTAGTCTCCACAATTCCCTTACTCTTCCCTCAGACTCGTCACACCTTGCATTTGCAAGACGGTTTCCAGAGTTCCTCTGCACATTACCTGAGACCAAAACAAGAGGAAGGGGGAGAGACTGTATGAGCCGCATACTTACCCCATTACAGGAAGAGCGAGTGATTTCCCAGCAGCTATCAGCATACTTCTAACCATCTCACTGGCCACAATCGTGTCATGGGCTCAAACGTAGTCACAAGGAGAACTGAGAAAACACTATTTAGTTTATCCCATTCCTATTTTGGAGGGGGTAAAGAAACTTTTGGGTTAGTCAATGAGTGGTGGTATTTGCCCTACAGGGTTACTGGAAAACGACTGGCAGATGAGCTAATACTAAGAATGATCCTCCAGATATGGGCTTAGTCACCCCACGGTGGGCTTTTCAGTTCACACCTTAGCAAAGAACTTTAACCAGCATCTAACCAATACTTCTTTGATTACAATTAGCTAGGTTGCAAACATTTCATTAGGGCAAAGTCTGTACCAAGTCTTAACTGTATCTATTATAATAAAATACTAACTTTAGCTATTGAGTATACATTAACTGTATTGTTTATTATTGTTTTGTGTGAAGCTAATGACACATTCTACTTTTCTGTCAATGATACACAAAGAAGTGGCAAGTGGGGTCTTCTAATTTCAAGCTATGGTTAAAACCATAATCTGAGTTTATCAATATTGCATTTTCACCAAGAGCCTACCCATAACTTACCACTAGTTAACATTTCTAAGTTTGCATCCCATATTTACGGGCCCTACTTAAGAACATCTTTGAAAAGGAAGAATAATTTAGCTTTGTGTAATTACTGCTATCCTTAATGGCGCAGTAATGGTGTTAGCATAAGCTATGACAAGTTTTTACCTAATGTAGTCTAAAATACCATTTGAATCGAGACTTTATCAGAACAAAAATACATCTGTTCTAATTGAGACCTTAAACAGGGAGGAAAAGTGGGGTTGAGAAAATAAGAAAGTCATGTTTACCACACAAAAGTACAACTCCTAAGATTCTATATGGTAGCCAAGGTGAACACAATTTGGCTTAAGGCTGCCTAAAAAACAAAAAAGAGAAAGACAGTAATAGTCTTTAAGAAAAAGACAAATCAATTCTTTAAGAAAAGCACTGGTTTTACTGCTGCTGAACCTAAGAGAATTTTCTCTCATGAGTCCTCATAAAGGGTACACTGTGGTGTAGCAGGCATCAGCCTTAACAACACACGTGTTGAAAATGCAATTTCTGATGATTGTTTTGCTAGAAGAAGCCAACAGCACAGAAGCGAATTGCAATGCAGTAAAGATAATTCTATTATCTTTTGGAAGAACTAAAATGTGGATCAAACACGCAGCTCTTTGAAACTCTCCCAGAGGATACAATTTAGATTCCTCTCTCTGCTCGTTGAGAATACAGACTTGTTTTTAAAACGTAATCCCCAAACTCCTCTCTTCCCATAAGTAACAAAACCCATTTTAAAACTGGACAAATTATTTTTAGACCTAAGACCACTGTTCCCTTCTAATATCACAAATAGTGGAAGTAGACTACATAGATTATTTATCTGAGGAACATGGCTTTCTTTCTAAAAAATGCGCTTTAAATGTCTACTCTCAGAATAGACAAATAAAGCACATTTTAAAATGCCGGTTTATGGTTTTACTACCTACACATGAACTTCATTTTTAAAAGGTTAAGAGTTTTCACAGAAGTGTTGCCTGTTTGAATTATGTTCAACATTTTAAAATTAATATTGGTTACATTTGAAGTGCAGTACACCTATTCACAAAGACTTAAACTGATCATAATATAAAGTGTAAACCTAAAAAAAATCATAAACTCATTCCACATTTGTGAATGCAGCAGTTAAGTATAATTAAATTTACAATAATTGTAAGGGATAGAGAGAACACTGAAATTGAAGGGGAAAAACAGTATTCAAGATCTAAACAACAAAGCTACTGCTGTACTGAGAAAATAATTTATTAAACGAATGTAATAATGGGAATAAAATGCGTCATAAAAGTAAAAAAAGTAAATTCAAAATATAAATAGTGGTTTGTCTAATTAACAAGAGTTTTTCTTCACCCATCCAAAACTTTACATCCAATCTTCTGAAAGGCCAGATTTGGAAATATATGGTTCACTTTAGAACACACATGTATACAGCACTATAATATCTGGGATTTGGCAAAGATCATCTTATTAGACTAAAAATGATTTTTATTTTATTTTATTTTTTTAAAAGTCTTATTTGACAGAGAGAAACACAGCAAGAGAGGGAACACAAGCAGAGGGAATGGGAGCAGGCTTTCTGCCGAGCAGGGAGCCGGATGCGGGGCTTGACCCCAGGACTCTGGGATCATGACCCAAGCCGAAGGCAGACACTTGACGACTGAGCCACCCAGGCTCCCCTAAGAATGATTAATTTAAATGATTGTTCTTTTTAAACATTTTTTAAGCCTAGAGTATTTTGAAATGAACAAGGAGAATAGTTTATCATATTCTTCCTGACTCCCAGGATAGTAAACACACTTCTGGTATACTTTGTGGAAAATATTCTTTTTTTTTTTTAAAGATTTTTTATTTATTTATTTGACAGAGAAAGAGGTCACAAGTAGGCAGATAGGCAGGCAGAGAGAGGGGGAAGCAGGCTCCCCGCCGAGCAGAGAGCCCGATGCGGAGCTCGATCCCAGGACCCTGAGATCATGACCTGAGCCGAAGGCAGAGGCTTTAACCCACTGAGCCATCCAGGCGCCCCTTGTGGAAAATATTCTGAGACAGAACATACTGGTGCATTTCTGACAAAGGCTTTTAAAATTTTTGGTACTTTGTAAGAAACAGTCTTCTTTTTATATCAAAAGTTAACAACAGCCATTTGATCTCTTAATCATGTAAGTAGAATTTTAAACAACTACATTTTAATATGTACATCAAGATACTGATAAACTTTTAGATAGTGAAGAAAACAAAATAAAACTGGAGATTGTTATTCTATTTCCCCAGAAGTTTCCCTCAGCTTTTAGAAAGCACATGCAGTTCAGTATACCAACCAGGATTTCAAAATGCTAGCACGATCACAACACTTATTAACAGCAATATGCAAAGCACTGGAAATAGAAAATAAATGAGTGATTTCATATTGTAAAAATGAAACAAGGCACTTTCAACAACTATAAGCAAATCTGAAATAAATACTTTTTCATAAAGCTGACTCCAACAGACTGGTGTAAAAAGGGAAATAGTGAAGGCACTACATAATTTTTCCTAACTCCACTTACTAAAGAAATTCACCAATTAAACTTGGCACAAAGAAGTTTAATTATCATAAAGTGCATCACTTGGCTAAATATATTAAAAGGAAAATCAGCCTTAATACATTAGAGCAACATATTCATATATACAGAAATAAAAATGCAATCCTAGGAGTCAGTGTAGTTAAAGAACTTTATAGTATATATGGCTTTTTATTTTGTATTTTTTTTTTATAACTCCCTATTTGCTTAGAATCTTTATTTTCAAAAGAGTATACCTTGATTAGCAAAAAGAGGTAGTATCCTGAAAGAGGAAAACTCACTGATTCTACAGGTAGAGATTTAAGATAAAGATTATGTGGAAAATAAACAAGTACAACATATTATAATAAACTAGGACACTTATAGTATTCTGATAATGTATCAGCTTTTAAAATCAAGGCTATTTTATCACGTTAGCTGTTATTATATGTTACTATAGCTCTTTCAAATAGTTTTCCTTTGGTATTAGAACGTTTTCTTCCTCTTAAATAGCAATAACATTGCAAACAGGCAATTTTTATTTACAGACAGTAAATATGTCAATATTTAAAACTTAATTCATCTGTACCACTGATTTAAACCACTAATGAAAATATATCATGTCAGAGATACAAAGAAGTATCTATCAACCAGATAGTAACATGCATGTAATGTCCATTTAACTGATAAAATTGGCATTTTAAACACAAACATGCACACATACACACAAGAGTACACACATACATATTAGTTTGGAGCAATATATTGGCAAAATACCAAAATAATTTATGCACATTATTTAAGAATTGAGTCTTGATAACAGAACTCTAACTAGGTTTTTTTTTTAGTGTATTAAATACAAAGGTTGGATAAAAGACAATTTAAAGCAGCAGTGAATACATTTCTTATCCCAATAACTTAAAAAATTTTTATGTAAACTTTATACATGTGCAATCTTTCTGTTTTCTTTAAATGCTTCACTCTTTTTTTTTAAAATATTTGCCACTCTATTCTAAATTTGCTGAAACATATACATGAAAGGAACTGCTTGTCATGTACTAGTCTTCTTCAGCATTGTATGCCACTTCTGCAACTTCTATATCTGATACAGAATTTTCAGGTTCACTAAAACTTAAGCATGGTTTATCATCAGTTCTGCAAGAAAAGAGAAACACATCAACAAAGAGATTAGATACATGCTATTTCACTTCATTATTACCTTTAAAATTTTTTTATCTAATAGAAAGATTTAAATATTAATGTGCAAATATTTAATGGAAAAGAATAAATATTTGATCGGAAATTATATATCTATATTTTATAACTTATTTTTTTATTAACATAAAATGTATTATCTACCCCAGGGTACATGTCTGTGAATCGTCAGGCTTACACATTTCACAGCCCTCACCATAGTACATACCCTCCCCAATGTCCATAACCCAGCCACCCTATCCCTACCTCCCCTTCCCCCCAGCCACCTTCAGTTCGTTTCATGAGTTTAGGAATCTCTTATGGTTTGTCTCCTTCCTGATCCCATCTTGTTTCATTTCCCCCACACTCCCCATGACCCCCCACCCTGCCTCTCAAATTCTTCATATCAGAGAGATCATATGATAATTGTCTTTCTCTGACTGACTTATTTCACTTAGCATAATACCCTCTAGTTCCATCCATGTGGTTGCAAATGGCAAGATTTCTCTTGATGGCTGCATACTATTCCACTGTATATATTTTATATATATGTATTTCACAATTTTATTTATTTATTTGACAGAGAGAGAGAGAGCACAAGAGAGACCACAAGCAGGGGTGGCGGGAGAGGGAGAAGCAGGCTCCCCACTAAGCAGGGAGCCCAATGCAGGCCTTGATTCCAGGACCCTGGGATCATGACCTGAGCTGGGAGCAGCTGCTTAATGGACTGAATCAACCAGTTGCCCCAAGAAATTTTATATTTTTAAGTTGTTATTAACATCTTTGGAGATATATTTTTAAGTTTTTCAGCTATCCCAACTACCATTTATCACTAAAAATCTAGTTTATAATGACCTTTACCAACATAAAATCTCATAATTACAGCTTAGCTGTTTAGCTGCTACCACTGAAGTATTAATAATGACTTTGGACTTATAAGTAATAAATATTCTATGTACTTTCAAATATAGTATCTTTTCATCACTCCTGTTAGGTAGGCAGGCTTGTTGCTATTATAGTATCCCACTTTTTGAATGGAAAAAGACTGAGGGAGATTAATTTGTTAAGCTTAACAAAATTAATGAATTAATGGGCGCCTGGGTGGCTCAATGGGTTAAAGCCTCTGCCTTCAGCTCAGGTCATGAATCAGAGTCCTGGGATTGAGCCCCGCATTGGGGTCTCTGCTCAGCAGGGCGCCTGCTTCCCCCTCTCTCTTTGCCTGCTTATGATCTCTCTCTCTATGTCAAATAAATAAAATCTTTAAAAAAATTAATGAATTAACTGAATAGGTAATTCAGACATATCTTCAAAGTAAGTAATAATATTTACAGCCTAGATGCCAAAGATTCATTTTTAGGGACAGCCTAGAATATCAAATAGTCTTTCCTTATTTGCTCAGCAGATTTATGATATAATAACACTGAGTTCATAAAAAAAAGAGCACTCGACAGAATATTACTAGTAATTTTTCCCTATAATTAATATTCCCTATAATTATAATTTCCCTATAATGATTCAGATGATTAGGCTATAACAAACCAAATATTATTTACCTAGATTCTTCACACAAAACACCTTGATCAACCTCAAGTGAGGAGGACTCCACCTTTGGGATGTGTTCACCTTCTGTTTCTGATGCATGCAATGATTCTTCAGGTTCTAAAGACAATGTTCTGAAAGCAAATTAGAGCAACAAGTTATTTTCTACAAATAAAGTATGTATTGGTTTATTTTTGTAAATACACGTAGCTTTAGTAGTCTTTAGCTATCCTTAATACGGCTAATAAATCGCTGACTCTGGGAGTCAACAGAGAAATTAGTACTTATAATTAATGTAAAATGATTTTAATGTCAATTCAGTATATGCTGACAAGAAAACAAACTACGACTTTCATATGTGAAAAGTTGGCAGAAATGCCTAGAAACAAAGATACCATTTAAACAGGTTAAAATGAATACTGTTTATCTTGAACAGGTAGAGGTTTATATTTCTGATGTTTCCCATCCTTCAAATGTTCAACCTCTTAAGTAAATTATCAAAAGGCAATTTTCCCAATCTATAAGAAAGTACACCAAGACTCTAAGACTTTTGGAATCAGAAATTTCCTAAATCATATTAACATACAAAGGGCATTTAGCTCAGAGTATTGAGCCTAAAGAGTAAGGCTAAAAATGTAAATATCATAATATACCTGATTCTGTTCTCTAGAGTTTCTATATGAAGTTGCTTTTCATTCAGTAGTTTCTTCAGTGATTCCACCTCTTTTTGTTTTTCAAGCAGTTCTTTTTGAAAACGGTAGTTTGTCTCTTCTAAAGTTTCACAGAAAGCCTTAAAAACAAACAAAAAATGCAGAAAAAAATTACTTATGCAGTATCTTCCTCACGAGCATTTATTTGAGGAGTTAAAGAACATAATCAAAATAATATGTATGCAGCGACAACAGGTTGTTCCCTTTCCTCATCTTTTTTGGTCTCTGCTATCTTGATACTCACTCCCCACCTGCCAGCAGGAGTTCTAACTACAGGTCCCCTTTCTTGCGAGTTATTAATCAGTAAGCCACAGTGCTTGAAATGAGTATGTGATAACCCTCTAGTGTAGAACTGGGGGAAAAAATGACCAAGTTTTAAGTTTTTATTCTCCTTCATCTATTTTTGCCTAGTTCTAGATGAATGTATTTTTTTGAAAAACTGTGGCTATTCATTTGTATTAGCTTAGCAGCGATACTATTGTAACAAACTCCTCCATAGCACCTAAACAATGCTGGTTTTTTCAAAGTTGCTTTCCTCTTGCTTCTCCTTTTCCCAGATTCATTCAAAATTGACATGTTATCCTTCATACCCAGGATACCAAACACTGCTGAAATAAAGATTAAAACAAATAAAATTGTTCTACCATAAAAAATGATGTCATGAAAAAATGTGGGTCACTTATTTTGATGAGGCTTTCAGTGTTACATATCAATTCTTTTAATTATTCCTAGTTATCTATCACTCCCTGTCCTGTCTTCTCTAACGACTATTTTAAAACTTCTCCCCTTAAGTCCCCTACAATGTGTTACTATTGCTGATTCCAAACCCAGCTGATGATCTTGATTCCTGTACCAGGAAAAAAAAAAAATTACTGACTCCCTGAATTCCAGCTACCTTCACATTCTGTCCTTTTCCTTAAGAACATCTGACTCAGGGCGCTTGGGTGGCTCAGTGGTTAAAGCCTCTGCCTTCGACTCAGGTCATGATCTCGGGTCCTAGGATTGCCCCAAACTGGGCTCTCTGCTCAGCAGGGAGCCTGCTTCCCCCTCTCTGTCTGCTGCCTCTCTGACTACTTGTGATCTCTCTCCTCTCTGTCAAATAAATAAATAAAATCTTAAAAAAAAAAAAGAACATGTGACTCTTTAAGGTATCTTACCTACTCTTCCCTCCTCTGGAAGCGTGTTCAAGCACATACACTTTCTCTTAAATTTTCAACCTTTTCCCCTCCACTGGACCCTAAATTTACTTCATCAACTTTACTGAAGTTGATGAAGTAAATCCTAAAAATTTCTCCATAAAGAAAAATCATCACCTCCCTCTTGATCATGAGTCTCTCTAGCTAACTCACCTCTTTCCTTCCAAAATGAAAAACTATCACAAAGGTTTTTTATCACCCAACTTTAGCCCTCCATTTACTTCTAAAATCATTAAATTAGAGGAGTTTCACTTTCTCTTTCTCTACTAACTGTGCCCAGGCAAAGGCAAACAATGACCTTCTAATTGTCAAATCCAAAGTATTGTTTTAAAATGACTTCACTGCATGTCACTATTGACTTTAGTTTTTTAAAAAAAAGTTTAATGGAATCCTCTTTCATTGGCCTCCACAAAACTTTCTGGTTTGCTTCTTAACTTGGACAGTTACTTCTTAGCTTTTTATTTGTTCTTTGCATGTGGGCATTCATCAAAGTTTTACCCTTAGTTATATATCCTCTTGCTCTATATGTCATCCCTGGGCAATTGCACTTACTGTTAATACTTCAGCTCTCATCTCTACTCTACGCTACCAACTTCTAAGATGTTTGTTGTTGTTAATCTCCAGCCCTCAACCTTCCCTGAGTGCATAAACATCATTCATATATCTACTGGTCCTCTTCAATTAGATGTACCAATGGCAAGTCAAATAGTGTTGGCAAGGGAGCACCTATTTTACCATTTCATCATTAAAGTCATCAAGCAGGCATCTTAGCTCACTCCATGCCCCTGATTCCTATGGCCCAGGGATAACCCAGTCTTTCTACCTTTCCCTTCATTCTACCTTTCCCTCATTCCCTACTGCCTCATCAATACCGCTTGTGTTTTTGTCATTTTTACATTTGTCATTTCTACAGTTTTCAGTTCTTAACCAAACTATAATACCAGTAAACTAATTGGCTCACCTGTGTTAACTTTGGCAATTTTAGTTGGCTTTCTTTCTTTTTTTTTAAATTGTGTTATGTTAGTCACCATACAGTTGGCTTTCTTAAAAATAGATTTGATCATGTTACCTATGATTTAATACTGCCTAAATAATAAGGCCAAATATTTTTTCTTGGCAAATGAAGTACCTTATGATGTGACATACCCCTTTTGCCTCAGCTTCATAGCTTGCTGTATTTACCTTTCCTTTCCTCTGGTCCTCTGCATAACTCATGTTTCATGCAACTGAATTATTTTGAGTTTCTCAAATATTTATCTTTATATAGATGGAAGTATATAATACATATTCTGAAGCTTTTATTTTTTTTACCTAATGACATAAGATGACCTTATAAATATATCCATATTTAAAAATTTGGGTATATTCACATTATGAAAAAACTGAACAGTGTTCAACTATCATGCAAATATAGGAACACAGAGAAAAACAAAATAAATGAACTACATGTAACTTCCATTGATAACAGTACAGGCGATCAGACAAACTAAGGCTTCTGGCTATAAAATACCTAGCTAAAAACCCAACTTTTTAAGCAGATATGTGGGCAAGAAACAGAGGTAAGTCTCAGGGAACAAAAATGAAGAGAAGGGAAAACTAGTGCCACCAGCATCTGCACTAATATAGCTTTGGGTAATAGGTGAAGAAGGGGTGAGGAGAGGGTGCTTTCTGGTAACTTTGAACTTTAAACACCAAGATGGGATAAGAGATGAGTCAGGTTACATTTTAAGAGCTAGTGACAAAAAATGAGATAATCAGGAATAAAGTAAGGACTCTAAAGAGCTAAGCCATTAGTGAAGATTGTGTGTCTCCTCTTGGCCTTTATATGGGAGAGGTAAAGTCTTCCCTAAAGAATTTATACCTATGGCCAATGTTTCATGTGATATACTATCACAACTGGTCAGAAACATCCAAGCTTAGAAATTAGCATAAAAAAAGGTCCAGGATCAATGATACTCAAGGTATGTCTGCAGAAGGAAACAAACTTCTATGGAAGGATATACCCTCAACTTTGGCTGTTCAGTGTTCCTGGAGACAAGGTTGTAATCAAGGCAAATTTATAATCCAAAATTACAAAATACACTAGGATATCATCCACTGAAAAGAGGATTAGAATTCCTTAAACTCCAAATAGCATATTATTAGATAAAGACCGTAAGATATGAACATGTAAAATGACTGAAAAATATTTTTTAAAAGCTGGTATTAAAAAAATCAGGCATACCTGAGACAAAATGGTAGAATGTCAAGACATGACAAGTACAGTCAATATTATTAAGATCTTAATGGAAGTATCAAACAGTAGAATAATCCTGTCTGAAGATAAGAGAGTAAACTGGAAGTTAGAACTAAGAAAATTACAGAATTTATTCATTGAAGAATGAAGCATGAAGCATAGGGAGATGGAGACATAACATGAAAGAAAGGTTAAGACAGATGGAAAAGGAGAATAACAGACATATTTATAAATTGAGTTCCTAAAATAGAGAACAGAGAGAATGAGGAGAATCAATACTCAGTGAGAAAACAGCAGAAAATTTTCAGAACTGCTTAAATATTAGCATTTTCAGATTTGGGAAGAATAATGCATCCCAAGGATTACAAAAATAAACACCACCCACACATAAGATAGTAAAACTACAAATGCTAAAATCAAAAAGAAGGTCGCTAAAATACTAGGGAGAAAAAATAGTTTACTAGAATGGGACAACAATGAACTGAGAATAGATACTTCACAGCAATAATCTACAGCAAAGGCAGGGGGAAAAGACCTCAAAGAACTGAGAAAGACTATCAAGGTGGAATTCTAGACCCAGTTAAAACATACTTCAAGAATGAGAGCAAGATTTAAAAAATTTCAGACATGAAAGACCTAAACATTACCAACACACATTCATTGAAAGAACTATGTTCTTTGACGGTGTACTTTAACGGTGTACTTTAAGAGCAGTTAACTAAGGGCCAGTGAAAAGAGTGAGACGAGAGAACTTGGAATAGTGAGGAAAGGAAGTCCAGTATGCAGGTAATTAAAGGAAGCACTAGCTCACTTTGGGATGGCTGTAAACAACTAGGTTCTAAATGATTTGATGAAAACAATATATGGCTATTAAATAAGAGACAGTGAATGCAGAGCTTAGAAACCTGGAGGGGAAAAGGGAGGGTTAACTATATAACTACATAAAAGGAAAGGAGAAAAAAGGAAGGTAAATAACAGGCCCCAAAATAAAATGGTAGAAATAAATACAGATGTATCAGTAATTACTGGACACATCACAATAAACTTGCCATTTAAAAAACCCATTTTTCTGTTTCCAGACAAAACCAAAAATCTACCTCTATGATGCTGACAAGAAACACACTTTCTTCTTTTTAAAGATTATTTATTTATTTATTTATTTGAGAGAGAGAGAGAGAGGGAGAGAGAAAAAGAGAGAGAGAGAGGGAGAGTACAGAGAGAGAAGCAGTCTCCCTGCTGAGTAGAGAACCCAACATGGGGCTCCATCCCAGGACCCTGAGATCATGACCTGAACTGAAGGCAGAGGCTTTAACCCACTGAGCCACGCAGGCGTCCCAAGAAACACACTTTAAATATAAAGATAGAAAAATGCGTATCAGGCAACAGACAAATCTGCTCTTTCTTCCTTACAAAAGGTGTAGTTTTATTAATCTCAGAGTAATACGTTCTAAGTGGAAAACATTAGGCACAAAAAGAATCACTACCTAATAATAAAAGGAATGATTCAGTAGGGATATTTCAACTACAGAATTCCAAAAAAATTTTTTAACAACCAACCATTATGAGTGAATTCAACATACTACTTTTGGTAATTAAAGATATGTTAAGAGATTTTTAAAAAATCCGAGAAAATGCCTTACATCAATGTATTTTAAAATCTGTACAAATTGCCCAATTTTCTAAAAAAAAAAAAACAAACATCAAAATTGAGCCCTTAAGAAACATACAATCTGAATAAACTCTATTCATTAAAGAAATGTAATCAGTTGTTAAAAAGCTACCCATAAAACTACTGAACAAACTAAAGAAAATATCAGACTCAGGTTGTTTTACAGGTGAAATACAGAATCACTTCCTTTAAAGTTAGGAACAGAGGAAAAGGATGTTTGCCATAACTGCTTCCATTTAACTTTAAAGAACCCAGGTAGCACAGAAAATTATGAAAATGGAATGAAAAGTATTAAGGATTAAAAAGGAAAAACCATAACTGTAGTATTTCAGGGGATATGATTACGTGTATAGAAAATCTAAAAGGATCTATAAACTAATGAGAGATTTCAACAAAGATGTAACATATAAAACATACAGAAAACAATAACACAACAGTAATAAATTATAATATAATAGGGCGCCTGGGTGGCTCAGTTATTGATGGTCTGCCTTTCACTCAGGTCATGATTCTGCAGTCCTGAGATGGAGCCCCCACTGGGCTCCTTGGTCAGCGCAGATGCTGTTTCTCTCTCTGCCTGTTGCTCCCTCTACTTGTGCTCTCTCTTTCTGTCAAATAAATAAAATCTTTAGAAAATAATAAAAATACCAATTATGATAAAAAACCCCCAAATAGTAAATACTACAGCTTTCCCTAAAAGTTTTAGGAAAAAATTTAACCTTTATTGAAGACTTTTAAACAAGACTTAAATAAAGCAAAGATCTTATTGGAAGGAAGATTCAATTCTATAATGATTCTGCTCTTTAAAATTAATCGATAAATGTATAATAATTCCAAACAAAATGCCACCAGGATATTTTATGAAACTCAAAAGTTGATTCTAAAATTCATATGGAAAAACAAATAGTCAATTTTGAAGAAAAACAAGGAAGGGAAATCTTGTCTTGCCAGTTACAAAAATTATAAAGCCACAGTAATTAATTTTCACAGTATAGATTCAATAAAGAAACAGAGTAATTATAATAATATAAAAGCAAATAGAAATTCTGGAATTGAAAAGTACAATAGCTGAAGTGAAAAATTAATAAGAGGAGTTCAACAGATTTCAAATGACAGAAAAATGAGTCAGTGAGCTTGAACATAGATCAACAGAAATTATTCAGTCTGAAGAACAGAGGAAAAATGAAAAAAAAAAAAAAAAAAGAATAGCATTTCAGAAACATGAAGCACAATATAAAGTATACAAATATACGGCTAATGGGAATCCCAGAAGAAGGGTAAGAGGAAAGGACTGAAAAATTATTTGAAGAAATAATGGCCAACCACTTCCTAAGTCTGATGTAGAATACTAATCTACTAAATCCAAGAAGCTCAATGAAGCCAAATTTTTTTTCTTTAAAGATTTTATTTATTTATTTGACAGAGAAAGAGAGAGAGAGATCACAAGTATGCAGGGAGACAGGCAGAGAGAGAGAAGGGGAAGCAGGCTTCCTGCTGAGCAGAGAGCCCAATGCGAGACTCGATCCCAGGACCCTGAGATCATGACTCAAGCTGAAGACAGAAGCTTTAACCCACTGAGCCACTCAGGCACCCCAATGAAGCCAAATTTTGATAAATACTTTGATATACCATAATAAAATTGCTGAAAGTCAAAGAAAAAAATCTTTAAAGTAGCAAGGGCAGAAAGGCTCATCATGTTTATGGGAATAATGTAATTAATGGCTGACTTTTCATTAGGGAAAATGGAAGCCAGAAGACAAAGGAATGACATATAGTTAAAACAAAACAGGGGCGCCTGGGTGGCTCAGTGGGTTAAAGCCTCTGCCTTCGGCTCAGGTCATGATCTCAGGGTCCTGGGATCGAGCCCCACATTGGGCTCTCTGCTCAGCAGGGAGCCTGCTTCCCCCCTCTCTCTGCCTGCCTCTCTACCTACTTGTGATCTCTCTCTCTCTCTGTGTCAAATAAATAAAATCTTTAAAACAAAACAAAACCCATCAATAAAATTATCCTTCATAATAAACATTCTCAGATAAACAAAGACTGAGAATTTGTTACCATCAGACCTGCCTTACAAAAAATACTAAAGGAAGGAAGGCCTTGAAGCTCAAAGAATGTGATACCAGATGATAATACCAATCCAGCAAGGAATGAAGAGGGCTGGAAATAGGAAATATATGGACAAATATAAAAGTCTATAACATATTTTTCTAACTTCTTCTCTTAATTTCTTTATAAGAGAAAAGACTATATAAAGAAATAATTATTATACTGTATTACTGGGTTTATAACACATAGATTTAAAATATGTAATAAATAATAGGGGTGTCTGACTGGCTCAGTCAGTGGAGCATGTGACTCTTGATCTCAGGGTTGTGAGTTCAAGCCCCATGTTGGGCCTTGAGCTTACCTAAAAAAAAAAAAGTAATTATAGCAACACCAAGGAGGGAGGACAAAAAGATGTACTGAAACTAAGTTTATAATTCCCTGGAATTATTACTCTGAAGTAGACTGTTACAATGCATATTTTAATACCTAGAGCAACCATTAAAAGATAAAAAAGTAAAAATTTCTATAGAGCAATCAAACTGGCATACAAAAAATATTTATTTCATATAATAGTAGGCAGTAAAGGATGAGGAGGACCAAAAGAGATGCAGTAGATAGAAAATAAATTGCAAATAGCAGATGGTAAAGATGTCAGACTGAACAAAAGACCAAAACCCAGCTATATGTTAGATTGCTATATACAAGAGACAGATCTTAGGTTGAAAGACACAAACTGAAAGCAAAAAAAAAAAAAAAAAAAAAAAAAGGGAAAATGATATACTATGTAAACATAAGAAAGCTGTAATATGTAATAAACAAGATTGTATGGTATTGGCATAAGGATAGGTAACTAGGTTAATGGAAGAGAATTAAGAGTCGAGAAACAAACCCATTCCTCCACGTTTATTTGATTTTTGATAAATGTGCCAACATAAAAAGCATATTGGCATAATCAGGTATCTGTAGGAACTTAAAAACCTTATCTCATACATTATAAATATCTATCAGGTCAGGATGGATAATAGACTAAATCTAAGAGCTGAAATGATAAAACTTCTAGAAAAAAAATGGTGGAGAAAACTTTTGTGACCCTGTGTTAGGGGAAGTTCTTTTTTTTTTTTTTTCCAAGTAGTTTCCACACCCAAGATGGAACTTGAACTCATGACCTGAGATCAAGACTTGGATGCTCTACTGACTCAGACAGCCAGTCACCCCTGGGTAAAGAGTTCTTAATGATACAACATTTTTAGCCATAAAAAAAGTGCTAAAATAAACTTCATTAAAATTAAAGACATTAGTACTTAAGGACACCATTAAGAAGATGAAAAGACACATAGAGATCAGGAGAGAATATCTGCAAATCAGATATCTGATAAAGAGGCTTCTATCCAAAATAAGTCTTACAACTCAATATAACAGCTAAACTTAAAAAAAAGAGGGAAAAAGACTTAGATAGACAATTCATCAAACATATAAATGGCTAAAAAACACATGAAAAAGTGATCAACATATTAAAAAAAGTGACTAACATAAAAAATTAGGGAAATGCAAACTAAAATTATAGTATAATACCACTACACACCCACAAGAATGCCTATACTCCAAAAGACAGATAAATCATATTTAGGAGGACATGGAAAAAGTGAAACTCTCATATACTTGTGGTGGGAATGTAAAATGGTATAGCTACTTCAGAAAACAGTTTTTAAGTTTAAAAAGTTAAACGTAATTTGCCATATAAGCAAATGTTCCATTTCTAGGGATCAATCCAAGAGAAATGAAGACAAATGTCCACACAAATCCTCCATGAGATTGTTCACAGCAGCATTACTCAAATAGCACATAACTGGAAACTATTCAAATGTCCAGCTGGTGACTGGATAAACAAAGTGTGATATATGTGTACAATGAAAAACCATTCAGCAACAAATACATTTATAGAATATGAATGGTTGGCCCTCAAAAACATGATGCTAAGTGAAAGAAAGCAGATGTAAAGATTATATACTGTATACTATTATGCATACTGTATTTGTAAAATATTATGTATACTGAATACTGATCACACACACACACACACACACACACACACGCACAAAGTATGACTCTATTTACATAAAATACCCAGAAGAGGCAAATTTGTAGAAACTGAAAACAGATCAGTAGTTGTCTAGAGCTGGGAGTGTTGGACTGCTTGCAAAATGGCTTGCAGGAATTTTTTTTAAGGTGATGGGAATTTCTAAAACTGAATAATGGTGATGGCAGCACAGTTCTATAAATTTACCAAAAATTACTAAATTGTACATTTTTTTTTTTTTTTAATTTTATTTATTTGACAGAGAGAAACACAGCGAGAGAGGGAACACAAGCAGAGGGAATGGTAGCGGGAGAAGCAGGCTTCCTGCCGAGAGCAGGGAGCCCGATGCGGGGCTTGATCCCAGGACCCTGGGATCTGACCTGGGCCGAAGGCAGACGCTTAACGACTGAGCCACCCAGGCACCCCTAAATTGTACATTTTCAATGGAATAGCAAATAGCTAATTTTATGGGTGAAATTTTTACTTCAATAAAGCTATTTCCAAAAAGCTATGGCATTCACTCTAATACAAAGAACAGATTCAGTTTAACCGAAAACGTTACAAATCTACCAATTGAATCTGTTCCATTTAAATGCCATTGAACATTTGAGGGAAAAAAAAACCCTGCATAAAATCCTACCTATTATTACCAAATCTGTTTTGTGAATCTAGTCAACTGCTTCAAGAAATAGGCCACTCTAACACGTCAATTGGTGTAATTTGAGGAACGTCAAGCTTGAGTTGAATTGATAACAAGACAATAACTTTTACTTCTGAAGGTAAGTTTTAATTGATTTTAGTTGTAGGTTCTTTACTTTGATATTTAGATGGAAGAAAACTCAGCATAGAAATAGCACTTTTAAACGTAGTAAAATAAATTTCCAGATTTTTTTTTTTCCAAATAGTAAAAGTAAGGAGAAAAAAGTGCAAGATTTAATTTTAGAGCTTCATTGATGGCATGGCATGTATGAACTTTTATTTTTTCACTAAACTAGGTTCATGTATTTCAATGAAAGACATCTTTGACTCAAACATTAAAAGCTTTCTGTGTAAAATGATAATGGTCTGAAATTATAATATTTTGCTCTTTGCTATTCCATTCAGGAAACAATGTAGTAATTGTACTGTATTATTTGTTCCTCATTCCATGTGATATATAATACAGCACTTACCCTGCTTTCTTCTAGGCTATCAAATGGACCTGGTGGATCATCCAGACAAAGAAATTCTCTCACTGCAAGGCTTTTCAGAGGAAAAAAAATAAGCTGGGGTACAAATAAGTTTATAAAAAACAGAAAGCAAAAGTTACTTTGAAGCTACACAGCGTTTTAAGCAAGTTGGTTTTGCGGATATAACAAAAGCAGCATGTTGGTTATGTGTTTTCACACAAACCACCAAGTACAAATATAAAATCTATAGAAGACACAAAGATTTTAAGCCATTTTCTAAGATCTTATGAACATCGAGATTGTAAATCCATGCTACATAAAAACCATAGGACATAAAACATAAGCCAACCTAAATGATGAATAGAAACAGTATTACTTCCAAAATTACTAATTTAAACTAGTCTAAAAATGTCATCATCTTGTTATGCAGAAATACAATTTCTAATTTATACTTTGTCGGGAGATGCTTCTAAAGTAACTGAAAAGTATTTACTCTGAAACAAGTTAAAGATTTTTCTTGCAATCATGTTTATTACATAATTTAATTATTTTCCCTAAAGAGTTTAAGAGAAAAAAATACTGAAGAACTCATTTCTGAATTACCATAAATTTCAAAATAATGAAATTTAGTTGATCCTTCAACCACGCTGGTGTTAGGGGTGCTGACCCCCTGTGCAACTGAAAATCAGCATATAACTTTTGACTCTCCAAAAAGTTACCTTCTAGTAGCCTACTGTTGACTGGAAGCCTTCTCCGTAACAAAAATGGTCAATTAACACATACATTGTATGGTCTATTATATACCGCATTTTTACAATAAAGTAAGCTAATGTTACTGAGCAAATCATAAGGAAAATACATTTATAGTACTATGCTGTAAAAAAAATGTGTATGAGAGGATCTAGGCAGTTCAAACCTGTGCTGTTCAAGGGGCAACTGTAATATGGTATTGTTGTCTTTCTCAATTATCAGAAATAGGTTAATAGTAGAAAACTTAACTTCCATGTTACAAAAATACTCACTTTTCTAAAGGCAATTTTGGACTGAGAGGCAACTCTGTGTGCATGTTAAAACAAATATGGAGACTTAAAATTTTAGGTTTAAAGGATAAAAATATGGTATTTTAAGGTACTGTGTAGATGTCAATCTATGCTAAGAGGGAATGGCACATTGGGGTTTTTATATTGGGTCAGATAGGTTGATGATGACAGGGATGGTGATGAAAAGACAAATGGAATATACAGTGAAACCTTTCCAAAAGTAAAAATAATGTGAATTAATATAGAGAAGTGGTGTTAAGAAATTAATCTAGAAGATTGCAAAGACAGAACAAAGAGGAGTAAATCTGTGGACAGTAAAATCTTGACAATACAGGTAATAAAGGACACAGATTCAGGGAAACTGAGAAAAAACTTGAGTATTCATAATCACGAAATAATAGAGATGGAAAGAATCTTAAATATGATCTAGTTGATTTTTAAAAAATGTGATCCATAGTGTGCTTTTTATCCTTTTCATGTGTTCAGCCAAGAGTATACCTAAACACCTCCAGGAATAGGGAATGTTCCACCTCTTAGAGTAAACTGTCCTTTTTTTTTTTTTTTTTTTAAAGATTTTATTTATTTATTTGTCAGAGAGGAGAGAGATCACGAGTAGGCAGAGAGGCAGGCAGAGAGAGGGGGGTAAGCAGGCTTCCTGCTGAGCAGAGCCCGATGCGGAGCTCGATCCCAGGACCCTGAGATCATGACCTGAGCCGAAGGCAGAGGCTTTAACCCACTGAGCCACCCAGGCGCCTAGAATAAACCATCTTATGTTTGAAAAATACAGAAAATTAGAGAGAGTTGTTTCTTTTACTGAGCTGAAATTTTTCCCCCTGCAGCTTCTACTCATCAATCTTAGTCCTGCTTTTGAGCCATTCAGGGCAAATCTAAGTCCTCTTTCACATGATAACCCTAGAATCATGTTTTATGTGTTATACTTCCTCTAACACCTTATATTCCCCCAAAGCAATACTAATACACTAATGTTTTCTTTTCTTATCCTGTAACAAAATTTGTTGCATACTTAAAGCCTACATGGTCTCTGCACTCACGAAGCCAACATTTCCCCCCCAGTTTTACTGAGGTATAACTGACAGTTAAAAATTGTATATATATTTAAGGTGTACAACTTGATTCAAGTATACATTGTGAAACGTGAACTACAATCAAGCTAATTAACATATCACCCCCACATAGTTATCATTTCTAGTATTTTTGAAGTACATTTCACACACAGGGCTTTCATATATCCTATTTCATTTAATTTTCACAATAATCATGTGAGGTGAAGAAAGGCATTACATTTCCATTTTACAAATGATACCAAAATTCAAAGAGTTAAGATGACCCATACAAGGTTACAAGTGCCAGTGGTAGAGCAAGACCTTGAATCTGTCTTCTGAATGAAAATATGTACCTTTTTCTACCTTTAAATTTTTTTGTTATATTTTTGTTCCTTTGAATCTTTCCCCTTGCTGGTCACTTCCCTCAGCAAACATTCAACTTGTCTGTATCCTTTAACCAAGGCCTCTAGAATACTGCAGTTGGTCTAAGAGCAAGGGGACAGGACCACCACACATTCTTTTAGTTTAGCTATTATATTTCTATCCACCCACTATTAGAAAACCAACTTTTAGGCAAAAAATGAGCCATAGGAAATAAACTGATCTTGGGACTGAGAGGTCAAAAGTATGGATGAAACCCTGAGAATAGCCTTTAAGACTAATATGGAAAGTGAACAGAAGTTTATAGAAGGGTCTTTTTCCCTTTTTAATACTTCAAGTGTATGATAATCCAATGTGAGATACTGTTCTCTTATAGGTTTATACCCAGATTTTCTCATTCTTTAGTAATATTTTTATGTTTGCAAATTACTCTAATTATTGAAATGCAGCTGCTGGGAAATAAAAAGTAGTTAAGGGAATATATGCACCTCTTTTTATATCTTTGACTTATAGTAGAAATTTAACTCAAGATCAACAGTGATGTTGACAATGTACCCAGCTATACGAATCATTTTTGGAGTGGCTTTTCTATTTCATTCTCCTTCCCTAAACATCTTTATGATCTATATTACCTCCTCATGACTTATTTATTTTATATTTCATTAAAAAAAGAAAAATCTTCATGATCTATATAGCTCACTAGTGTGTTACTCAAACAAAATCCAGTGGATTTTTTTTCCAGTATAGTTCATAGTCATATTCTATGCCTTACCTTCTTTAATCTGGAACAAAAGAATGAAATTTCAAATTGGCTACACAACTCTGATTTATAAAATACTCTCTCAGGGGTTCACTACATTTCCTCGGTTTTTAACAGGACTCAGGTGGAAGAGGAAGAGAGTCAATATACTCAAACTATTCCCATAGGAGAGAGACACACACAAATCTGTGGGAGATGGTAGTGTTTGAGAAAACAATTTCTTTCACAGACATTCTGATACTTTTCCCTTCCTATAAAAGGAAACCTTTACCCCTGCTTGAGAACCACTGACTAGAGAACTTTATTTAGATTTGATCAATATTTGACTGCCTATGTATAGCATGGTTCTGCTCAGTGATTTCCTACATATTATCAATGTATAATTTATAAATAAATCAAATAAGATATAATACAAATAAATATAAATATGAAAGACTCTATTATTTATTATTAAATGGTCTATAAATTGAAGTCAATTTTCCCCAAAGAGCTGAGGTTTTTTTTTAATATTTTTTATTATGTTCAGTTAGCCACTGTATTATTAGTTTTTGATGCAATGTTCAATGAATGATTAATTAGTTGTGTATAACACTCAGTGCTCATCACTACATGTATCCTCCTTAATACCCATCACCCTGTTACCCCGAGAAGTCTTTTTTTTTTTTTTTAAGATTTTGTTTATTTATTTGACAGAGAGAGAGAGAGAGAGAGAGAGAGAGAGACAGTAAGGGTGGGAACACAAGCAAGAGGACTGGGAGAGGTAGAAGCAGGCTTCTTGTGAGTAGGGAGCCTGATGTGGGGCTTGATCCCAGGACTCCAGGATCATGCCCTGAACTGAAGGCAGACACTTAACTGACTGAGCCACAGAGGTGCCTCCTTAGAAGTCGATTTTTTTTTTTTAAAGTCTTACTCTTTTTTCCTCCTTGTTCACTGATAGGTTCAGTATAGCCCCTAATCTCTCCTCCATATTCAATCTTTAATACTTTTGCTTCCATTTGGCTATGATAACAAAGGTAAGAAAAACAGGATAAAAGGGAAACCTATCTAAGAGAAAAATCCAACCATCTGGAATTAAAAGGTAAAGAAAGACTTTGTATCTTTCTATTTCCTTTATTACCTAGAATAGATTTTTAGTGTGTTTGGGAAAATTCTATTTTAGAATTGAGATCAGTTGTTGACTTAGCTTGCCTGAAGATAAGGAGACCACAGATCTCAGCATTTTTTATTATCAAAGCAAATTTGCCCTACAACTTTATCTCTTCCTCTGATTCTCTAAAAAAGTTTTCTGTCAGAGTTTTACTGTATTTTCAACTTAAAAAACTATTTCATCTGGTGGACTTTCATCTTCTATTTACTATTATAGTTTACTTTTTTCTTATATAGATAGTATCTGTTTACATTTTGATTTTTTAAAAAAAACTAGTAATTTAATAGCTAAAAGCACTCTATCTTGAAATGATAAAAGAAAAAAAAACATTAAAGCTAATGCCTATAATTCATTAAAAGGTGAATCAAGAACCAAGTAGAAAGTGTACTAAAAATACTAAATACCAGTTCTGTCAAAATCAAATTAAGCACAAAAAGGCTACTGCAGGAAAATATTCCTCAAGGATTTCAGATAGAAATGTTGTATCAGTTAGTATTTCTCTTCAGGATTCTCTATCAGCTAAAAGAAAATAACAGAAAATTGACATTAAACACAACCTGGGAGATAAGGACTCAGGGATCAAGGCTTGTGACAGTGAGGGTCACAATGGAGATGGATTGATTGGGTGTGAGGCTGAGGGGCTCACATTCAGAATCCTGTGGTAGAATATGGGGGTAGTGGGGAACCAGTTTAGACCTGGATTATCTCTTGCCTAATTACTAGCCCACTCTTGTCCTTACGTTCAGTTTTATTCTTTTTAATCCAGAGTACTTAAAAAACAAATGTTTTATATCAAACCCAGGTTAAAACCCATCTATGCCTCCTCTCGCAAGAACGAACAAAGCCAAGATCTTTGTGTTGGCATAAAACACCTGCCTACATTCCAGTTTTAACTGTCTTTCCTAACTGACACTTCAAAAATAGTACATCTTCATATCTATTTCATGCCTCCATACCTTTACTCATGCTTGCTGCTATTAACCTGGCCCATCTTTCCCACCTTTATCTGGCTAATTTGTATTTATTCTTTGTGACTCAGCTCATCTATTATCTCCTCTTAGAATCTTTTCTGATTAGATCCCTTTTCCTACCCACATTAGGTTCAGTATTCTTTTTTTTTTTCCAGGGAGAGAGAAAGAGCATGTGCATGAGAGAGCAGGTGTGTGAGTGGGCAGGTGAATTAATGGGTGTGTAAACTGGTGGGGAGGGGCAGAAGGAGAAGGGGGAGAAAAAGAGAATCTCAAGCAGGGTCCATACCCAGCTCAAAGCCACGGGGCGCCAAGGTGGCTCAGTGGGTTAAGCCTCTGCCTTCGGCTCAGGTCATGATCTCGGGGTGCTGGGATAGAGTCCCACATTGGGCTCTCTGCTCAGCAGGGAGCCTGTTTCCCCCTCTCTCTCTGCCTGCCTCTCTGCCTACTTGTGATCTCTCTCTGTCAAATAAATGAATAAATAAATAAATATCTTAAAAAAAAAAAAAGCCTCATGTGGGGCTCGATCTCATGACTCTGAGATCATGATCTGAGCTGAAATCAGTCTCTTAACCAGCCGAGCTACTCAGGTGCCCCTAAGTTCAATATTCTTATATGTATTACCATGGTACCTTGAAGAGATCCCTTTCATTGCACTTATTACATTGTATTATTAGTATTGTCTGCTTACCAAACCAAGTATTGTCTGTTTATCAATATCAAGGATTATTTGCTTCACCAAAAGGTAGATGTTGTTTCTGGACTGTATAGACCATATTCAAACCAATTAGCACATCATAGAAGAAGTATACCACAAATAATGACTTTATTTGTAAGAGTTATACAATTAGAAAAAATTTAATGCAACTGTTAAGAGCATTAGAACAAATTTCTATCCACTGTTGCAGATAAACACTCTACTACAATTCTCAAATTTGAGATGAATTTTAGGTTTTAACAGATACTCCTCCTTTTGGATAGCAACAAGACCAAAAGTCTTAAGAGTTAAAAGGTCAAAATCTGGTTGTTTCTGATGGTATGACCTTAAGATTCATGAGGAAGCACAATAAAAAGAATAGGATATGAGAAATTCAGAGTTGAAAGGGAACTTTTAGAAGCTACTTAGCTCAATTACCTCATTTTCCAATTGGAGACATTGATTAAAATCAGGTAAGTAACTGACTAAAATTATTTCACTACTAAGCTCCAAAACCAAATTTTGTTTAAGGTCTCTGACACCCAATTTAATTAGATGAGAGTTTAGATGTGTCTGAATACAAAATATTTGGCTTTACTGCATTTAAAAAAACTGTCCATAATTGAATGTTTACCAAACATTACTGGTGAAAATCACTTGACTAAGCTTAGCAATAATGTGTTGGTTCTCATGAGTTGGCATTATACGAGCTTTGCATATGTAATTATAAAAAATACTAAGATTAACTTCTCTTGATAAAATCTTTATATATAAACACAACTTAAATAAATTAAAAAAATTTCCTGTGAGAACATAGTTCAAGGTTGAAAATGCATAAAAAATTGTTTAAGTATTCTTGTTCCAGAATTATAGAATTATTGAATTTTATAACTAGAAGAGACCTAAGAAGTCATCTAATGCAATATATGCCATTTAATAATTCCCCTTTAATACCATTGATGGTTATCCAGCCTTTTTAGATACTTAAGGTAAAAAGAAACTCACTTTCTCAAAAAAAAAAGCAGAATATTTTTATATTTGATAGCGTGAAATGATATGTAATTCTATCTTATCTGAACTGATAGGGTCTTCCTCTAATTCTCACTACTATTCCTAGTTTTACATGTTAGTCTTACATGTTAGTCTTGCTACTAAAAATGAGGTCCTTGGATCCGCATTATCTGTGTCACCTATAAACCTGTTAAAAATGCAGAATCCTTACTCCAGACCTGCTGATTCAGGGCTTCACTTTAACAAAATACACTACAGTTGGAGAAGCACTATTTTAAATCTAAGTAACATTTGATTAATCTTTCTTCCCATCACAATCTTTCAAATATGTGAAGATGGCTATTTTATCCCCCAAGTACTTTTGCTCTTTAAAGGGTAAATATTATCATTTTTTTCAATTGCTCCTTCATGTAAATTCTTCTATATTTTTATTTTTTTTTTACTATGAACTGCTATTGATGCAAATCCCATCCTGAACTTTTAATTTTTTTTAAACACACATAGAATTTAAAACATGAATTTTTGGCACTGAAGTTCTTACAGATGGATGGTAATTTGAAAAAAATTATGTAATTTAACCTATTTTAAATAATTTAAAAGAAGAAAAAAACTTGGCAAATCAGGATATTTGTGTAGTGCTTCTGAAAATAGAGAATAGTAAAATATTTGCTGTGCTGATTAAATGATGCAACAATTTCAAAGTAGCAGAAGATAGTATAAACCATTAAATAATTGTATTTATAATATATATATAATTTATAATATATAATTTGTAAATAACTATATATAGTAAATAACTACGACCAAATTGTGCAGTGTAAGACTTTTCCCCTCCATCTATCTTTAGATAGCCTTCACCTTGACATGCTGCTGGCACAGGACCTCTGCCTTCTTGCTTCTGCATTTTGATATAATACTCCCTCTCATTTGTAAAGTCCTTATTTATCTTCTTATTGGTCCAAATATCATTAATTCTTTAAAATCCAGCTCAAATGTCACCCTCTAGGAAGCCTCCTCAAATTCTCCTAGTTAAAAGTTCTCTCTCTTCCTCTTCTGAAAGAGATCTAACTCTACTCATGATAGTTTTTTGGGGTGACTATTCCTCCTATTCAATTTTCTTGAATAAAGGATCAGTATCTAACACAACTTTGTGTACTATAGTACCTTATCTATAGTTAAGACCAAAATAAATATTTATGGAACAGACAAAATTAATAATAAATCTTTTGATTTATTGCAATCTTAAAAATATTAAGTTTTTATTGTTTTCTTACTTTGTATTTTCTGAACGCATCTGAAAAATAATATTATTTTAAAACTTTGAGACCAACAATCCTTAGTATTTTTTCAGTTCTTACTTTCTTCTACTTCTGCTTTGTTACAGTTAGAGAGGTTTTAATATTAAGAGGTGCTGATTTTGTAATGGGAAGCTCTTAGCCAACATGAATGTTAAGAAATGTGTTGTGAAGTGTTAAGAATATAAAAAAGTAAAGTGAAAGGACTGCAATTATAAATCTATAAAGAAGTAATATCAAATAATTACTTGGCCATGTAAAGATAGTAATTTTTCTATGCTGCCATTACAATTCTAAAGGATGCTAATAGGTATATCAGCAGGTAACTATAACTAATTGATATTTTAAGCAGCTATTCTTTTTTTTTTCTTAAGATTTATTTATTTATTTGAGAGAGAGAGTGAGCGTGCACATGGGGAGGCAGGAGGAGAGGGTGAGAGAGAGTCTCAAGCAGACTCTGTGCTGACTGTGGAGCCCAGAGGGGCGGGGGGCTTGATCTCATGACCCTGAGATTATGACTTGATCTAAAACCAAGAGTTGGATGCTGAACTGAGCCACCCAGGAGCTCCTAAGTGCTGATTCTTAAATGTTGTTTCATGTTTTCATATACATGTGTTGAGATTTTCTCTTTTCTCCCTTAGGAGAAATTCATAAATGGCTGCGTGGCAATCCTAGACTTCCTAGATAACTGCTAATTATTTGTTTATGGCTCATATTCATCTTCCTACCCATAATTTTAATTTACCCTTCAATGTTCTCAAATTCTACTTCTTACTTCCAGTATTGCTTCATCATTGAAAAAAGGACCAATCTTCACCTTCTCTGAGTTCCTGCTACTTTAATAACCTGTATCATACCACGTACCCTTTCATAAACTCCCTTGTTTTGTTCGTACGGAAGCCTAATTTCTTCAAATGAATTTTAAGACCAATGAGTACACTCTCAGGTTCTTTCATATCCTTCTTGGGTTGACACAGAGCAAATGCTTAAGGTACAGATAAATAACTCTTTTTTCCCCTTCCTTCACTCAAGCTTTAAACAAAAGTTTATTAAGAAGCTTTTTAAACTGTGAAGTAAATAATCGTATCCAAAACCCACAAAAAAGAGAGTGGTTACCGTAGAATAAACAAGGCATAAATACTTCACTTTGAGTTCAATTTATCTAACAGTAATCCCTAAATGTTTCACGATGCAACATGACAAAAGCAAGTAGGCAAATAGCGCGAGGCACACGATAGTCTTTAATGTAAGACTTCGTAGAACTTCCAATACTCTAGGAATGTCAAATGAAATCTTTTCCAATTTATTTGGCCAAGAAATTTTTGTTTCTCTGAAACACCTATTTACGAGTTGAGCAAGACCATTACCACTGTTCTAAAGTACGCAGTCTTAGGTGTGCCTGGGTGACTCAGCCAGTTGAGCACCCTGTTCCTGGTTTTGGCTCAGGTCATGAGCTCATGGGTAGTGAGGTCAGGCTCCATGTCTCCCTCCACACTAGGCAGGGAGTCTGCTTGATGATTCTCTCCGTCTGCCCCTCCCAGCCTCAAATAAATAAATAAATAAATCTTAAAAAAACAGTGTAGTCTTAGTAACAACAAGATCTCAAATGTCACTCTGTTACTAGAGACAGAGATCTACTACCCATAATTTTTTAAAAAATGAGACAAAACTAAGATACACTTTCACTATTTAAAAAATGAAGATATCACAAAATAATTTTACTAATATGGTTTATATCATTTGATATTTTACTATAGTCATTTATAGAATAAAAATGATTTTAAGTCACCACAATATGTTTAATACTAAGCATAAAGGTCTACAGAATAAAAGAGAAGAGAAAGGGGATAGGATATGTATGTTGACTTTTTAGCTGTAAAAGTCTTCTTTTGGTAAGGTCTAAGATTTATTTTCTTCAAGGTTCTCGCTATGATTTTAGAGTTTGTTGGTTTTTATTCCTGCCTTATATGTCTGAATTAACAGTAGCCTTTTTTTCTTTTTTCTTTTGACATGTAACAATTTTGAAAAGTAGGGAGCACCCATGTCCCCCGCACCTAGAACAATCACTAAGCTTTGTCATATTTGCTTCAAACTTGTTTCTTATTAATAATACAATAGCAAATAACCAGCCATTTGTTTAAGAAGTACTCTTATTGGGCACAGACTTTGTGTTAGCACTGTGTTAAGTGCTGCACACTGAATGGTGAGCAAAATAGCCACATGACCCACAATTACATATGTACCTTACAACCTGGTAGGAGAAACACAATCAAATAATTAGAGAAATAGTTACAAACTGAAATGCTGAGATTAAAGTACTAACTAGCCTTTCTCAGTTGGGATTCCATGAGAGAATTAAATGCTAAGGACAATGATTTGAGGGACTATTTTCTAAATTCCCTTAAGACTGGCATATAGCTAGTACATCCTGGAGTATAGGTGAGAAGTTAATTCATACATACAATGGGTATCTCACTTAAGACACTAAGATTTGTCTCTCAGAACCAGCTGAGAAGGACTGATACAGATTCTATGAGAAAGAACTGATCTTTGGTGGTGGTGGTGGTTAAGTGAGGGGATGGTCAGAAAAGCCTAACGAAGTGAAGTCTTTAACTGAAATCTGAAGGAATATAGGTATTATCTAGGCTAGGGCTGGGCAGGGTAGTAATATGAAACACTGTCTTTCCAGGGAACAACATATTTGAAGGTCCTAAGAGACAAAGGAGCAAGGTGATTCTGGAGAATTAAAAGACTAATAAAGCTAAAGTACAGAGAACAAGGTCAGGGAGGAATGGCAAAACATGAAGTTGGAAAGACAGGTAGGTAGGCAGGGACCAGAAAAAATGACTTCAACGGCATTAAAAAAGATTACGGTGGCTCCAATGGGTTATAGAAATAAGAGTAGATAAGGAAGACCAGAGGGAAACCTTCTGCAGTAATTCAGGTAAGAGATAACTGCTTAGACTAGGGTGGTAATGGCAGGAATGGAGAAAAGTAGACAGATTTGAGAGGAATTTAAAATGTAAAGGAAGGGATAAGGGTAGACAGGGTTGCATCAAGGATGACTCCTAGGTTCTGGGTAATGATGCTGCTGAACACTGGGAGAAGTTTGGAGACTACGCTTTTACCCAGGTTTGATGTTACTTTAAGATATCTGAAGCAGATGTCAAGGAGGCAAATGAATATATGAATTTGGTGTTGAGAGAAGGGGTCTAGCTTGTAGTTCCTTTCATAGAGGAAAATGAGGGGGACTGGCAGAGATCTGAAGCAGTAGCCATGGGCATGGGCAGCACACATTAGAAAACAAGATGTATATGAATGGAATGTAAATGAATGGAATGGAAGGTGATATACATTAAAATAAAAAAGACTGAGAAAAAAGAGGGGAAAAGTGAGACAGGATGATTGCCTTGCTTTCCATCCTTCTGTGAAAAATTGCTAAAGATAGTTATAGATATAGGTAGTCAAACAATATGCTGTTGTTGCCTTGTCGATGCTCTCTACTTGTATCAAAATAGTTCTAATTTATCTGATAATGTAAATTCCAAAATCAGACATCCAACAGATATTAAATCATAAATCAATTTTCTTATAAAATATTTTCAGAAGCAAAAAACCATACAGATTCTTTCTCTCCCTCTTTAATGTTTATTTTCACACTTTACCCTCTATATACCTTAACCCAACTTCACAATCTTCATGTTTTTGCATTATTTTGGAGAAATGTAAGAATAGTACCTTCAAAATTATATAATGTTATATTAACCAAAAACCTAATATGTGGGCCACTTTGTTTAAATGATTGTTAAAATACTATATACTGAAATCAAGTTTATAGTTGCATAGTTTGAGTATATGGTACACTGAATTTTTAACTTAAAAATTTTTAAAAGACTATTTATTTGAGAGAGAGAGAGAGAGCCAGGGAACATGCACAATGGGGGGGGAGGGGGCACAGGGAAGGGCAGAGGGAGAAGGACAAGCAGACTCCCCACTGAGCAGGGAGCCAACATGGGTCTTGATCCCAGTACTGGAGATCATGACCTGAGCTGAAGGCAGACGTTTAACCAACTGAGCCACCCAGGAGCCCCTAATTTTTATTTTTTTTTCCTTGAAAAATTTTTAACTTTGCTGACTTTTTAAAAGGATTAATACAAATGTAATGCCAGATAAACTTCTTATTGATATAAAGCAAGAAAATTCCAAGTAGTACCTTATTAGAGAGGACAGGTAATTATATTCCTACCCCATATTTTTGTGCTTGAATAACTATGGTTCTATATTTGTTCTTTAGTTTAAATAAGTTGTTTCAGTTTGTTACGTACCAGTTAGCAATGTCTTTGTGAGCCACTAAATTTTGAAGAAATGCTTGTAATCCTAGTTGTCTGTCTTCTAAAAAGTCAGCATTGTAATTATCTTTGAACCAGCGTTTTGGTGGAAGTGCTAATCGAAAGCCTGGAAACATCTCTTTTAACTGAAAAAGAAGAAAAAAAAATAATGTTCAACTCAATCATATCAATTCTATAAAATCTATCCTGTTAACTACATGAACTTGTTCATGAAATAAGTTTAAAATAAAATAATTAAATTCAGCTAAGCTTTTTATAACCTCAGTTGTTTTACTTGTTGATTTCTACTAGTTGTATACATAGGTGTTATAGTTGCTCCATATCCTTGCCAACACTTGGCATTGCCCATCCTTTCAATGTTAGCCAATCTAATGGGTATTTTACTGTGTAGTATTTCACTGTGGCTTTAATATGCATTTCTCTGTTGACAAGTGATGTTAACTATTTTCTTATGGGCTTTTTTGGATCTGCATAACTTTGGTATATTATCTATTCAACTCTTCTAACCCCTTTACTTAAAAAAATTGGGTTGTTTATTTATTATTAAGCTGCAAGAGTTCTTTACATATTCTGGACACAAATCCTCTGTCAACTATAAGTATGACAAAGATTTTCTCCCAGACTGTGGTCTGACTTTTACACACATTTTTTGATCCTTGCAAGTAAAACCAGGTGATGGGTAGAGCTCTTTCTGGTACCTAGAACACTGACACAGATACTTATTAACTTTAAAGTGCCCAACTTGGAATATGTAGGAGGTATTTGCTAATTTAATTAAATTCCTACCAACATCTTCTTTATAAGCTTAAGAGTTATCTAAATCTCAACTTGCTGAAGATAAGAAATATTATAGCAATATAAAGATGAGTCTACAGAAGTAAAGAGAAGTAAACATTAATTAATAACTGAGCCCTGAAAAGAAAAATAGCAAGTCATAAAGGATTAAATAGCTCTAAATTGAAACTGTTAGAAATTAGTCTTCATGAATAAAAATTGTAACAATTTCATAAGTAAGTTAAGAATTCTGCTTAAGTATCTGGTAACTTCTTGAATTATTTTATCTTATTTAATTATTAAAAAAAATCAACAGAAGTACAGAATTATAGGTTTTTAATTCATCAGTGAAATAATAAGAACTCAGGAACAGTAAATAAAATTCATATTTAATGATGGAAATATATTACAAATAATACTTTAAGTATTTTGGCATACTGCAAAAAGTCATCTTGATAATACTTAAATAAAGGATAAAATAGTTTAGCATTTTATATTCTACCTTTCATTCAAATTGAGATTTTCAGAATGGCAGAAATTTTTTGGCAGCCAGGCAACTGCAAAATCACATAGATGGGGTTTCCTACCATCAAAAATGATAATATACTAACTTCAGAAGTTTTGTGAAGGTGACAGATAGGAGAAAACAGGACCAGTAAAGTTTCCTCTACTAAACACCTATCAAAATTAGGGAGTGAATTCTGATCCAAGGACAGAAGCCAAGGTTACTCAACCTCTTAGAAACATCATAAACCACTTGTTTCTTTTGGAGAAATGCTCCTGGTTTCTAAAATACTACCACCCTCACCTGCCTCAGTTGATTTCCCTCTAGCTCTGTGGACACCTTAGCTCTTTCTCTATTATATTCTTACTGCAATTTACTCAATCAATTCTCTATCAATTCCTCAAATTTAGGTTGGTTCTACTTTTTAACTATTAAAAACAAATTAAAACACATACACAAAAAACAATGAATAAAACAGTGAAAAGTATCCTTAGAGCTAAACATTATCTATATTCATGATTTCTTATATTGGATAAATCCTAGAAATGTGATTATTATGTCAAAATTATGCACAACTTTTGGGGCACCTGGGTGGCTCAGTGGGTTAAAGCCTCTGCCTTCGGCTCAGGTCATGATCTCAGGGTCCTGGGATCGAGCCCCGCATCGGGCTCTCTGCTCAGCGGGGAGCCTGCTTCCTCCTCTCTCCGCCTGCCTCTCTGCCTACTTGTGATCTCTCTCCTCTCTGTCAAATAAATAAATAAATAAATCTTCAAAATTATGCACAACTTTAGGAAGCTATATCCCCTAGGAAGATTCATATTTCCAACAATGGAAAATACCACTTAAATGTCTGTTAACTTGATGGGTGAAAAACAGTTTCTTAATTTTTGAGTCCTTGTGATATCAAACATTTTCCAAATTTATTGGTCATTTATATTTCTTCTGTGGTTTGCTCTTGTTCACATCATTTGTAGTATTTTCTACCTTTGGGTTTACTCTGTAATTTATTTTAAGAGTTTTTAATATATTGAGGTTTTTTTTAATTGAAATAAAATTTCAATAAAATAAAATTTATTTATTTTAATATATTAAGGGTTTTTATTTTTTTATTTTTTTAAAAATTTTTTCAAAGATTTTATTTATTTGACAGTGAGAAACACAGCGACAGAGGGAACACAAGCAGAGGGAGTGTTAGCGGGAGAAGCAGGCTCCTTGCTGCGCAGAGAGCCCAATGCGGGGCTCGATCCCAGGACCCTGGGATCATGACCTGAGCCGAAGGCAGACGCTTAACGACTGAGCCACCCAGGCGCCCCAAGGGTTTTTATTTTTATTCTTTGTTTCATATGTGGAGTAAGCAGAATTCTAGATGACCCCATGATCTTTGTCCCTGGTATTGCTTCTGTGATTTTGTTATGCCGCATAAAAGAGATTATGCAGATGTAATTAGGGTTACTTTTCAATTGGCTTTAAGATAGGGAGATTATCTCTGTGAGCCTAATCTTATCATGAACCCTTCAAAAGTCTAGCTTTCTCCCCGGCTGGTGGCAGACGAGAAAGTCAGAGAGATTCAAAGTACAAAAAGGACTTGACCTACATTTGCTGACTTTGAAGGTGGAGGGGCCATGTGCAAAGACTGGACAGTACTCTATGAACTAAGAACCACCTCTGGCTAATAACCAGCAAAGGAAATGGGGACCTTGGTCTTACAACTACAAGAAACTGAACTCTCCAACAAACGCTCATTCATGAGCCCAAAAGCTGATACTTTCTTAGAGCCTCCAGAGAAGAGCCCAGTCTAGCCAACAGCTGGACTTTGACCTTATCTAACCCTCAGCGGTAAACCCAGCTGAGACCACCTAATCACTAAATAAACAGGTATATTTTAGGTCACAAAGTTTGTGGTAATTTGTTAAACAGCAACAGAAAACTAATGCAATAGGTTAGAAAAATTTTTTGTTGTTGTTCATTTTCTTAAAGTCATATGATTTAGGGGCTCTTTTTTTTTTTTTTTAAGATTTTATTTATTTGACAGAGAGAGACCAGCCAGAGAGGGAATACAAGCAGGGGGAGTGGGAGAGGGAGAGGCAGGCTTCCTGCCAAGCAGGGAGCTGGATGTGGGGCTCAATCCCAGGACGTTGGGATTATGACCTGAGCTGAAGGCAGACGCCTAACAACTGAGCCACCCAGGTGCCCGAATTTAGGGGCTCTTATACATATCTTTTTCAAATTCACAAGATTATATAACCATTTATATTTCTGTTAGCAGTTTTTAAGATTTTCACATTTTTATACTAAAAATTTTTGGTTTCTAAAAAAAAGGAAGTTACATGTAGAGATGGGTCTTTAGGCTATTAAAATGAAATAAAAGTTAATTTTCTTAGGAGTAGCAACATTTGACTTCACTCAAATAACTAGCAAGGAGGAAAACCCACAAATATTTAACAGTATAACTGTCAGGACTAGATAGTAATTTGAACAGATAATAATTTGAAACTGGAAAGTCCATTTTATATTTATTAAAGTACTTACTTTATCATTAAGTCTAGAAAAGTCAGTGTATCTTCTGAAAACTACCCAACTTTCTTCTGGGGTCTTCTTAACGAGTATTTTATATACCTATGCAGAGAGAGAGAGAGAGAGAGAGACAGCTGAAAAAAAAATGTATATAAAATATTCAAAATTTCAAACCAAGCCAAATATTTTTATTTCAGAGAAAGAGAGGGACACAGAGTGCAAGCCTGGGGGATGTGGGGGGGGGGGAAGTGCAGAGGGAGAAGCAGGCTGCCTGCGGAGCAGGGAGCCCAACCAATGCGGGACTTGATCCCAGGATCCTGGGATCATGACCCAAGCCAAATATTTTTAAAAACTTTTACTTGACGACACAGGTCATAACAATTAACATGTAAAAAATATCAGAAATCATTTAGAACATCAAACGTGCAAATAATCAATGTAGACACCAAAAGCAAGATTTGTTTCTTAAGAAACATGACTATAACTAAATTTGAGACAAAATGCTTTTTTGGCACATATTAATAATAAATGAACTCATCAGTTCCAATATATATTTTATGTTAAAATATTCAAAATTGATGAAACGCTCAATTATACTCGAAAAAGCTGTGGAAAATAGTCACTCTTGTCCTATACAATTAATTTAATTTCTAAACTCAATAACTATCACACAAAGTTTTTGAATAAATTTAATATTGTTTTAATCTTCAAGGAAGCAATGCAGCTAAAAGCTATCCATATTAGATAAAAGTTTACACTTCTATAATTACGCACAATTATCTAGGCTTTAAATAAAAAAACTTGGTTGAAGCAAGTCAATATTTTAAAAAGCATATATATAAAACTAGATTCTATTTTTCGTAAGCATAATTTTAGAGTTTATTATGAGGAAGTACTATTTATGACAAAATTTCAATGAACCATCTCCTGGTAGTTTTGGTACAGTATTTTGGGCTAAACTAAATACAAGACACATAGGAAGTACTCAATAACCATTTGCTGAACAAGTGAAATTCTTAAAAACTAGTTAATTTTTTTTTTTTAAGTCAGCTGTACAGTAACTTTCAGGTGCAGCTCTGGAGCTGCCATCTAGCCACAAGTGGCTACTGAACACCTGAAATGTGACAAGCCCTAACTGACAGGTGCTGTGAGTGTAAATACATACCAGATTACAAAGACTGAGAACGAAAAAAAAGATGTAAGAATACGTCACTAAAATGGTTTGTTTTTTTTTTAAAGATTTTATTTATTTGACAGAGAGAAACACAGTGAGAGAGGGAACACAAGCAGAGGGAATGGTAGCGGGAGAAGCAGGCTCCCTGCTGCGCAGAGAGCCCAATGCGGGGCTCGATCCCAGGACCCTGGGATCATGACCTGAGCCGAAGGCAGACGCTTAACGACTGAGTCACGCAGGCGCCCCCAAAATGGTTTTGGATTAAATAAAATAAATTATTAAGTATAATTTCATCTGCTTCTTTTCATTTTTTAAAACATGGCTACTAGGAAATTTTAAATTACAAATATGACTCACATTTGTGGCTCACCTAGTCTTACTGGATGCTTTAGAGAAGACTCATTGTTTAGGGACTAGAGATATCCTTATTTGATTTTTCTCCCTTACAGACCTCTCTTTTAGCTTTTAAGGGGGAGAATGGCAAGGGTTAAGGATGACTCCTTTAGCTTTGAATTTGAAGTAAAAATAAATAATTCATCTTTGTAACCTATAAAGATGAGAAAGATTATTTGGATACCCTTTAAAGACTGCAGAAAGTCCTTATTTAAGATACTTGTAAAGGGGATACTAATAAAACATTCTTTTAAGGAGCTACTAATTGAAACAAAAGGGATAACCTGACTTCAAAACTTCTGAGTATGAATAACTGATGCATAATATAAAGTCAACTTCATATGATAATAAGGTTTATCTACATAATCCATATTGACTTTATTTTCCTGTTTTTAAAAAAATGAATCCTCCTTTCAAGTTTTTCTCCACAGTGGCCCCTAAGCACTCCTATTTTTCTAGGAAAGACAAAGTACAGATTTTTGTGTTTTATCTTCTCTAGAAAGCTCTCCTATGTTTCTATTTGTGTAAGTAGTGCTTTCAATGAAAAGTTTATGAACATTACTGACCATTCCCTCTTCTATGTTCTAGCAGCAGTTATAGTTTCTACTTTTTATTGGAAACTTAGTATACACTACTTTATGCTTTTTATATAGCCCTTATTTTAGGATTTTTAAATATATTATGTGGGAGCATTGTAATCACCTAATTACAGAATACATACAGAAAAGCACGAAAATCATAAGGATTACAGTTGATGAACTGTCATAAAACAAACACACTCATGTAACTAGTACCAAGCACAAGAAACAAAACATTACCAATTGAGCAGCCCACCTCATGGCTCCTTCCCAATCTGGCTTATCACCTCTCCTAGTCACTTTTGTTCTTAAACACTTTTCAAAGGCTTGACACACCAATGATAAGAACTTACGTCATTCCTAATACTTTCTTCAGTTAAGAGCTCAATTCAAAGAAATATACCTAGCAAAAATTATCTTACAAACCTAAGACTCCCGAGCTTGTCTATCCAGCTCAGACCTCTCCCCTAAACTCAACTTGATTTACATACATATACATAATACATATGCCTGTGGACATACATGCACACACACACACACACACACACACACACACACACCTGACATCTCCATTTTGATGTCTACTAGACATCTCAAGCTTAGCATGTCCAAAGCAAATGCTGAACTTGCCCTCAAAACCTGCCATCTAATTAAACAGCAACCCTAGCGTTTACCCAAAAACTTCGGGATCATCTTTGATTTCTCTTTATACCATATCTCAAGGTTTACCTTCAAAATATACCCAGAATCTGATCACTTCTTAGGACTTCTTTCACCTTCCTGTCCATACCACCACCACGTCTTCCGTGGATTACAGCAAGAACTTGATACCTCCTGTTTCCAGTCTTTCCTCCACAAAATCTAGTCTTAACTCAGCAACCAGATGAGCCTTTAAATGGTAAGTCAGATCATCTTACACTTCCTTTAAAACCTTTTCAAAGATTCCCATCTTGTGCAGAGTAAAATCTACTGGCCTTACAATGGCCTACATGCTCTACTTGGATCTGTGTGTCACACTTCCTTGTCTTTATGTGTTATTTCAGTTCCTACCTCTCTCCCCAATGGCTTCTTTTGCTGTCAGCCACAAGGGCCTCTGCAGTTTTCTCATCTGTCAGGAAGGTTCTTTCCCCAGATATTCTCATGGCTCATTGCCTCTTAGTGAGGCCATAACTGACAATGTTATTTAAATTGCAACTCCAGTTGTGGGGAAACTATCTCCCTTCACGCTTTTATTTCTCTTTTTACCACTTAGCACCATATGACATACCGCATTTTAAAATGCTTACTTATCTATCATTCATTTATTGAGTTGCTGTACCACTAGTACCTGAAAGAGTGCATAACAGACAACAGGTACCCCCAATATGAATTAAACGAATGAAAATGACTTTATACCCATTATTTACTTCTTCCTCTAAAGTGTTTTTAAAGACTTTATGTATCGCTGCCTTAAATTTGCCTATGAACTTGTATTTTCACACACATCCTTTCAATGAATGCTCATCCAGCATAAGGTAGGTCAATGTAAGAAAATGGGCCACTGGTTTATCATAATTTCCAAAAAAAAGTCAGTTCCATGCAAATTTCCTATCACATCATCTGTCTTATGATAATTTAACTCTATAGATTGTTTCTCTTCATAAATTATTTCAATAATGATGTACATAAACACAAAAATCATCAACCAAATAATAGCAAATTGCATTCAACAACACATTATGAGGGGTGCCTGGGTGGCTCAGTGGGTTGAAGCCTCTGCCTTTGGCTCAGGTCATGGTCTCGGGGTCCTGGAATTGAGCTCCGCATCAGGCTCTCCGCTCAGTGGGGAGGCTGCTTCCCCCTGCCCTCTGCCTGCCTCTCTGCCTACTTGTGATCTTCCTCTCTCTGTCAAATAAATAAAATCTTAAAAAACGAAACAAAACAAACCACAACACATTATGAGGATCACTCACCATAATCAAGTGAGATTTATTCTGGGGATTCAAGAATGGCTCAGTATTTGCAAATCAATATGATAAACCACATCAACAACATGAAGGTTAAAAATCATATGATCACTTCAATAGATGCAAAAAAGCATCTATTTTGTTTGTATATTTTGAACAAAATTCAACATCTATTCATGATAAAAATTCTCAACAAAATAGGTTTAGAAAAAACATACCTCAGCATAATAAAGGCCATATCTGAAAAACCCACAGATAACATCATACTCAATGGTAAAAAACTGAGAACTTTTCCTCTAAGATCAGGAACAAGACAAGAATGTCTACTTTTGTCACTTTAATTCAACAAAGTACTAGAAGTACTAGCCACAGCAATCAGATAAGAAAAAGAAACAATGGTAAGGAAGAAGTTAAAATGTCACTATTTGCAGATGACATGATATGGTATGCAGAAAATCTTAAAGATTCCACCAAAAAACTACTATAAGTAATAAACAAATTCTATAAAGTTGCAGGATACACAATTAATACACAGGAAATTGGTTATTATTATTTTTTGGTTGTGTTTCTATACACTAATCACAAAGTAACAGAAAGAGAAATTAAGAAAATAATTCTATTTACAATTGTGCCAAATAGAATAAAATACCTCAGAATAAACTTAAGAAGGAAGTGAGAGACTTGTACTTTGAAAACTATAAAACACTGATGAAAGAAATTGAAGACAAGGCAAATAAATGGAAAGATATTCCATGCTCACGGATTGGCAGAATTAATGGTGTTAAAATGTCCATATTACCTAAAACAATCTACAGATTCAATGCAATTCCTATCAAAATACCAATAGCATTTTCCACAGAACTAGACCAAATAATCCTAAAATTCGTTTGGAATCACAAAAGATCTTGCATGGCCAAAGCATCTTGAGAAAGAAAAAAGCTGGAGGTATCACAATCCCAGATTTCAAGGCATAGTACCAATCAAAACAAGCAGTAATGGTACAAAAATAGACATGTAAATCAATGGAACAGAATAGAGAGCCCAGAAATAAACCCATGCTTATACAGTCAATTAATCTATGCCAAAGGAGGCAAGAATATACAATGGGAAAAAGACAGGTTCTTGAATAAATGGCACTGGGAAAACTGAACAGCAACATATAAAAGAATGAAAGCCGTATCACTTTCTAACACCTTACACAAAAATAAACTCAAAATGGATTAAAGACCTAAATGTGAGACCTGAAACCATAAAAAAAGAGAATACATGCAGTAATTTTTCTCACATCAGCCTCAGTAACATTTTTCTAGATATGTCTCCTGAGGCAAGGGAAATAAAAGCTAAAATAAGCTATTGGGACTACATAAAAACAAGAAGCTTTTGCAAAGCGAAGGAAACCATTAAAAAAAAACCAAAACCCAAAAAACAACCTATTGAATGGGAGAAGATATTTGCAAATGATATATCTGATAAGGGGTTAATATCCAAAACATATAAAAAGCTTATACAACTGCATACAAAGAAAACCCACAAATAATGCAATTAAAAATGAGCAGAGGATCTGAATAGAGATTTTTTCCAAAGAAGACATACAGATGGCTAACAGACACAAGAAAAGATATTCAACATCACTAATTATCAGGGAGATGCAAATCAAAACCAGAATGAGATATCACCTTATATCTATCAGAGTTACTAAAATAAAAAAGATAAGAAATAACAAGTATTACCAAAGACGTGGAGAAAAAGGAACCCCTATACACTGTTGGTGGGAATGTAAATTGATGCATCCATTGAGGAAAACTGTATGAAGTTTCCTCAAAAAATTAAAAATAGAATTACCATATGATTCAGTCATTCCACTACTGGGTATTTACCCAAGGAAAATGAAAACACTAATTCAAAAAGATAATTACACCCCTAGGCTTCCTGCAGCATTACTTACAATAGTTAAAGATATGGAAGCAACCTAAGTGTCCACTGATAGATGAATGGATAAAGAAGATGTGGTATTACGCACACATGCGCACGCGTACACACACACACACACACACACACAATGAAGTATCATGCAGCCACAAAAAAGGATGAGATCATGCCATTTGCAACAACACTGATGAACTTAGAGGGTACTATGCCAAGTGAAATAAGTCAGACTGAGAAAGACAAATAGCATATGATTTTACTCATACGTGGAATCTAAAAAACAAAAAGCAGAACCAGATATATAAACACAGAGAACAAACTGGTGGCTGTCAGAAGAAGGAGTGTAGGGGAAAGTACAAAATGGGTGAAGGGGAGTGGGAGACACAGGCTTTCAGTTATGGATAAATAAGTCATAGGGAAAAAAGGTACAGCGTAGAGAAAATAGTCAATAATACTGCAATAGCATTACATGGCGACAAAGTGTAGCTACACTTATGGTGAGCATTGCATAATGTATAGAGAAGTAGAATCACTATGTTGTATGCCTAATACAAATGTAACATTGTGTGTCAAATATACTCAGATAAAAAACTGTTTAAAAATTAAACATTTCCCTAACAACAACAATTATCTCAACAACTTTTTCCTCAGAGGTCCTTCTACACTGTTGTAGTTTTACAGCCTGAAATGTTGAAGTCAACATAGAAACTTTACATCAAGAAAATCCAAGAGGAAGAGCTATTTCAATTATAAGTGTATTGAGCAAGGTCTCTGGATACATAAACTCACACCGATACACAAGACCAAAATATATAAACTAGGAATGAATAAACAGAAAACAAGATATCAAGAACATCAAACAACATACATACTTGGAAATAAATTTAAATAGGGGGTGCCTGGCTGGCTCAGTTAGTAGAGCATGCTACTCTTGATTTTGGGGTCATGAGTTCAAGCCCCATGCTAGGGACAGAAATTACCTAAAAAAAAAAAAACACCTCTAACTAAAAAAACCTAAGATCTCTGCTCTGAAAACTACAAAAGGAAGTTAAAGACTTCAGTAAGTGGATTAGGTTTAGATTCAGAGACTCAGTATTATAAAGATATCAGATCTCTTTAGTCTATAGATTCAATACAATCCAGAACAAAGAGTCAAGGATAGCCAAGACAATTCTGAAGAACAACAAAACTAGACTACTTAAGCTGGCAGGTATCAAGGCCTCTCATAACGCATGTGGAATTGGTAAATGAGGGAAAAATGGAACATAGAAATAAACACATATATTTAAATGATTGCCTGATTTATGACATAGGCAATGGTGCAAATGTAGAGAGAGTGGTTTTTTTCAATAAAAACCTGATTACTTGATCCCATATGGAGGGAAAAAAACTATCTTGACCCTTGTTTCACACCACAGACAAAAATCAATTCCAGATAGTTTACAGATCTAAATGTGAAAGGTCCAACAATAAAGCTTCTAGAAGAAAACATAGGACAACATTTTTGTAAGGTGGGAGTAGGCAGATTTTAAAAAGTGCTAACCATAAAAGAAAAAATAAATTGGACTGTATTAAAACCACAAATTTTTTTAATGCATAACTAAGAAAGTAAAAAGGCAAGTCACAGAGATGATCACACATTGTGACTAAACTGGGAGCAGAATTCCCTATGGGCATAGGAACTGGGACATAAGGAATTGCCATCTTCTTTTAGCCTTTGCAAAAACCTGCACACTTGTCTCTATTATCACAGAGGTCATAGTCACAATGTATGCTCTAACAAAGAACGTGTCCAAATTATAGAAAACTATAAATCAAAAGTGGAAGTTTTTTCGAAAACTTCCAAAAGTTCCAAAAAAACTTTTCCAAAGAAAAATAAATAAAAGTCTTGAACTGACACTTCACAAAACAGAATATCCAATGTCCAAAAAAGTCTTCAATTTAATTAGTCATTAAGAATGCAAATGAAGACCACAATGTGATGTGATATTACTCTCCCCATGGGGATAACATAAAATAATAGTGAAAAAGCCGAAAAAATACATGTTGGGAAGGTGTAGAGTAACTGGAAGTCTCCTACACTGCTTAAAGGAGTATAGACTAGTATGACTACTCTGGTACATTGTTCATCCAGTATCTTTTAAAGCTAGGTATATGATCTAGCAATTTGACTCCTATGCAGATGTAAAACAGAAACGTTTTAATGTGTTTATGAGCGATAAGTGCCAAAAGGTTCATAGCAGTACCATCTGTAAGAGCCCCAAACTACAAATTATCCATATGCTCTTCAATAGTACAATGGATGAAAATAAACTGTAGTATATTCATATAAAGGAATATTATCAGTAATAAAAATGAGCTTTTACATACAAGATTAAGGATGGATCTTACAAACACAATGCTGAAGAGAACACACCCCAAAGAGTACATATTCTGTAATTCCATTTGCATAAAGTAGAAAAATAGGCAAAATTAATGTAGGCTATCAGGAGAGTGGGTATTGACTGATAGAGAGTCTGGCTGGGGGTTGCTTTTTGGATGCTGGTAATGTTTTGTTTCTTGATCTGTGTGCTGGTTTCAAATAAAATGAAGTTTACTACACCATGAAAGAATTTAGAGGTGTAAAACTTACTTGAATTTTATGTTCAAGAAATTATAAGTACAGGTAACAATTTGACCCAGATACAGAACACAGGTTAGTAAATTTTTCACTTTCTACTGATGTACAACAGAAGTCAATACTCACAGTAAATTTAGCTCTTTCTTCCATCACTTCATAACCTAGTATAGTAGGTGTAGAAGGTCTATCTTCCAAATATACTGTTTCAGGATTTTGTTCTTCACTTTCTCTTGGTCTAGTAGAATACTCAATGGAAGAATCTCCACCTGTAAATTTAGTCCTAATGAGGGGACTGCTACAGACAGATGAGGTACTATCCATTTGATCGGGTACAGTTGTCTGTTTAGAATTACCCATATTTGAGTCCTCTAACTGGCCTTTGGAAGAGTTTGAGCTTGTTGAGATACTCCCAAAAGAAGAACTTCTTTGGTTTCTGTTGGTTGTAAAACTGGAAGCAGAGTTCCCTATGGGCATAGGAACTGGGACATAAGGAGTTGCCATCTTCTGTTAGCCTTTGCAATAAACTTGCACAATGCTGAGTCCAAACACTTAGAGAACAATTGATATGAAGTCCATTATTTTCTTCTTAGGAATTCACTATCTAAAAATGAGAACATATTGAAGGGTTAGTCTTTAATTTGGAGCATTATCAGAAAAAACCTCTGAATATTCACATCCATTTCTTTTGATTTTGTGACACTCCGTTACTTCATTTGGAATGAAAACACACCTCAAATCTCTTCATTTATTCCCAAGATATCATCTCTAAGGATTCCCATTTGCTAGGTAAAGAGAGCAGAATTACTCCACACTCTTTCTTGACCTTCATATTACGTCATCCTTTTTAACCTCCACTTTCTTTCCTTGTGATAGATTTCTGTAATGTTCATTTTAAACTTATTTCACCTATACAGAAGAGTTGGGAACAGGAAGAGTGGTAAAAAACCTTTCTGAAGTTTTATTGTCTACTTATGGTCCTGACAGTTCCACATATAGTACAAGGGGAGGGAAAGAGGGAAGAAAAGAAAGGGAGAATTATTCACATTTCCTTTTGATTTAATTAGTGAAACTCTAAAGAATTATTCAGAGTAATAACAGTGAACCACAAGCTTAGATGTTACAAGGTAAATATCAACTGTTCTTTAGGTAACAGTTCATTAAAGACAGGATCAAATGTATTTGAAAAAAAGTGGTCAAATTAAATTAATCAAATAAGACCCAAATTTACATTCAACAAGATGAAATGATTGAAAGTTAAAAGGTTCTTCACAGTTTCCAGATCATCAGTAATCCTACTATGGCAGAAACTGAGGGAACTTAACAAATCCTTATAACTCATACCCAGTAATCCCTGTTGTCAAAAGGACTTGTTTATCTTGTCTCAGAATCTCATTGTTATACAATGAAGAAAGGGTTTACCCCTAAGTTGTTAAATAATAAACTAAGAAATTGTAGTAACTACAGACCTGTGAAATGACACATTACAAGAGGTCTGCCTGTCTTAACCACATCTAGCCAACTCCGCTGGTGAGAAAGGTAGGAAGAGAGCTGCAGGACTTAGAAAGATGCTGAAGTAAGATTTTTAATCCAGCACGTGGCTCTGGGCAACCTTTCTCATCATCAAAGATTCAAGAAACTTGAACTGCTGATTCACCGCTCCTCTGTTTTGCTTGATGGCCTCCCTCAAAAACAAGTAAATAAAAGTCTGAAATCTTATCCTTTTCAAGGCCGTGGGATAGCCCTGCCCCTTGCCACCCAACAACCTGAGGCCCCAGGGGTGGGGAGAAAGGACGCGTATCAATACAATCACTGACATGCAAAGAAGTGAGCGCTACCCAAACTTTAAGAAAATGTATTGGGATCATTAACAGCGTCTTCACTTTTGCCTTAGCATGGAGATGCTGCAAGGACTAACATCTTAGTCCTACACTGGAAAACCTCGGGCAGGTGAGGTGGCCCGAGTCTGAGCAACACGGTAGGAGAGAGAAGTGGGTAGCGAGAGAAAAGTGGAGAAATCCAGGCGCAGCTCGACCGTAGGAGTGCCTGGTCGGTGTCAGAGCAGGCCACGAGTTTTCGGCTCAATGGATGAGGAGACCCACTGCCTCTGGGGCTCCCGGGGACCCAAGACCGTGCACCTCCGCCGCCCGGTGAGAGGCCAGTGCCTCTTACACGCACAGCGGAGTCTGCGGTGGCCTAAGGATGGCCCAGGGGCTCCTGTGGGGCCCCTCCACCCTCCGGTGGAGTCCGTCCGCCGCCCTCCAGCCACGGGGACGCAGGTGTCACTCGCATAAGCGCCCAGGACAGCGCCCGCTGCCTTGTCCCCTACCTCAGCCCACTCCGCGATTCCGTTTGAGCGCACTTCCCTGTGACGGTTACGTCCGACCCTCTTTAACCGCAGCTTTTCGTCTCCACCTACAGGACCAAGAAGTCTCACGTGACTTTCCGCCCCCAAAGCAGCTGCTCCTAGCCTCAGCCGGGCTCTAGCCTGGCTGCCCCGCCCAGGATCGTTACGAGGGGGAGGGTGGGGCCAAGGCGGGCCTCCTCTCCCGGAAGTGACGTCACGCAGGGCGCTTTTTCTCTCCCACTCAGTAACTCCCTTACCCCCCCACTCGGGAGGTGCAGACAGGAGTTGCCCGGACGGGGCTCTTTGGCAACTGGGTTGGACATAGTTTTGTGGTAAGAATTCCACCTTCTCTGCCCTAGCTTTATTTTTATGAACTAACTTTGAGAAATGGAGGTTAAGACTCCCAGTTTGTCGCACAGGTGATCAGAAGATTACAGTTCCGAGGAGGAACTACAGCCACCATTGGTCCAGGCTCCTGCTTTGCATCATGGGACTTGTAGTCATCACTAGCTTGGACTGGTTCTAATAGGTTATAGATTGTTTTCTAGAATTAGTAGCGCTTTAAGGGTTGAAAATCGATTCTGAGAGTGGGAAGATAGAACACTGCACTTAAGCTTATTCGCCCTATCATTGGAAGATAATTGAAATTGTTGAGTTTTTTTTTTTTTTTTTTACAGTCCATGGAGCAGTTTTATCTCAAATGATACATTCATTAGGCTTGTTAGACTTGCACATCTGAAGACCTATAAAGTTATCTGGAAAGCTGTTTGTTGATAGTCATGTATCAAAATTTAGACCAGTTCACAGAGTTGCTTATTATTAAAATTGTGCATTTTGATTGAATGATCATCCCATGATTAGGCTTTGGAACATTTCCAAGACTGGGAAAAATTGATACCTGTAATTTCAAAATGAGCATAGAAAGAGAATCTGGTTTGTGGCATAATAATGTTTTTGGTTGATGATATTACCCTTTTTGTGTGAGTGAGACATAAGAAGAGAATTCTGTGGAAACAGTAGACTAAAACATGAGGCAGTGTTCTGTTCAGAGTTGGCAGTCTTGACCCTGAAGTGGCAGTTATATCCATGAGTTCTGTAAGTGAATAAGGGTATAGAGAGAGAAAAGGAAAAAATGAACCTTGGAGTATTTCCTTCACCTGTGGACAGAGCTGCAGGTGGTAGCAAAAGATACTTATAATGAGAAAAACATGGTAGTCCAAAATCAAGGAAGCCAAGGTAAATTAAACTTCGAAGAGACAAAAGTGTACAAATGCCACTGTTAGGAGGAGGAAGGACCTAGAAAAGTTGGAATTGTCCAAAAAGAACTTCCTTCACAATTATTTGAAAGGAACATACAGGATATAGATACTATATGTATTCTTTATCTTGCAGACTATTTAAAAATTTTTAAAGTTGAGGTATAATTTACAAATTACATTATATTAACTTACATTATATTAACTAGGTGTGCAACATATTTCTTTGGCATTTGTATATATTGAGAAAATGATCACTACAATAAATCTAGTTAACATCTGTCACCATATGTAGTTTCAGAAGTTTTTCATGTCATGAGGACTTTAAGAATTACTTTCTTAGCAATTTTCAGATATTCAATCAAAACAGTATTATTAACTATAATTGCCATGCTTTACATTATATCATCATGATTTACTTATTTTATAACTAGAAGTTTGTACCTTTTGACCCCTTTACTTATTTTGCTCACGTCCACCTCTGGCAACCACCAATCTTTTCTCTGTATCTATGAACTTGTTGTTTTGTTTTTGTTTTTTTTTAATTCCATATATAAATGAACTCATATGATATTTGTTTGTCTTTGACTTATTTCACTTTAGCATAATGCCTTCTAGGTCCATCCATATTGTCACAAATGACAAGATTTCATTCTCTTTTTATGGCTGTGTAATATTCTCTTATATATAAATATATATATATATACATGTATGTGTGTGTGTGTGTGTGTGTGTGTGTATATATGTAATTTTCTTTATCCATTCATCTACTGATAGACATTTAGATTGTTTCCAAATCTTGGCTATTGTAAATAATGGTGCAGTGAACATGGGAGTGCATATATGTTTTTGTTTTTCTTTTGTTGTTGTTGTTTGTCTCAAATTTTTATTTACATTCTAGTTAACATACAGTGCAATATTGGTTTCTGGATTAGAATTCAGTGATTCATCACTACATACACACCCACTGTTTATCACAAGTGCCCTCCTTAATACCTATCCCCCATCTCATCCATCCCCCCACCTCTTCTAGTAGCACTGTTTGTTCTTTATCTTTAAAGTCTCCTATGATTTGCTTTCCTTTCTTTTTTTCCTTCCCATATGTTCATCTGTTCTGTTGAATTCCACATATGAGTGAAATCATAGGGTATTTGTCTTTCTCTGACTTACTTCGCTTAGAATAATGTAGCTTAGATCCATCCATGTGGTTGCAAATGGCAAGATTTCATTCTTGAGTAGTATTTCATTGTGTGTGTGTGTGTGTGTGTGTGTGTGTGTGTGTACACCACATCTTCTTTATCCATTCATGTGTTGATGGACATTTGGACTCTTTCCATAATTTGGCTATTGTTGATAATGCTGCTATAAACATTAGGGTCCACGTACCCCTTTGAATCTGTATTTTTGTATCATTTGGGTAAATATCTAGTAGTGCAGTTGTTGAGTGGTAGGGTAGTTCTGTTTATTCTCTGAGGAACCTCCATACTATCTTCCAGGATGAAAGTACTTTTTAAATTTTTATTTATTTTTATTTTTTATTTTTAAAGATTTTATTTATTTGACAGAGAGCAGGAGATCACAAGTAGGCAGAGAGGCAGGCAGAGAGAGAGGGGCTGAGCATAGAACCTGATGCGGGGCTCTAAATACCAAGACCCTGAGATCATGGCCTGAGCCGAAGGCAGAGGCTTTAACCCACTGAGCCACCCAGGCGCCCTGAAAGTACTTTTTTTAAAGAAAGAAAAAGAGAAAGAAAAGAAAATTTCCAATAATAGAAAGAGCTCTGGTCTAAGAATAATGAATCTGCCACCAATTTGAATTAGTGTTTTTATATTCTTTGGATAAATACCAAGAACTGGAATTTTTAGATTATGTTATAATTCTATTTTTAATTTTTTAAAGAACCTACATACTATTTTCCATAGTGGCTGCACCAGTTTACATTCCCACCAACAGTACATGAAAGTTCCCTTTTCTCCACATCTTCACCAACACTTGTTATTTCTTATCTTTTTTTGATGATACATGAGTATAGTTTGATTTAATTTAATTTTTTAAAGTAATTTCTATACCCAGTGTGGGGCTTGAACTCACAACTCCAAAATCAAGACTTGCATGCTTTATGGACTGAGCCAGCCAGGCACCCCTATTTCATGTCTTTTGGAAAATAGTCATTCTGACAAGTGTGAGATGATATCTCATTGTGTTTGTTTTTTAACTTAAGTTTTTTTTTTTTAAGATTTTATTTATTTACTTGACAGAGAGATCACAAGTAGGCAGAGAGGCAGGCAGAGGGAGAGGAGGAAGCAGGCTCCTTGCTGAGCAGAGAGCCCAATGCGGGGCTTGATCCAAAGACCGGAAGACCATGACCTGAGCTGGAGGCAGAGGCTTAACCCACTGAGCCACTCAGGCGCCCCTTAATTTAAGTTTTTATTTAAACTCCAGGTAGTTAACATGTACTGTAATATTAGTTTCAGTTATACAAAATACAGTGATTCAACACTTCCATGAAACGCCTGATGTTCCTCACAAGTGTACTCCATCACCTATTTAACCCATCCCCCCAACCCCCTGCAGTCATTGTGGTTTTGATTTGCATTTCTCTGAGGATTAGTACAGTTGAATATTTTTGCATATGCCTGTTGGCCATCTATATGTCTTCTTTGGAAAAATGTCTATTTAGGTCCTCTGCCCGATTTTTTATTTTTATTTTTTTTAATTTTTATTAACATATAATGTATTATTTGCCCCAGGGTACATGTCTGTGAATCGTCAGGCTTACACATTTCACAGCACTTACCATAGCACATACCCTCCCCAATGTCCATAACCCAGCCACCCTATCCCTACTCCCCCACCTCCCAGCCACCCTTAGTTCGTTTCGTGAGTCTAGGAGTCTCTTATGGTTTGTCTCCCTCCCCATTCCCTCCTGTTTCATTTCTCTCCCCCACCCCCTCAAACTCTCGCCTTGCCTCTCAAATTCTTCATATCAGAGAGATTATGTGATAATTGTCTTTCTCTGACTGACTTATTTCGCTTAGCATAATAGCTTCCAGTTCCATCCACATCATTGCAAATGGCCAGATTTCGCTTCTCTTGATGGCTGCATAGTATTCCATTGTATATATATACCACATCTTCTTTATCCATTCAACTGTTGGTGCTCTGCCCGATTTTTAATTGGATTTTTTGTTGTTATTGAACTGTATGAGTTCTTTATATTTTTTGGTTATTAACTCCTAATCAGATCCCACCATGATTTGCAAATATTTTCTCCCATCCAGTAGGTTGCCTTTTCATTTTATTGATAATTTCCTTTGCTCTGCAGAAAGTTTTTAGTTTGATATAGTCCCACTTGTTTGTTCTCGCTTTTGTTGCCTTTGCTTTTGAGGCTGGATCCAAAAAAAATCATTGCCAGGACCCATGTCAAGGAGCATACCACCTATGTTTTCTTTGAGAAGTTTTATGCTTTCAGATTTTACATTCAAGTCTTTAATGCCTTTTGAGTTAATTTTTGTGTATGGTGTAAAGATAGTGTAGTTTTATTTTTGTACATGTGGCTGTCCAGTTTTTCCAACACCATTTATTGAAGAGACTATCCTTTCCCCATCTTATATTCTTGGTTTCTTTGTCATAAATTAATCGACCGTGCATGTATGGGTTTATTTTTGGGCTCCTGAACATCTTTACTAATCAAGAATGTATGTCCCGTGGTTGTCACAGTGAAAGTTGCATTTTAACAGCATATGCAATGGCTAGTCTCTGGAATGTTTTAGTTAATTTTGGATGACTCTATATAGTGCACACAATCAAATGGAATTGTATACATTTTAATTTGTAGAGTAACAGACCATTTTTCTGTCCTTTATTTTAATTTTATATAAAATGTATACATCTAGCAGGATATTTTGAGCCCACTCTAGGAAAAATTTATACAATGATATATAGATATTGGTAATGATGGGAGAAGGGTTTAGGGAGAGAGGGAAGAATGGTATAAAAAAACAAAAACAAGGGGTGCCTGGGTGGCTCAGTCGTTAGGCGTCTGCCTTCAGCTCAGGTCATGATTCCAGGGTCAAGGGATCGAGCCCCGCGGAGCAGGGAGCCCGCTTCTCCCGCTACCATTCCCTCTGCTTGTGTTCCCTCTCTAGCTGTGTTTCTCTCTGTCAAATAAATAAAATCTTTAAAAA